>CM048852.1:12496145-13696145 GCA_026545225.1 Cornus controversa
AAGATCGGATCGACATACTCGTCGTTTCTTTTGGAGGCTTTGATGGTTTAATTTCAAAATAAGCAACGTACGATTCGTATTATGCCAGGGACTTCTCCTGGAATGTGGTTTTCAAATCAAAACAACTCAAAGGAAACAAGTTTAAAATGGTTGGTAGCTTGCCAATTGTTTCCTTTAGATGTCCAAACGGTCGAATTTGGAACAAAGCACCATACAGTCGTGATGAAGATCGGATTGACTTGTTCGTCATTTCTTTTGGATGCTCTAATGGTCTAATTTGAAAAGAGCTACGTACGATTCTGATTATGGCACAACTTCTCAAGGAATAGGGTTTTTGAATTAGAACAACTCAAACTAAACTTGTTTAACATCTTCGATAGCTTGCTAATTGTTTCTTTTACTTGTCCAGATGGTCGAATTTGGCACAAAGCACCATACGGTTCTGATCATTCATGAGTGCAGAAAGGACGTCGTCATGGTCGAATTTGGCATAAAGCAACGTATAATTCTAAGTATGGCACCATTTCACTTGGATTGGGACTTTTCGAATCAAAACAAGTCAAACGAAACAAGTTCGAAATCGTTGTTGTGATTCTCTATTCTTCTGCACATCCAGACGGTCAATTCTAGCACAAAGCAACATACTGTTGTGGTCATGCCTGATTTTTGCAAGGAATTGTTCTTTTCGACTCAGAACAACTCAAACAAACTTGGATGAAGATCGGATCGACATACTCGTCGTTTCTTTGGGAGGCTTTGATGGTTTAATTTCAAAATAAGCAACGTACGATTCGTATTATGCCAGGACTTCTCCTGTAATGTGGTTTTCAAATCAAAACAACTCAAAGGAAACAAGTTTAAAATGGTTGGTTGCTTGCTAATTGTTTCCTTTAGATGTCCAAACGGTCGAATTTGGAACAAAGCACCATACGGTTGTGATGAAGATCGGATTGACTTGTTCGTCATTTCTTTTGGATGCTTTGATGGTCTAATTTGGAAAAAAGCAACGTACGATTCTGATTATGGCACGACTTCTCAAGGAATAGGGTTTTTGAATTAGAACAACTCAAACTAAACTTGTTGAAAATCTTCGATAGCTTGCTAATTGTTTCTTTTACTTGTCCAGATGGTCAAATTTGGAACAAAGCACCATACGGTTGTGATCATTCATGAGTGCAGCAACAACGTCGTCACGGTCGAATTTGGCATAAAGCAACGTATAATTCTAAGTATGGCACGCGTTCACTTGGATTGGGACTTTTCGAATCAAAACAAGTCAAACAAAACATGTTCAAAATCGTTGTTGTGATTCTCTATTCTTCTCCACATCCAGACGGTCAATTCTAGCACAAAGCAACATACTGTTGTGGTCATGCCTGATTTTTGCAAGGAATTGTTCTTTTCGACTCAGAACAACTCAAACACACTTGGATGAAGATCGGATCGACATACTCGTCGTTTCTTTGGGAGGCTTTGATGGTTTAATTTCAAAATAAGCAACGTACGATTCGTATTATGCCAGGACTTCTCCTGGAATGTGGTTTTCAAATCAAAACAACTCAAAGGAAACAAGTTTAAAATGGTTGGTAGCTTGCCAATTGTTTCCTTTAGATGTCCAAACGGTCGAATTTGGAACAAAGCACCATACAGTCGTGATGAAGATCGGATTGACTTGTTCGTCATTTCTTTTGGAAGCTCTAATGGTCTAATTTGGAAAAAAGCTACGTACGATTCTGATTATGTCACAACTTCTCAAGGAATAGGGTTTTTGAATTAGAACAACTCAAACTAAACTTGTTTAAAATCTTCGATAGCTTGCTAATTGTTTCTTTTAGCTGTCCAGATGGTCGAATTTGGCACAAAGCACCATACGGTTGTGATCATTCATGAGTGCAGCAAGGACGTTGTCACGGTCGAATTTGGCATAAAGCAACATATAATTCTAAGTATGGCACAATTTCACTTGGATTGGGACTTTTCGAATCAAAACAAGTCAAACGAAACAAGTTCGAAATCGTTGTTGTGATTCTCTATTCTTCTGCACAGCCAGACGGTTAATTCTAGCACAAAGCAACATACTGTTGTGGTCATGCCTGATTTTTGCATGGAATTGTTCTTTTCGACTCAGAACAACTCAAACAAACTTGGATGAAGATCGGATCGACATACTCGTCGTTTCTTTGGGAGGCTTTGATGGTTTAATTTCAAAATAAGCAACGTACGATTCTTATTATGCCAAGACTTCTCTTGGAATGTGAATTTCAAATCAAAACAACTCAAAGGAAACAAGTTTAAAATGGTTGGTAGCTTGCTAACTGTTTCCTTTAGATGTCCAAACGGTCGAATTTGGAACAAAGCACCATACGGTTGTGATGAAGATCGGATTGACTTGTTCGTCATTTCTTTTGGATGCTTTGATAGTCTAATTTGGAAAAAAGCAACGTACGATTCTGATTATGGCACGACTTCTCAAGGAATAGGGTTTTTGAATTAGAACAACTCAAACTAAACTTGTTGAAAATCTTCGATAGCTTGCTAATTGTTTCTTTTACTTGTCCAGATGGTCGAATTTGGAACAAAGCACCATACGGTTGTGATCATTCATGAGTGCAGCAACAACGTCGTCGCGGTCGAATTTGGCATAAGCAACGTATAATTCTAAGTATGGCACGCGTTCACTTGGATTGGGACTTTTCGAATCAAAACAAGTCAAACGAAACATGTTCAAAATCGTTGTTGTGATTCTCTATTCTTCTCCACATCCAGACGGTCAATTCTAGCACAAAGCAACATACTGTTGTGGTCATGCCTGATTTTTGCAAGGAAATTGTTCTTTTCGACTCAGAACAACTCAAACACACTTGGATGAAGATCGGATCGACATACTCGTCGTTTCTTTGGGAGGCTTTGATGGTTTAATTTCAAAATAAGCAACGTACGATTCGTATTATGCCAGGACTTCTCCTGGAATGTGGTTTTCAAATCAAAACAACTCAAAGGAAACAAGTTTAAAATGGTTGGTAGCTTGCCAATTGTTTCCTTTAGATGTCCAAACGGTCGAATTTGGAACAAAGCACCATACAGTCGTGATGAAGATCGGATTGACTTGTTCGTCATTTCTTTTGGATGCTCTAATGGTCTAATTGGAAAAAAGCTACGTACGATTCTGATTATGTCACAACTTCTCAAGGAATAGGGTTTTTGAATTAGAACAACTGAAACTAAACTTGTTTAAAATCTTCGATAGCTTGCTAATTGATTCTTTTACCTGTCCAGATGGTCGAATTTGGCACAAAGCACCATACGGTTGTGATCATTCATGAGTGCAGCAAGGACGTTGTCACGGTCGAATTTGGCATAAAGCAACATATAATTCTAAGTATGGCACAATTTCACTTGGATTGGGACTTTTCGAATCAAAACAAGTCAAACGAAACAAGTTCGAAATCGTTGTTGTGATTCTCTATTCTTCTGCACAGCCAGACGGTTAATTCTAGCACAAAGCAACATACTGTTGTGGTCATGCCTGATTTTTGCATGGAATTGTTCTTTTCGACTCAGAACAACTCAAACAAACTTGGATGAAGATCGGATCGACATACTCGTCGTTTCTTTGGGAGGCTTTGATGGTTTAATTTCAAAATAAGCAACGTACGATTCTTATTATGCCAAGACTTCTCTTGGAATGTGATTTTCAAATCAAAAACAACTCAAAGGAAACAAGTTTAAAATGGTTGGTAGCTTGCTAATTGTTTCCTTTAGATGTCCAAACGGTCGAATTGGAACAAAGCACCATACGGTTGTGATGAAGATCGGATTGACTTGTTCGTCATTTCTTTGGATGCTTTGATGGTCTAATTTGGAAAAAAGCAACGTACGATTCTGATTATGGCACGACTTCTCAAGGAATAGGGTTTTTGAATTAGAACAACTCAAACTAAACTTGTTGAAAATCTTCGATAGCTTGCTAATTGTTTCTTTTACTTGTCCAGATGGTCAAATTTGGAACAAAGCACCATACGGTTGTGATCATTCATGAGTGCAGCAACAACGTCGTCGCGGTCGAATTTGGCATAAAGCAACGTATAATTCTAAGTATGGCACGCGTTCACTTGGATTGGGACTTTTCGAATCAAAACAAGTCAAACGAAACACGTTCAAAATCGTTGTTGTGATTCTCTATTCTTCTCCACATCCAGACGGTCAATTCTAGCACAAAGCAACATACTGTTGTGGTCATGCCTGATTTTTGCAAGGAATTGTTCTTTTCGACTCAGAACAACTCAAACACACTTGGATGAAGATCGGATCGACATACTCGTCGTTTCTTTTGGAGGCTTTGATGGTTTAATTTCAAAATAAGCAACGTACGATTCGTATTATGCCAGGACTTCTCCTGGAATGTGGTTTTCAAATCAAAACAACTCAAAGGAAACAAGTTTAAAATGGTTGGTAGCTTGCCAATTGTTTCCTTTAGATGTCCAAACGGGTCGAATTTGGAACAAAGCACCATACAGTCGTGATGAAGATCGGATTGACTTGTTCGTCATTTCTTTTGGATGCTCTAATGGTCTAATTTGGAAAAGAGCTACGTACGATTCTGATTATGGCACAACTTCTCAAGGAATAGGGTTTTTGAATTAGAACAACTCAAACTAAACTTGTTTAACATCTTCGATAGCTTGCTAATTGTTTTCTTTTACTTGTCCAGATGGTCGAATTTGGCACAAAGCACCATACGGTTCTGATCATTCATGAGTGCAGAAAGGACGTCATCATGGTCGAATTTGGCATAAAGCAACGTATAATTCTAAGTATGGCACGATTTCACTTGGATTGGGACTTTTCGAATCAAAACATGTCAAACGAAACAAGTTCGAAATCGTTGTTGTGATTCTCTATTCTTCTGCACATCCAGACGGTCAATTCTAGCACAAAGCAACTTACTGTTGTGGTCATGCCTGATTTTTGCAAGGAATTGTTCTTTTCGACTCAGAACAACTCAAACAAATTTGGATGAAGATCGGATCGACATACTCGTCGTTTCTTTGGGAGGCTTTGATGGTTTAATTTCAAAATAAGCAACGTACGATTCGTATTATGCCAGGACTTCTCCTGCAATGTGGTTTTCAAATCAAAACAACTCAAAGGAAACAAGTTTAAAATGGTTGGTTGCTTGCTAATTGTTTCCTTTAGATGTCCAAAACGGTCGAATTTGGAACAAAGCACCATACGGTTGTGATGAAGATCGGATTGACTTGTTCGTCATTTCTTTTGGATGCTTTGATGGTCTAATTTGGAAAAAAGCAACGTACGATTCTGATTATGGCACGACTTCTCAAGGAATAGGGTTTTTGAATTAGAACAACTCAAACTAAACTTGTTGAAAATCTTCGATAGCTTGCTAATTGTTTCTTTTACTTGTCCAGATGGTCAAATTTGGAACAAAGCACCATACGGTTGTGATCATTCATGAGTGCAGCAACAACGTCGTCACGGTCGAATTTGGCATAAAGCAACGTATAATTCTAAGTATGGCACGCGTTCACTTGGATTGGGACTTTTCGAATCAAAACAAGTCAAACGAAACATGTTCAAAATCGTTGTTGTGATTCTCTATTCTTCTCCACATCCAGACGGTCAATTCTAGCACAAAGCAACATACTGTTGTGGTCATGCCTGATTTTTGCAAGGAATTGTTCTTTTCGACTCAGAACAACTCAAACACACTTGGATGAAGATCGGATCGACATACTCGTCGTTTCTTTGGGAGGCTTTGATGGTTTAATTTCAAAATAAGCAACGTACGATTCGTATTATGCCAGGACTTCTCCTGGAATGTGGTTTTCAAATCAAAACAACTCAAAGGAAACAAGTTTAAAATGGTTGGTAGCTTGCCAATTGTTTCCTTTAGATGTCCAAACGGTCGAATTTGGAACAAAGCACCATACAGTCGTGATGAAGATCGGATTGACTTGTTCGTCATTTCTTTTGGAAGCTCTAATGGTCTAATTTGGAAAAAAGCTACGTACGATTCTGATTATGTCACAACTTCTCAAGGAATAGGGTTTTTGAATTAGAACAACTCAAACTAAACTTGTTTAAAATCTTCGATAGCTTGCTAATTGTTTCTTTTAGCTGTCCAGATGGTCGAATTTGGCACAAAGCACCATACGGTTGTGATCATTCATGAGTGCAGCAAGGACGTTGTCACGGTCGAATTTGGCATAAAGCAACATATAATTCTAAGTATGGCACAATTTCACTTGGATTGGGACTTTTCGAATCAAAACAAGTCAAACGAAACAAGTTCGAAATCGTTGTTGTGATTCTCTATTCTTCTGCACAGCCAGACGGTTAATTCTAGCACAAAGCAACATACTGTTGTGGTCATGCCTGATTTTTGCATGGAATTGTTCTTTTCGACTCAGAACAACTCAAACAAACTTGGATGAAGATCGGATCGACATACTCGTCGTTTCTTTGGGAGGCTTTGATGGTTTAATTTCAAAATAAGCAACGTACGATTCTTATTATGCCAAGACTTCTCTTGGAATGTGATTTTCAAATCAAAACAACTCAAAGGAAACAAGTTTAAAATGGTTGGTAGCTTGCTAATTGTTTCCTTTAGATGTCCAAACGGTCGAATTTGGAACAAAGCACCATACGGTTGTGATGAAGATCGGATTGACTTGTTCGTCATTTCTTTTGGATGCTTTGATGGTCTAATTTGGAAAAAAGCAACGTACGATTCTGATTATGGCACGACTTCTCAAGGAATAGGGTTTTTGAATTAGAACAACTCAAACTAAACTTGTTGAAAATCTTCGATAGCTTGCTAATTGTTTCTTTTACTTGTCCAGATGGTCGAATTTGGAACAAAGCACCACACGGTTGTGATCATTCATGAGTGCAGCAACAACGTCGTCGCGGTCGAATTTGGCATAAAGCAACGTATAATTCTAAGTATGGCACGCGTTCACTTGGATTGGGACTTTTCGAATCAAAACAAGTCAAACGAAACATGTTCAAAATCGTTGTTGTGATTCTCTATTCTTCTCCACATCCAGACGGTCAATTCTAGCACAAAGCAACATACTGTTGTGGTCATGCCTGATTTTTGCAAGGAATTGTTCTTTTCGACTCAGAACAACTCAAACACACTTGGATGAAGATCGGATCGACATACTCGTCGTTTCTTTGGGAGGCTTTGATGGTTTAATTTCAAAATAAGCAACGTACGATTCGTATTATGCCAGGACTTCTCCTGGAATGTGGTTTTCAAATCAAAACAACTCAAAGGAAACAACTTTAAAATGGTTGGTAGCTTGCCAATTGTTTCCTTTAGATGTCCAAACGGTCGAATTTGGAACAAAGCACCATACAGTCGTGATGAAGATCGGATTGACTTGTTCGTCATTTCTTTTGGATGCTCTAATGGTCTAATTTGGAAAAAAGCTACGTACGATTCTGATTATGTCACAACTTCTCAAGGAATAGGGTTTTTGAATTAGAACAACTGAAACTAAACTTGTTTAAAATCTTCGATAGCTTGCTAATCGATTCTTTTACCTGTCCAGATGGTCGAATTTGGCACAAAGCACCATACGGTTGTGATCATTCATGAGTGCAGCAAGGACGTTGTCACGGTCGAATTTGGCATAAAGCAACATATAATTCTAAGTATGGCACAATTTCACTTGGATTGGGACTTTTCGAATCAAAACAAGTCAAACGAAACAAGTTCGAAATCGTTGTTGTGATTCTCTATTCTTCTGCACAGCCAGACGGTTAATTCTAGCACAAAGCAACATACTGTTGTGGTCATGCCTGATTTTTGCATGGAATTGTTCTTTTCGACTCAGAACAACTCAAACAAACTTGGATGAAGATCGGATCGACATACTCGTCGTTTCTTTGGGAGGCTTTGATGGTTTAATTTCAAAATAAGCAACGTACGATTCGTATTATGCCAGGACTTCTCCTGCAATTTGGTTTTCAAATCAAAACAACTCAAAGGAAACAAGTTTAAAATGGTTGGTAGCTTGCTAATTGTTTCCTTTAGATGTCCAAACGGTCGAATTTGGAACAAAGCACCATACGGTTGTGATGAAGATCGGATTGACTTGTTCGTCATTTCTTTGGGATGCTTTGATGGTCTAATTTGGAAAAAAGCAACGTACGATTCTGATTATGGCACGACTTCTCAAGGAATAGGGTTTTTGAATTAGAACAACTCAAACTAAACTTGTTGAAAATCTTCGATAGCTTGCTAATTGTTTCTTTTACTTGTCCAGATGGTCAAATTTGGAACAAAGCACCATACGGTTGTGATCATTCATGAGTGCAGCAACAACGTCGTCGCGGTCGAATTTGGCATAAAGCAACGTATAATTCTAAGTATGGCACGCGTTCACTTGGATTGGGACTTTTCGAATCAAAACAAGTCAAACGAAACATGTTCAAAATCGTTGTTGTGATTCTCTATTCTTCTCCACATCCAGACGGTCAATTCTAGCACAAAGCAACATACTGTTGTGGTCATGCCTGATTTTTGCAAGGAATTGTTCTTTTCGACTCAGAACAACTCAAACACACTTGGATGAAGATCGGATCGACATACTCGTCGTTTCTTTTGGAGGCTTTGATGGTTTAATTTCAAAATAAGCAACGTACGATTCGTATTATGCCAGGACTTCTCCTGGAATGTGGTTTTCAAATCAAAACAACTCAAAGGAAACAAGTTTAAAATGGTTGGTAGCTTGCCAATTGTTTCCTTTAGATGTCCAAACGGTCGAATTTGGAACAAAGCACCATACAGTCGTGATGAAGATCGGATTGACTTGTTCGTCATTTCTTTTGGATGCTCTAATGGTCTAATTTGGAAAAGAGCTACGTACGATTCTGATTATGGCACAACTTCTCAAGGAATAGGGTTTTTGAATTAGAACAACTCAAACTAAACTTGTTTAACATCTTCGATAGCTTGCTAATTGTTTCTTTTACTTGTCCAGATGGTCGAATTTGGCACAAAGCACCATACGGTTCTGATCATTCATGAGTGCAGAAAGGACGTCGTCATGGTCGAATTTGGCATAAAGCAACGTATAATTCTAAGTATGGCACCATTTCACTTGGATTGGGACTTTTCGAATCAAAACAAGTCAAACGAAACAAGTTCGAAATCGTTGTTGTGATTCTCTATTCTTCTGCACATCCAGACGGTCAATTCTAGCACAAAGCAACATACTGTTGTGGTCATGCCTGATTTTTGCAAGGAATTGTTCTTTTCGACTCAGAACAACTCAAACAAACTTGGATGAAGATCGGATCGACATACTCGTCGTTTCTTTGGGAGGCTTTGATGGTTTAATTTCAAAATAAGCAACGTACGATTCGTATTATGCCAGGACTTCTCCTGCAATTTGGTTTTCAAATCAAAACAACTCAAAGGAAACAAGTTTAAAATGGTTGGTTGCTTGCTAATTGTTTCCTTTAGATGTCCAAACGGTCGAATTTGGAACAAAGCACCATACGGTTGTGATGAAGATCGGATTGACTTGTTCGTCATTTCTTTTGGATGCTTTGATGGTCTAATTTGGAAAAAAGCAACGTACGATTCTGATTATGGCACGACTTCTCAAGGAATAGGGTTTTTGAATTAGAACAACTCAAACTAAACTTGTTGAAAATCTTCGATAGCTTGCTAATTGTTTCTTTTACTTGTCCAGATGGTCAAATTTGGAACAAAGCACCATACGGTTGTGATCATTCATGAGTGCAGCAACAACGTCGTCACGGTCGAATTTGGCATAAAGCAACGTATAATTCTAAGTATGGCACGCGTTCACTTGGATTGGGACTTTTCGAATCAAAACAAGTCAAACGAAACATGTTCAAAATCGTTGTTGTGATTCTCTATTCTTCTCCACATCCAGACGGTCAATTCTAGCACAAAGCAACATACTGTTGTGGTCATGCCTGATTTTTGCAAGGAATTGTTCTTTTCGACTCAGAACAACTCAAACACACTTGGATGAAGATCGGATCGACATACTCGTCGTTTCTTTGGGAGGCTTTGATGGTTTAATTTCAAAATAAGCAACGTACGATTCGTATTATGCCAGGACTTCTCCTGGAATGTGGTTTTCAAATCAAAACAACTCAAAGGAAACAAGTTTAAAATGGTTGGTAGCTTGCCAATTGTTTCCTTTAGATGTCCAAACGGTCGAATTTGGAACAAAGCACCATACAGTCGTGATGAAGATCGGATTGACTTGTTCGTCATTTCTTTTGGATGCTCTAATGGTCTAATTTGGAAAAAAGCTACGTACGATTCTGATTATGTCACAACTTCTCAAGGAATAGGGTTTTTGAATTAGAACAACTCAAACTAAACTTGTTTAAAATCTTCGATAGCTTGCTAATTGTTTCTTTTAGCTGTCCAGATGGTCGAATTTGGCACAAAGCACCATACGGTTGTGATCATTCATGAGTGCAGCAAGGACGTTGTCACGGTCGAATTTGGCATAAAGCAACATATAATTCTAAGTATGGCACAATTTCACTTGGATTGGGACTTTTCGAATCAAAACAAGTCAAACGAAACAAGTTCGAAATCGTTGTTGTGATTCTCTATTCTTCTGCACAGCCAGACGGTTAATTCTAGCACAAAGCAACATACTGTTGTGGTCATGCCTGATTTTTGCATGGAATTGTTCTTTTCGACTCAGAACAACTCAAACAAACTTGGATGAAGATCGGATCGACATACTCGTCGTTTCTTTGGGAGGCTTTGATGGTTTAATTTCAAAATAAGCAACGTACGATTCTTATTATGCCAAGACTTCTCTTGGAATGTGATTTTCAAATCAAAACAACTCAAAGGAAACAAGTTTAAAATGGTTGGTAGCTTGCTAACTGTTTCCTTTAGATGTCCAAACGGTCGAATTTGGAACAAAGCACCATACGGTTGTGATGAAGATCGGATTGACTTGTTCGTCATTTCTTTTGGATGCTTTGATGGTCTAATTTGGAAAAAAGCAACGTACGATTCTGATTATGGCACGACTTCTCAAGGAATAGGGTTTTTGAATTAGAACAACTCAAACTAAACTTGTTGAAAATCTTCGATAGCTTGCTAATTGTTTCTTTTACTTGTCCAGATGGTCGAATTTGGAACAAAGCACCATACGGTTGTGATCATTCATGAGTGCAGCAACAACGTCGTCGCGGTCGAATTTGGCATAAAGCAACGTATAATTCTAAGTATGGCACGCGTTCACTTGGATTGGGACTTTTCGAATCAAAACAAGTCAAACGAAACATGTTCAAAATCGTTGTTGTGATTCTCTATTCTTCTCCACATCCAGACGGTCAATTCTAGCACAAAGCAACATACTGTTGTGGTCATGCCTGATTTTTGCAAGGAATTGTTCTTTTCGACTCAGAACAACTCAAACACACTTGGATGAAGATCGGATCGACATACTCGTCGTTTCTTTGGGAGGCTTTGATGGTTTAATTTCAAAATAAGCAACGTACGATTCGTATTATGCCAGGACTTCTCCTGGAATGTGGTTTTCAAATCAAAACAACTCAAAGGAAACAAGTTTAAAATGGTTGGTAGCTTGCCAATTGTTTCCTTTAGATGTCCAAACGGTCGAATTTGGAACAAAGCACCATACAGTCGTGATGAAGATCGGATTGACTTGTTCGTCATTTCTTTTGGATGCTCTAATGGTCTAATTTGGAAAAAAGCTACGTACGATTCTGATTATGTCACAACTTCTCAAGGAATAGGGTTTTTGAATTAGAACAACTGAAACTAAACTTGTTTAAAATCTTCGATAGCTTGCTAATCGATTCTTTTACCTGTCCAGATGGTCGAATTTGGCACAAAGCACCATACGGTTGTGATCATTCATGAGTGCAGCAAGGACGTTGTCACGGTCGAATTTGGCATAAAGCAACATATAATTCTAAGTATGGCACAATTTCACTTGGATTGGGACTTTTCGAATCAAAACAAGTCAAACGAAACAAGTTCGAAATCGTTGTTGTGATTCTCTATTCTTCTGCACAGCCAGACGGTTAATTCTAGCACAAAGCAACATACTGTTGTGGTCATGCCTGATTTTTGCATGGAATTGTTCTTTTCGACTCAGAACAACTCAAACAAACTTGGATGAAGATCGGATCGACATACTCGTCGTTTCTTTGGGAGGCTTTGATGGTTTAATTTCAAAATAAGCAACGTACGATTCTTATTATGCCAAGACTTCTCTTGGAATGTGATTTTCAAATCAAAACAACTCAAAGGAAACAAGTTTAAAATGGTTGGTAGCTTGCTAATTGTTTCCTTTAGATGTCCAAACGGTCGAATTTGGAACAAAGCACCATACGGTTGTGATGAAGATCGGATTGACTTGTTCGTCATTTCTTTGGGATGCTTTGATGGTCTAATTTGGAAAAAAGCAACGTACGATTCTGATTATGGCACGACTTCTCAAGGAATAGGGTTTTTGAATTAGAACAACTCAAACTAAACTTGTTGAAAATCTTCGATAGCTTGCTAATTGTTTCTTTTACTTGTCCAGATGGTCAAATTTGGAACAAAGCACCATACGGTTGTGATCATTCATGAGTGCAGCAACAACGTCGTCGCGGTCGAATTTGGCATAAAGCAACGTATAATTCTAAGTATGGCACGCGTTCACTTGGATTGGGACTTTTCGAATCAAAACAAGTCAAACGAAACACGTTCAAAATCGTTGTTGTGATTCTCTATTCTTCTCCACATCCAGACGGTCAATTCTAGCACAAAGCAACATACTGTTGTGGTCATGCCTGATTTTTGCAAGGAATTGTTCTTTTCGACTCAGAACAACTCAAACACACTTGGATGAAGATCGGATCGACATACTCGTCGTTTCTTTTGGAGGCTTTGATGGTTTAATTTCAAAATAAGCAACGTACGATTCGTATTATGCCAGGACTTCTCCTGGAATGTGGTTTTCAAATCAAAACAACTCAAAGGAAACAACTTTAAAATGGTTGGTAGCTTGCCAATTGTTTCCTTTAGATGTCCAAACGGTCGAATTTGGAACAAAGCACCATACAGTCGTGATGAAGATCGGATTGACTTGTTCGTCATTTCTTTTGGATGCTCTAATGGTCTAATTTGGAAAAGAGCTACGTACGATTCTGATTATGGCACAACTTCTCAAGGAATAGGGTTTTTGAATTAGAACAACTCAAACTAAACTTGTTTAACATCTTCGATAGCTTGCTAATTGTTTCTTTTACTTGTCCAGATGGTCGAATTTGGCACAAAGCACCATAAGGTTCTGATCATTCATGAGTGCAGAAAGGACGTCATCATGGTCGAATTTGGCATAAAGCAACGTATAATTCTAAGTATGGCACGATTTCACTTGGATTGGGACTTTTCGAATCAAAACATGTCAAACGAAACAAGTTCGAAATCGTTGTTGTGATTCTCTATTCTTCTGCACATCCAGACGGTCAATTCTAGCACAAAGCAACATACTGTTGTGGTCATGCCTGATTTTTGCAAGGAATTGTTCTTTTCGACTCAGAACAACTCAAACAAATTTGGATGAAGATCGGATCGACATACTCGTCGTTTCTTTGGGAGGCTTTGATGGTTTAATTTCAAAATAAGCAACGTACGATTCGTATTATGCCAGGACTTCTCCTGCAATGTGGTTTTCAAATCAAAACAACTCAAAGGAAACAAGTTTAAAATGGTTGGTTGCTTGCTAATTGTTTCCTTTAGATGTCCAAACGGTCGAATTTGGAACAAAGCACCATACGGTTGTGATGAAGATCGGATTGACTTGTTCGTCATTTCTTTTGGATGCTTTGATGGTCTAATTTGGAAAAAAGCAACGTACGATTCTGATTATGGCACGACTTCTCAAGGAATAGGGTTTTTGAATTAGAACAACTCAAACTAAACTTGTTGAAAATCTTCGATAGCTTGCTAATTGTTTCTTTTACTTGTCCAGATGGTCAAATTTGGAACAAAGCACCATACGGTTGTGATCATTCATGAGTGCAGCAACAACGTCGTCACGGTCGAATTTGGCATAAAGCAACGTATAATTCTAAGTATGGCACGCGTTCACTTGGATTGGGACTTTTCGAATCAAAACAAGTCAAACGAAACATGTTCAAAATCGTTGTTGTGATTCTCTATTCTTCTCCACATCCAGACGGTCAATTCTAGCACAAAGCAACATACTGTTGTGGTCATGCCTGATTTTTGCAAGGAATTGTTCTTTTCGACTCAGAACAACTCAAACACACTTGGATGAAGATCGGATCGACATACTCGTCGTTTCTTTGGGAGGCTTTGATGGTTTAATTTCAAAATAAGCAACGTACGATTCGTATTATGCCAGGACTTCTCCTGGAATGTGGTTTTCAAATCAAAACAACTCAAAGGAAACAAGTTTAAAATGGTTGGTAGCTTGCCAATTGTTTCCTTTAGATGTCCAAACGGTCGAATTTGGAACAAAGCACCATACAGTCGTGATGAAGATCGGATTGACTTGTTCGTCATTTCTTTTGGATGCTCTAATGGTCTAATTTGGAAAAAAGCTACGTACGATTCTGATTATGTCACAACTTCTCAAGGAATAGGGTTTTTGAATTAGAACAACTCAAACTAAACTTGTTTAAAATCTTCGATAGCTTGCTAATTGTTTCTTTTACCTGTCCAGATGGTCGAATTTGGCACAAAGCACCATACGGTTGTGATCATTCATGAGTGCAGCAAGGACGTTGTCACGGTCGAATTTGGCATAAAGCAACATATAATTCTAAGTATGGCACAATTTCACTTGGATTGGGACTTTTCGAATCAAAACAAGTCAAACGAAACAAGTTCGAAATCGTTGTTGTGATTCTCTATTCTTCTGCACAGCCAGACGGTTAATTCTAGCACAAAGCAACATACTGTTGTGGTCATGCCTGATTTTTGCATGGAATTGTTCTTTTCGACTCAGAACAACTCAAACAAACTTGGATGAAGATCGGATCGACATACTCGTCGTTTCTTTGGGAGGCTTTGATGGTTTAATTTCAAAATAAGCAACGTACGATTCTTATTATGCCAAGACTTCTCTTGGAATGTGATTTTCAAATCAAAACAACTCAAAGGAAACAAGTTTAAAATGGTTGGTAGCTTGCTAATTGTTTCCTTTAGATGTCCAAACGGTCGAATTTGGAACAAAGCACCATACGGTTGTGATGAAGATCGGATTGACTTGTTCGTCATTTCTTTTGGATGCTTTGATGGTCTAATTTGGAAAAAAGCAACGTACGATTCTGATTATGGCACGACTTCTCAAGGAATAGGGTTTTTGAATTAGAACAACTCAAACTAAACTTGTTGAAAATCTTCGATAGCTTGCTAATTGTTTCTTTTACTTGTCCAGATGGTCGAATTTGGAACAAAGCACCACACGGTTGTGATCATTCATGAGTGCAGCAACAACGTCGTCGCGGTCGAATTTGGCATAAAGCAACGTATAATTCTAAGTATGGCACGCGTTCACTTGGATTGGGACTTTTCGAATCAAAACAAGTCAAACGAAACATGTTCAAAATCGTTGTTGTGATTCTCTATTCTTCTCCACATCCAGACGGTCAATTCTAGCACAAAGCAACATACTGTTGTGGTCATGCCTGATTTTTGCAAGGAATTGTTCTTTTCGACTCAGAACAACTCAAACACACTTGGATGAAGATCGGATCGACATACTCGTCGTTTCTTTGGGAGGCTTTGATGGTTTAATTTCAAAATAAGCAACGTACGATTCGTATTATGCCAGGACTTCTCCTGGAATGTGGTTTTCAAATCAAAACAACTCAAAGGAAACAACTTTAAAATGGTTGGTAGCTTGCCAATTGTTTCCTTTAGATGTCCAAACGGTCGAATTTGGAACAAAGCACCATACAGTCGTGATGAAGATCGGATTGACTTGTTCGTCATTTCTTTTGGATGCTCTAATGGTCTAATTTGGAAAAAAGCTACGTACGATTCTGATTATGTCACAACTTCTCAAGGAATAGGGTTTTTGAATTAGAACAACTGAAACTAAACTTGTTTAAAATCTTCGATAGCTTGCTAATCGATTCTTTTACCTGTCCAGATGGTCGAATTTGGCACAAAGCACCATACGGTTGTGATCATTCATGAGTGCAGCAAGGACGTTGTCACGGTCGAATTTGGCATAAAGCAACATATAATTCTAAGTATGGCACAATTTCACTTGGATTGGGACTTTTCGAATCAAAACAAGTCAAACGAAACAAGTTCGAAATCGTTGTTGTGATTCTCTATTCTTCTGCACAGCCAGACGGTTAATTCTAGCACAAAGCAACATACTGTTGTGGTCATGCCTGATTTTTGCATGGAATTGTTCTTTTCGACTCAGAACAACTCAAACAAACTTGGATGAAGATCGGATCGACATACTCGTCGTTTCTTTGGGAGGCTTTGATGGTTTAATTTCAAAATAAGCAACGTACGATTCTTATTATGCCAAGACTTCTCTTGGAATGTGATTTTCAAATCAAAACAACTCAAAGGAAACAAGTTTAAAATGGTTGGTAGCTTGCTAATTGTTTCCTTTAGATGTCCAAACGGTCGAATTTGGAACAAAGCACCATACGGTTGTGATGAAGATCGGATTGACTTGTTCGTCATTTCTTTGGGATGCTTTGATGGTCTAATTTGGAAAAAAGCAACGTACGATTCTGATTATGGCACGACTTCTCAAGGAATAGGGTTTTTGAATTAGAACAACTCAAACTAAACTTGTTGAAAATCTTCGATAGCTTGCTAATTGTTTCTTTTACTTGTCCAGATGGTCAAATTTGGAACAAAGCACCATACGGTTGTGATCATTCATGAGTGCAGCAACAACGTCGTCGCGGTCGAATTTGGCATAAAGCAACGTATAATTCTAAGTATGGCACGCGTTCACTTGGATTGGGACTTTTCGAATCAAAACAAGTCAAACGAAACATGTTCAAAATCGTTGTTGTGATTCTCTATTCTTCTCCACATCCAGACGGTCAATTCTAGCACAAAGCAACATACTGTTGTGGTCATGCCTGATTTTTGCAAGGAATTGTTCTTTTCGACTCAGAACAACTCAAACACACTTGGATGAAGATCGGATCGACATACTCGTCGTTTCTTTGGGAGGCTTTGATGGTTTAATTTCAAAATAAGCAACGTACGATTCGTATTATGCCAGGACTTCTCCTGGAATGTGGTTTTCAAATCAAAACAACTCAAAGGAAACAAGTTTAAAATGGTTGGTAGCTTGCCAATTGTTTCCTTTAGATGTCCAAACGGTCGAATTTGGAACAAAGCACCATACAGTCGTGATGAAGATCGGATTGACTTGTTCGTCATTTCTTTTGGATGCTCTAATGGTCTAATTTGGAAAAGAGCTACGTACGATTCTGATTATGGCACAACTTCTCAAGGAATAGGGTTTTTGAATTAGAACAACTCAAACTAAACTTGTTTAACATCTTCGATAGCTTGCTAATTGTTTCTTTTACTTGTCCAGATGGTCGAATTTGGCACAAAGCACCATACGGTTCTGATCATTCATGAGTGCAGAAAGGACGTCGTCACGGTCGAATTTGGCATAAAGCAACGTATAATTCTAAGTATGGCACGATTTCACTTGGATTGGGACTTTTCGAATCAAAACAAGTCAAACGAAACAAGTTCGAAATCGTTGTTGTGATTCTCTATTCTTCTGCACATCCAGACGGTCAATTCTAGCACAAAGCAACATACTGTTGTGGTCATGCCTGATTTTTGCAAGGAATTGTTCTTTTCGACTCAGAACAACTCAAACAAACTTGGATGAAGATCGGATCGACATACTCGTCGTTTCTTTGGGAGGCTTTGATGGTTTAATTTCAAAATAAGCAACGTACGATTCGTATTATGCCAGGACTTCTCCTGCAATGTGGTTTTCAAATCAAAACAACTCAAAGGAAACAAGTTTAAAATGGTTGGTTGCTTGCTAATTGTTTCCTTTAGATGTCCAAACGGTCGAATTTGGAACAAAGCACCATACGGTTGTGATGAAGATCGGATTGACTTGTTCGTCATTTCTTTTGGATGCTTTGATGGTCTAATTTGGAAAAAAGCAACGTACGATTCTGATTATGGCACGACTTCTCAAGGAATAGGGTTTTTGAATTAGAACAACTCAAACTAAACTTGTTGAAAATCTTCGATAGCTTGCTAATTGTTTCTTTTACTTGTCCAGATGGTCAAATTTGGAACAAAGCACCATACGGTTGTGATCATTCATGAGTGCAGCAACAACGTCGTCACGGTCGAATTTGGCATAAAGCAACGTATAATTCTAAGTATGGCACGCGTTCACTTGGATTGGGACTTTTCGAATCAAAACAAGTCAAACGAAACATGTTCAAAATCGTTGTTGTGATTCTCTATTCTTCTCCACATCCAGACGGTCAATTCTAGCACAAAGCAACATACTGTTGTGGTCATGCCTGATTTTTGCAAGGAATTGTTCTTTTCGACTCAGAACAACTCAAACACACTTGGATGAAGATCGGATCGACATACTCGTCGTTTCTTTGGGAGGCTTTGATGGTTTAATTTCAAAATAAGCAACGTACGATTCGTATTATGCCAGGACTTCTCCTGGAATGTGGTTTTCAAATCAAAACAACTCAAAGGAAACAAGTTTAAAATGGTTGGTAGCTTTCCAATTGTTTCCTTTAGATGTCCAAACGGTCGAATTTGGAACAAAGCACCATACAGTCGTGATGAAGATCGGATTGACTTGTTCGTCATTTCTTTTGGATGCTCTAATGGTCTAATTTGGAAAAAAGCTACGTACGATTCTGATTATGTCACAACTTCTCAAGGAATAGGGTTTTTGAATTAGAACAACTCAAACTAAACTTGTTTAAAATCTTCGATAGCTTGCTAATTGATTCTTTTACCTGTCCAGATGGTCGAATTTGGCACAAAGCACCATACGGTTGTGATCATTCATGAGTGCAGCAAGGACGTTGTCACGGTCGAATTTGGCATAAAGCAACATATAATTCTAAGTATGGCACAATTTCACTTGGATTGGGACTTTTCGAATCAAAACAAGTCAAACGAAACAAGTTCGAAATCGTTGTTGTGATTCTCTATTCTTCTGCACAGCCAGACGGTTAATTCTAGCACAAAGCAACATACTGTTGTGGTCATGCCTGATTTTTGCATGGAATTGTTCTTTTCGACTCAGAACAACTCAAACAAACTTGGATGAAGATCGGATCGACATACTCGTCGTTTCTTTGGGAGGCTTTGATGGTTTAATTTCAAAATAAGCAACGTACGATTCTTATTATGCCAAGACTTCTCTTGGAATGTGATTTTCAAATCAAAACAACTCAAAGGAAACAAGTTTAAAATGGTTGGTAGCTTGCTAATTGTTTCCTTTAGATGTCCAAACGGTCGAATTTGGAACAAAGCACCATACGGTTGTGATGAAGATCGGATTGACTTGTTCGTCATTTCTTTGGGATGCTTTGATGGTCTAATTTGGAAAAAAGCAACGTACGATTCTGATTATGGCACGACTTCTCAAGGAATAGGGTTTTTGAATTAGAACAACTCAAACTAAACTTGTTGAAAATCTTCGATAGCTTGCTAATTGTTTCTTTTACTTGTCTAGATGGTCAAATTTGGAACAAAGCACCATACGGTTGTGATCATTCATGAGTGCAGCAACAACGTCGTCGCGGTCGAATTTGGCATAAAGCAACGTATAATTCTAAGTATGGCACGCGTTCACTTGGATTGGGACTTTTCGAATCAAAACAAGTCAAACGAAACATGTTCAAAATCGTTGTTGTGATTCTCTATTCTTCTCCACATCCAGACGGTCAATTCTAGCACAAAGCAACATACTGTTGTGGTCATGCCTGATTTTTGCAAGGAATTGTTCTTTTCGACTCAGAACAACTCAAACACACTTGGATGAAGATCGGATCGACATACTCGTCGTTTCTTTTGGAGGCTTTGATGGTTTAATTTCAAAATAAGCAACGTACGATTCGTATTATGCCAGGACTTCTCCTGGAATGTGGTTTTCAAATCAAAACAACTCAAAGGAAACAAGTTTAAAATGGTTGGTAGCTTGCCAATTGTTTCCTTTAGATGTCCAAACGGTCGAATTTGGAACAAAGCACCATACAGTCGTGATGAAGATCGGATTGACTTGTTCGTCATTTCTTTTGGATGCTCTAATGGTCTAATTTGGAAAAGAGCTACGTACGATTCTGATTATGGCACAACTTCTCAAGGAATAGGGTTTTTGAATTAGAACAACTCAAACTAAACTTGTTTAACATCTTTGATAGCTTGCTAATTGTTTCTTTTACTTGTCCAGATGGTCGAATTTGGCACAAAGCACCATACGGTTCTGATCATTCATGAGTGCAGAAAGGACGTCGTCACGGTCGAATTTGGCATAAAGCAACGTATAATTCTAAGTATGGCACGATTTCACTTGGATTGGGACTTTTCGAATCAAAACAAGTCAAACGAAACAAGTTCGAAATCGTTGTTGTGATTCTCTATTCTTCTGCACATCCAGACGGTCAATTCTAGCACAAAGCAACATACTGTTGTGGTCATGCCTGATTTTTGCAAGGAATTGTTCTTTTCGACTCAGAACAACTCAAACAAACTTGGATGAAGATCGGATCGACATACTCGTCGTTTCTTTGGGAGGCTTTGATGGTTTAATTTCAAAATAAGCAACGTACGATTCGTATTATGCCAGGACTTCTCCTGCAATGTGGTTTTCAAATCAAAACAACTCAAAGGAAACAAGTTTAAAATGGTTGGTTGCTTGCTAATTGTTTCCTTTAGATGTCCAAACGGTCGAATTTGGAACAAAGCACCATACGGTTGTGATGAAGATCGGATTGACTTGTTCGTCATTTCTTTTGGATGCTTTGATGGTCTAATTTGGAAAAAAGCAACGTACGATTCTGATTATGGCACGACTTCTCAAGGAATAGGGTTTTTGAATTAGAACAACTCAAACTAAACTTGTTGAAAATCTTCGATAGCTTGCTAATTGTTTCTTTTACTTGTCCAGATGGTCAAATTTGGAACAAAGCACCATACGGTTGTGATCATTCATGAGTGCAGCAACAACGTCGTCACGGTCGAATTTGGCATAAAGCAACGTATAATTCTAAGTATGGCACGCGTTCACTTGGATTGGGACTTTTCGAATCAAAACAAGTCAAACGAAACATGTTCAAAATCGTTGTTGTGATTCTCTATTCTTCTCCACATCCAGACGGTCAATTCTAGCACAAAGCAACATACTGTTGTGGTCATGCCTGATTTTTGCAAGGAATTGTTCTTTTCGACTCAGAACAACTCAAACACACTTGGATGAAGATCGGATCGACATACTCGTCGTTTCTTTGGGAGGCTTTGATGGTTTAATTTCAAAATAAGCAACGTACGATTCGTATTATGCCAGGACTTCTCCTGGAATGTGGTTTTCAAATCAAAACAACTCAAAGGAAACAAGTTTAAAATGGTTGGTAGCTTTCCAATTGTTTCCTTTAGATGTCCAAACGGTCGAATTTGGAACAAAGCACCATACAGTCGTGATGAAGATCGGATTGACTTGTTCGTCATTTCTTTTGGATGCTCTAATGGTCTAATTTGGAAAAAAGCTACGTACGATTCTGATTATGTCACAACTTCTCAAGGAATAGGGTTTTTGAATTAGAACAACTCAAACTAAACTTGTTTAAAATCTTCGATAGCTTGCTAATTGATTCTTTTACCTGTCCAGATGGTCAAATTTGGCACAAAGCACCATACGGTTGTGATCATTCATGAGTGCAGCAAGGACGTTGTCACGGTCGAATTTGGCATAAAGCAACATATAATTCTAAGTATGGCACAATTTCACTTGGATTGGGACTTTTCGAATCAAAACAAGTCAAACGAAACAAGTTCGAAATCGTTGTTGTGATTCTCTATTCTTCTGCACAGCCAGACGGTTAATTCTAGCACAAAGCAACATACTGTTGTGGTCATGCCTGATTTTTGCATGGAATTGTTCTTTTCGACTCAGAACAACTCAAACAAACTTGGATGAAGATCGGATCGACATACTCGTCGTTTCTTTGGGAGGCTTTGATGGTTTAATTTCAAAATAAGCAACGTACGATTCTTATTATGCCAAGACTTCTCTTGGAATGTGATTTTCAAATCAAAACAACTCAAAGGAAACAAGTTTAAAATGGTTGGTAGCTTGCTAATTGTTTCCTTTAGATGTCCAAACGGTCGAATTTGGAACAAAGCACCATACGGTTGTGATGAAGATCGGATTGACTTGTTCGTCATTTCTTTTGGATGCTTTGATGGTCTAATTTGGAAAAAAGCAACGTACGATTCTGATTATGGCACGACTTCTCAAGGAATAGGGTTTTTGAATTAGAACAACTCAAACTAAACTTGTTGAAAATCTTCGATAGCTTGCTAATTGTTTCTTTTACTTGTCCAGATGGTCGAATTTGGAACAAAGCACCATACGGTTGTGATCATTCATGAGTGCAGCAACAACGTCGTCGCGGTCGAATTTGGCATAAAGCAACGTATAATTCTAAGTATGGCACGCGTTCACTTGGATTGGGACTTTTCGAATCAAAACAAGTCAAACGAAACATGTTCAAAATCGTTGTTGTGATTCTCTATTCTTCTCCACATCCAGACGGTCAATTCTAGCACAAAGCAACATACTGTTGTGGTCATGCCTGATTTTTGCAAGGAATTGTTCTTTTCGACTCAGAACAACTCAAACACACTTGGATGAAGATCGGATCGACATACTCGTCGTTTCTTTGGGAGGCTTTGATGGTTTAATTTCAAAATAAGCAACGTACGATTCGTATTATGCCAGGACTTCTCCTGGAATGTGGTTTTCAAATCAAAACAACTCAAAGGAAACAAGTTTAAAATGGTTGGTAGCTTGCCAATTGTTTCCTTTAGATGTCCAAACGGTCGAATTTGGAACAAAGCACCATACAGTCGTGATGAAGATCGGATTGACTTGTTCGTCATTTCTTTTGGATGCTCTAATGGTCTAATTTGGAAAAGAGCTACGTACGATTCTGATTATGGCACAACTTCTCAAGGAATAGGGTTTTTGAATTAGAACAACTCAAACTAAACTTGTTTAACATCTTCGATAGCTTGCTAATTGTTTCTTTTACTTGTCCAGATGGTCGAATTTGGCACAAAGCACCATACGGTTCTGATCATTCATGAGTGCAGAAAGGACGTCGTCAGGGTCGAATTTGGCATAAAGCAACGTATAATTCTAAGTATGGCACGATTTCACTTGGATTGGGACTTTTCGAATCAAAACAAGTCAAACGAAACAAGTTCGAAATCGTTGTTGTGATTCTCTATTCTTCTGCACATCCAGACGGTCAATTCTAGCACAAAGCAACATACTGTTGTGGTCATGCCTGATTTTTGCAAGGAATTGTTCTTTTCGACTCAGAACAACTCAAACAAACTTGGATGAAGATCGGATCGACATACTCGTCGTTTCTTTGGGAGGCTTTGATGGTTTAATTTCAAAATAAGCAATGTACGATTCGTATTATGCCAGGACTTCTCCTGCAATGTGGTTTTCAAATCAAAACAACTCAAAGGAAACAAGTTTAAAATGGTTGGTTGCTTGCTAATTGTTTCCTTTAGATGTCCAAACGGTCGAATTTGGAACAAAGCACCATACGGTTGTGATGAAGATCGGATTGACTTGTTCGTCATTTCTTTTGGATGCTTTGATGGTCTAATTTGGAAAAAAGCAACGTACGATTCTGATTATGGCACGACTTCTCAAGGAATAGGGTTTTTGAATTAGAACAACTCAAACTAAACTTGTTGAAAATCTTCGATAGCTTGCTAATTGTTTCTTTTACTTGTCCAGATGGTCAAATTTGGAACAAAGCACCATACGGTTGTGATCATTCATGAGTGCAGCAACAACGTCGTCACGGTCGAATTTGGCATAAAGCAACGTATAATTCTAAGTATGGCACGCGTTCACTTGGATTGGGACTTTTCGAATCAAAACAAGTCAAACGAAACATGTTCAAAATCGTCGTTGTGATTCTCTATTCTTCTCCACATCCAGACGGTCAATTCTAGCACAAAGCAACATACTGTTGTGGTCATGCCTGATTTTTGCAAGGAATTGTTCTTTTCGACTCAGAACAACTCAAACACACTTGGATGAAGATCGGATCGACATACTCGTCGTTTCTTTGGGAGGCTTTGATGGTTTAATTTCAAAATAAGCAACGTACGATTCGTATTATGCCTGGACTTCTCCTGGAATGTGGTTTTCAAATCAACACAACTCAAAGGAAACAAGTTTAAAATGGTTGGTAGCTTGCCAATTGTTTCCTTTAGATGTCCAAACGGTCGAATTTGGAACAAAGCACCATACAGTCGTGATGAAGATCGGATTGACTTGTTCGTCATTTCTTTTGGATGCTCTAATGGTCTAATTTGGAAAAGAGCTACGTACGATTCTGATTATGGCACAACTTCTCAAGGAATAGGGTTTTTGAATTAGAACAACTCAAACTAAACTTGTTTAAAATCTTCGATAGCTTGCTAATTGTTTCTTTTACTTGTCCAGATGGTCGAATTTGGCACAAAGCACCATACAGTTGTGATCATTCATGAGTGCAGCAAGGACGTTGTCACGGTCGAATTTGGCATAAAGCAACATATAATTCTAAGTATGGCACAATTTCACTTGGATTGGGACTTTTCGAATCAAAACAAGTCAAACGAAAAAAGTTCGAAATCGTTGTTGTGATTCTCTATTC
This sequence comes from Cornus controversa, assembly GCA_026545225.1. NCBI lineage: Eukaryota > Viridiplantae > Streptophyta > Magnoliopsida > Cornales > Cornaceae > Cornus > Cornus controversa. The sequence continues at coordinate 12,521,127 of CM048852.1, forward strand.
TTCTGCACAGCCAGACGGTTAATTCTAGCACAAAGCAACATACTGTTGTGGTCATGCCTGATTTTTGCATGGAATTGTTCTTTTCGACTTAGAACAACTCAAACAAACTTGGATGAAGATCGGATCGACATACTCGTCGTTTCTTTGGGAGGCTTTGATGGTTTAATTTCAAAATAAGCAACGTACGATTCTTATTATGCCAAGACTTCTCTTGGAATGTGATTTTCAAATCAAAACAACTCAAAGGAAACAAGTTTAAAATGGTTGGTAGCTTGCTAATTGTTTCCTTTAGATGTCCAAACGGTCGAATTTGGAACAAAGCACCATACGGTTGTGATGAAGATCGGATTGACTTGTTCGTCATTTCTTTTGGATGCTTTGATGGTCTAATTTGGAAAAAAGCAACGTACGATTCTGATTATGGCACGACTTCTCAAGGAATAGGATTTTTGAATTAGAACAACTCAAACTAAACTTGTTGAAAATCTTCGATAGCTTGCTAATTGTTTCTCTTACTTGTCCAGATGGTCGAATTTGGAACAAAGCACCATACGGTTGTGATCATTCATGAGTGCAGCAACAACGTCGTCGCGGTCGAATTTGGCATAAAGCAACGTATAATTCTAAGTATGGCACGCGTTCACTTGGATTGGGACTTTTCGAATCAAAACAAGTCAAACGAAACATGTTCAAAATCGTTGTTGTGATTCTCTATTCTTCTCCACATCCAGACGGTCAATTCTAGCACAAAGCAACATACTGTTGTGGTCATGCCTGATTTTTGCAAGGAATTGTTCTTTTCGACTCAGAACAACTCAAACACACTTGGATGAAGATCGGATCGACATACTCGTCGTTTCTTTGGGAGGCTTTGATGGTTTAATTTCAAAATAAGCAACGTACGATTCGTATTATGCCAGGACTTCTCCTGGAATGTGGTTTTCAAATCAAAACAACTCAAAGGAAACAAGTTTAAAATGGTTGGTAGCTTGCCAATTGTTTCCTTTAGATGTCCAAACGGTCGAATTTGGAACAAAGCACCATACCGTCGTGATGAAGATCGGATTGACTTGTTCGTCATTTCTTTTGGATGCTCTAATGGTCTAATTTGGAAAAGAGCTACGTACGATTCTGATTATGGCACAACTTCTCAAGGAATAGGGTTTTTGAATTAGAACAACTCAAACTAAACTTGTTTAACATCTTCGATAGCTTGCTAATTGTTTCTTTTACTTGTCCAGATGGTCGAATTTGGCACAAAGCACCATACGGTTCTGATCATTCATGAGTGCAGAAAGGACGTCGTCAGGGTCGAATTTGGCATAAAGCAACGTATAATTCTAAGTATGGCACGATTTCACTTGGATTGGGACTTTTCGAATCAAAACAAGTCAAACGAAACAAGTTCGAAATCGTTGTTGTGATTCTCTATTCTTCTGCACATCCAGACGGTCAATTCTAGCACAAAGCAACATACTGTTGTGGTCATGCCTGATTTTTGCAAGGAATTGTTCTTTTCAACTCAGAACAACTCAAACAAACTTGGATGAAGATCGGATCGACATACTCGTCGTTTCTTTGGGAGGCTTTGATGGTTTAATTTCAAAATAAGCAACGTACGATTCGTATTATGCCAGGACTTCTCCTGCAATGTGGTTTTCAAATCAAAACAACTCAAAGGAAACAAGTTTAAAATGGTTGGTTGCTTGCTAATTGTTTCCTTTAGATGTCCAAACGGTCGAATTTGGAACAAAGCACCATACGGTTGTGATGAAGATCGGATTGACTTGTTCGTCATTTCTTTTGGATGCTTTGATGGTCTAATTTGGAAAAAAGCAACGTACGATTCTGATTATGGCACGACTTCTCAAGGAATAGGGTTTTTGAATTAGAACAACTCAAACTAAACTTGTTGAAAATCTTCGATAGCTTGCTAATTGTTTCTTTTACTTGTCCAGATGGTCGAATTTGGAACAAAGCACCATACGGTTGTGATCATTCATGAGTGCAGCAACAACGTCGTCACGGTCGAATTTGGCATAAAGCAACGTATAATTCTAAGTATGGCACGCGTTCACTTGGATTGGGACTTTTCGAATCAAAACAAGTCAAACGAAACATGTTCAAAATCGTTGTTGTGATTCTCTATTCTTCTCCACATCCAGACGGTCAATTCTAGCACAAAGCAACATACTGTTGTGGTCATGCCTGATTTTTGCAAGGAATTGTTCTTTTCGACTCAGAACAACTCAAACACACTTGGATGAAGATCGGATCGACATACTCGTCGTTTCTTTGGGAGGCTTTGATGGTTTAATTTCAAAATAAGCAACGTACGATTCGTATTATGCCTGGACTTCTCCTGGAATGTGGTTTTCAAATCAAAACAACTCAAAGGAAACAAGTTTAAAATGGTTGGTAGCTTGCCAATTGTTTCCTTTAGATGTCCAAACGGTCGAATTTGGAACAAAGCACCATACAGTCGTGATGAAGATCGGATTGACTTGTTCGTCATTTCTTTTGGATGCTCTAATGGTCTAATTTGGAAAAAAGCTACGTACGATTCTGATTATGGCACAACTTCTCAAGGAATAGGGTTTTTGAACAAGAACAACTCAAACTAAACTTGTTTAAAATCTTCGATAGCTTGCTAATTGTTTCTTTTACTTGTCCAGATGGTCGAATTTGGCACAAAGCACCATACGGTTGTGATCATTCATGAGTGCAGCAAGGACGTTGTCACGGTCGAATTTGGCATAAAGCAACATATAATTCTAAGTATGGCACAATTTCACTTGGATTGGGACTTTTCGAATCAAAACAAGTCAAACGAAACAAGTTCGAAATCGTTGTTGTGATTTTCTATTCTTCTGCACAGCCAGACGGTTAATTCTAGCACAAAGCAACATACTGTTGTGGTCATGCCTGATTTTTGCATGGAATTGTTCTTTTCGACTCAGAACAACTCAAACAAACTCGGATGAAGATCGGATCGACATACTCGTCGTTTCTTTGGGAGGCTTTGATGGTTTAATTTCAAAATAAGCAACGTACGATTCTTATTATGCCAAGACTTCTCCTGGAATGTGATTTTCAAATCAAAACAACTCAAAGGAAACAAGTTTAAAATGGTTGGTTGCTTGCTAATTGTTTCCTTTAGATGTCCAAACGGTCGAATTTGGAACAAAGCACCATACGGTTGTGATGAAGATCGGATTGACTTGTTCGTCATTTCTTTTGGATGCTTTGATGGTCTAATTTGGAAAAAAGCAACGTACGATTCTGATTATGGCACGACTTCTCAAGGAATAGGGTTTTTGAATTAAAACAACTCAAACTAAACTTGTTGAAAATCTTCTATAGCTTGCTAATTGTTTCTTTTACTTGTCCAGATGGTCGAATTTGGAACAAAGCACCATACGGTTGTGATCATTCATGAGTGCAGCAACAACGTCGTCACGGTCGAATTTGGCATAAAGCAACGTATAATTCTAAGTATGGCACAATTTCCCTTGGATTGGGACTTTTCGAATCAAAACAAGTCAAACGAAACAAGTTTGAAATCGTTGTTGTGATTCTCTATTCTTCTGCACATCCAGACGGTCAATTCTAGCACAAAGCAACATACTGTTGTGGTCATGCCTGATTTTTGCAAGGAATTGTTCTTTTCGACTCAGAACAACTCAAACAAACTTGGATGAAGATCGGATCGACATACTCGTCGTTTCTTTGGGAGGCTTTGATGGTTTAATTTCAAAATAAGCAACGTACGATTCGTATTATGACAGGACTTCTCCTGCAATGTGGTTTTCAAATCAAAACAACTCAAAGGAAACAACTTTAAAATGGTTGGTAGCTTGCCAATTGTTTCCTTTAGATGTCCAAACGGTCGAATTTGGAACAAAGCACCATACAGTCGTGATGAAGATCGGATTGACTTGTTCGTCATTTCTTTTGGATGCTCTAATGGTCTAATTTGGAAAAAAGCTACGTACGATTCTGATTATGTCACAACTTCTCAAGGAATAGGGTTTTTGAATTAGAACAACTCAAACTAAACTTGTTTAAAATCTTCGATAGCTTGCTAATTGTTTCTTTTACTTGTCCAGATGGTCGAATTTGGCACAAAGCACCATACAGTTGTGATCATTCATGAGTGCAGCAAGGACGTTGTCACGGTCGAATTTGGCATAAAGCAACATATAATTCTAAGTATGGCACAATTTCACTTGGATTGGGACTTTTCGAATCAAAACAAGTCAAACGAAACAAGTTCGAAATCGTTGTTGTGATTCTCTATTCTTCTGCACATCCAGACGGTCAATTCTAGCACAAAGCAATATACTGTTGTGGTCATGCCTGATTTTTGCATGGAATTGTTCTTTTCGACTCAGAACAACTCAAACAAACTTGGATGAAGATCGGATCGACATACTCGTCGTTTCTTTGGGAGGCTTTGATGGTTTAATTTCAAAATAAGCAACGTACGATTCGTATTATGCCAGGACTTCTACTGCAATGTGGTTTTCAAATCAAAACAACTCAAAGGAAACAAGTTTAAAATGGTTGGTTGCTTGCTAATTGTTTCCTTTAGATGTCCAAACGGTCGAATTTGGAACAAAGCACCATACGGTTGTGATGAAGATCGGATTGACTTGTTCGTCATTTCTTTTGGATGCTTTGATGGTCTAATTTGGAAAAAAGCAACGTACGATTCTGATTATGGCACGACTTCTCAAGGAATAGGGTTTTTGAATTAGAACAACTCAAACTAAACTTGTTGAAAATCTTCGATAGCTTGGTAATTGTTTCTTTTACTTGTCCAGATGGTCGAATTTGGAACAAAGCACCATACGGTTGTGATCATTCATGAGTGCAGCAACAACGTCGTCACGGTCGAATTTGGCATAAAGCAACGTATAATTCTAAGTATGGCACGCGTTCACTTGGATTGGGACTTTTCGAATCAAAACAAGTCAAACGAAACATGTTCAAAATCGTTGTTGTGATTCTCTATTCTTCTCCACATCCAGACGGTCAATTTTAGCACAAAGCAACATACTGTTGTGGTCATGCCTGATTTTTGCAAGGAATTGTTCTTTTCGACTCAGAACAACTCAAACACACTTGGATGAAGATCGGATCGACATACTCGTCGTTTCTTTGGGAGGCTTTGATGGTTTAATTTCAAAATAAGCAACGTACGATTCGTATTATGCCAGGACTTCTCCTGGAATGTGGTTTTCAAATCAAAACAACTCAAAGGAAACAAGTTTAAAATGGTTGGTAGCTTGCCAATTGTTTCCTTTAGATGTCCAAACGGTCGAATTTGGAACAAAGCACCATACAGTCGTGATGAAGATCGGATTGACTTGTTCGTCATTTCTTTTGGATGCTCTAATGGTCTAATTTGGAAAAAAGTTACGTACGATTCTGATTATGGCACAACTTCTCAAGGAATAGGGTTTTTGAATTAGAACAACTCAAACTAAACTTGTTTAAAATCTTCGATAGCTTGCTAATTGTTTCTTTTATTTGTCCAGATGGTCGAATTTGGCACAAAGCACCATACGGTTGTGATCATTCATGAGTGCAGCAAGGACGTTGTCACGGTCGAATTTGGCATAAAGCAAAATATAATTCTAAGTATGGCACAATTTCACTTGGATTGGGACTTTTCGAATCAAAACAAGTCAAACGAAACAAGTTCGAAATCGTTGTTGTGATTTTCTATTCTTCTGCATAGCCAGACGGTTAATTCTAGCACAAAGCAACATACTGTTGTGGTCATGCCTGATTTTTGCATGGAATTGTTCTTTTCGACTCAGAACAACTCAAACAAACTTGGATGAAGATCGGATCGACATACTCGTCGTTTCTTTGGGAGGCTTTGATGGTTTAATTTCAAAATAAGCAACGTACGATTCTTATTATGCCAAGACTTCTCCTGGAATGTGATTTTCAAATCAAAACAACTCAAAGGAAACAAGTTTAAAATGGTTGGTTGCTTGCTAATTGTTTCCTTTAGATGTCCAAACGGTCGAATTTGGAACAAAGCACCATACGGTTGTGATGAAGATCGGATTGACTTGTTCGTCATTTCTTTTGGATGCTTTGATGGTCTAATTTGGAAAAAAGCAACGTACGATTCTGATTATGGCACGACTTCACAAGGAATAGGGTTTTTGAATTAAAACAACTCAAACTAAACTTGTTGAAAATCTTCGATAGCTTGCTAATTGTTTCTTTTACTTGTCCAGATGGTCGAATTTGGAACAAAGCACCATACGGTTGTGATCATTCATGAGTGCAGCAACAACGTCGTCACGGTCGAATTTGGCATAAAGCAACGTATAATTCTAAGTATGGCACAATTTCCCTTGGATTGAGACTTTTCGAATCAAAACAAGTCAAACGAAACAAGTTTGAAATCGTTGTTGTGATTCTCTATTCTTCTGCACAGCCAGACGGTCAATTCTAGCACAAAGCAACATACTGTTGTGCTCATGCCTGATTTTTGCAAGGAATTGTTCTTTTCGACTCAGAACAACTCAAACAAACTTGGATGAAGATCGGATCGACATACTCGTCGTTTCTTTGGGACGTTTTAATGGTTTAATTTCAAAATAAGCAACGTACGATTCGTATTATGCCTGGACTTCTCCTGGAATGTGGTTTTCGAATCAAAATAACTCAAGGGAAACAAGTTTAAAATGTTGGTAGCTTGCTAATTGTTTCTTTTAGACGTCCAAAAGGTCGAATTTGGAACAAAGCACCATACAGTCGTGATGAAGATCGGATTGACTTGTTCGTCATTTCTTTTGGATGCTCTAATGGTCTAATTTGGAAAAAAGCTACGTACGATTCTGATTATGTCACAACTTCTCAAGGAATAGGGTTTTTGAATTAGAACAACTCAAACTAAACTTGTTTAAAATCTTCGATAGCTTGCTAATTGTTTCTTTTACTTGTCCAGATGGTCGAATTTGGCACAAAGCACCATACGGTTGTGATCATTCATGAGTGCAGCAAGGACGTTGTCACGGTCGAATTTGGCATAAAGCAACATATAATTCTAAGTATGGCACAATTTCACTTGGATTGGGACTTTTCGAATCAAAACAAGTCAAACGAAACAAGTTCGAAATCGTTGTTGTGATTCTCTATTCTTCTGCACAGCCAGACGGTCAATTCTAGCACAAAGCAACATACTGTTGTGGTCATCCCTGATTTTTGCAAGGAATTGTTCTTTTCGACTCAGAACAACTCAAACAAACTTGGATGAAGATCGGATCGACATACTCGTCGTTTCTTTGGGAGGCTTTGATGGTTTAATTTCAAAATAAGCAACGTACGATTCTTATTATGCCAAGACTTCTCCTGGAATGTGATTTTCAAATCAAAACAACTCAATGGAAACAAGTTTAAAATGATTGGTAGCTTGCTAATTGTTTCCTTTAGATGTCCAAACGGTCGAATTTGGAACAAAGCACCATACAGTCGTGATGAAGATCGGATTGACTTGTTCGTCATTTCTTTTGGATGCTCTAATGGTCTAATTTGGAAAAAAGCTACGTACGATTCTGATTATGGCACGACTTCTCAAGGAATAGGGTTTTTGAATTAGAACAACTCAAACTAAACTTGTTTAAAATCTTCGATAGCTTGCTAATTGTTTCTTTTACTTGTCCAGATGGTCGAATTTGGCACAAAGCACCATACGGTTCTGATCATTCATGAGTGCAGAAAGGACGTCGTCACGGTCGAATTTGGCATAAAGCAACGTATAATTCTAAGTATGGCACGATTTCACTTGGATTGGGACTTTTCGAATCAAAACAAGTCAAACGAAACAAGTTCGAAATCTTTGTTGTGATTCTCTATTCTTCTGCACATCCAGACGGTCAATTCTAGCACAAAGCAACATACTGTTGTGGTCATGCCTGATTTTTGTAAGGAATTGTTCTTTTCGACTCAGAACAACTCAAACAAACTTGGATGAAGATCGAATCGACATACTCGTCGTTTCTTTGGGAGGCTTTGATGGTTTAATTTCAAAATAAGGAACGTACGATTCGTAGTATGCCAGGACTTCTCCTGGAATGTGGTTTTCGAATCAAAATAACTCAAGGGAAACAAGTTTAAAATGTTGGTAGCTTGCTAATTGTTTCTTTTAGATGTCCAAAAGGTTGAATTTGGAACAAAGCACCATACGGTTGTGATGAAGATCGGATTAACTTGTTCGTCATTTCTTTTGGATGCTTTGATGGTCTAATTTGGAAAAAAGCAACGTACGATTCTAATTATGGCACGACTTCTCAAGGAATAGGGTTTTTGAATTAGAACAACTCAAACTAAACTTGTTTAAAATCTTCGATAGCTTGCTAATTGTTTCTTTTACTTGTCCAGATGGTCGAATTTGGAACAAAGCACCATACGGTTGTGATCATTCATGAGTGCAGCAACAACGTCGTCACGGTCGAATTTGGCATAAAGCAACGTATAATTCTAAGTATGGCACGCGTTCACTTGGATTGGGACTTTTCGAATCAAAACAAGTCAAACGAAACATGTTCAAAATCGTTGTTGTGATTCTCTATTCTTCTCCACATCCAGACGGTCAATTCTAGCACAAAGCAACATACTGTTGTGGTCATGCCTGATTTTTGCAAGGAATTGTTCTTTTCGACTCAGAACAACTCAAACAGACTTGGATGAAGATCGAATCGACATACTCGTCGTTTCTTTGGGAGGCTTTGATGGTTTAATTTCAAAATAAGCAACGTACGATTCGTATTATGCCAGGACTTCTCCTGGAATGTGGTTTTCAAATCAAAACAACTCAAAGGAAACAAGTTTAAAATGGTTGGTAGCTTGCCAATTGTTTCCTTTAGATGTCCAAACGGTCGAATTTGGAACAAAGCACCATACGGTCGTGATGAAGATCGGAGTGACTTGTTCGTCATTTCTTTTGGATGCTCTAATGGTCTAATTTGGAAAAAAGCTACGTACGATTCTGATTATGGCACAACTTCTCAAGGAATAGGGTTTTTGAATTAGAACAACTCAAACTAAACTTGTTTAAAATCTTCGATAGCTTGCTAATTGTTTCTTTTACTTGTCCAGATGGTCGAATTTGGCACAAAGCACCATACGGTTCTGATCATTCATGAGTGCAGAAAGGACGTCGTCACGGTCGAATTTGGCATAAAGCAACGTATAATTCTAAGTATGGCACGATTTCACTTGGATTGGGACTTTTCGAATCAAAACAAGTCAAACGAAACAAGTTCGAAATCGTTGTTGTGATTCTCTATTCTTCTGCACATCCAGACGGTCAATTCTAGCACAAAGCAACATACTGTTGTGGTCATGCCTGATTTTTGCAAGGAATTGTTCTTTTCGACTCAGAACAACTCAAACAAACTTGGATGAAGATTGGATCGACATACTCGTCGTTTATTTGGGAGGCTTTGATGGTTTAATTTCAAAATAAGCAACGTACGATTCGTATTATGCCAGGACTTCTCCTGGAATGTGGTTTTCAAATCAAAACAACTCAAAGGAAACAAGTTTAAAATGGTTGGTAGCTTGCTAATTGTTTCCTTTAGATGTCCAAACGGTCGAATTTGGAACAAAGCACCATACGGTCGTGATGAAGATCGGATTGACTTGTTCGTCATTTCTTTTGGATGCTCTAATGGTCTAATTTGGAAAAAAGCTACGTACGATTCTGATTATGGCACGACTTCTCAAGGAATAGGGTTTTTGAATTAGAACAACTCAAACTAAACTTGTTTAAAATCTTCGATAGCTTGCTAATTGTTTCTTTTACTTGTCTAGATGGTCGAATTTGGCACAAACCACCATACGGTTCTGATCATTCATGAGTGCAGAAAGGACGTCGTCACGGTCGAATTTGGCTTAAAGCAACGTATAGGTCTATGTATGGCACAATTTCACTTGGATTGGGACTTTTCGAATCAAAACAAGTCAAACGAAACAAGTTTGAAATCGTTGTTGTGATTCTCTATTCTTCTGCACAGCCAGACGGTCAATTCTAGCACAAAGCAACATACTGTTGTGGTCATGCCTGATTTTTGCAAGGAATTGTTCTTTTCGACTCAGAACAACTCAAACAAACTTGGATGAAGATCGGATCGACATACTCGTCGTTTCTTTGGGACGTTTTAATGGTTTAATTTCAAAATAAGCAACGTACGATTCGTAGTATGCCAGGACTTCTCCTGGAATGTGGTTTTCGAATCAAAATAACTCAAGGGAAACAAGTTTAAAATGTTGGTAGCTTGCTAATTGTTTCTTTTAGATGTCCAAATGGTCGAATTTGGAACAAAGCACCATACGGTTGTGATGAAGATCGGATTGACTTGTTCGTCATTTCTTTTGGACGCTTTGATGGTCTGATTTGGAAAAAAGCAACGTACGATTCTGATTATGGCACGACTTCTCAAGGAATAGGGTTTTTGAATTAGAACAACTCAAACTAAACTTGTTTAAAATCTTCGATAGCTTGCTAATTGTTTCTTTTACTTGTCCAGATGGTCGAATTTGGCACAAAGCACCATACGGTTGTGATCATTCATGAGTGCAGCAAGGACGTCGTCACGGTCGAATTTGGCATAAAGCAACATATAATTCTAAGTATGGCACAATTTCACTTGGATTGGGACTTTTCGAATCAAAACAAGTCAAACGAAACAAGTTCGAAATCGTTGTTGTGATTCTCTATTCTTCTGCACAGCCAGACGGTCAATTCTAGCACAAAGCAACATACTGTTGTGGTCATCCCTGATTTTTGCAAGGAATTATTCTTTTCGACTCAGAACAACTCAAACAAACTTAGATGAAGATCGGATCGACATACTCGTCGTTTCTTTGGGACACTTTGATGGTTTAATTTCAAAATAAGCAACGTACGATTCCTATTATGCCAAGACTTCTCCTGGAATGTGATTTTCAAATCAAAACAACTCAAAGGAAACAAGTTTAAAATGGTTGGTAGCTTGCTAATTGTTTCCTTTAGATGTCCAAACGGTCGAATTTGGAACAAAGCACCATACAGTCGTGATGAAGATCGGATTGACTTGTTCGTCATTTCTTTTGGATGCTCTAATGGTCTAATTTGGAAAAAAGCTACGTACGATTCTGATTATGGCACGACTTCTCAAGGAATAGGGTTTTTGAATTAGAACAACTCAAACTAAACTTGTTTAAAATCTTCGATAGCTTGCTAATTGTTTCTTTTACTTGTCCAGATGGTCGAATTTGGAACAAAGCACCATACGGTTCTGATCATTCATGAGTGCAGAAAGGACGTCGTCACGGTCGAATTTGGCATAAAGCAACGTATAATTCTAAGTATGGCACGATTTCACTTGGATTGGGACTTTTCGAATCAAAACAAGTCAAACGAAACAAGTTCGAAATCGTTGTTGTGATTCTCTATTCTTCTGCACATCCAGACGGTCAATTCTAGCACAAAGCAACATACTGTTGTGGTCATGCCTGATTTTTGCAAGGAATTGTTCTTTTCGACTCAGAACAACTCAAACAAACTTGGATGAAGATCGGATCGACATACTCGTCGTTTCTTTGGGAGGCTTTGATGGTTTAATTTCAAAATAAGCAACGTACGATTCGTATTATGCCAAGACTTCTCCTGGAATGTGGTTTTCAAATCAAAACAACTCAAAGGAAACAAGTTTAAAATGGTTGGTAGCTTGCTAATTGTTTCCTTTAGATGTCCAAACGGTCGAATTTGGAACAAAGCACCATACGGTCGTGATGAAGATCGGATTGACTTGTTCGTCATTTCTTTTGGATGCTCTAATGGTCTAATTTGGAAAAAAGCTACGTACGATTCTGATTATGGCACGACTTCTCAAGGAATAGGGTTTTTGAATTAGAACAACTCAAACTAAACTTGTTTAAAATCTTCGATAGCTTGCTAATTGTTTCTTTTACTTGTCCAGATGGTCGAATTTGGCACAAAGCACCATACGGTTCTGATCATTCATGAGTGCAGAAAGGACGTCGTCACGGTCGAATTTGGCATAAAGCAACGTATAATTCTAAGTATGGCACGATTTCACTTGGATTGGGACTTTTCGAATCAAAACAAGTCAAACGAAACAAGTTCGAAATCTTTGTTGTGATTCTCTATTCTTCTGCACATCCAGACGGTCAATTCTAGCACAAAGCAACATACTGTTGTGGTCATGCCTGATTTTTGTAAGGAATTGTTCTTTTCGACTCAGAACAACTCAAACAAACTTGGATGAAGATCGAATCGACATACTCGTCGTTTCTTTGGGAGGCTTTGATGGTTTAATTTCAAAATAAGGAACGTACGATTCGTAGTATGCCAGGACTTCTCCTGGAATGTGGTTTTCGAATCAAAATAACTCAAGGGAAACAAGTTTAAAATGTTGGTAGCTTGCTAATTGTTTCTTTTAGATGTCCAAAAGGTTGAATTTGGAACAAAGCACCATACGGTTGTGATGAAGATCGGATTAACTTGTTCGTCATTTCTTTTGGATGCTTTGATGGTCTAATTTGGAAAAAAGCAACGTACGATTCTAATTATGGCACGACTTCTCAAGGAATAGGGTTTTTGAATTAGAACAACTCAAACTAAACTTGTTTAAAATCTTCGATAGCTTGCTAATTGTTTCTTTTACTTGTCCAGATGGTCGAATTTGGAACAAAGCACCATACGGTTGTGATCATTCATGAGTGCAGCAACAACGTCGTCACGGTCGAATTTGGCATAAAGCAACGTATAATTCTAAGTATGGCACGCGTTCACTTGGATTGGGACTTTTCGAATCAAAACAAGTCAAACGAAACATGTTCAAAATCGTTGTTGTGATTCTCTATTCTTCTCCACATCCAGACGGTCAATTCTAGCACAAAGCAACATACTGTTGTGGTCATGCCTGATTTTTGCAAGGAATTGTTCTTTTCGACTCAGAACAACTCAAACAGACTTGGATGAAGATCGAATCGACATACTCGTCGTTTCTTTGGGAGGCTTTGATGGTTTAATTTCAAAATAAGCAACGTACGATTCGTATTATGCCAGGACTTCTCCTGGAATGTGGTTTTCAAATCAAAACAACTCAAAGGAAACAAGTTTAAAATGGTTGGTAGCTTGCCAATTGTTTCCTTTAGATGTCCAAACGGTCGAATTTGGAACAAAGCACCATACGGTCGTGATGAAGATCGGAGTGACTTGTTCGTCATTTCTTTTGGATGCTCTAATGGTCTAATTTGGAAAAAAGCTACGTACGATTCTGATTATGGCACAACTTCTCAAGGAATAGGGTTTTTGAATTAGAACAACTCAAACTAAACTTGTTTAAAATCTTCGATAGCTTGCTAATTGTTTCTTTTACTTGTCCAGATGGTCGAATTTGGCACAAAGCACCATACGGTTCTGATCATTCATGAGTGCAGAAAGGACGTCGTCACGGTCGAATTTGGCATAAAGCAACGTATAATTCTAAGTATGGCACGATTTCACTTGGATTGGGACTTTTCGAATCAAAACAAGTCAAACGAAACAAGTTCGAAATCGTTGTTGTGATTCTCTATTCTTCTGCACATCCAGACGGTCAATTCTAGCACAAAGCAACATACTGTTGTGGTCATGCCTGATTTTTGCAAGGAATTGTTCTTTTCGACTCAGAACAACTCAAACAAACTTGGATGAAGATTGGATCGACATACTCGTCGTTTATTTGGGAGGCTTTGATGGTTTAATTTCAAAATAAGCAACGTACGATTCGTATTATGCCAGGACTTCTCCTGGAATGTGGTTTTCAAATCAAAACAACTCAAAGGAAACAAGTTTAAAATGGTTGGTAGCTTGCTAATTGTTTCCTTTAGATGTCCAAACGGTCGAATTTGGAACAAAGCACCATACGGTCGTGATGAAGATCGGATTGACTTGTTCGTCATTTCTTTTGGATGCTCTAATGGTCTAATTTGGAAAAAAGCTACGTACGATTCTGATTATGGCACGACTTCTCAAGGAATAGGGTTTTTGAATTAGAACAACTCAAACTAAACTTGTTTAAAATCTTCGATAGCTTGCTAATTGTTTCTTTTACTTGTCTAGATGGTCGAATTTGGCACAAACCACCATACGGTTCTGATCATTCATGAGTGCAGAAAGGACGTCGTCACGGTCGAATTTGGCTTAAAGCAACGTATAGGTCTATGTATGGCACAATTTCACTTGGATTGGGACTTTTTGAATCAAAACAAGTCAAACGAAACAAGTTTGAAATCGTTGTTGTGATTCTCTATTCTTCTGCACAGCCAGACGGTCAATTCTAGCACAAAGCAACATACTGTTGTGGTCATGCCTGATTTTTGCAAGGAATTGTTCTTTTCGACTCAGAACAACTCAAACAAACTTGGATGAAGATCGGATCGACATACTCGTCGTTTCTTTGGGACGTTTTAATGGTTTAATTTCAAAATAAGCAACGTACGATTCGTAGTATGCCAGGACTTCTCCTGGAATGTGGTTTTCGAATCAAAATAACTCAAGGGAAACAAGTTTAAAATGTTGGTAGCTTGCTAATTGTTTCTTTTAGATGTCCAAATGGTCGAATTTGGAACAAAGCACCATACGGTTGTGATGAAGATCGGATTGACTTGTTCGTCATTTCTTTTGGACGCTTTGATGGTCTGATTTGGAAAAAAGCAACGTACGATTCTGATTATGGCACGACTTCTCAAGGAATAGGGTTTTTGAATTAGAACAACTCAAACTAAACTTGTTTAAAATCTTCGATAGCTTGCTAATTGTTTCTTTTACTTGTCCAGATGGTCGAATTTGGCACAAAGCACCATACGGTTGTGATCATTCATGAGTGCAGCAAGGACGTCGTCACGGTCGAATTTGGCATAAAGCAACATATAATTCTAAGTATGGCACAATTTCACTTGGATTGGGACTTTTCGAATCAAAACAAGTCAAACGAAACAAGTTCGAAATCGTTGTTGTGATTCTCTATTCTTCTGCACAGCCAGACGGTCAATTCTAGCACAAAGCAACATACTGTTGTGGTCATCCCTGATTTTTGCAAGGAATTATTCTTTTCGACTCAGAACAACTCAAACAAACTTAGATGAAGATCGGATCGACATACTCGTCGTTTCTTTGGGAGACTTTGATGGTTTAATTTCAAAATAAGCAACGTACGATTCCTATTATGCCAAGACTTCTCCTGGAATGTGATTTTCAAATCAAAACAACTCAAAGGAAACAAGTTTAAAATGGTTGGTAGCTTGCTAATTGTTTCCTTTAGATGTCCAAACGGTCGAATTTGGAACAAAGCACCATACAGTCGTGATGAAGATCGGATTGACTTGTTCGTCATTTCTTTTGGATGCTCTAATGGTCTAATTTGGAAAAAAGCTACGTACGATTCTGATTATGGCACGACTTCTCAAGGAATAGGGTTTTTGAATTAGAACAACTCAAACTAAACTTGTTTAAAATCTTCGATAGCTTGCTAATTGTTTCTTTTACTTGTCCAGATGGTCGAATTTGGAACAAAGCACCATACGGTTCTGATCATTCATGAGTGCAGAAAGGACGTCGTCACGGTCGAATTTGGCATAAAGCAACGTATAATTCTAAGTATGGCACGATTTCACTTGGATTGGGACTTTTCGAATCAAAACAAGTCAAACGAAACAAGTTCGAAATCGTTGTTGTGATTCTCTATTCTTCTGCACATCCAGACGGTCAATTCTAGCACAAAGCAACATACTGTTGTGGTCATGCCTGATTTTTGCAAGGAATTGTTCTTTTCGACTCAGAACAACTCAAACAAACTTGGATGAAGATCGGATCGACATACTCGTCGTTTCTTTGGGAGGCTTTGATGGTTTAATTTCAAAATAAGCAACGTACGATTCGTATTATGCCAAGACTTCTCCTGGAATGTGGTTTTCAAATCAAAACAACTCAAAGGAAACAAGTTTAAAATGGTTGGTAGCTTGCTAATTGTTTCCTTTAGATGTCCAAACGGTCGAATTTGGAACAAAGCACCATACGGTCGTGATGAAGATCGGATTGACTTGTTCGTCATTTCTTTTGGATGCTCTAATGGTCTAATTTGGAAAAAAGCTACGTACGATTCTGATTATGGCACGACTTCTCAAGGAATAGGGTTTTTGAATTAGAACAACTCAAACTAAACTTGTTTAAAATCTTCGATAGCTTGCTAATTGTTTCTTTTACTTGTCCAGATGGTCGAATTTGGCACAAAGCACCATACGGTTCTGATCATTCATGAGTGCAGAAAGGACGTCGTCACGGTCGAATTTGGCATAAAGCAACGTATAATTCTAAGTATGGCACGATTTCACTTGGATTGGGACTTTTCGAATCAAAACAAGTCAAACGAAACAAGTTCGAAATCTTTGTTGTGATTCTCTATTCTTCTGCACATCCAGACGGTCAATTCTAGCACAAAGCAACATACTGTTGTGGTCATGCCTGATTTTTGTAAGGAATTGTTCTTTTCGACTCAGAACAACTCAAACAAACTTGGATGAAGATCGAATCGACATACTCGTCGTTTCTTTGGGAGGCTTTGATGGTTTAATTTCAAAATAAGCAACGTACGATTCGTAGTATGCCAGGACTTCTCCTGGAATGTGGTTTTCGAATCAAAATAACTCAAGGGAAACAAGTTTAAAATGTTGGTAGCTTGCTAATTGTTTCTTTTAGATGTCCAAAAGGTTGAATTTGGAACAAAGCACCATACGGTTGTGATGAAGATCGGATTAACTTGTTCGTCATTTCTTTTGGATGCTTTGATGGTCTAATTTGGAAAAAAGCAACGTACGATTCTAATTATGGCACGACTTCTCAAGGAATAGGGTTTTTGAATTAGAACAACTCAAACTAAACTTGTTTAAAATCTTCGATAGCTTGCTAATTGTTTCTTTTACTTGTCCAGATGGTCGAATTTGGAACAAAGCACCATACGGTTGTGATCATTCATGAGTGCAGCAACAACGTCGTCACGGTCGAATTTGGCATAAAGCAACGTATAATTCTAAGTATGGCACGCGTTCACTTGGATTGGGACTTTTCGAATCAAAACAAGTCAAACGAAACATGTTCAAAATCGTTGTTGTGATTCTCTATTCTTCTCCACATCCAGACGGTCAATTCTAGCACAAAGCAACATACTGTTGTGGTCATGCCTGATTTTTGCAAGGAATTGTTCTTTTCGACTCAGAACAACTCAAACAGACTTGGGTGAAGATCGAATCGACATACTCGTCGTTTCTTTGGGAGGCTTTGATGGTTTAATTTCAAAATAAGCAACGTACGATTCGTATTATGCCAGGACTTCTCCTGGAATGTGGTTTTCAAATCAAAACAACTCAAAGGAAACAAGTTTAAAATGGTTGGTAGCTTGCCAATTGTTTCCTTTAGATGTCCAAACGGTCGAATTTGGAACAAAGCACCATACCGTCGTGATGAAGATCGGAGTGACTTGTTCGTCATTTCTTTTGGATGCTCTAATGGTCTAATTTGGAAAAAAGCTACGTACGATTCTGATTATGGCACAACTTCTCAAGGAATAGGGTTTTTGAATTAGAACAACTCAAACTAAACTTGTTTAAAATCTTCGATAGCTTGCTAATTGTTTCTTTTACTTGTCCAGATGGTCGAATTTGGCACAAAGCACCATACGGTTCTGATCATTCATGAGTGCAGAAAGGACGTCGTCACGGTCGAATTTGGCATAAAGCAACGTATAATTCTAAGTATGGCACGATTTCACTTGGATTGGGACTTTTCGAATCAAAACAAGTCAAACGAAACAAGTTCGAAATCGTTGTTGTGATTCTCTATTCTTCTGCACATCCAGACGGTCAATTCTAGCACAAAGCAACATACTGTTGTGGTCATGCCTGATTTTTGCAAGGAATTGTTCTTTTCGACTCAGAACAACTCAAACAAACTTGGATGAAGATTGGATCGACATACTCGTCGTTTCTTTGGGAGGCTTTGATGGTTTAATTTCAAAATAAGCAACGTACGATTCGTATTATGCCAGGACTTCTCCTGGAATGTGGTTTTCAAATCAAAACAACTCAAAGGAAACAAGTTTAAAATGGTTGGTAGCTTGCTAATTGTTTCCTTTAGATGTCCAAACGGTCGAATTTGGAACAAAGCACCATACGGTCGTGATGAAGATCGGATTGACTTGTTCGTCATTTCTTTTGGATGCTCTAATGGTCTAATTTGGAAAAAAGCTACGTACGATTCTGATTATGGCACGACTTCTCAAGGAATAGGGTTTTTGAATTAGAACAACTCAAACTAAACTTGTTTAAAATCTTCGATAGCTTGCTAATTGTTTCTTTTACTTGTCTAGATGGTCGAATTTGGCACAAAGCACCATACGGTTCTGATCATTCATGAGTGCAGAAAGGACGTCGTCACGGTCGAATTTGGCTTAAAGCAACGTATAGGTCTATGTATGGCACAATTTCACTTGGATTGGGACTTTTCGAATCAAAACAAGTCAAACGAAACAAGTTTGAAATCGTTGTTGTGATTCTCTATTCTTCTGCACAGCCAGACGGTCAATTCTAGCACAAAGCAACATACTGTTGTGGTCATGCCTGATTTTTGCAAGGAATTGTTCTTTTCGACTCAGAACAACTCAAACAAACTTGGATGAAGATCGGATCGACATACTCGTCGTTTCTTTGGGACGTTTTAATGGTTTAATTTCAAAATAAGCAACGTACGATTCGTAGTATGCCAGGACTTCTCCTGGAATGTGGTTTTCGAATCAAAATAACTCAAGGGAAACAAGTTTAAAATGTTGGTAGCTTGCTAATTGTTTCTTTTAGATGTCCAAATGGTCGAATTTGGAACAAAGTACCATACGGTTGTGATGAAGATCGGATTGACTTGTTCGTCATTTCTTTTGGACGCTTTGATGGTCTGATTTGGAAAAAAGCAACGTACGATTCTGATTATGGCACGACTTCTCAAGGAATAGGGTTTTTGAATTAGAACAACTCAAACTAAACTTGTTTAAAATCTTCGATAGCTTGCTAATTGTTTCTTTTACTTGTCCAGATGGTCGAATTTGGCACAAAGCACCATACGGTTGTGATCATTCATGAGTGCAGCAAGGACGTCGTCACGGTCGAATTTGGCATAAAGCAACATATAATTCTAAGTATGGCACAATTTCACTTGGATTGGGACTTTTCGAATCAAAACAAGTCAAACGAAACAAGTTCGAAATCGTTGTTGTGATTCTCTATTCTTCTGCACAGCCAGACGGTCAATTCTAGCACAAAGCAACATACTGTTGTGGTCATCCCTGATTTTTGCAAGGAATTATTCTTTTCGACTCAGAACAACTCAAACAAACTTAGATGAAGATCGGATCGACATACTCGTCGTTTCTTTGGGAGACTTTGATGGTTTAATTTCAAAATAAGCAACGTACGATTCCTATTATGCCAAGACTTCTCCTGGAATGTGATTTTCAAATCAAAACAACTCAAAGGAAACAAGTTTAAAATGGTTGGTAGCTTGCTAATTGTTTCCTTTAGATGTCCAAACGGTCGAATTTGGAACAAAGCACCATACAGTCGTGATGAAGATCGGATTGACTTGTTCGTCATTTCTTTTGGATGCTCTAATGGTCTAATTTGGAAAAAAGCTACGTACGATTCTGATTATGGCACGACTTCTCAAGGAATAGGGTTTTTGAATTAGAACAACTCAAACTAAACTTGTTTAAAATCTTCGATAGCTTGCTAATTGTTTCTTTTACTTGTCCAGATGGTCGAATTTGGAACAAAGCACCATACGGTTCTGATCATTCATGAGTGCAGAAAGGACGTCGTCACGGTCGAATTTGGCATAAAGCAACGTATAATTCTAAGTATGGCACGATTTCACTTGGATTGGGACTTTTCGAATCAAAACAAGTCAAACGAAACAAGTTCGAAATCGTTGTTGTGATTCTCTATTCTTCTGCACATCCAGACGGTCAATTCTAGCACAAAGCAACATACTGTTGTGGTCATGCCTGATTTTTGCAAGGAATTGTTCTTTTCGACTCAGAACAACTCAAACAAACTTGGATGAAGATCGGATCGACATACTCGTCGTTTCTTTGGGAGGCTTTGATGGTTTAATTTCAAAATAAGCAACGTACGATTCGTATTATGCCAAGACTTCTCCTGGAATGTGGTTTTCAAATCAAAACAACTCAAAGGAAACAAGTTTAAAATGGTTGGTAGCTTGCTAATTGTTTCCTTTAATGTCCAAACGGTCGAATTTGGAACAAAGCACCATACGGTCGTGATGAAGATCGGATTGACTTGTTCGTCATTTCTTTTGGATGCTCTAATGGTCTAATTTGGAAAAAAGCTACGTACGATTCTGATTATGGCACGACTTCTCAAGGAATAGGGTTTTTGAATTAGAACAACTCAAACTAAACTTGTTTAAAATCTTCGATAGCTTGCTAATTGTTTCTTTTACTTGTCCAGATGGTCGAATTTGGAACAAAGCACCATACGGTTGTGATCATTCATGAGTGCAGCAACAACGTCGTCACGGTCGAATTTGGCATAAAGCAACGTATAATTCTAAGTATGGCACGCGTTCACTTGGATTGGGACTTTTCGAATCAAAACAAGTCAAACGAAACATGTTCAAAATCGTTGTTGTGATTCTCTATTCTTCTCCACATCCAGACGGTCAATTCTAGCACAAAGCAACATACTGTTGTGGTCATGCCTGATTTTTGCAAGGAATTGTTCTTTTCGACTCAGAACAACTCAAACAAACTTGGATGAAGATTGGATCGACATACTCGTCGTTTCTTTGGGAGGCTTTGATGGTTTAATTTCAAAATAAGCAACGTACGATTCGTATTATGCCAGGACTTCTCCTGGAATGTGGTTTTCAAATCAAAACAACTCAAAGGAAACAAGTTTAAAATGGTTGGTAGCTTGCTAATTGTTTCCTTTAGATGTCCAAACGGTCGAATTTGGAACAAAGCACCATACGGTCGTGATGAAGATCGGATTGACTTGTTCGTCATTTCTTTTGGATGCTCTAATGGTCTAATTTGGAAAAAAGCTACGTACGATTCTGATTATGGCACGACTTCTCAAGGAATAGGGTTTTTGAATTAGAACAACTCAAACTAAACTTGTTTAAAATCTTCGATAGCTTGCTAATTGTTTCTTTTACTTGTCTAGATGGTCGAATTTGGCACAAACCACCATACGGTTCTGATCATTCATGAGTGCAGAAAGGACGTCGTCACGGTCGAATTTGGCTTAAAGCAACGTATAGGTCTATGTATGGCACAATTTCACTTGGATTGGGACTTTTCGAATCAAAACAAGTCAAACGAAACAAGTTTGAAATCGTTGTTGTGATTCTCTATTCTTCTGCACAGCCAGACGGTCAATTCTAGCACAAAGCAACATACTGTTGTGGTCATGCCTGATTTTTGCAAGGAATTGTTCTTTTCGACTCAGAACAACTAAAACAAACTTGGATGAAGATCGGATCGACATACTCGTCGTTTCTTTGGGACGTTTTAATGGTTTAATTTCAAAATAAGCAACGTACGATTCGTAGTATGCCAGGACTTCTCCTGGAATGTGGTTTTCGAATCAAAATAACTCAAGGGAAACAAGTTTAAAATGTTGGTAGCTTGCTAATTGTTTCTTTTAGATGTCCAAATGGTCGAATTTGGAACAAAGCACCATACGGTTGTGATGAAGATCGGATTGACTTGTTCGTCATTTCTTTTGGACGCTTTGATGGTCTGATTTGGAAAAAAGCAACGTACGATTCTGATTATGGCACGACTTCTCAAGGAATAGGGTTTTTGAATTAGAACAACTCAAACTAAACTTGTTTAAAATCTTCGATAGCTTGCTAATTGTTTCTTTTACTTGTCCAGATGGTCGAATTTGGCACAAAGCACCATACGGTTGTGATCATTCATGAGTGCAGCAAGGACGTCGTCACGGTCGAATTTGGCATAAAGCAACATATAATTCTAAGTATGGCACAATTTCACTTGGATTGGGACTTTTCGAATCAAAACAAGTCAAACGAAACAAGTTCGAAATCGTTGTTGTGATTCTCTATTCTTCTGCACAGCCAGACGGTCAATTCTAGCACAAAGCAACATACTGTTGTGGTCATCCCTGATTTTTGCAAGGAATTATTCTTTTCGACTCAGAACAACTCAAACAAACTTAGATGAAGATCGGATCGACATACTCGTCGTTTCTTTGGGAGACTTTGATGGTTTAATTTCAAAATAAGCAACGTACGATTCCTATTATGCCAAGACTTCTCCTGGAATGTGATTTTCAAATCAAAACAACTCAAAGGAAACAAGTTTAAAATGGTTGGTAGCTTGCTAATTGTTTCCTTTAGATGTCCAAACGGTCGAATTTTGAACAAAGCACCATACAGTCGTGATGAAGATCGGATTGACTTGTTCGTCATTTCTTTTGGATGCTCTAATGGTCTAATTTGGAAAAAAGCTACGTACGATTCTGATTATGGCACGACTTCTCAAGGAATAGGGTTTTTGAATTAGAACAACTCAAACTAAACTTGTTTAAAATCTTCGATAGCTTGCTAATTGTTTCTTTTACTTGTCCAGATGGTCGAATTTGGAACAAAGCACCATACGGTTCTGATCATTCATGAGTGCAGAAAGGACGTCGTCACGGTCGAATTTGGCATAAAGCAACGTATAATTCTAAGTATGGCACGATTTCACTTGGATTGGGACTTTTCGAATCAAAACAAGTCAAACGAAACAAGTTTGAAATCGTTGTTGTGATTCTCTATTCTTCTGCACAGCCAGACGGTCAATTCTAGCACAAAGCAACATACTGTTGTGGTCATGCCTGATTTTTGCAAGGAATTGTTCTTTTCGACTCAGAACAACTCAAACAAACTTGGATGAAGATCGGATCGACATACTCGTCGTTTCTTTGGGACGTTTTAATGGCTTAATTTCAAAATAAGCAACGTACGATTCGTAGTATGCCAGGACTTCTCCTGGAATGTGGTTTTCGAATCAAAATAACTCAAGGGAAACAAGTTTAAAATGTTGGTAGCTTGCTAATTGTTTCTTTTAGATGTCCAAAAGGTCGAATTTGGAACAAAGCACCATACGGTTGTGATGAAGATCGGATTGACTTGTTCGTCATTTCTTTTGGACGCTTTGATGGTCTGATTTGGAAAAAAGCAACGTACGATTCTGATTATGGCACGACTTCTCAAGGAATAGGGTTTTTGAATTAGAACAACTCAAACTAAACTTGTTTAAAATCTTCGATAGCTTGCTAATTGTTTCTTTTACTTGTCCAGATGGTCGAATTTGGCACAAAGCACCATACGGTTGTGATCATTTGGGAGGCTTTGATGGTTTAATTTCAAAATAAGCAACGTACGATTCGTATTATGCCAGGACTTCTCCTGGAATGTGGTTTTCAAATCAAAACAACTCAAAGGAAACAAGTTTAAAATGGTTGGTAGCTTGCCAATTGTTTCCTTTAGATGTCCAAACGGTCGAATTTGGAACAAAGCACCATACAGTCGTGATGAAGATCGGATTGACTTGTTCGTCATTTCTTTTGGATGCTCTAATGGTCTAATTTGGAAAAAAGCTACGTACGATTCTGATTATGGCACAACTTCTCAAGGAATAGGGTTTTTGAATTAGAACAACTCAAACTAAACTTGTTTAAAATCTTCGATAGCTTGCTAATTGTTTCTTTTTCTTGTCCAGATGGTCGAATTTGGCACAAAGCACCATACGGTTGTGATCATTCATGAGTGCAGCAAGGACGTTGTCACGGTCGAATTTGGCATAAAGCAACATATAATTCTAAGTATGGCACAATTTCACTTGGATTGGGACTTTTCGAATCAAAACAAGTCAAACGAAACAAGTTCGAAATCGTTGTTGTGATTTTCTATTCTTCTGCATAGCCAGACGGTTAATTCTAGCACAAAGCAACATACTGTTGTGGTCATGCCTGATTTTTGCATGGAATTGTTCTTTTCGACTCAGAACAACTCAAACAAACTTGGATGAAGATCGGATCGACATACTCGTCGTTTCTTTGGGAGGCTTTGATGGTTTAATTTCAAAATAAGCAACGTACGATTCTTATTATGCCAAGACTTCTCCTGGAATGTGATTTTCAAATCAAAACAACTCAAAGGAAACAAGTTTAAAATGGTTGGTTGCTTGCTAATTGTTTCCTTTAGATGTCCAAACGGTCGAATTTGGAACAAAGCACCATACGGTTGTGATGAAGATCGGATTGACTTGTTCGTCATTTCTTTTGGATGCTTTGATGGTCTAATTTGGAAAAAAGCAACGTACGATTCTGATTATGGCACGACTTCACAAGGAATAGGGTTTTTGAATTAAAACAACTCAAACTAAACTTGTTGAAAATCTTCGATAGCTTGCTAATTGTTTCTTTTACTTGTCCAGATGGTCGAATTTGGAACAAAGCACCATACGGTTCTGATCATTCATGAGTGCAGAAAGGACGTCGTCACGGTCGAATTTGGCATAAAGCAACGTATAATTCTAAGTATGGCACGATTTCACTTGGATTGGGACTTTTCGAATCAAAACAAGTCAAACGAAACAAGTTCGAAATCGTTGTTGTGATTCTCTATTCTTCTGCACATCCAGACGGTCAATTCTAGCACAAAGCAACATACTGTTGTGGTCATGCCTGATTTTTGCAAGGAATTGTTCTTTTCGACTCAGAACAACTCAAACAAACTTGGATGAAGATCGGATCGACATACTCGTCGTTTCTTTGGGAGGCTTTGATGGTTTAATTTCAAAATAAGCAACGTACGATTCGTATTATGCCAAGACTTCTCCTGGAATGTGGTTTTCAAATCAAAACAACTCAAAGGAAACAAGTTTAAAATGGTTGGTAGCTTGCTAATTGTTTCCTTTAGATGTCCAAACGGTCGAATTTGGAACAAAGCACCATACGGTCGTGATGAAGATCGGATTGACTTGTTCGTCATTTCTTTTGGATGCTCTAATGGTCTAATTTGGAAAAAAGCTACGTACGATTCTGATTATGGCACGACTTCTCAAGGAATAGGGTTTTTGAATTAGAACAACTCAAACTAAACTTGTTTAAAATCTTCGATAGCTTGCTAATTGTTTCTTTTACTTGTCCAGATGGTCGAATTTGGCACAAAGCACCATACGGTTCTGATCATTCATGAGTGCAGAAAGGACGTCGTCACGGTCGAATTTGGCATAAAGCAACGTATAATTCTAAGTATGGCACGATTTCACTTGGATTGGGACTTTTCGAATCAAAACAAGTCAAACGAAACAAGTTTGAAATCGTTGTTGTGATTCTCTATTCTTCTGCACAGCCAGACGGTCAATTCTAGCACAAAGCAACATACTGTTGTGGTCATGCCTGATTTTTGCAAGGAATTGTTCTTTTCGACTCAGAACAACTCAAACAAACTTGGATGAAGATCGGATCGACATACTCGTCGTTTCTTTGGGACGTTTTAATGGCTTAATTTCAAAATAAGCAACGTACGATTCGTAGTATGCCAGGACTTCTCCTGGAATGTGGTTTTCGAATCAAAATAACTCAAGGGAAACAAGTTTAAAATGTTGGTAGCTTGCTAATTGTTTCTTTTAGATGTCCAAAAGGTCGAATTTGGAACAAAGCACCATACGGTTGTGATGAAGATCGGATTGACTTGTTCGTCATTTCTTTTGGACGCTTTGATGGTCTGATTTGGAAAAAAGCAACGTACGATTCTGATTATGGCACGACTTCTCAAGGAATAGGGTTTTTGAATTAGAACAACTCAAACTAAACTTGTTTAAAATCTTCGATAGCTTGCTAATTGTTTCTTTTACTTGTCCAGATGGTCGAATTTGGCACAAAGCACCATACGGTTGTGATCATTTGGGAGGCTTTGATGGTTTAATTTCAAAATAAGCAACGTACGATTCGTATTATGCCAGGACTTCTCCTGGAATGTGGTTTTCAAATCAAAACAACTCAAAGGAAACAAGTTTAAAATGGTTGGTAGCTTGCCAATTGTTTCCTTTAGATGTCCAAACGGTCGAATTTGGAACAAAGCACCATACAGTCGTGATGAAGATCGGATTGACTTGTTCGTCATTTCTTTTGGATGCTCTAATGGTCTAATTTGGAAAAAAGCTACGTACGATTCTGATTATGGCACAACTTCTCAAGGAATAGGGTTTTTGAATTAGAACAACTCAAACTAAACTTGTTTAAAATCTTCGATAGCTTGCTAATTGTTTCTTTTTCTTGTCCAGATGGTCGAATTTGGCACAAAGCACCATACGGTTGTGATCATTCATGAGTGCAGCAAGGACGTTGTCACGGTCGAATTTGGCATAAAGCAACATATAATTCTAAGTATGGCACAATTTCACTTGGATTGGGACTTTTCGAATCAAAACAAGTCAAACGAAACAAGTTCGAAATCGTTGTTGTGATTTTCTATTCTTCTGCATAGCCAGACGGTTAATTCTAGCACAAAGCAACATACTGTTGTGGTCATGCCTGATTTTTGCATGGAATTGTTCTTTTCGACTCAGAACAACTCAAACAAACTTGGATGAAGATCGGATCGACATACTCGTCGTTTCTTTGGGAGGCTTTGATGGTTTAATTTCAAAATAAGCAACGTACGATTCTTATTATGCCAAGACTTCTCCTGGAATGTGATTTTCAAATCAAAACAACTCAAAGGAAACAAGTTTAAAATGGTTGGTTGCTTGCTAATTGTTTCCTTTAGATGTCCAAACGGTCGAATTTGGAACAAAGCACCATACGGTTGTGATGAAGATCGGATTGACTTGTTCGTCATTTCTTTTGGATGCTTTGATGGTCTAATTTGGAAAAAAGCAACGTACGATTCTGATTATGGCACGACTTCACAAGGAATAGGGTTTTTGAATTAAAACAACTCAAACTAAACTTGTTGAAAATCTTCGATAGCTTGCTAATTGTTTCTTTTACTTGTCCAGATGGTCGAATTTGGAACAAAGCACCATACGGTTCTGATCATTCATGAGTGCAGAAAGGACGTCGTCACGGTCGAATTTGGCATAAAGCAACGTATAATTCTAAGTATGGCACGATTTCACTTGGATTGGGACTTTTCGAATCAAAACAAGTCAAACGAAACAAGTTCGAAATCGTTGTTGTGATTCTCTATTCTTCTGCACATCCAGACGGTCAATTCTAGCACAAAGCAACATACTGTTGTGGTCATGCCTGATTTTTGCAAGGAATTGTTCTTTTCGACTCAGAACAACTCAAACAAACTTGGATGAAGATCGGATCGACATACTCGTCGTTTCTTTGGGAGGCTTTGATGGTTTAATTTCAAAATAAGCAACGTACGATTCGTATTATGCCAAGACTTCTCCTGGAATGTGGTTTTCAAATCAAAACAACTCAAAGGAAACAAGTTTAAAATGGTTGGTAGCTTGCTAATTGTTTCCTTTAGATGTCCAAACGGTCGAATTTGGAACAAAGCACCATACGGTCGTGATGAAGATCGGATTGACTTGTTCGTCATTTCTTTTGGATGCTCTAATGGTCTAATTTGGAAAAAAGCTACGTACGATTCTGATTATGGCACGACTTCTCAAGGAATAGGGTTTTTGAATTAGAACAACTCAAACTAAACTTGTTTAAAATCTTCGATAGCTTGCTAATTGTTTCTTTTACTTGTCCAGATGGTCGAATTTGGCACAAAGCACCATACGGTTCTGATCATTCATGAGTGCAGAAAGGACGTCGTCACGGTCGAATTTGGCATAAAGCAACGTATAATTCTAAGTATGGCACGATTTCACTTGGATTGGGACTTTTCGAATCAAAACAAGTCAAACGAAACAAGTTTGAAATCGTTGTTGTGATTCTCTATTCTTCTGCACAGCCAGACGGTCAATTCTAGCACAAAGCAACATACTGTTGTGGTCATGCCTGATTTTTGCAAGGAATTGTTCTTTTCGACTCAGAACAACTCAAACAAACTTGGATGAAGATCGGATCGACATACTCGTCGTTTCTTTGGGACGTTTTAATGGCTTAATTTCAAAATAAGCAACGTACGATTCGTAGTATGCCAGGACTTCTCCTGGAATGTGGTTTTCGAATCAAAATAACTCAAGGGAAACAAGTTTAAAATGTTGGTAGCTTGCTAATTGTTTCTTTTAGATGTCCAAAAGGTCGAATTTGGAACAAAGCACCATACGGTTGTGATGAAGATCGGATTGACTTGTTCGTCATTTCTTTTGGACGCTTTGATGGTCTGATTTGGAAAAAAGCAACGTACGATTCTGATTATGGCACGACTTCTCAAGGAATAGGGTTTTTGAATTAGAACAACTCAAACTAAACTTGTTTAAAATCTTCGATAGCTTGCTAATTGTTTCTTTTACTTGTCCAGATGGTCGAATTTGGCACAAAGCACCATACGGTTGTGATCATTTGGGAGGCTTTGATGGTTTAATTTCAAAATAAGCAACGTACGATTCGTATTATGCCAGGACTTCTCCTGGAATGTGGTTTTCAAATCAAAACAACTCAAAGGAAACAAGTTTAAAATGGTTGGTAGCTTGCCAATTGTTTCCTTTAGATGTCCAAACGGTCGAATTTGGAACAAAGCACCATACAGTCGTGATGAAGATCGGATTGACTTGTTCGTCATTTCTTTTGGATGCTCTAATGGTCTAATTTGGAAAAAAGCTACGTACGATTCTGATTATGGCACAACTTCTCAAGGAATAGGGTTTTTGAATTAGAACAACTCAAACTAAACTTGTTTAAAATCTTCGATAGCTTGCTAATTGTTTCTTTTTCTTGTCCAGATGGTCGAATTTGGCACAAAGCACCATACGGTTGTGATCATTCATGAGTGCAGCAAGGACGTTGTCACGGTCGAATTTGGCATAAAGCAACATATAATTCTAAGTATGGCACAATTTCACTTGGATTGGGACTTTTCGAATCAAAACAAGTCAAACGAAACAAGTTCGAAATCGTTGTTGTGATTTTCTATTCTTCTGCATAGCCAGACGGTTAATTCTAGCACAAAGCAACATACTGTTGTGGTCATGCCTGATTTTTGCATGGAATTGTTCTTATCGACTCAGAACAACTCAAACAAACTTGGATGAAGATCGGATCGACATACTCGTCGTTTCTTTGGGAGGCTTTGATGGTTTAATTTCAAAATAAGCAACGTACGATTCTTATTATGCCAAGACTTCTCCTGGAATGTGATTTTCAAATCAAAACAACTCAAAGGAAACAAGTTTAAAATGGTTGGTTGCTTGCTAATTGTTTCCTTTAGATGTCCAAACGGTCGAATTTGGAACAAAGCACCATACGGTTGTGATGAAGATCGGATTGACTTGTTCGTCATTTCTTTTGGATGCTTTGATGGTCTAATTTGGAAAAAAGCAACGTACGATTCTGATTATGGCACGACTTCACAAGGAATAGGGTTTTTGAATTAAAACAACTCAAACTAAACTTGTTGAAAATCTTCGATAGCTTGCTAATTGTTTCTTTTACTTGTCCAGATGGTCGAATTTGGAACAAAGCACCATACGGTTCTGATCATTCATGAGTGCAGAAAGGACGTCGTCACGGTCGAATTTGGCATAAAGCAACGTATAATTCTAAGTATGGCACGATTTCACTTGGATTGGGACTTTTCGAATCAAAACAAGTCAAACGAAACAAGTTCGAAATCGTTGTTGTGATTCTCTATTCTTCTGCACATCCAGACGGTCAATTCTAGCACAAAGCAACATACTGTTGTGGTCATGCCTGATTTTTGCAAGGAATTGTTCTTTTCGACTCAGAACAACTCAAACAAACTTGGATGAAGATCGGATCGACATACTCGTCGTTTCTTTGGGAGGCTTTGATGGTTTAATTTCAAAATAAGCAACGTACGATTCGTATTATGCCAAGACTTCTCCTGGAATGTGGTTTTCAAATCAAAACAACTCAAAGGAAACAAGTTTAAAATGGTTGGTAGCTTGCTAATTGTTTCCTTTAGATGTCCAAACGGTCGAATTTGGAACAAAGCACCATACGGTCGTGATGAAGATCGGATTGACTTGTTCGTCATTTCTTTTGGATGCTCTAATGGTCTAATTTGGAAAAAAGCTACGTACGATTCTGATTATGGCACGACTTCTCAAGGAATAGGGTTTTTGAATTAGAACAACTCAAACTAAACTTGTTTAAAATCTTCGATAGCTTGCTAATTGTTTCTTTTACTTGTCCAGATGGTCGAATTTGGCACAAAGCACCATACGGTTCTGATCATTCATGAGTGCAGAAAGGACGTCGTCACGGTCGAATTTGGCATAAAGCAACGTATAATTCTAAGTATGGCACGATTTCACTTGGATTGGGACTTTTCGAATCAAAACAAGTCAAACGAAACAAGTTTGAAATCGTTGTTGTGATTCTCTATTCTTCTGCACAGCCAGACGGTCAATTCTAGCACAAAGCAACATACTGTTGTGGTCATGCCTGATTTTTGCAAGGAATTGTTCTTTTCGACTCAGAACAACTCAAACAAACTTGGATGAAGATCGGATCGACATACTCGTCGTTTCTTTGGGACGTTTTAATGGCTTAATTTCAAAATAAGCAACGTACGATTCGTAGTATGCCAGGACTTCTCCTGGAATGTGGTTTTCGAATCAAAATAACTCAAGGGAAACAAGTTTAAAATGTTGGTAGCTTGCTAATTGTTTCTTTTAGATGTCCAAAAGGTCGAATTTGGAACAAAGCACCATACGGTTGTGATGAAGATCGGATTGACTTGTTCGTCATTTCTTTTGGACGCTTTGATGGTCTGATTTGGAAAAAAGCAACGTACGATTCTGATTATGGCACGACTTCTCAAGGAATAGGGTTTTTGAATTAGAACAACTCAAACTAAACTTGTTTAAAATCTTCGATAGCTTGCTAATTGTTTCTTTTACTTGTCCAGATGGTCGAATTTGGCACAAAGCACCATACGGTTGTGATCATTTGGGAGGCTTTGATGGTTTAATTTCAAAATAAGCAACGTACGATTCGTATTATGCCAGGACTTCTCCTGGAATGTGGTTTTCAAATCAAAACAACTCAAAGGAAACAAGTTTAAAATGGTTGGTAGCTTGCCAATTGTTTCCTTTAGATGTCCAAACGGTCGAATTTGGAACAAAGCACCATACAGTCGTGATGAAGATCGGATTGACTTGTTCGTCATTTCTTTTGGATGCTCTAATGGTCTAATTTGGAAAAAAGCTACGTACGATTCTGATTATGGCACAACTTCTCAAGGAATAGGGTTTTTGAATTAGAACAACTCAAACTAAACTTGTTTAAAATCTTCGATAGCTTGCTAATTGTTTCTTTTTCTTGTCCAGATGGTCGAATTTGGCACAAAGCACCATACGGTTGTGATCATTCATGAGTGCAGCAAGGACGTTGTCACGGTCGAATTTGGCATAAAGCAACATATAATTCTAAGTATGGCACAATTTCACTTGGATTGGGACTTTTCGAATCAAAACAAGTCAAACGAAACAAGTTCGAAATCGTTGTTGTGATTTTCTATTCTTCTGCATAGCCAGACGGTTAATTCTAGCACAAAGCAACATACTGTTGTGGTCATGCCTGATTTTTGCATGGAATTGTTCTTTTCGACTCAGAACAACTCAAACAAACTTGGATGAAGATCGGATCGACATACTCGTCGTTTCTTTGGGAGGCTTTGATGGTTTAATTTCAAAATAAGCAACGTACGATTCTTATTATGCCAAGACTTCTCCTGGAATGTGATTTTCAAATCAAAACAACTCAAAGGAAACAAGTTTAAAATGGTTGGTTGCTTGCTAATTGTTTCCTTTAGATGTCCAAACGGTCGAATTTGGAACAAAGCACCATACGGTTGTGATGAAGATCGGATTGACTTGTTCGTCATTTCTTTTGGATGCTTTGATGGTCTAATTTGGAAAAAAGCAACGTACGATTCTGATTATGGCACGACTTCACAAGGAATAGGGTTTTTGAATTAAAACAACTCAAACTAAACTTGTTGAAAATCTTCGATAGCTTGCTAATTGTTTCTTTTACTTGTCCAGATGGTCGAATTTGGAACAAAGCACCATACGGTTGTGATCATTCATGAGTGCAGCAACAACGTCGTCACGGTCGAATTTGGCATAAAGCAACGTATAATTCTAAGTATGGCACAATTTCCCTTGGATTGGGACTTTTCGAATCAAAATAAGTCAAACGAAACAAGTTTGAAATCGTTGTTGTGATTCTCTATTCTTCTGCACATCCAGACGGTCAATTCTAGCACAAAGCAACATACTGTTGTGGTCATGCCTGATTTTTGCAAGGAATTGTTCTTTTCGACTCAGAACAACTCAAACAAACTTGGATGAAGATCGGATCGACATACTCGTCGTTTCTTTGGGAGGCTTTGATGGTTTAATTTCAAAATAAGCAACGTACGATTCGTATTATGCCAGGACTTCTCCTGCAATGTGGTTTTCAAATCAAAACAACTCAAAGGAAACAACTTTAAAATGGTTGGTAGCTTGCCAATTGTTTCCTTTAGATGTCCAAACGGTCGAATTTGGAACAAAGCACCATACAGTCGTGATGAAGATCGGATTGACTTGTTCGTCATTTCTTTTGGATGCTCTAATGGTCTAATTTGGAAAAAAGCTACGTACGATTCTGATTATGTCACAACTTCTCAAGGAATAGGGTTTTTGAATTAGAACAACTCAAACTAAACTTGTTTAAAATCTTCGATAGCTTGCTAATTGTTTCTTTTACTTGTCCAGATGGTCGAATTTGGCACAAAGCACCATACAGTTGTGATCATTCATGAGTGCAGCAAGGACGTTGTCACGGTCGAATTTGGCATAAAGCAACATATAATTCTAAGTATGGCACAATTTCACTTGGATTGGGACTTTTCGAATCAAAACAAGTCAAACGAAACAAGTTCGAAATCGTTGTTGTGATTCTCTATTCTTCTGCACATCCAGACGGTCAATTCTAGCACAAAGCAATATACTGTTGTGCTCATGCCTGATTTTTGCATGGAATTGTTCTTTTCGACTCAGAACAACTCAAACAAACTTGGATGAAGATCGGATCGACATACTCGTTGTTTCTTTGGGAGGCTTTGATGGTTTAATTTCAAAATAAGCAACGTACGATTCTTATTATGCCAAGACTTCTCTTGGAATGTGATTTTCAAATCAAAACAACTCAAAGGAAACAAGTTTAAAATGGTTGGTAGCTTGCCAATTGTTTCCTTTAGATGTCCAAACGGTCGAATTTGGAACAAAGCACCATATAGTCGTGATGAAGATCGGATTGACTTGTTCGTCATTTCTTTTGGATACTCTAATGGTCTAATTTGGAAAAGAGCTACGTACGATTCTGATTATGGCACAACTTCTCAAGGAATAGGGTTTTTGAATTAGAACAACTCAAACTAAACTTGTTTAACATCTTCGATAGCTTGCTAATTGTTTCTTTTACTTGTCCAGATGGTCGAATTTGGCACAAAGCACCATACGGTTCTGATCATTCATGAGTGCAGAAAGGACGTCGTCACGGTCGAATTTGGCATAAAGCAACGTATAATTCTAAGTATGGCACGATTTCACTTGGATTGGGACTTTTCGAATCAAAACAAGTCAAACGAAACAAGTTCGAAATCGTTGTTGTGATTCTCTATTCTTCTGCACATCCAGACGGTCAATTCTAGCACAAAGCAACATACTGTTGTGGTCATGCCTGATTTTTGCAAGGAATTGTTCTTTTCGACTCAGAACAACTCAAACAAACTTGGATGAAGATCGGATCGACATACTCGTCGTTTCTTTGGGACGTTTTAATGGCTTAATTTCAAAATAAGCAACGTACGATTCGTAGTATGCCAGGACTTCTCCTGGAATGTGGTTTTCGAATCAAAATAACTCAAGGGAAACAAGTTTAAAATGTTGGTAGCTTGCTAATTGTTTCTTTTAGATGTCCAAAAGGTCGAATTTGGAACAAAGCACCATACGGTTGTGATGAAGATCGGATTGACTTGTTCGTCATTTCTTTTGGACGCTTTGATGGTCTGATTTGGAAAAAAGCAACGTACGATTCTGATTATGGCACGACTTCTCAAGGAATAGGGTTTTTGAATTAGAACAACTCAAACTAAACTTGTTTAAAATCTTCGATAGCTTGCTAATTGTTTCTTTTACTTGTCCAGATGGTCGAATTTGGCACAAAGCACCATACGGTTGTGATCATTTGGGAGGCTTTGATGGTTTAATTTCAAAATAAGCAACGTACGATTCGTATTATGCCAGGACTTCTCCTGGAATGTGGTTTTCAAATCAAAACAACTCAAAGGAAACAAGTTTAAAATGGTTGGTAGCTTGCCAATTGTTTCCTTTAGATGTCCAAACGGTCGAATTTGGAACAAAGCACCATACAGTCGTGATGAAGATCGGATTGACTTGTTCGTCATTTCTTTTGGATGCTCTAATGGTCTAATTTGGAAAAAAGCTACGTACGATTCTGATTATGGCACAACTTCTCAAGGAATAGGGTTTTTGAATTAGAACAACTCAAACTAAACTTGTTTAAAATCTTCGATAGCTTGCTAATTGTTTCTTTTTCTTGTCCAGATGGTCGAATTTGGCACAAAGCACCATACGGTTGTGATCATTCATGAGTGCAGCAAGGACGTTGTCACGGTCGAATTTGGCATAAAGCAACATATAATTCTAAGTATGGCACAATTTCACTTGGATTGGGACTTTTCGAATCAAAACAAGTCAAACGAAACAAGTTCGAAATCGTTGTTGTGATTTTCTATTCTTCTGCATAGCCAGACGGTTAATTCTAGCACAAAGCAACATACTGTTGTGGTCATGCCTGATTTTTGCATGGAATTGTTCTTTTCGACTCAGAACAACTCAAACAAACTTGGATGAAGATCGGATCGACATACTCGTCGTTTCTTTGGGAGGCTTTGATGGTTTAATTTCAAAATAAGCAACGTACGATTCTTATTATGCCAAGACTTCTCCTGGAATGTGATTTTCAAATCAAAACAACTCAAAGGAAACAAGTTTAAAATGGTTGGTTGCTTGCTAATTGTTTCCTTTAGATGTCCAAACGGTCGAATTTGGAACAAAGCACCATACGGTTGTGATGAAGATCGGATTGACTTGTTCGTCATTTCTTTTGGATGCTTTGATGGTCTAATTTGGAAAAAAGCAACGTACGATTCTGATTATGGCACGACTTCACAAGGAATAGGGTTTTTGAATTAAAACAACTCAAACTAAACTTGTTGAAAATCTTCGATAGCTTGCTAATTGTTTCTTTTACTTGTCCAGATGGTCGAATTTGGAACAAAGCACCATACGGTTGTGATCATTCATGAGTGCAGCAACAACGTCGTCACGGTCGAATTTGGCATAAAGCAACGTATAATTCTAAGTATGGCACAATTTCCCTTGGATTGGGACTTTTCGAATCAAAATAAGTCAAACGAAACAAGTTTGAAATCGTTGTTGTGATTCTCTATTCTTCTGCACATCCAGACGGTCAATTCTAGCACAAAGCAACATACTGTTGTGGTCATGCCTGATTTTTGCAAGGAATTGTTCTTTTCGACTCAGAACAACTCAAACAAACTTGGATGAAGATCGGATCGACATACTCGTCGTTTCTTTGGGAGGCTTTGATGGTTTAATTTCAAAATAAGCAACGTACGATTCGTATTATGCCAGGACTTCTCCTGCAATGTGGTTTTCAAATCAAAACAACTCAAAGGAAACAACTTTAAAATGGTTGGTAGCTTGCCAATTGTTTCCTTTAGATGTCCAAACGGTCGAATTTGGAACAAAGCACCATACAGTCGTGATGAAGATCGGATTGACTTGTTCGTCATTTCTTTTGGATGCTCTAATGGTCTAATTTGGAAAAAAGCTACGTACGATTCTGATTATGTCACAACTTCTCAAGGAATAGGGTTTTTGAATTAGAACAACTCAAACTAAACTTGTTTAAAATCTTCGATAGCTTGCTAATTGTTTCTTTTACTTGTCCAGATGGTCGAATTTGGCACAAAGCACCATACAGTTGTGATCATTCATGAGTGCAGCAAGGACGTTGTCACGGTCGAATTTGGCATAAAGCAACATATAATTCTAAGTATGGCACAATTTCACTTGGATTGGGACTTTTCGAATCAAAACAAGTCAAACGAAACAAGTTCGAAATCGTTGTTGTGATTCTCTATTCTTCTGCACATCCAGACGGTCAATTCTAGCACAAAGCAATATACTGTTGTGCTCATGCCTGATTTTTGCATGGAATTGTTCTTTTCGACTCAGAACAACTCAAACAAACTTGGATGAAGATCGGATCGACATACTCGTTGTTTCTTTGGGAGGCTTTGATGGTTTAATTTCAAAATAAGCAACGTACGATTCTTATTATGCCAAGACTTCTCTTGGAATGTGATTTTCAAATCAAAACAACTCAAAGGAAACAAGTTTAAAATGGTTGGTAGCTTGCCAATTGTTTCCTTTAGATGTCCAAACGGTCGAATTTGGAACAAAGCACCATATAGTCGTGATGAAGATCGGATTGACTTGTTCGTCATTTCTTTTGGATACTCTAATGGTCTAATTTGGAAAAGAGCTACGTACGATTCTGATTATGGCACAACTTCTCAAGGAATAGGGTTTTTGAATTAGAACAACTCAAACTAAACTTGTTTAACATCTTCGATAGCTTGCTAATTGTTTCTTTTACTTGTCCAGATGGTCGAATTTGGCACAAAGCACCATACGGTTCTGATCATTCATGAGTGCAGAAAGGACGTCGTCACGGTCGAATTTGGCATAAAGCAACGTATAATTCTAAGTATGGCACGATTTCACTTGGATTGGGACTTTTCGAATCAAAACAAGTCAAACGAAACAAGTTCGAAATCGTTGTTGTGATTCTCTATTCTTCTGCACATCCAGACGGTCAATTCTAGCACAAAGCAACATACTGTTGTGGTCATGCCTGATTTTTGCAAGGAATTGTTCTTTTCGACTCAGAACAACTCAAACAAACTTGGATGAAGATCGGATCGACATACTCGTCGTTTCTTTGGGACGTTTTAATGGCTTAATTTCAAAATAAGCAACGTACGATTCGTAGTATGCCAGGACTTCTCCTGGAATGTGGTTTTCGAATCAAAATAACTCAAGGGAAACAAGTTTAAAATGTTGGTAGCTTGCTAATTGTTTCTTTTAGATGTCCAAAAGGTCGAATTTGGAACAAAGCACCATACGGTTGTGATGAAGATCGGATTGACTTGTTCGTCATTTCTTTTGGACGCTTTGATGGTCTGATTTGGAAAAAAGCAACGTACGATTCTGATTATGGCACGACTTCTCAAGGAATAGGGTTTTTGAATTAGAACAACTCAAACTAAACTTGTTTAAAATCTTCGATAGCTTGCTAATTGTTTCTTTTACTTGTCCAGATGGTCGAATTTGGCACAAAGCACCATACGGTTGTGATCATTTGGGAGGCTTTGATGGTTTAATTTCAAAATAAGCAACGTACGATTCGTATTATGCCAGGACTTCTCCTGGAATGTGGTTTTCAAATCAAAACAACTCAAAGGAAACAAGTTTAAAATGGTTGGTAGCTTGCCAATTGTTTCCTTTAGATGTCCAAACGGTCGAATTTGGAACAAAGCACCATACAGTCGTGATGAAGATCGGATTGACTTGTTCGTCATTTCTTTTGGATGCTCTAATGGTCTAATTTGGAAAAAAGCTACGTACGATTCTGATTATGGCACAACTTCTCAAGGAATAGGGTTTTTGAATTAGAACAACTCAAACTAAACTTGTTTAAAATCTTCGATAGCTTGCTAATTGTTTCTTTTTCTTGTCCAGATGGTCGAATTTGGCACAAAGCACCATACGGTTGTGATCATTCATGAGTGCAGCAAGGACGTTGTCACGGTCGAATTTGGCATAAAGCAACATATAATTCTAAGTATGGCACAATTTCACTTGGATTGGGACTTTTCGAATCAAAACAAGTCAAACGAAACAAGTTCGAAATCGTTGTTGTGATTTTCTATTCTTCTGCATAGCCAGACGGTTAATTCTAGCACAAAGCAACATACTGTTGTGGTCATGCCTGATTTTTGCATGGAATTGTTCTTTTCGACTCAGAACAACTCAAACAAACTTGGATGAAGATCGGATCGACATACTCGTCGTTTCTTTGGGAGGCTTTGATGGTTTAATTTCAAAATAAGCAACGTACGATTCTTATTATGCCAAGACTTCTCCTGGAATGTGATTTTCAAATCAAAACAACTCAAAGGAAACAAGTTTAAAATGGTTGGTTGCTTGCTAATTGTTTCCTTTAGATGTCCAAACGGTCGAATTTGGAACAAAGCACCATACGGTTGTGATGAAGATCGGATTGACTTGTTCGTCATTTCTTTTGGATGCTTTGATGGTCTAATTTGGAAAAAAGCAACGTACGATTCTGATTATGGCACGACTTCACAAGGAATAGGGTTTTTGAATTAAAACAACTCAAACTAAACTTGTTGAAAATCTTCGATAGCTTGCTAATTGTTTCTTTTACTTGTCCAGATGGTCGAATTTGGAACAAAGCACCATACGGTTGTGATCATTCATGAGTGCAGCAACAACGTCGTCACGGTCGAATTTGGCATAAAGCAACGTATAATTCTAAGTATGGCACAATTTCCCTTGGATTGGGACTTTTCGAATCAAAATAAGTCAAACGAAACAAGTTTGAAATCGTTGTTGTGATTCTCTATTCTTCTGCACATCCAGACGGTCAATTCTAGCACAAAGCAACATACTGTTGTGGTCATGCCTGATTTTTGCAAGGAATTGTTCTTTTCGACTCAGAACAACTCAAACAAACTTGGATGAAGATCGGATCGACATACTCGTCGTTTCTTTGGGAGGCTTTGATGGTTTAATTTCAAAATAAGCAACGTACGATTCGTATTATGCCAGGACTTCTCCTGCAATGTGGTTTTCAAATCAAAACAACTCAAAGGAAACAACTTTAAAATGGTTGGTAGCTTGCCAATTGTTTCCTTTAGATGTCCAAACGGTCGAATTTGGAACAAAGCACCATACAGTCGTGATGAAGATCGGATTGACTTGTTCGTCATTTCTTTTGGATGCTCTAATGGTCTAATTTGGAAAAAAGCTACGTACGATTCTGATTATGTCACAACTTCTCAAGGAATAGGGTTTTTGAATTAGAACAACTCAAACTAAACTTGTTTAAAATCTTCGATAGCTTGCTAATTGTTTCTTTTACTTGTCCAGATGGTCGAATTTGGCACAAAGCACCATACAGTTGTGATCATTCATGAGTGCAGCAAGGACGTTGTCACGGTCGAATTTGGCATAAAGCAACATATAATTCTAAGTATGGCACAATTTCACTTGGATTGGGACTTTTCGAATCAAAACAAGTCAAACGAAACAAGTTCGAAATCGTTGTTGTGATTCTCTATTCTTCTGCACATCCAGACGGTCAATTCTAGCACAAAGCAATATACTGTTGTGGTCATGCCTGATTTTTGCATGGAATTGTTCTTTTCGACTCAGAACAACTCAAACAAACTTGGATGAAGATCGGATCGACATACTCGTTGTTTCTTTGGGAGGCTTTGATGGTTTAATTTCAAAATAAGCAACGTACGATTCTTATTATGCCAAGACTTCTCCTGGAATGTGATTTTCAAATCAAAACAACTCAAAGGAAACAAGTTTAAAATGGTTGGTAGCTTGCCAATTGTTTCCTTTAGATGTCCAAACGGTCGAATTTGGAACAAAGCACCATATAGTCGTGATGAAGATCGGATTGACTTGTTCGTCATTTCTTTTGGATACTCTAATGGTCTAATTTGGAAAAGAGCTACGTACGATTCTGATTATGGCACAACTTCTCAAGGAATAGGGTTTTTGAATTAGAACAACTCAAACTAAACTTGTTTAACATCTTCGATAGCTTGCTAATTGTTTCTTTTACTTGTCCAGATGGTCGAATTTGGCACAAAGCACCATACGGTTCTGATCATTCATGAGTGCAGAAAGGACGTCGTCACGGTCGAATTTGGCATAAAGCAACGTATAATTCTAAGTATGGCACGATTTCACTTGGATTGGGACTTTTCGAATCAAAACAAGTCAAACGAAACAAGTTCGAAATCGTTGTTGTGATTCTCTATTCTTCTGCACATCCAGACGGTCAATTCTAGCACAAAGCAACATACTGTTGTGGTCATGCCTGATTTTTGCAAGGAATTGTTCTTTTCGACTCAGAACAACTCAAACAAACTTGGATGAAGATCGGATCGACATACTCGTCGTTTCTTTGGGAGGCTTTGATGGTTTAATTTCAAAATAAGCAACGTACGATTCGTATTATGCCAGGACTTCTCCTGCAATGTGGTTTTCAAATCAAAACAACTCAAAGGAAACAAGTTTAAAATGGTTGGTAGCTTGTTAATTGTTTCCTTTAGATGTCCAAACGGTCGAATTTGGAACAAAGCACCATACGGTCGTGATGAAGATCGGATTGACTTGTTCGTCATTTCTTTTGGATGATCTAATGGTCTAATTTGGAAAAAAGCTACGTACGATTCTGATTATGGCACGACTTCTCAAGGAATAGGGTTTTTGAATTAGAACAACTCAAACTAAACTTGTTTAAAATCTTCGATAGCTTGCTAATTGTTTCTTTTACTTGTCTAGATGGTCGAATTTGGCACAAAGCACCATACGGTTCTGATCATTCATGAGTGCAGAAAGGACGTCGTCACGGTCGAATTTGGCATAAAGCAACGTATAATTCTAAGTATGGCACAATTTCCCTTGGATTGGGACTTTTCGAATCAAAACAAGTCAAACGAAACAAGTTTGAAATCGTTGTTGTGATTCTCTATTCTTCTGCACAGCCAGACGGTCAATTCTAGCACAAAGCAACATACTGTTGTCGTCATGCCTGATTTTTGCAAGGAATTGTTCTTTTCGACTCAGAACAACTCAAACAAACTTGGATGAAGATCGGATCGACATACTCGTCGTTTCTTTGGGACGTTTTAATGGTTTAATTTCAAAATAAGCAACGTACGATTCGTATTATGCCTGGACTTCTCCTGGAATGTGGTTTTCGAATCAAAATAACTCAAGGGAAACAAGTTTAAAATGTTGGTAGCTTGCTAATTGTTTCTTTTAGACGTCCAAAAGGTCGAATTTGGAACAAAGCACCATACAGTCGTGATGAAGATCGGATTGACTTGTTCGTCATTTCTTTTGGATGCTCTAATGGTCTAATTTGGAAAAAAGCTACGTACGATTCTGATTATGGCACGACTTCTCAAGGAATAGGGTTTTTGAATTAGAACAACTCAAACTAAACTTGTTTAAAATCTTCGATAGCTTGCTAATTGTTTCTTTTACTTGTCCAGATGGTCGAATTTGGCACAAAGCACCATACGGTTCTGATCATTCATGAGTGCAGAAAGGACGTCGTCACGGTCGAATTTGGCATAAAGCAACGTATAATTCTAAGTATGGCACGATTTCACTTGGATTGGGACTTTTCGAATCAAAACAAGTCAAACGAAACAAGTTCGAAATCTTTGTTGTGATTCTCTATTCTTCTGCACATCCAGACGGTCAATTCTAGCACAAAGCAACATACTGTTGTGGTCATGCCTGATTTTTGTAAGGAATTGTTCTTTTCGACTCAGAACAACTCAAACAAACTTGGATGAAGATCGAATCGACATACTCGTCGTTTCTTTGGGAGGCTTTGATGGTTTAATTTCAAAATAAGCAACGTACGATTCGTAGTATGCCAGGACTTCTCCTGGAATGTGGTTTTCGAATCAAAATAACTCAAGGGAAACAAGTTTAAAATGTTGGTAGCTTGCTAATTGTTTCTTTTAGATGTCCAAAAGGTTGAATTTGGAACAAAGCACCATACGGTTGTGATGAAGATCGGATTAACTTGTTCGTCATTTCTTTTGGATGCTTTGATGGTCTAATTTGGAAAAAAGCAACGTACGATTCTAATTATGGCACGACTTCTCAAGGAATAGGGTTTTTGAATTAGAACAACTCAAACTAAACTTGTTTAAAATCTTCGATAGCTTGCTAATTGTTTCTTTTACTTGTCCAGATGGTCGAATTTGGAACAAAGCACCATACGGTTGTGATCATTCATGAGTGCAGCAACAACGTCGTCACGGTCGAATTTGGCATAAAGCAACGTATAATTCTAAGTATGGCACGCGTTCACTTGGATTGGGACTTTTCGAATCAAAACAAGTCAAACGAAACATGTTCAAAATCGTTGTTGTGATTCTCTATTCTTCTCCACATCCAGACGGTCAATTCTAGCACAAAGCAACATACTGTTGTGGTCATGCCTGATTTTTGCAAGGAATTGTTCTTTTCGACTCAGAACAACTCAAACAGACTTGGATGAAGATCGAATCGACATACTCGTCGTTTCTTTGGGAGGCTTTGATGGTTTAATTTCAAAATAAGCAACGTACGATTCGTATTATGCCAGGACTTCTCCTGGAATGTGGTTTTCAAATCAAAACAACTCAAAGGAAACAAGTTTAAAATGGTTGGTAGCTTGCCAATTGTTTCCTTTAGATGTCCAAACGGTCGAATTTGGAACAAAGCACCATACGGTCGTGATGAAGATCGGAGTGACTTGTTCGTCATTTCTTTTGGATGCTCTAACGGTCTAATTTGGAAAAAAGCTACGTACGATTCTGATTATGGCACAACTTCTCAAGGAATAGGGTTTTTGAATTAGAACAACTCAAACTAAACTTGTTTAAAATCTTCGATAGCTTGCTAATTGTTTCTTTTACTTGTCCAGATGGTCGAATTTGGCACAAAGCACCATACGGTTCTGATCATTCATGAGTGCAGAAAGGACGTCGTCACGGTCGAATTTGGCATAAAGCAACGTATAATTCTAAGTATGGCACGATTTCACTTGGATTGGGACTTTTCGAATCAAAACAAGTCAAACGAAACAAGTTCGAAATCGTTGTTGTGATTCTCTATTCTTCTGCACATCCAGACGGTCAATTCTAGCACAAAGCAACATACTGTTGTGGTCATGCCTGATTTTTGCAAGGAATTGTTCTTTTCGACTCAGAACAACTCAAACAAACTTGGATGAAGATTGGATCGACATACTCGTCCTTTCTTTGGGAGGCTTTGATGGTTTAATTTCAAAATAAGCAACGTACGATTCGTATTATGCCAGGACTTCTCCTGGAATGTGGTTTTCAAATCAAAACAACTCAAAGGAAACAAGTTTAAAATGGTTGGTAGCTTGCTAATTGTTTCCTTTAGATGTCCAAACGGTCGAATTTGGAACAAAGCACCATACGGTCGTGATGAAGATCGGATTGACTTGTTCGTCATTTCTTTTGGATGCTCTAATGGTCTAATTTGGAAAAAAGCTACGTACGATTCTGATTATGGCACGACTTCTCAAGGAATAGGGTTTTTGAATTAGAACAACTCAAACTAAACTTGTTTAAAATCTTCGATAGCTTGCTAATTGTTTCTTTTACTTGTCCAGATGGTCGAATTTGGCACAAAGCACCATACGGTTCTGATCATTCATGAGTGCAGAAAGGACGTCGTCACGGTCGAATTTGGCATAAAGCAACGTATAATTCTAAGTATGGCACGATTTCACTTGGATTGGGACTTTTCGAATCAAAACAAGTCAAACGAAACAAGTTCGAAATCTTTGTTGTGATTCTCTATTCTTCTGCACATCCAGACGGTCAATTCTAGCACAAAGCAACATACTGTTGTGGTCATGCCTGATTTTTGTAAGGAATTGTTCTTTTCGACTCAGAACAACTCAAACAAACTTGGATGAAGATCGAATCGACATACTCGTCGTTTCTTTGGGAGGCTTTGATGGTTTAATTTCAAAATAAGCAACGTACGATTCGTAGTATGCCAGGACTTCTCCTGGAATGTGGTTTTCGAATCAAAATAACTCAAGGGAAACAAGTTTAAAATGTTGGTAGCTTGCTAATTGTTTCTTTTAGATGTCCAAATGGTCGAATTTGGAACAAAGCACCATACGGTTGTGATGAAGATCGGATTGACTTGTTCGTCATTTCTTTTGGACGCTTTGATGGTCTGATTTGGAAAAAAGCAACGTACGATTCTGATTATGGCACGACTTCTCAAGGAATAGGGTTTTTGAATTAGAACAACTCAAACTAAACTTGTTTAAAATCTTCGATAGCTTGCTAATTGTTTCTTTTACTTGTCCAGATGGTCGAATTTGGCACAAAGCACCATACGGTTGTGATCATTCATGAGTGCAG
Organism: Cornus controversa; assembly: GCA_026545225.1. Taxonomy (NCBI): domain Eukaryota; kingdom Viridiplantae; phylum Streptophyta; class Magnoliopsida; order Cornales; family Cornaceae; genus Cornus; species Cornus controversa. The sequence goes on from CM048852.1 coordinate 12,565,798, forward strand.
CAAGGACGTCGTCACGGTCGAATTTGGCATAAAGCAACATATAATTCTAAGTATGGCACAATTTCACTTGGATTGGGACTTTTCGAATCAAAACAAGTCAAACGAAACAAGTTCGAAATCGTTGTTGTGATTCTCTATTCTTCTGCACAGCCAGACGGTCAATTCTAGCACAAAGCAACATACTGTTGTGGTCATCCCTGATTTTTGCAAGGAATTATTCTTTTCGACTCAGAACAACTCAAACAAACTTAGATGAAGATCGGATCGACATACTCGTCGTTTCTTTGGGAGGCTTTGATGGTTTAATTTCAAAATAAGCAACGTACGATTCTTATTATGCCAAGACTTCTCCTGGAATGTGATTTTCAAATCAAAACAACTCAAAGGAAACAAGTTTAAAATGGTTGGTAGCTTGCTAATTGTTTCCTTTAGATGTCCAAACGGTCGAATTTGGAACAAAGCACCATACAGTCGTGATGAAGATCGGATTGACTTGTTCGTCATTTCTTTTGGATGCTCTAATGGTCTAATTTGGAAAAAAGCTACGTACGATTCTGATTATGGCACGACTTCTCAAGGAATAGGGTTTTTGAATTAGAACAACTCAAACTAAACTTGTTTAAAATCTTCGATAGCTTGCTAATTGTTTCTTTTACTTGTCCAGATGGTCGAATTTGGAACAAAGCACCATACGGTTCTGATCATTCATGAGTGCAGAAAGGACGTTGTCACGGTCGAATTTGGCATAAAGCAACTTATAATTCTAAGTATGGCACGATTTCACTTGGATTGGGACTTTTCGAATCAAAACAAGTCAAACGAAACAAGTTCGAAATCGTTGTTGTGATTCTCTATTCTTCTGCACATCCAGACGGTCAATTCTAGCACAAAGCAACATACTGTTGTGGTCATGCCTGATTTTTGCAAGGAATTGTTCTTTTCGACTCAGAACAACTCAAACAAACTTGGATGAAGATCGGATCGACATACTCGTCGTTTCTTTGGGAGGCTTTGATGGTTTAATTTCAAAATAAGCAACGTACGATTCGTATTATGCCAGGACTTCTCCTGCAATGTGGTTTTCAAATCAAAACAACTCAAAGGAAACAAGTTTAAAATGGTTGGTAGCTTGTTAATTGTTTCCATTAGATGTCCAAACGGTCGAATTTGGAACAAAGCACCATACGGTCGTGATGAAGATCGGATTGACTTGTTCGTCATTTCTTTTGGATGATCTAATGGTCTAATTTGGAAAAAAGCTACGTACGATTCTGATTATGGCACGACTTCTCAAGGAATAGGGTTTTTGAATTAGAACAACTCAAACTAAACTTGTTTAAAATCTTCGATAGCTTGCTAATTGTTTCTTTTACTTGTCTAGATGGTCGAATTTGGCACAAAGCACCATACGGTTCTGATCATTCATGAGTGCAGAAAGGACGTCGTCACGGTCGAATTTGGCTTAAAGCAACGTATAATTCTAAGTATGGCACAATTTCCCTTGGATTGGGACTTTTCGAATCAAAACAAGTCAAACGAAACAAGTTTGAAATCGTTGTTGTGATTCTCTATTCTTCTGCACAGCCAGACGGTCAATTCTAGCACAAAGCAACATACTGTTGTGGTCATGCCTGATTTTTGCAAGGAATTGTTCTTTTCGACTCAGAACAACTCAAACAAACTTGGATGAAGATCGGATCGACATACTCGTCGTTTCTTTGGGACGTTTTAATGGTTTAATTTCAAAATAAGCAACGTACGATTCGTATTATGCCTGGACTTCTCCTGGAATGTGGTTTTTGAATCAAAATAACTCAAGGGAAACAAGTTTAAAATGTTGGTAGCTTGCTAATTGTTTCTTTTAGACGTCCAAAAGGTCGAATTTGGAACAAAGCACCATACAGTCGTGATGAAGATCGGATTGACTTGTTCGTCATTTCTTTTGGATGCTCTAATGGTCTAATTTGGAAAAAAGCTACGTACGATTCTGATTATGGCACGACTTCTCAAGGAATAGGGTTTTTGAATTAGAACAACTCAAACTAAACTTGTTTAAAATCTTCGATAGCTTGCTAATTGTTTCTTTTACTTGTCCAGATGGTCGAATTTGGCACAAAGCACCATACGGTTCTGATCATTCATGAGTGCAGAAAGGACGTCGTCACGGTCGAATTTGGCATAAAGCAACGTATAATTCTAAGTATGGCACGATTTCACTTGGATTGGGACTTTTCGAATCAAAACAAGTCAAACGAAACAAGTTCGAAATCTTTGTTGTGATTCTCTATTCTTCTGCACATCCAGACGGTCAATTCTAGCACAAAGCAACATACTGTTGTGGTCATGCCTGATTTTTGTAAGGAATTGTTCTTTTCGACTCAGAACAACTCAAACAAACTTGGATGAAGATCGAATCGACATACTCGTCGTTTCTTTGGGAGGCTTTGATGGTTTAATTTCAAAATAAGCAACGTACGATTCGTAGTATGCCAGGACTTCTCCTGGAATGTGGTTTTCGAATCAAAATAACTCAAGGGAAACAAGTTTAAAATGTTGGTAGCTTGCTAATTGTTTCTTTTAGATGTCCAAAAGGTTGAATTTGGAACAAAGCACCATACGGTTGTGATGAAGATCGGATTAACTTGTTCGTCATTTCTTTTGGATGCTTTGATGGTCTAATTTGGAAAAAAGCAACGTACGATTCTAATTATGGCACGACTTCTCAAGGAATAGGGTTTTTGAATTAGAACAACTCAAACTAAACTTGTTTAAAATCTTTGATAGCTTGCTAATTGTTTCTTTTACTTGTCCAGATGGTCGAATTTGGAACAAAGCACCATACGGTTGTGATCATTCATGAGTGCAGCAACAACGTCGTCACGGTCGAATTTGGCATAAAGCAACGTATAATTCTAAGTATGGCACGCGTTCACTTGGATTGGGACTTTTCGAATCAAAACAAGTCAAACGAAACATGTTCAAAATCGTTGTTGTGATTCTCTATTCTTCTCCACATCCAGACGGTCAATTCTAGCACAAAGCAACATACTGTTGTGGTCATGCCTGATTTTTGCAAGGAATTGTTCTTTTCGACTCAGAACAACTCAAACAGACTTGGATGAAGATCGAATCGACATACTCGTCGTTTCTTTGGGAGGCTTTGATGGTTTAATTTCAAAATAAGCAACGTACGATTCGTATTATGCCAGGACTTCTCCTGGAATGTGGTTTTCAAATCAAAACAACTCAAAGGAAACAAGTTTAAAATGGTTGGTAGCTTGCCAATTGTTTCCTTTAGATGTCCAAACGGTCGAATTTGGAACAAAGCACCATACGGTCGTGATGAAGATCGGAGTGACTTGTTCGTCATTTCTTTTGGATGCTCTAATGGTCTAATTTGGAAAAAAGCTACGTACGATTCTGATTATGGCACAACTTCTCAAGGAATAGGGTTTTTGAATTAGAACAACTCAAACTAAACTTGTTTAAAATCTTCGATAGCTTGCTAATTGTTTCTTTTACTTGTCCAGATGGTCGAATTTGGCACAAAGCACCATACGGTTCTGATCATTCATGAGTGCAGAAAGGACGTCGTCACGGTCGAATTTGGCATAAAGCAACGTATAATTCTAAGTATGGCACGATTTCACTTGGATTGGGACTTTTCGAATCAAAACAAGTCAAACGAAACAAGTTCGAAATCGTTGTTGTGATTCTCTATTCTTCTGCACATCCAGACGGTCAATTCTAGCACAAAGCAACATACTGTTGTGGTCATGCCTGATTTTTGCAAGGAATTGTTCTTTTCGACTCAGAACAACTCAAACAAACTTGGATGAAGATCGGATCGACATACTCGTCGTTTCTTTGGGAGGCTTTGATGGTTTAATTTCAAAATAAGCAACGTACGATTCGTATTATGCCAGGACTTCTCCTGGAATGTGGTTTTCAAATCAAAACAACTCAAAGGAAACAAGTTTAAAATGGTTGGTAGCTTGCCAATTGTTTCCTTTAGATGTCCAAACGGTCGAATTTGGAACAAAGCACCATACGGTCGTGATGAAGATCGGAGTGACTTGTTCGTCATTTCTTTTGGATGCTCTAATGGTCTAATTTGGAAAAAAGCTACGTACGATTCTGATTATGGCACGACTTCTCAAGGAATAGGGTTTTTGAATTAGAACAACTCAAACTAAACTTGTTTAAAATCTTCGATAGCTTGCTAATTGTTTCTTTTACTTGTCCAGATGGTCGAATTTGGCACAAACCACCATACGGTTCTGATCATTCATGAGTGCAGAAAGGACGTCGTCACGGTCGAATTTGGCATAAAGCAACGTATAATTCTAAGTATGGCACGATTTCACTTGGATTGGGACTTTTCGAATCAAAACAAGTCAAACGAAACAAGTTCGAAATCGTTGTTGTGATTCTCTATTCTTCTGCACATCCAGACGGTCAATTCTAGCACAAAGCAACATACTGTTGTGGTCATGCCTGATTTTTGCAAGGAATTGTTCTTTTCGACTCAGAACAACTCAAACAAACTTGGATGAAGATCGGATCGACATACTCGTCGTTTCTTTGGGAGGCTTTGATGGTTTAATTTCAAAATAAGCAACGTACGATTCGTATTATGCCAGGACTTCTCCTGCAATGTGGTTTTCAAATCAAAACAACTCAAAGGAAACAAGTTTAAAATGGTTGGTAGCTTGTTAATTGTTTCCTTTAGATGTCCAAACGGTCGAATTTGGAACAAAGCACCATACGGTCGTGATGAAGATCGGATTGACTTGTTCGTCATTTCTTTTGGATGATCTAATGGTCTAATTTGGAAAAAAGCTACGTACGATTCTGATTATGGCACGACTTCTCAAGGAATAGGGTTTTTGAATTAGAACAACTCAAACTAAACTTGTTTAAAATCTTCGATAGCTTGCTAATTGTTTCTTTTACTTGTCTAGATGGTCGAATTTGGCACAAAGCACCATACGGTTCTGATCATTCATGAGTGCAGAAAGGACGTCGTCACGGTCGAATTTGGCTTAAAGCAACGTATAATTCTAAGTATGGCACAATTTCCCTTGGATTGGGACTTTTCGAATCAAAACAAGTCAAACGAAACAAGTTTGAAATCGTTGTTGTGATTCTCTATTCTTCTGCACAGCCAGACGGTCAATTCTAGCACAAAGCAACATACTGTTGTGGTCATGCCTGATTTTTGCAAGGAATTGTTCTTTTCGACTCAGAACAACTCAAACAAACTTGGATGAAGATCGGATCGACATACTCGTCGTTTCTTTGGGACGTTTTAATGGTTTAATTTCAAAATAAGCAACGTACGATTCGTATTATGCCTGGACTTCTCCTGGAATGTGGTTTTCGAATCAAAATAACTCAAGGGAAACAAGTTTAAAATGTTGGTAGCTTGCTAATTGTTTCTTTTAGACGTCCAAAAGGTCGAATTTGGAACAAAGCACCATACAGTCGTGATGAAGATCGGATTGACTTGTTCGTCATTTCTTTTGGATGCTCTAATGGTCTAATTTGGAAAAAAGCTACGTACGATTCTGATTATGGCACGACTTCTCAAGGAATAGGGTTTTTGAATTAGAACAACTCAAACTAAACTTGTTTAAAATCTTCGATAGCTTGCTAATTGTTTCTTTTACTTGTCCAGATGGTCGAATTTGGCACAAAGCACCATACGGTTCTGATCATTCATGAGTGCAGAAAGGACGTCGTCACGGTCGAATTTGGCATAAAGCAACGTATAATTCTAAGTATGGCACGATTTCACTTGGATTGGGACTTTTCGAATCAAAACAAGTCAAACGAAACAAGTTCGAAATCTTTGTTGTGATTCTCTATTCTTCTGCACATCCAGACGGTCAATTCTAGCACAAAGCAACATACTGTTGTGGTCATGCCTGATTTTTGTAAGGAATTGTTCTTTTCGACTCAGAACAACTCAAACAAACTTGGATGAAGATCGAATCGACATACTCGTCGTTTCTTTGGGAGGCTTTGATGGTTTAATTTCAAAATAAGCAACGTACGATTCGTAGTATGCCAGGACTTCTCCTGGAATGTGGTTTTCGAATCAAAATAACTCAAGGGAAACAAGTTTAAAATGTTGGTAGCTTGCTAATTGTTTCTTTTAGATGTCCAAAAGGTTGAATTTGGAACAAAGCACCATACGGTTGTGATGAAGATAGGATTAACTTGTTCGTCATTTCTTTTGGATGCTTTGATGGTCTAATTTGGAAAAAAGCAACGTACGATTCTAATTATGGCACGACTTCTCAAGGAATAGGGTTTTTGAATTAGAACAACTCAAACTAAACTTGTTTAAAATCTTTGATAGCTTGCTAATTGTTTCTTTTACTTGTCCAGATGGTCGAATTTGGAACAAAGCACCATACGGTTGTGATCATTCATGAGTGCAGCAACAACGTCGTCACGGTCGAATTTGGCATAAAGCAACGTATAATTCTAAGTATGGCACGCGTTCACTTGGATTGGGACTTTTCGAATCAAAACAAGTCAAACGAAACATGTTCAAAATCGTTGTTGTGATTCTCTATTCTTCTCCACATCCAGACGGTCAATTCTAGCACAAAGCAACATACTGTTGTGGTCATGCCTGATTTTTGCAAGGAATTGTTCTTTTCGACTCAGAACAACTCAAACAGACTTGGATGAAGATCGAATCGACATACTCGTCGTTTCTTTGGGAGGCTTTGATGGTTTAATTTCAAAATAAGCAACGTACGATTCGTATTATGCCAGGACTTCTCCTGGAATGTGGTTTTCAAATCAAAACAACTCAAAGGAAACAAGTTTAAAATGGTTGGTAGCTTGCCAATTGTTTCCTTTAGATGTCCAAACGGTCGAATTTGGAACAAAGCACCATACGGTCGTGATGAAGATCGGAGTGACTTGTTCGTCATTTCTTTTGGATGCTCTAATGGTCTAATTTGGAAAAAAGCTACGTACGATTCTGATTATGGCACAACTTCTCAAGGAATAGGGTTTTTGAATTAGAACAACTCAAACTAAACTTGTTTAAAATCTTCGATAGCTTGCTAATTGTTTCTTTTACTTGTCCAGATGGTCGAATTTGGCACAAAGCACCATACGGTTCTGATCATTCATGAGTGCAGAAAGGACGTCGTCACGGTCGAATTTGGCATAAAGCAACGTATAATTCTAAGTATGGCACGATTTCACTTGGATTGGGACTTTTCGAATCAAAACAAGTCAAACGAAACAAGTTCGAAATCGTTGTTGTGATTCTCTATTCTTCTGCACATCCAGACGGTCAATTCTAGCACAAACCAACATACTGTTGTGGTCATGCCTGATTTTTGCAAGGAATTGTTCTTTTCGACTCAGAACAACTCAAACAAACTTGGATGAAGATCGGATCGACATACTCGTCGTTTCTTTGGGAGGCTTTGATGGTTTAATTTCAAAATAAGCAACGTACGATTCGTATTATGCCAGGACTTCTCCTGGAATGTGGTTTTCAAATCAAAACAACTCAAAGGAAACAAGTTTAAAATGGTTGGTAGCTTGCCAATTGTTTCCTTTAGATGTCCAAACGGTCGAATTTGGAACAAAGCACCATACGGTCGTGATGAAGATCGGAGTGACTTGTTCGTCATTTCTTTTGGATGCTCTAATGGTCTAATTTGGAAAAAAGCTACGTACGATTCTGATTATGGCACGACTTCTCAAGGAATAGGGTTTTTGAATTAGAACAACTCAAACTAAACTTGTTTAAAATCTTCGATAGCTTGCTAATTGTTTCTTTTACTTGTCCAGATGGTCGAATTTGGCACAAACCACCATACGGTTCTGATCATTCATGAGTGCAGAAAGGACGTCGTCACGGTCGAATTTGGCATAAAGCAACGTATAATTCTAAGTATGGCACGATTTCACTTGGATTGGGACTTTTCGAATCAAAACAAGTCAAACGAAACAAGTTCGAAATCGTTGTTGTGATTCTCTATTCTTCTGCACATCCAGACGGTCAATTCTAGCACAAAGCAACATACTGTTGTGGTCATGCCTGATTTTTGCAAGGAATTGTTCTTTTCGACTCAGAACAACTCAAACAAACTTGGATGAAGATCGGATCGACATACTCGTCGTTTCTTTGGGAGGCTTTGATGGTTTAATTTCAAAATAAGCAACGTACGATTCGTATTATGCCAGGACTTCTCCTGGAATGTGGTTTTCAAATCAAAACAACTCAAAGGAAACAAGTTTAAAATGGTTGGTAGCTTGCTAATTGTTTCCTTTAGATGTCCAAACGGTCGAATTTGGAACAAAGCACCATACGGTCGTGATGAAGATCGGATTGACTTGTTCGTCATTTCTTTTGGATGCTCTAATGGTCTAATTTGGAAAAAAGCTACGTACGATTCTGATTATGGCACGACTTCTCAAGGAATAGGGTTTTTGAATTAGAACAACTCAAACTAAACTTGTTTAAAATCTTCGATAGCTTGCTAATTGTTTCTTTTACTTGTCCAGATGGTCGAATTTGGCACAAAGCACCATACGGTTCTGATCATTCATGAGTGCAGAAAGGACGTCGTCACGGTCGAATTTGGCATAAAGCAACGTATAATTCTAAGTATGGCACGATTTCACTTGGATTGGGACTTTTCGAATCAAAACAAGTCAAACGAAACAAGTTTGAAATCGTTGTTGTGATTCTCTATTCTTCTGCACAGCCAGACGGTCAATTCTAGCACAAAGCAACATACTGTTGTGGTCATGCCTGATTTTTGCAAGGAATTGTTCTTTTCGACTCAGAACAACTCAAACAAACTTGGATGAAGATCGGATCGACATACTCGTCGTTTCTTTGGGACGTTTTAATGGCTTAATTTCAAAATAAGCAACGTACGATTCGTAGTATGCCAGGACTTCTCCTGGAATGTGGTTTTCGAATCAAAATAACTCAAGGGAAACAAGTTTAAAATGTTGGTAGCTTGCTAATTGTTTCTTTTAGATGTCCAAAAGGTCGAATTTGGAACAAAGCACCATACGGTTGTGATGAAGATCGGATTGACTTGTTCGTCATTTCTTTTGGACGCTTTGATGGTCTGATTTGGAAAAAAGCAACGTACGATTCTGATTATGGCACGACTTCTCAAGGAATAGGGTTTTTGAATTAGAACAACTCAAACTAAACTTGTTTAAAATCTTCGATAGCTTGCTAATTGTTTCTTTTACTTGTCCAGATGGTCGAATTTGGCACAAAGCACCATACGGTTGTGATCATTCATGAGTGCAGCAAGGACGTCGTCACGGTCGAATTTGGCATAAAGCAACATATAATTCTAAGTATGGCACAATTTCACTTGGATTGGGACTTTTCGAATCAAAACAAGTCAAACGAAACAAGTTCGAAATCGTTGTTGTGATTCTCTATTCTTCTGCACAGCCAGACGGTCAATTCTAGCACAAAGCAACATACTGTTGTGGTCATCCCTGATTTTTGCAAGGAATTGTTCTTTTCGACTCAGAACAACTCAAACAAACTAGGATGAAGATCGGATCGACATACTCGTCGTTTCTTTGGGAGGCTTTGATGGTTTAATTTCAAAATAAGCAACGTACGATTCTTATTATGCCAAGACTTCTCCTGGAATGTGATTTTCAAATCAAAACAACTCAAAGGAAACAAGTTTAAAATGGTTGGTAGCTTGCTAATTGTTTCCTTTAGATGTCCAAACGGTCGAATTTGGAACAAAGCACCATACAGTCGTGATGAAGATCGGATTGACTTGTTCGTCATTTCTTTTGGATGCTCTAATGGTCTAATTTGGAAAAAAGCTACGTACGATTCTGATTATGGCACGACTTCTCAAGGAATAGGGTTTTTGAATTAGAACAACTCAAACTAAACTTGTTTAAAATCTTCGATAGCTTGCTAATTGTTTCTTTTACTTGTCCAGATGGTCGAATTTGGCACAAAGCACCATACGGTTGTGATCATTCATGAGTGCAGCAAGGACGTTGTCACGGTCGAATTTGGCATAAAGCAACATATAATTCTAAGTATGGCACAATTTCACTTGGATTGGGACTTTTCGAATCAAAACAAGTCAAACGAAACAAGTTCGAAATCGTTGTTGTGATTTTCTATTCTTCTGCATAGCCAGACGGTTAATTCTAGCACAAAGCAACATACTGTTGTGGTCATGCCTGATTTTTGCATGGAATTGTTCTTTTCGACTCAGAACAACTCAAACAAACTTGGATGAAGATCGGATCGACATACTCGTCGTTTCTTTGGGAGGCTTTGATGGTTTAATTTCAAAATAAGCAACGTACGATTCTTATTATGCCAAGACTTCTCCTGGAATGTGATTTTCAAATCAAAACAACTCAAAGGAAACAAGTTTAAAATGGTTGGTTGCTTGCTAATTGTTTCCTTTAGATGTCCAAACGGTCGAATTTGGAACAAAGCACCATACGGTTGTGATGAAGATCGGATTGACTGTTTCGTCATTTCTTTTGGATGCTTTGATGGTCTAATTTGGAAAAAAGCAACGTACGATTCTGATTATGGCACGACTTCTCAAGGAATAGGGTTTTTGAATTAGAACAACTCAAACTAAACTTGTTTAAAATCTTCGATAGCTTGCTAATTGTAACGCCCCACCCTATCCAGACACAATATTGTCCGCTTTTGGTTCCCCCGGACCAGAGACTTCCCAGGGGGTCACCCATCCTGGTTCTACTCCCAGCTAAGCACGCTTAACTGTGGAGTTCTGGTGGGTTCACAACCATCACGGCTTTAAAACGCGTTGTGTCATAGAAGGGTGATAATCATACATATAATACTTCCCCATTCCTAGCCAGGCGATGTGGGATTGAGCACCCTGTAGCCTGCCAGTGTGGTAGCTCGCCCAGTGTCTCGCACCCGCCCACATCACACCCGCCCACAAGGGTCACCACAATCCACCCCCATAGGAGGCCCGACGTCCCCATCGGCACACTTCCGGCTGGGTCAGGCTCTGATACCATTTGTAACGCCCCACCCTATCCAGACACAATATTGTCCGCTTTGGGTTCCCCCGGACCAGAGACTTCCCAGGGGGTCACCCATCCTGGTACTACTCCCAGCTAACCACGCTTAACTGTGGAGTTCTGGTGGGTTCACAACCATCACGGCTTTAAAACGCGTTGTGTCATAGAAGGGTGATAATCATACATATAATACTTCCCCATTCCTACCCAGACGATGTGGGATTGAGCACCCTGTAGCCTGCCAGTGTGGTAGCTCGCCCAGTGTCTCGCACCCGCCCACATCACACCCGCCCACAAGGGTCACCACACTAATTGTTTCTTTTACTTGTCCAGATGGTCGAATTTGGAACAAAGCACCATACGGTTGTGATCATTCATGAGTGCAGCAACAACGTCGTCACGGTCGAATTTGGCATAAAGCAACGTATAATTCTAAGTATGGCACGCGTTCAATTGGATTGGGACTTTTCGAATCAAAACAAGTCAAACGAAACATGTTCAAAATCGTTGTTGTGATTCTCTATTCTTCTCCACATCCAGACGGTCAATTCTAGCACAAAGCAACATACTGTTGTGGTCATGCCTGATTTTTGCAAGGAATTGTTCTTTTCGACTCAGAACAACTCAAACACACTTGGATGAAGATCGGATCGACATACTCGTCGTTTCTTTGGGAGGCTTTGATGGTTTAATTTCAAAATAAGCAACGTACGATTCGTATTATGCCAGGACTTCTCCTGGAATGTGGTTTCCAAATCAAAACAACTCAAAGGAAACAAGTTTAAAATGGTTGGTAGCTTGCTAATTGTTTCCTTTAGATGTCCAAACGGTCGAATTTGGAACAAAGCACCATACAGTCGTGATGAAGATCGGATTGACTTGTTCGTCATTTCTTTTGGATGCTCTAATGGTCTAATTTGGAAAAAAGCTACGTACGATTCTGATTATGGCACAACTTCTCAAGGAATAGGGTTTTTGAATTAGAACAACTCAAACTAAACTTGTTTAAAATCTTCGATAGCTTGCTAATTGTGTCTTTTACTTGTCCAGATGGTCGAATTTGGCACAAAGCACCATACGGTTCTGATCATTCATGAGTGCAGAAACGACGTCGTCACGGTCGAATTTGGCATAAAGCAACGTATAATTCTAAGTATGGCACGATTTCACTTGGATTGGGACTTTTCGAATCAAAACAAGTCAAACGAAACAAGTTCGAAATCGTTGTTGTGATTCTCTATTCTTCTGCACATCCAGACGGTCAATTCTAGCACAAAGCAACATACTGTTGTGGTCATGCCTGATTTTTGCAAGGAATTGTTCTTTTCGACTCAGAACAACTCAAACAAACTTGGATGAAGATCGGATCGACATACTCGTCGTTTCTTTGGGAGGCTTTGATGGTTTAATTTCAAAATAAGCAACGTACGATTCGTATTATGCCAGGACTTCTCCTGGAATGTGGTTTTCAAATCAAAACAACTCAAAGGAAACAAGTTTAAAATGGTTGGTAGCTTGCTAATTGTTTCCTTTAGATGTCCAAACGGTCGAATTTGGAACAAAGCACCATACGGTCGTGATGAAGATCGGATTGACTTGTTCGTCATTTCTTTTGGATGCTCTAATGGTCTAATTTGGAAAAAAGCTACGTACGATTCTGATTATGGCACGACTTCTCAAGGAATAGGGTTTTTGAATTAGAACAACTCAAACTAAACTTGTTTAAAATCTTCGATAGCTTGCTAATTGTTTCTTTTACTTGTCTAGATGGTCGAATTTGGCACAAACCACCATACGGTTCTGATCATTCATGAGTGCAGAAAGGACGTCGTCACGGTCGAATTTGGCTTAAAGCAACGTATAGGTCTATGTATGGCACAATTTCACTTGGATTGGGACTTTTCGAATCAAAACAAGTCAAACGAAACAAGTTTGAAATCGTTGTTGTGATTCTCTATTCTTCTGCACAGCCAGACGGTCAATTCTAGCACAAAGCAACATACTGTTGTGGTCATGCCTGATTTTTGCAAGGAATTGTTCTTTTCGACTCAGAACAACTCAAACAAACTTGGATGAAGATCGGATCGACATACTCGTCGTTTCTTTGGGACGTTTTAATGGTTTAATTTCAAAATAAGCAACGTACGATTCGTAGTATGCCAGGACTTCTCCTGGAATGTGGTTTTCGAATCAAAATAACTCAAGGGAAACAAGTTTAAAATGTTGGTAGCTTGCTAATTGTTTCTTTTAGATGTCCAAATGGTCGAATTTGGAACAAAGCACCATACGGTTGTGATGAAGATCGGATTGACTTGTTCGTCATTTCTTTTGGACGCTTTGATGGTCTGATTTGGAAAAAAGCAACGTACGATTCTGATTATGGCACGACTTCTCAAGGAATAGGGTTTTTGAATTAGAACAACTCAAACTAAACTTGTTTAAAATCTTCGATAGCTTGCTAATTGTTTCTTTTACTTGTCCAGATGGTCGAATTTGGCACAAAGCACCATACGGTTGTGATCATTCATGAGTGCAGCAAGGACGTCGTCACGGTCGAATTTGGCATAAAGCAACATATAATTCTAAGTATGGCACAATTTCACTTGGATTGGGACTTTTCGAATCAAAACAAGTCAAACGAAACAAGTTCGAAATCGTTGTTGTGATTCTCTATTCTTCTGCACAGCCAGACGGTCAATTCTAGCACAAAGCATCATACTGTTGTGGTCATCCCTGATTTTTGCAAGGAATTGTTCTTTTCGACTCAGAACAACTCAAACAAACTTAGATGAAGATCGGATCGACATACTCGTCGTTTCTTTGGGAGGCTTTGATGGTTTAATTTCAAAATAAGCAACGTACGATTCTTATTATGCCAAGACTTCTCCTGGAATGTGATTTTCAAATCAAAACAACTCAAAGGAAACAAGTTTAAAATGGTTGGTAGCTTGCTAACTGTTTCCTTTAGATGTCCAAACGGTCGAATTTGGAACAAAGCACCATACAGTCGTGATGAAGATCGGATTGACTTGTTCGTCATTTCTTTTGGATGCTCTAATGGTCTAATTTGGAAAAAAGCTACGTACGATTCTGATTATGGCACGACTTCTCAAGGAATAGGGTTTTTGAATTAGAACAACTCAAACTAAACTTGTTTAAAATCTTCGATAGCTTGCTAATTGTTTCTTTTACTTGTCCAGATGGTCGAATTTGGAACAAAGCACCATACGGTTCTGATCATTCATGAGTGCAGAAAGGACGTCGTCACGGTCGAATTTGGCATAAAGCAACGTATAATTCTAAGTATGGCACGATTTCACTTGGATTGGGACTTTTCGAATCAAAACAAGTCAAACGAAACAAGTTCGAAATCGTTGTTGTGATTCTCTATTCTTCTGCACATCCAGACGGTCAATTCTAGCACAAAGCAACATACTGTTGTGGTCATGCCTGATTTTTGCAAGGAATTGTTCTTTTCGACTCAGAACAACTCAAACAAACTTGGATGAAGATCGGATCGACATACTCGTCGTTTCTTTGGGAGGCTTTGATGGTTTAATTTCAAAATAAGCAACGTACGATTCGTATTATGCCAGGACTTCTCCTGGAATGTGGTTTTCAAATCAAAACAACTCAAAGGAAACAAGTTTAAAATGGTTGGTAGCTTGCTAATTGTTTCCTTTAGATGTCCAAACGGTCGAATTTGGAACAAAGCACCATACGGTCGTGATGAAGATCGGATTGACTTGTTCGTCATTTCTTTTGGATGCTCTAATGGTCTAATTTGGAAAAAAGCTACGTACGATTCTGATTATGGCACGACTTCTCAAGGAATAGGGTTTTTCAATTAGAACAACTCAAACTAAACTTGTTTAAAATCTTCGATAGCTTGCTAATTGTTTCTTTTACTTGTCCAGATAGTCGAATTTGGCACAAAGCACCATACGGTTCTGATCATTCATGAGTGCAGAAAGGACGTCGTCACGGTAGAATTTGGCATAAAGCAACGTATAATTCTAAGTATGGCACGATTTCACTTGGATTGGGACTTTTCGAATCAAAACAAGTCAAACGAAACATGTTTGATATCGTTGTTGTGATTCTCTATTCTTCTGCACAGCCAGACGGTCAATTCTAGCACAAAGCAACATACTGTTGTGGTCATGCCTGATTTTTGCAAGGAATTGTTCTTTTCGACTCAGAACAACTCAAACAAACTTGGATGAAGATCGGATCGACATACTCGTCGTTTCTTTGGGACGTTTTAATGGCTTAATTTCAAAATAAGCAACGTACGATTCGTAGTATGCCAGGACTTCTCCTGGAATGTGGTTTTCGAATCAAAATAACTCAAGGGAAACAAGTTTAAAATGTTGGTAGCTTGCTAATTGTTACTTTTAGATGTCCAAAAGGTCGAATTTGGAACAAAGCACCATACGGTTGTGATGAAGATCGGATTGACTTGTTCGTCATTTCTTTTGGACGCTTTGATGGTCTGATTTGGAAAAAAGCAACGTACGATTCTGATTATGGCACGACTTCTCAAGGAATAGGGTTTTTGAATTAGAACAACTCAAACTAAACTTGTTTAAAATCTTCGATAGCTTGCTAATTGTTTCTTTTACTTGTCCAGATGGTCGAATTTGGCACAAAGCACCATACGGTTGTGATCATTCATGAGTGCAGCAAGGACGTCGTCACGGTCGAATTTGGCATAAAGCAACATATAATTCTAAGTATGGCACAATTTCACTTGGATTGGGACTTTTCGAATCAAAACAAGTCAAACGAAACAAGTTCAAAATCGTTGTTGTGATTCTCTATTCTTCTGCACAGCCAGACGGTCAATTCTAGCACAAAGCAACATACTGTTGTGGTCATCCCTGATTTTTGCAAGGAATTGTTCTTTTCGACTCAGAACAACTCAAACAAACTAGGATGAAGATCGGATCGACATACTCGTCGTTTCTTTGGGAGGCTTTGATGGTTTAATTTCAAAATAAGCAACGTACGATTCTTATTATGCCAAGACTTCTCCTGGAATGTGATTTTCAAATCAAAACAACTCAAAGGAAACAAGTTTAAAATGGTTGGTAGCTTGCTAATTGTTTCCTTTAGATGTCCAAACGGTCGAATTTGGAACAAAGCACCATACAGTCGTGATGAAGATCGGATTGACTTGTTCGTCATTTCTTTTGGATGCTCTAATGGTCTAATTTGGAAAAAAGCTACGTACGATTCTGATTATGGCACGACTTCTCAAGGAATAGGGTTTTTGAATTAGAACAACTCAAACTAAACTTGTTTAAAATCTTCGATAGCTTGCTAATTGTGTCTTTTACTTGTCCAGATGGTCGAATTTGGAACAAAGCACCATACGGTTCTGATCATTCATGAGTGCAGAAAGGACGTCGTCACGGTCGAATTTGGCATAAAGCAACGTATAATTCTAAGTATGGCACGATTTCACTTGGATTGGGACTTTTCGAATCAAAACAAGTCAAACGAAACAAGTTCGAAATCGTTGTTGTGATTCTCTATTCTTCTGCACATCCAGACGGTCAATTCTAGCACAAAGCAACATACTGTTGTGGTCATGCCTGATTTTTGCAAGGAATTGTTCTTTTCGACTCAGAACAACTCAAACAAACTTGGATGAAGATCGGATCGACATACTCGTCGTTTCTTTGGGAGGCTTTGATGGTTTAATTTCAAAATAAGCAACGTACGATTCGTATTATGCCAGGACTTCTCCTGGAATGTGGTTTTCAAATCAAAACAACTCAAAGGAAACAAGTTTAAAATGGTTGGTAGCTTGCTAATTGTTTCCTTTAGATGTCCAAACGGTCAAATTTGGAACAAAGCACCATACGGTCGTGATGAAGATCGGATTGACTTGTTCGTCATTTCTTTTGGATGCTCTAATGGTCTAATTTGGAAAAAAGCTACGTACGATTCTGATTATGGCACGACTTCTCAAGGAATAGGGTTTTTGAATTAGAACAACTCAAACTAAACTTGTTTAAAATCTTCGATAGCTTGCTAATTGTTTCTTTTACTTGTCTAGATGGTCGAATTTGGCACAAACCACCATACGGTTCTGATCATTCATGAGTGCAGAAAGGACGTCGTCACGGTCGAATTTGGCTTAAAGCAACGTATAGGTCTATGTATGGCACAATTTCACTTGGATTGGGACTTTTCGAATCAAAACAAGTCAAACGAAACAAGTTTGAAATCGTTGTTGTGATTCTCTATTCTTCTGCACAGCCAGACGGTCAATTCTAGCACAAAGCAACATACTGTTGTGGTCATGCCTGATTTTTGCAAGGAATTGTTCTTTTCGACTCAGAACAACTCAAACAAACTTGGATGAAGATCGGATCGACATACTCGTCGTTTCTTTGGGACGTTTTAATGGTTTAATTTCAAAATAAGCAACGTACGATTCGTAGTATGCCAGGACTTCTCCTGGAATGTGGTTTTCGAATCAAAATAACTCAAGGGAAACAAGTTTAAAATGTTGGTAGCTTGCTAATTGTTTCTTTTAGATGTCCAAATGGTCGAATTTGGAACAAAGCACCATACGGTTGTGATGAAGATCGGATTGACTTGTTCGTCATTTCTTTTGGACGCTTTGATGGTCTGATTTGGAAAAAAGCAACGTACGATTCTGATTATGGCACGACTTCTCAAGGAATAGGGTTTTTGAATTAGAACAACTCAAACTAAACTTGTTTAAAATCTTCGATAGCTTGCTAATTGTTTCTTTTACTTGTCCAGATGGTCGAATTTGGCACAAAGCACCATACGGTTGTGATCATTCATGAGTGCAGCAAGGACGTCGTCACGGTCGAATTTGGCATAAAGCAACATATAATTCTAAGTATGGCACAATTTCACTTGGATTGGGACTTTTCGAATCAAAACAAGTCAAACGAAACAAGTTCGAAATCGTTGTTGTGATTCTCTATTCTTCTGCACAGCCAGACGGTCAATTCTAGCACAAAGCATCATACTGTTGTGGTCATCCCTGATTTTTGCAAGGAATTGTTCTTTTCGACTCAGAACAACTCAAACAAACTTAGATGAAGATCGGATCGACATACTCGTCGTTTCTTTGGGAGGCTTTGATGGTTTAATTTCAAAATAAGCAACGTACGATTCTTATTATGCCAAGACTTCTCCTGGAATGTGATTTTCAAATCAAAACAACTCAAAGGAAACAAGTTTAAAATGGTTGGTAGCTTGCTAACTGTTTCCTTTAGATGTCCAAACGGTCGAATTTGGAACAAAGCACCATACAGTCGTGATGAAGATCGGATTGACTTGTTCGTCATTTCTTTTGGATGCTCTAATGGTCTAATTTGGAAAAAAGCTACGTACGATTCTGATTATGGCACGACTTCTCAAGGAATAGGGTTTTTGAATTAGAACAACTCAAACTAAACTTGTTTAAAATCTTCGATAGCTTGCTAATTGTTTCTTTTACTTGTCCAGATGGTCGAATTTGGAACAAAGCACCATACGGTTCTGATCATTCATGAGTGCAGAAAGGACGTCGTCACGGTCGAATTTGGCATAAAGCAACGTATAATTCTAAGTATGGCACGATTTCACTTGGATTGGGACTTTTCGAATCAAAACAAGTCAAACGAAACAAGTTCGAAATCGTTGTTGTGATTCTCTATTCTTCTGCACATCCAGACGGTCAATTCTAGCACAAAGCAACATACTGTTGTGGTCATGCCTGATTTTTGCAAGGAATTGTTCTTTTCGACTCAGAACAACTCAAACAAACTTGGATGAAGATCGGATCGACATACTCGTCGTTTCTTTGGGAGGCTTTGATGGTTTAATTTCAAAATAAGCAACGTACGATTCGTATTATGCCAGGACTTCTCCTGGAATGTGGTTTTCAAATCAAAACAACTCAAAGGAAACAAGTTTAAAATGGTTGGTAGCTTGCTAATTGTTTCCTTTAGATGTCCAAACGGTCGAATTTGGAACAAAGCACCATACGGTCGTGATGAAGATCGGATTGACTTGTTCGTCATTTCTTTTGGATGCTCTAATGGTCTAATTTGGAAAAAAGCTACGTACGATTCTGATTATGGCACGACTTCTCAAGGAATAGGGTTTTTCAATTAGAACAACTCAAACTAAACTTGTTTAAAATCTTCGATAGCTTGCTAATTGTTTCTTTTACTTGTCCAGATAGTCGAATTTGGCACAAAGCACCATACGGTTCTGATCATTCATGAGTGCAGAAAGGACGTCGTCACGGTAGAATTTGGCATAAAGCAACGTATAATTCTAAGTATGGCACGATTTCACTTGGATTGGGACTTTTCGAATCAAAACAAGTCAAACGAAACATGTTTGATATCGTTGTTGTGATTCTCTATTCTTCTGCACAGCCAGACGGTCAATTCTAGCACAAAGCAACATACTGTTGTGGTCATGCCTGATTTTTGCAAGGAATTGTTCTTTTCGACTCAGAACAACTCAAACAAACTTGGATGAAGATCGGATCGACATACTCGTCGTTTCTTTGGGACGTTTTAATGGCTTAATTTCAAAATAAGCAACGTACGATTCGTAGTATGCCAGGACTTCTCCTGGAATGTGGTTTTTGAATCAAAATAACTCAAGGGAAACAAGTTTAAAATGTTGGTAGCTTGCTAATTGTTACTTTTAGATGTCCAAAAGGTCGAATTTGGAACAAAGCACCATACGGTTGTGATGAAGATCGGATTGACTTGTTCGTCATTTCTTTTGGACGCTTTGATGGTCTGATTTGGAAAAAAGCAACGTACGATTCTGATTATGGCACGACTTCTCAAGGAATAGGGTTTTTGAATTAGAACAACTCAAACTAAACTTGTTTAAAATCTTCGATAGCTTGCTAATTGTTTCTTTTACTTGTCCAGATGGTCGAATTTGGCACAAAGCACCATACGGTTGTGATCATTCATGAGTGCAGCAAGGACGTCGTCACGGTCGAATTTGGCATAAAGCAACATATAATTCTAAGTATGGCACAATTTCACTTGGATTGGGACTTTTCGAATCAAAACAAGTCAAACGAAACAAGTTCAAAATCGTTGTTGTGATTCTCTATTCTTCTGCACAGCCAGACGGTCAATTCTAGCACAAAGCAACATACTGTTGTGGTCATCCCTGATTTTTGCAAGGAATTGTTCTTTTCGACTCAGAACAACTCAAACAAACTAGGATGAAGATCGGATCGACATACTCGTCGTTTCTTTGGGAGGCTTTGATGGTTTAATTTCAAAATAAGCAACGTACGATTCTTATTATGCCAAGACTTCTCCTGGAATGTGATTTTCAAATCAAAACAACTCAAAGGAAACAAGTTTAAAATGGTTGGTAGCTTGCTAATTGTTTCCTTTAGATGTCCAAACGGTCGAATTTGGAACAAAGCACCATACAGTCGTGATGAAGATCGGATTGACTTGTTCGTCATTTCTTTTGGATGCTCTAATGGTCTAATTTGGAAAAAAGCTACGTACGATTCTGATTATGGCACGACTTCTCAAGGAATAGGGTTTTTGAATTAGAACAACTCAAACTAAACTTGTTTAAAATCTTCGATAGCTTGCTAATTGTGTCTTTTACTTGTCCAGATGGTCGAATTTGGAACAAAGCACCATACGGTTCTGATCATTCATGAGTGCAGAAAGGACGTCGTCACGGTCGAATTTGGCATAAAGCAACGTATAATTCTAAGTATGGCACGATTTCACTTGGATTGGGACTTTTCGAATCAAAACAAGTCAAACGAAACAAGTTCGAAATCGTTGTTGTGATTCTCTATTCTTCTGCACATCCAGACGGTCAATTCTAGCACAAAGCAACATACTGTTGTGGTCATGCCTGATTTTTGCAAGGAATTGTTCTTTTCGACTCAGAACAACTCAAACAAACTTGGATGAAGATCGGATCGACATACTCGTCGTTTCTTTGGGAGGCTTTGATGGTTTAATTTCAAAATAAGCAACGTACGATTCGTATTATGCCAGGACTTCTCCTGGAATGTGGTTTTCAAATCAAAACAACTCAAAGGAAACAAGTTTAAAATGGTTGGTAGCTTGCTAATTGTTTCCTTTAGATGTCCAAACGGTCAAATTTGGAACAAAGCACCATACGGTCGTGATGAAGATCGGATTGACTTGTTCGTCATTTCTTTTGGATGCTCTAATGGTCTAATTTGGAAAAAAGCTACGTACGATTCTGATTATGGCACGACTTCTCAAGGAATAGGGTTTTTGAATTAGAACAACTCAAACTAAACTTGTTTAAAATCTTCGATAGCTTGCTAATTGTTTCTTTTACTTGTCTAGATGGTCGAATTTGGCACAAACCACCATACGGTTCTGATCATTCATGAGTGCAGAAAGGACGTCGTCACGGTCGAATTTGGCTTAAAGCAACGTATAGGTCTATGTATGGCACAATTTCACTTGGATTGGGACTTTTCGAATCAAAACAAGTCAAACGAAACAAGTTTGAAATCGTTGTTGTGATTCTCTATTCTTCTGCACAGCCAGACGGTCAATTCTAGCACAAAGCAACATACTGTTGTGGTCATGCCTGATTTTTGCAAGGAATTGTTCTTTTCGACTCAGAACAACTCAAACAAACTTGGATGAAGATCGGATCGACATACTCGTCGTTTCTTTGGGACGTTTTAATGGTTTAATTTCAAAATAAGCAACGTACGATTCGTAGTATGCCAGGACTTCTCCTGGAATGTGGTTTTCGAATCAAAATAACTCAAGGGAAACAAGTTTAAAATGTTGGTAGCTTGCTAATTGTTTCTTTTAGATGTCCAAATGGTCGAATTTGGAACAAAGCACCATACGGTTGTGATGAAGATCGGATTGACTTGTTCGTCATTTCTTTTGGACGCTTTGATGGTCTGATTTGGAAAAAAGCAACGTACGATTCTGATTATGGCACGACTTCTCAAGGAATAGGGTTTTTGAATTAGAACAACTCAAACTAAACTTGTTTAAAATCTTCGATAGCTTGCTAATTGTTTCTTTTACTTGTCCAGATGGTCGAATTTGGCACAAAGCACCATACGGTTGTGATCATTCATGAGTGCAGCAAGGACGTCGTCACGGTCGAATTTGGCATAAAGCAACATATAATTCTAAGTATGGCACAATTTCACTTGGATTGGGACTTTTCGAATCAAAACAAGTCAAACGAAACAAGTTCGAAATCGTTGTTGTGATTCTCTATTCTTCTGCACAGCCAGACGGTCAATTCTAGCACAAAGCATCATACTGTTGTGGTCATCCCTGATTTTTGCAAGGAATTGTTCTTTTCGACTCAGAACAACTCAAACAAACTTAGATGAAGATCGGATCGACATACTCGTCGTTTCTTTGGGAGGCTTTGATGGTTTAATTTCAAAATAAGCAACGTACGATTCTTATTATGCCAAGACTTCTCCTGGAATGTGATTTTCAAATCAAAACAACTCAAAGGAAACAAGTTTAAAATGGTTGGTAGCTTGCTAACTGTTTCCTTTAGATGTCCAAACGGTCGAATTTGGAACAAAGCACCATACAGTCGTGATGAAGATCGGATTGACTTGTTCGTCATTTCTTTTGGATGCTCTAATGGTCTAATTTGGAAAAAAGCTACGTACGATTCTGATTATGGCACGACTTCTCAAGGAATAGGGTTTTTGAATTAGAACAACTCAAACTAAACTTGTTTAAAATCTTCGATAGCTTGCTAATTGTTTCTTTTACTTGTCCAGATGGTCGAATTTGGAACAAAGCACCATACGGTTCTGATCATTCATGAGTGCAGAAAGGACGTCGTCACGGTCGAATTTGGCATAAAGCAACGTATAATTCTAAGTATGGCACGATTTCACTTGGATTGGGACTTTTCGAATCAAAACAAGTCAAACGAAACAAGTTCGAAATCGTTGTTGTGATTCTCTATTCTTCTGCACATCCAGACGGTCAATTCTAGCACAAAGCAACATACTGTTGTGGTCATGCCTGATTTTTGCAAGGAATTGTTCTTTTCGACTCAGAACAACTCAAACAAACTTGGATGAAGATCGGATCGACATACTCGTCGTTTCTTTGGGAGGCTTTGATGGTTTAATTTCAAAATAAGCAACGTACGATTCGTATTATGCCAGGACTTCTCCTGGAATGTGGTTTTCAAATCAAAACAACTCAAAGGAAACAAGTTTAAAATGGTTGGTAGCTTGCTAATTGTTTCCTTTAGATGTCCAAACGGTCGAATTTGGAACAAAGCACCATACGGTCGTGATGAAGATCGGATTGACTTGTTCGTCATTTCTTTTGGATGCTCTAATGGTCTAATTTGGAAAAAAGCTACGTACGATTCTGATTATGGCACGACTTCTCAAGGAATAGGGTTTTTGAATTAGAACAACTCAAACTAAACTTGTTTAAAATCTTCGATAGCTTGCTAATTGTTTCTTTTACTTGTCCAGATGGTCGAATTTGGCACAAAGCACCATACGGTTCTGATCATTCATGAGTGCAGAAAGGACGTCGTCACGGTCGAATTTGGCATAAAGCAACGTATAATTCTAAGTATGGCACGATTTCACTTGGATTGGGACTTTTCGAATCAAAACAAGTCAAACGAAACAAGTTTGAAATCGTTGTTGTGATTCTCTATTCTTCTGCACAGCCAGACGGTCAATTCTAGCACAAAGCAACATACTGTTGTGGTCATGCCTGATTTTTGCAAGGAATTGTTCTTTTCGACTCAGAACAACTCAAACAAACTTGGATGAAGATCGGATCGACATACTCGTCGTTTCTTTGGGACGTTTTAATGGCTTAATTTCAAAATAAGCAACGTACGATTCGTAGTATGCCAGGACTTCTCCTGGAATGTGGTTTTCGAATCAAAATAACTCAAGGGAAACAAGTTTAAAATGTTGGTAGCTTGCTAATTGTTTCTTTTAGATGTCCAAAAGGTCGAATTTGGAACAAAGCACCATACGGTTGTGATGAAGATCGGATTGACTTGTTCGTCATTTCTTTTGGACGCTTTGATGGTCTGATTTGGAAAAAAGCAACGTACGATTCTGATTATGGCACGACTTCTCAAGGAATAGGGTTTTTGAATTAGAACAACTCAAACTAAACTTGTTTAAAATCTTCGATAGCTTGCTAATTGTTTCTTTTACTTGTCCAGATGGTCGAATTTGGCACAAAGCACCATACGGTTGTGATCATTCATGAGTGCAGCAAGGACGTCGTCACGGTCGAATTTGGCATAAAGCAACATATAATTCTAAGTATGGCACAATTTCACTTGGATTGGGACTTTTCGAATCAAAACAAGTCAAACGAAACAAGTTCGAAATCGTTGTTGTGATTCTCTATTCTTCTGCACAGCCAGACGGTCAATTCTAGCATAAAGCATCATACTGTTGTGGTCATCCCTGATTTTTGCAAGGAATTGTTCTTTTCGACTCAGAACAACTCAAACAAACTAGGATGAAGATCGGATCGACATACTCGTCGTTTCTTTGGGAGGCTTTGATGGTTTAATTTCAAAATAAGCAACGTACGATTCTTATTATGCCAAGACTTCTCCTGGAATGTGATTTTCAAATCAAAACAACTCAAAGGAAACAAGTTTAAAATGGTTGGTAGCTTGCTAATTGTTTCCTTTAGATGTCCAAACGGTCGAATTTGGAACAAAGCACCATACAGTCGTGATGAAGATCGGATTGACTTGTTCGTCATTTCTTTTGGATGCTCTAATGGTCTAAGTTGGAAAAAAGCTACGTACGATTCTGATTATGGCACGACTTCTCAAGGAATAGGGTTTTTGAATTAGAACAACTCAAACTAAACTTGTTTAAAATCTTCGATAGCTTGCTAATTGTTTCTTTTACTTGTCCAGATGGTCGAATTTGGCACAAAGCACCATACGGTTGTGATCATTCATGAGTGCAGCAAGGACGTCGTCACGGTCGAATTTGGCATAAAGCAACATATAATTCTAAGTATGGCACAATTTCACTTGGATTGGGACTTTTCGAATCAAAACAAGTCAAACGAAACAAGTTCGAAATCGTTGTTGTGATTCTCTATTCTTCTGCACAGCCAGACGGTCAATTCTAGCACAAACCAACATACTGTTGTGGTCATCCCTGATTTTTGCAAGGAATTGTTCTTTTCGACTCAGAACAACTCAAACAAACTAGGATGAAGATCGGATCGACATACTCGTCGTTTCTTTGGGAGGCTTTGATGGTTTAATTTCAAAATAAGCAACGTACGATTCTTATTATGCCAAGACTTCTCCTGGAATGTGATTTTCAAATCAAAACAACTCAAAGGAAACAAGTTTAAAATGGTTGGTTGCTTGCTAATTGTTTCCTTTAGATGTCCAAACGGTCGAATTTGGAACAAAGCACCATACGGTTGTGATGAAGATCGGATTGACTGTTTCGTCATTTCTTTTGGATGCTTTGATGGTCTAATTTGGAAAAAAGCAACGTACGATTCTGATTATGGCACGACTTCTCAAGGAATAGGGTTTTTGAATTAGAACAACTCAAACTAAACTTGTTTAAAATCTTCGATAGCTTGCTAATTGTAACGCCCCACCCTATCCAGACACAATATTGTCCGCTTTTGGTTCCCCCGGACCAGAGACTTCCCAGGGGGTCACCCATCCTGGTTCTACTCCCAGCTAAGCACGCTTAACTGTGGAGTTCTGGTGGGTTCACAACCATCACGGCTTTAAAACGCGTTGTGTCATAGAAGGGTGATAATCATACATATAATACTTCCCCATTCCTAGCCAGGCGATGTGGGATTGAGCACCCTGTAGCCTGCCAGTGTGGTAGCTCGCCCAGTGTCTCGCACCCGCCCACATCACACCCGCCCACAAGGGTCACCACAATCCACCCCCATAGGAGGCCCGACGTCCCCGTCGGCACACTTCCGGCTGGGTCAGGCTCTGATACCATTTGTAACGCCCCACCCTATCCAGATACAATATTGTCCGCTTTGGGTTCCCCCGGACCAGAGACTTCCCAGGGGGTCACCCATCCTGGTACTACTCCCAGCTAACCACGCTTAACTGTGGAGTTCTGGTGGGTTCACAACCATCACGGCTTTAAAACGCGTTGTGTCATAGAAGGGTGATAATCATACATATAATAATTCCCCATTCCTACCCAGACGATGTGGGATTGAGCACCCTGTAGCCTGCCAGTGTGGTAGCTCGCCAAGTGTCTCGCACCCGCCCACATCACACCCGCCCACAAGGGTCACCACACTAATTGTTTCTTTTACTTGTCCAGATGGTCGAATTTGGAACAAAGCACCATACGGTTGTGATCATTCATGAGTGCAGCAACAACGTCGTCACGGTCGAATTTGGCATAAAGCAACGTATAATTCTAAGTATGGCACACGTTCAATTGGATTGGGACTTTTCGAATCAAAACAAGTCAAACGAAACATGTTCAAAATCGTTGTTGTGATTCTCTATTCTTCTCCACATCCAGACGGTCAATTCTAGCACAAAGCAACATACTGTTGTGGTCATGCCTGATTTTTGCAAGGAATTGTTCTTTTCGACTCAGAACAACTCAAACACACTTGGATGAAGATCGGATCGACATACTCGTCGTTTCTTTGGGAGGCTTTGATGGTTTAATTTCAAAATAAGCAACGTACGATTCGTATTATGCCAGGACTTCTCCTGGAATGTGGTTTCCAAATCAAAACAACTCAAAGGAAACAAGTTTAAAATGGTTGGTAGCTTGCTAATTGTTTCCTTTAGATGTCCAAACGGTCGAATTTGGAACAAAGCACCATACAGTCGTGATGAAGATCGGATTGACTTGTTCGTCATTTCTTTTGGATGCTCTAATGGTCTAATTTGGAAAAAAGCTACGTACGATTCTGATTATGGCACAACTTCTCAAGGAATAGGGTTTTTGAATTAGAACAACTCAAACTAAACTTGTTTAAAATCTTCGATAGCTTGCTAATTGTGTCTTTTACTTGTCCAGATGGTCGAATTTGGCACAAAGCACCATACGGTTCTGATCATTCATGAGTGCAGAAAGGACGTCGTCACGGTCGAATTTGGCATAAAGCAACGTATAATTCTAAGTATGGCACGATTTCACTTGGATTGGGACTTTTCGAATCAAAACAAGTCAAACGAAACAAGTTCGAAATCGTTGTTGTGATTCTCTATTCTTCTGCACATCCAGACGGTCAATTCTAGCACAAAGCAACATACTGTTGTGGTCATGCCTGATTTTTGCAAGGAATTGTTCTTTTCGACTCAGAACAACTCAAACAAACTTGGATGAAGATCGGATCGACATACTCGTCGTTTCTTTGGGAGGCTTTGATGGTTTAATTTCAAAATAAGCAACGTACGATTCGTATTATGCCAGGACTTCTCCTGGAATGTGGTTTTCAAATCAAAACAACTCAAAGGAAACAAGTTTAAAATGGTTGGTAGCTTGCTAATTGTTTCCTTTAGATGTCCAAACGGTCGAATTTGGAACAAAGCACCATACGGTCGTGATGAAGATCGGATTGACTTGTTCGTCATTTCTTTTGGATGCTCTAATGGTCTAATTTGGAAAAAAGCTACGTACGATTCTGATTATGGCACGACTTCTCAAGGAATAGGGTTTTTGAATTAGAACAACTCAAACTAAACTTGTTTAAAATCTTCGATAGCTTGCTAATTGTTTCTTTTACTTGTCTAGATGGTCGAATTTGGCACAAACCACTATACGGTTCTGATCATTCATGAGTGCAGAAAGGACGTCGTCACGGTCGAATTTGGCTTAAAGCAACGTATAGGTCTATGTATGGCACAATTTCACTTGGATTGGGACTTTTCGAATCAAAACAAGTCAAACGAAACAAGTTTGAAATCGTTGTTGTGATTCTCTATTCTTCTGCACAGCCAGACGGTCAATTCTAGCACAAAGCAACATACTGTTGTGGTCATGCCTGATTTTTGCAAGGAATTGTTCTTTTCGACTCAGAACAACTCAAACAAACTTGGATGAAGATCGGATCGACATACTCGTCGTTTCTTTGGGACGTTTTAATGGTTTAATTTCAAAATAAGCAAC
This sequence comes from Cornus controversa, assembly GCA_026545225.1. Classification (NCBI taxonomy): domain Eukaryota; kingdom Viridiplantae; phylum Streptophyta; class Magnoliopsida; order Cornales; family Cornaceae; genus Cornus; species Cornus controversa. The sequence continues at coordinate 12,594,026 of CM048852.1, forward strand.
GTACGATTCGTAGTATGCCAGGACTTCTCCTGGAATGTGGTTTTCGAATCAAAATAACTCAAGGGAAACAAGTTTAAAATGTTGGTAGCTTGCTAATTGTTTCTTTTAGATGTCCAAATGGTCGAATTTGGAACAAAGCACCATACGGTTGTGATGAAGATCGGATTGACTTGTTCGTCATTTCTTTTGGACGCTTTGATGGTCTGATTTGGAAAAAAGCAACGTACGATTCTGATTATGGCACGACTTCTCAAGGAATAGGGTTTTTGAATTAGAACAACTCAAACTAAACTTGTTTAAAATCTTCGATAGCTTGCTAATTGTTTCTTTTACTTGTCCAGATGGTCGAATTTGGCACAAAGCACCATACGGTTGTGATCATTCATGAGTGCAGCAAGGACGTCGTCACGGTCGAATTTGGCATAAAGCAACATATAATTCTAAGTATGGCACAATTTCACTTGGATTGGGACTTTTCGAATCAAAACAAGTCAAACGAAACAAGTTCGAAATCGTTGTTGTGATTCTCTATTCTTCTGCACAGCCAGACGGTCAATTCTAGCACAAAGCATCATACTGTTGTGGTCATCCCTGATTTTTGCAAGGAATTGTTCTTTTCGACTCAGAACAACTCAAACAAACTTAGATGAAGATCGGATCGACATACTCGTCGTTTCTTTGGGAGGCTTTGATGGTTTAATTTCAAAATAAGCAACGTACGATTCTTATTATGCCAAGACTTCTCCTGGAATGTGATTTTCAAATCAAAACAACTCAAAGGAAACAAGTTTAAAATGGTTGGTAGCTTGCTAACTGATTCCTTTAGATGTCCAAACGGTCGAATTTGGAACAAAGCACCATACAGTCGTGATGAAGATCGGATTGACTTGTTCGTCATTTCTTTTGGATGCTCTAATGGTCTAATTTGGAAAAAAGCTACGTACGATTCTGATTATGGCACGACTTCTCAAGGAATAGGGTTTTTGAATTAGAACAACTCAAACTAAACTTGTTTAAAATCTTCGATAGCTTGCTAATTGTTTCTTTTACTTGTCCAGATGGTCGAATTTGGAACAAAGCACCATACGGTTCTGATCATTCATGAGTGCAGAAAGGACGTCGTCACGGTCGAATTTGGCATAAAGCAACGTATAATTCTAAGTATGGCACGATTTCACTTGGATTGGGACTTTTCGAATCAAAACAAGTCAAACGAAACAAGTTTGAAATCGTTGTTGTGATTCTCTATTCTTCTGCACAGCCAGACGGTCAATTCTAGCACAAAGCAACATACTGTTGTGGTCATGCCTGATTTTTGCAAGGAATTGTTCTTTTCGACTCAGAACAACTCAAACAAACTTGGATGAAGATCGGATCGACATACTCGTCGTTTCTTTGGGACGTTTTAATGGCTTAATTTCAAAATAAGCAACGTACGATTCGTAGTATGCCAGGACTTCTCCTGGAATGTGGTTTTCGAATCAAAATAACTCAAGGGAAACAAGTTTAAAATGTTGGTAGCTTGCTAATTGTTTCTTTTAGATGTCCAAAAGGTCGAATTTGGAACAAAGCACCATACGGTTGTGATGAAGATCGGATTGACTTGTTCGTCATTTCTTTTGAAGGCTTTGATGGTCTGATTTGGAAAAAAGCAACGTACGATTCTGATTATGGCACGACTTCTCAAGGAATAGGGTTTTTGAATTAGAACAACTAAAACTAAACTTGTTTAAAATCTTCGATAGCTTGCTAATTGTTTCTTTTACTTGTCCAGATGGTCGAATTTGGCACAAAGCACCATACGGTTGTGATCATTCATGAGTGCAGCAAGGACGTCGTCACGGTCGAATTTGGCATAAAGCAACATATAATTCTAAGTCTGGCACAATTTCACTTGGATTGGGACTTTTCGAATCAAAACAAGTCAAACGAAACAAGTTCGAAATCGTTGTTGTGATTCTCTATTCTTCTGCACAGCCAGACGGTCAATTCTAGCACAAAGCAACATACTGTTGTGGTCATCCCTGATTTTTGCAAGGAATTGTTCTTTTCGACTCAGAACAACTCAAACAAACTAGGATGAAGATCGGATCGACATACTCGTCGTTTCTTTGGGAGGCTTTGATGGTTTAATTTCAAAATAAGCAACGTACGATTCTTATTATGCCAAGACTTCTCCTGGAATGTGATTTTCAAATCAAAACAACTCAAAGGAAACAAGTTTAAAATGGTTGGTTGCTTGCTAATTGTTTCCTTTAGATGTCCAAACGGTCGAATTTGGAACAAAGCACCATACAGTCGTGATGAAGATCGGATTGACTTGTTCGTCATTTCTTTTGGATGCTCTAATGGTTTAATTTGGAAAAAAGCTACGTACGATTCTGATTATGGCACGACTTCTCAAGGAATAGGGTTTTTGAATTAGAACAACTCAAACTAAACTTGTTTAAAATCTTCGATAGCTTGCTAATTGTTTCTTTTACTTGTCCAGATGGTCGAATTTGGCACAAAGCACCATACGGTTGTGATCATTCATGAGTGCAGCAAGGACGTCGTCACGGTCGAATTTGGCATAAAGCAACATATAATTCTAAGTATGGCACAATTTCACTTGGATTGGGACTTTTCGAATCAAAACAAGTCAAACGAAACAAGTTCGAAATCGTTGTTGTGATTCTCTATTCTTCTGCACAGCCAGACGGTCAATTCTAGCACAACGCAACATACTGTTGTGGTCATCCCTGATTTTTGCAAGGAATTGTTCTTTTCGACTCAGAACAACTCAAACAAACTAGGATGAAGATCGGATCGACATACTCGTCGTTTCTTTGGGAGGCTTTGATGGTTTAATTTCAAAATAAGCAACGTACGATTCTTATTATGCCAAGACTTCTCCTGGAATGTGATTTTCAAATCAAAACAACTCAAAGGAAACAAGTTTAAAATGGTTGGTTGCTTGCTAATTGTTTCCTTTAGATGTCCAAACGGTCGAATTTGGAACAAAGCACCATACGGTTGTGATGAAGATCGGATTGACTGTTTCGTCATTTCTTTTGGATGCTTTGATGGTCTAATTTGGAAAAAAGCAACGCACGATTCTGATTATGGCACGACTTCTCAAGGAATAGGGTTTTTGAATTAGAATAACTCAAACTAAACTTGTTTAAAATCTTCGATAGCTTGCTAATTGTAACGCCCCACCCTATCCAGACACAATATTGTCCGCTTTTGATTCCCCCGGACCAGAGACTTCCCAGGGGGTCACCCATCCTGGTTCTACTCCCAGCTAAGCACGCTTAACTGTGGAGTTCTGGTGGGTTCACAACCATCACGGCTTTAAAACGCGTTGTGTCATAGAAGGGTGATAATCATACATATAATACTTCCCCATTCCTAGCCAGGCGCTGTGGGATTGAGCACCCTGTAGCCTGCCAGTGTGGTAGCTCGCCCAGTGTCTCGCACCCGCCCACATCACACCCGCCCACAAGGGTCACCACAATCCACCCCCATAGGAGGCCCGACGTCCCCATCGGCACACTTCCGGCTGGGTCAGGCTCTGATACCATTTGTAACGCCCCACCCTATCCAGACACAATATTGTCCGCTTTGGGTTCCCCCGGACCAGAGACTTCCCAGGGGGTCACCCATCCTGGTACTACTCCCAGCTAACCACGCTTAACTGTGGAGTTCTGGTGGGTTCACAACCATCACGGCTTTAAAACGCGTTGTGTCATAGAAGGGTGATAATCATACATATAATACTTCCCCATTCCTACCCAGACGATGTGGGATTGAGCACCCTGTAGCCTGCCAGTGTGGTAGCTCGCCCAGTGTCTCGCACCCGCCCACATCACACCCGCCCACAAGGGTCACCACACTAATTGTTTCTTTTACTTGTCCAGATGGTCGAATTTGGAACAAAGCACCATACGGTTGTGATCATTCATGAGTGCAGCAACAACGTCGTCACGGTCGAATTTGGCATAAAGCAACGTATAATTCTAAGTATGGCACGCGTTCACTTGGATTGGGACTTTTCGAATCAAAACAAGTCAAACGAAACATGTTCAAAATCGTTGTTGTGATTCTCTATTCTTCTCCACATCCAGACGGTCAATTCTAGCACAAAGCAACATACTATTGTGGTCATGCCTGATTTTTGCAAGGAATTGTTCTTTTCGACTCAGAACAACTCAAACACACTTGGATGAAGATCGGATCGACATACTCGTCGTTTCTTTGGGAGGCTTTGATGGTTTAATTTCAAAATAAGCAACGTACGATTCGTATTATGCCAGGACTTCTCCTGGAATGTGGTTTTCAAATCAAAACAACTCAAAGGAAACAAGTTTAAAATGGTTGGTAGCTTGCTAATTGTTTCCTTTAGATGTCCAAACGGTCGAATTTGGAACAAAGCACCATACGGTCGTGATGAAGATCGGATTGACTTGTTCGTCATTTCTTTTGGATGCTCTAATGGTCTAATTTGGAAAAAAGCTACGTACGATTCTGATTATGGCACGACTTCTCAAGGAATAGGGTTTTTGAATTAGAACAACTCAAACTAAACTTGTTTAAAATCTTCGATAGCTTGCTAATTGTTTCTTTTACTTGTCTAGATGGTCGAATTTGGCACAAAGCACCATACGGTTCTGATCATTCATGAGTGCAGAAAGGACGTCGTCACGGTCGAATTTGGCATAAAGCAACGTATAATTCTAAGTATGGCACGATTTCACTTGGATTGGGACTTTTCGAATCAAAACAAGTCAAACGAAACAAGTTCGAAATCGTTGTTGTGATTCTCTATTCTTCTGCACATCCAGACGGTCAATTCTAGCACAAAGCAACATACTGTTGTGGTCATGCCTGATTTTTGCAAGGAATTGTTCTTTTCGACTCAGAACAACTCAAACAAACTTGGATGAAGATCGGATCGACATACTCGTCGTTTCTTTGGGAGGCTTTGATGGTTTAATTTCAAAATAAGCAACGTACGATTCTTATTATGCCAAGACTTCTCCTGGAATGTGATTTTCAAATCAAAACAACTCAAAGGAAACAAGTTTAAAATGGTTGGTTGCTTGCTAATTGTTTCCTTTAGATGTCCAAACGGTCGAATTTGGAACAAAGCACCATACAGTCGTGATGAAGATCGGATTGACTTGTTCGTCATTTCTTTTGGATGCTCTAATGGTTTAATTTGGAAAAAAGCTACGTACGATTCTGATTATGGCACGACTTCTCAAGGAATAGGGTTTTTGAATTAGAACAACTCAAACTAAACTTGTTTAAAATCTTCGATAGCTTGCTAATTGTTTCTTTTACTTGTCCAGATGGTCGAATTTGGCACAAAGCACCATACGGTTGTGATCATTCATGAGTGCAGCAAGGACGTCGTCACGGTCGAATTTGGCATAAAGCAACATATAATTCTAAGTATGGCACAATTTCACTTGGATTGGGACTTTTCGAATCAAAACAAGTCAAACGAAACAAGTTCGAAATCGTTGTTGTGATTCTCTATTTTTCTGCACAGCCAGACGGTCAATTCTAGCACAAAGCAACATACTGTTGTGGTCATCCCTGATTTTTGCAAGGAATTGTTCTTTTCGACTCAGAACAACTCAAACAAACTAGGATGAAGATCGGATCGACATACTCGTCGTTTCTTTGGGAGGCTTTGATGGTTTAATTTCAAAATAAGCAACGTACGATTCTTATTATGCCAAGACTTCTCCTGGAATGTGATTTTCAAATCAAAACAACTCAAAGGAAACAAGTTTAAAATGGTTGGTTGCTTGCTAATTGTTTCCTTTAGATGTCCAAACGGTCGAATTTGGAACAAAGCACCATACGGTTGTGATGAAGATCGGATTGACTGTTTCGTCATTTCTTTTGGATGCTTTGATGGTCTAATTTGGAAAAAAGCAACGCACGATTCTGATTATGGCACGACTTCTCAAGGAATAGGGTTTTTGAATTAGAACAACTCAAACTAAACTTGTTTAAAATCTTCGATAGCTTGCTAATTGTAACGCCCCATCCTATCCAGACACAATATTGTCCGCTTTTGATTCCCCCGGACCAGAGACTTCCCAGGGGGTCACCCATCCTGGTTCTACTCCCAGCTAAGCACGCTTAACTGTGGAGTTCTGGTGGGTTCACAACCATCACGGCTTTAAAACGCGTTGTGTCATAGAAGGGTGATAATCATACATATAATACTTCCCCATTCCTAGCCAGGCGCTGTGGGATTGAGCACCCTGTAGCCTGCCAGTGTGGTAGCTCGCCCAGTGTCTCGCACCCGCCCACATCACACCCGCCCACAAGGGTCACCACAATCCACCCCCATAGGAGGCCCGACGTCCCCATCGGCACACTTCCGGCTGGGTCAGGCTCTGATACCATTTGTAACGCCCCACCCTATCCAGACACAATATTGTCCGCTTTGGGTTCCCCCGGACCAGAGACTTCCCAAGGGGTCACCCATCCTGGTACTACTCCCAGCTAACCACGCTTAACTGTGGAGTTCTGGTGGGTTCACAACCATCACGGCTTTAAAACGCGTTGTGTCATAGAAGGGTGATAATCATACATATAATACTTCCCCATTCCTACCCAGACGATGTGGGATTGAGCACCCTGTAGCCTGCCAGTGTGGTAGCTCGCCCAGTGTCTCGCACCCGCCCACATCACACCCGCCCACAAGGGTCACCACACTAATTGTTTCTTTTACTTGTCCAGATGGTCGAATTTGGAACAAAGCACCATACGGTTGTGATCATTCATGAGTGCAGCAACAACGTCGTCACGGTCGAATTTGGCATAAAGCAACGTATAATTCTAAGTATGGCACGCGTTCACTTGGATTGGGACTTTTCGAATCAAAACAAGTCAAACGAAACATGTTCAAAATCGTTGTTGTGATTCTCTATTCTTCTCCACATCCAGACGGTCAATTCTAGCACAAAGCAACATACTATTGTGGTCATGCCTGATTTTTGCAAGGAATTGTTCTTTTCGACTCAGAACAACTCAAACACACTTGGATGAAGATCGGATCGACATACTCGTCGTTTCTTTGGGAGGCTTTGATGGTTTAATTTCAAAATAAGCAACGTACGATTCGTATTATGCCAGGACTTCTCCTGGAATGTGGTTTTCAAATCAAAACAACTCAAAGGAAACAAGTTTAAAATGGTTGGTAGCTTGCTAATTGTTTCCTTTAGATGTCCAAACGGTCGAATTTGGAACAAAGCACCATACGGTCGTGATGAAGATCGGATTGACTTGTTCGTCATTTCTTTTGGATGCTCTAATGGTCTAATTTGGAAAAAAGCTACGTACGATTCTGATTATGGCACGACTTCTCAAGGAATAGGGTTTTTGAATTAGAACAACTCAAACTAAACTTGTTTAAAATCTTCGATAGCTTGCTAATTGTGTCTTTTACTTGTCCAGATGGTCGAATTTGGCACAAAGCACCATACGGTTCTGATCATTCATGAGTGCAGAAAGGACGTCGTCACGGTCGAATTTGGCATAAAGCAACGTATAATTCTAAGTATGGCACGATTTCACTTGGATTGGGACTTTTCGAATCAAAACAAGTCAAACGAAACAAGTTCGAAATCGTTGTTGTGATTCTCTATTCTTCTGCACATCCAGACGGTCAATTCTAGCACAAAGCAACATACTGTTGTGGTCATGCCTGATTTTTGCAAGGAATTGTTCTTTTCGACTCAGAACAACTCAAACAAACTTGGATGAAGATCGGATCGACATACTCGTCGTTTCTTTGGGAGGCTTTGATGGTTTAATTTCAAAATAAGCAACGTACGATTCGTATTATGCCAGGACTTCTCCTGGAATGTGGTTTTCAAATCAAAACAACTCAAAGGAAACAAGTTTAAAATGGTTGGTAGCTTGCTAATTGTTTCCTTTAGATGTCCAAACGGTCGAATTTGGAACAAAGCACCATACGGTTGTGATGAAGATCGGATTGACTTGTTCGTCATTTCTTTTGGACGCTTTGATGGTCTGATTTGGAAAAAAGCAACGTACGATTCTGATTATGGCACGACTTCTCAAGGAATAGGGTTTTTGAATTAGAACAACTAAAACTAAACTTGTTTAAAATCTTCGATAGCTTGCTAATTGTTTCTTTTACTTGTCCAGATGGTCGAATTTGGCACAAAGCACCATACGGTTGTGATCATTCATGAGTGCAGCAAGGACGTCGTCACGGTCGAATTTGGCATAAAGCAACATATAATTCTAAGTATGGCACAATTTCACTTGGATTGGGACTTTTCGAATCAAAACAAGTCAAACGAAACAAGTTCGAAATCGTTGTTGTGATTCTCTATTCTTCTGCACAGCCAGACGGTCAATTCTAGCACAAAGCATCATACTGTTGTGGTCATCCCTGATTTTTGCAAGGAATTGTTCTTTTCGACTCAGAACAACTCAAACAAACCTAGATGAAGATCGGATCGACATACTCGTCGTTTCTTTGGGAGGCTTTGATGGTTTAATTTCAAAATAAGCAACGTACGATTCTTATTATGCCAAGACTTCTCCTGGAATGTGATTTTCAAATCAAAACAACTCAAAGGAAACAAGTTTAAAATGGTTGGTAGCTTGCTAATTGTTTCCTTTAGATGTCCAAACGGTCGAATTTGGAACAAAGCACCATACAGTCGTGATGAAGATCGGATTGACTTGTTCGTCATTTCTTTTGGATGCTCTAATGGTCTAATTTGGAAAAAAGCTACGTACGATTCTGATTATGGCACGACTTCTCAAGGAATAGGGTTTTTGAATTAGAACAACTCAAACTAAACTTGTTTAAAATCTTCGATAGCTTGCTAATTGTTTCTTTTACTTGTCCAGATGGTCGAATTTGGAACAAAGCACCATACGGTTCTGATCATTCATGAGTGCAGAAAGGACGTCGTCACGGTCGAATTTGGCATAAAGCAACGTATAATTCTAAGTATGGCACGATTTCACTTGGATTGGGACTTTTCGAATCAAAACAAGTCAAACGAAACAAGTTCGAAATCGTTGTTGTGATTCTCTATTCTTCTGCACATCCAGACGGTCAACTCTAGCACAAAGCAACACACTGTTGTGGTCATGCCTGATTTTTGCAAGGAATTATTCTTTTCGACTCAGAACAACTCAAACAAACTTGGATGAAGATCGGATCGACATACTCGTCGTTTCTTTGGGAGGCTTTGATGGTTTAATTTCAAAATAAGCAACGTACGATTCGTATTATGCCAGGACTTCTCCTGGAATGTGGTTTTCAAATCAAAACAACTCAAAGGAAACAAGTTTAAAATGGTTGGTAGCTTGCTAATTGTTTCCTTTAGATGTCCAAACGGTCGAATTTTGAACAAAGCACCATACGGTCGTGATGAAGATCGGATTGACTTGTTCGTCATTTCTTTTGGATGCTCTAATGGTCTAATTTGGAAAAAAGCTACGTACGATTCTGATTATGGCACGACTTCTCAAGGAATAGGGTTTTTGAATTAGAACAACTCAAACTAAACTTGTTTAAAATCTTCGATAGCTTGCTAATTGTTTCTTTTACTTGTCCAGATGGTCGAATTTGGCACAAAGCACCATACGGTTCTGATCATTCATGAGTGCAGAAAGGACGTCGTCACGGTCGAATTTGGCATAAAGCAACGTATAATTCTAAGTATGGCACGATTTCACTTGGATTGGGACTTTTCGAATCAAAACAAGTCAAACGAAACAAGTTTGAAATCGTTGTTGTGATTCTCTATTCTTCTGCACAGCCAGACGGTCAATTCTAGCACAAAGCAACATACTGTTGTGGTCATGCCTGATTTTTGCAAGGAATTGTTCTTTTCGACTCAGAACAACTCAAACAAACTTGGATGAAGATCAGATCGACATACTCATCGTTTCTTTGGGACGTTTTAATGGCTTAATTTCAAAATAAGCAACGTACGATTCGTAGTATGCCAGGACTTCTCCTGGAATGTGGTTTTCGAATCAAAATAACTCAAGGGAAACAAGTTTAAAATGTTGGTAGCTTGCTAATTGTTTCTTTTAGATGTCCAAAAGGTCGAATTTGGAACAAAGCACCATACGGTTGTGATGAAGATCGGATTGACTTGTTCGTCATTTCTTTTGGACGCTTTGATGGTCTGATTTGGAAAAAAGCAACGTACGATTCTGATTATGGCACGACTTCTCAAGGAATAGGGTTTTTGAATTAGAACAACTAAAACTAAACTTGTTTAAAATCTTCGATAGCTTGCTAATTGTTTCTTTTACTTGTCCAGATGGTCGAATTTGGCACAAAGCACCATACGGTTGTGATCATTCATGAGTGCAGCAAGGACGTCGTCACGGTCGAATTTGGCATAAAGCAACATATAATTCTAAGTATGGCACAATTTCACTTGGATTGGGACTTTTCGAATCAAAACAAGTCAAACGAAACAAGTTCGAAATCGTTGTTGTGATTCTCTATTCTTCTGCACAGCCAGACGGTCAATTCTAGCACAAAGCAACATACTGTTGTGGTCATCCCTGATTTTTGCAAGGAATTGTTCTTTTCGACTCAGAACAACTCAAACAAACTAGGATGAAGATCGGATCGACATACTCGTCGTTTCTTTGGGAGGCTTTGATGGTTTAATTTCAAAATAAGCAACGTACGATTCTTATTATGCCAAGACTTCTCCTGGAATGTGATTTTCAAATCAAAACAACTCAAAGGAAACAAGTTTAAAATGGTTGGTTGCTTGCTAATTGTTTCCTTTAGATGTCCAAACGGTCGAATTTGGAACAAAGCACCATACGGTTGTGATGAAGATCGGATTGACTGTTTCGTCATTTCTTTTGGATGCTTTGATGGTCTAATTTGGAAAAAAGCAACGTACGATTCTGATTATGGCACGACTTCTCAAGGAATAGGGTTTTTGAATTAGAACAACTCAAACTAAACTTGTTTAAAATCTTCGATAGCTTGCTAATTGTAACGCCCCACCCTATCCAGACACAATATTGTCCGCTTTTGGTTCCCCCGGACCAGAGACTTCCCAGGGGGTCACCCATCCTGGTTCTACTCCCAGCTAAGCACGCTTAACTGTGGAGTTCTGGTGGGTTCACAACCATCACGGCTTTAAAACGCGTTGTGTCATAGAAGGGTGATAATCATACATATAATACTTCCCCATTCCTAGCCAGGCGATGTGGGATTGAGCACCCTGTAGCCTGCCAGTGTGGTAGCTCGCCCAGTGTCTCGCACCCGCCCACATCACACCCGCCCACAAGGGTCACCACAATCCACCCCCATAGGAGGCCCGACGTCCCCATCGGCACACTTCCGGCTGGGTCAGGCTCTGATACCATTTGTAACGCCCCACCCTATCCAGACACAATATTGTCCGCTTTGGGTTCCCCCGGACCAGAGACTTCCCAGGGGGTCACCCATCCTGGTACTACTCCCAGCTAACCACGCTTAACTGTGGAGTTCTGGTGGGTTCACAACCATCACGGCTTTAAAACGCGTTGTGTCATAGAAGGGTGATAATCATACATATAATACTTCCCCATTCCTACCCAGACGATGTGGGATTGAGCACCCTGTAGCCTGCCAGTGTGGTAGCTCGCCCAGTGTCTCGCACCCGCCCACATCACACCCGCCCACAAGGGTCACCACACTAATTGTTTCTTTTACTTGTCCAGATGGTCGAATTTGGAACAAAGCACCATATGGTTGTGATCATTCATGAGTGCAGCAACAACGTCGTCACGGTCGAATTTGGCATAAAGCAACGTATAATTCTAAGTATGGCACGCGTTCACTTGGATTGGGACTTTTCGAATCAAAACAAGTCAAACGAAACATGTTCAAAATCGTTGTTGTGATTCTCTATTCTTCTCCACATCCAGACGGTCAATTCTAGCACAAAGCAACATACTGTTGTGGTCATGCCTGATTTTTGCAAGGAATTGTTCTTTTCGACTCAGAACAACTCAAACACACTTGGATGAAGATCGGATCGACATACTCGTCGTTTCTTTGGGAGGCTTTGATGGTTTAATTTCAAAATAAGCAACGTACGATTCGTATTATGCCAGGACTTCTCCTGGAATGTGGTTTTCAAATCAAAACAACTCAAAGGAAACAAGTTTAAAATGGTTGGTAGCTTGCTAATTGTTTCCTTTAGATGTCCAAACGGTCGAATTTGGAACAAAGCACCATACGGTCGTGATGAAGATCGGATTGACTTGTTCGTCATTTCTTTTGGATGCTCTAATGGTCTAATTTGGAAAAAAGCTACGTACGATTCTGATTATGGCACGACTTCTCAAGGAATAGGGTTTTTGAATTAGAACAACTCAAACTAAACTTGTTTAAAATCTTTGATAGCTTGCTAATTGTTTCTTTTACTTGTCCAGATGGTCGAATTTGGCACAAAGCACCATACGGTTCTGATCATTCATGAGTGCAGAAAGGACGTCGTCACGGTCGAATTTGGCATAAAGCAACGTATAATTCTAAGTATGGCACGATTTCACTTGGATTGGGACTTTTCGAATCAAAACAAGTCAAACGAAACAAGTTCGAAATCGTTGTTGTGATTCTCTATTCTTCTGCACATCCAGACGGTCAATTCTAGCACAAAGCAACATACTGTTGTGGTCATGCCTGATTTTTGCAAGGAATTGTTCTTTTCGACTCAGAACAACTCAAACAAACTTGGATGAAGATCGGATCGACATACTCGTCGTTTCTTTGGGAGGCTTTGATGGTTTAATTTCAAAATAAGCAACGTACGATTCGTATTATGCCAGGACTTCTCCTGGAATGTGGTTTCCAAATCAAAACAACTCAAAGGAAACAAGTTTAAAATGGTTGGTAGCTTGCTAATTGTTTCCTTTAGATGTCCAAACGGTCGAATTTGGAACAAAGCACCATACAGTCGTGATGAAGATCGGATTGACTTGTTCGTCATTTCTTTTGGATGCTCTAATGGTCTAATTTGGAAAAAAGCTACGTACGATTCTGATTATGGCACAACTTCTCAAGGAATAGGGTTTTTGAATTAGAACAACTCAAACTAAACTTGTTTAAAATCTTCGATAGCTTGCTAATTGTGTCTTTTACTTGTCCAGATGGTCGAATTTGGCACAAAGCACCATACGGTTCTGATCATTCATGAGTGCAGAAAGGACGTCGTCACGGTCGAATTTGGCATAAAGCAACGTATAATTCTAAGTATGGCACGATTTCACTTGGATTGGGACTTTTCGAATCAAAACAAGTCAAACGAAACAAGTTCGAAATCGTTGTTGTGATTCTCTATTCTTCTGCACATCCAGACGGTCAATTCTAGCACAAAGCAACATACTGTTGTGGTCATGCCTGATTTTTGCAAGGAATTGTTCTTTTCGACTCAGAACAACTCAAACAAACTTGGATGAAGATCGGATCAACATACTCGTCGTTTCTTTGGGAGGCTTTGATGGTTTAATTTCAAAATAAGCAACGTACGATTCTTATTATGCCAAGACTTCTCCTGGAATGTGATTTTCAAATCAAAACAACTCAAAGGAAACAAGTTTAAAATGGTTGGTTGCTTGCTAATTGTTTCCTTTAGATGTCCAAACGATCGAATTTGGAACAAAGCACCATACGGTTGTGATGAAGATCGGATTGACTTGTTCGTCTTTTCTTTTGGACGCTTTGATGGTCTGATTTGGAAAAAAGCAACGTACGATTCTGATTATGGCACGACTTCTCCTGGAATGTGGTTTTCGAATTAGAACAACTCAAACTAAACTTGTTTAAAATCTTCGATAGCTTGCTAATTGTTTCTTTTAGTTGTCTAGATGGTCGAATTTGGCACAAAGCACCATACGGTTCTGATCATTCATGAGTGCAGAAAGGACGTCGTCACGGTCGAATTTGGCTTAGAGCAACGTATAATTCTAAGTATGGCACAATTTCACTTGGATTGGGACTTTTCGAATCAAAACAAGTCAAACGAAACAAGTTTGAAATCGTTGTTGTGATTCTCTATTCTTCTGCACAGCCAGACGGTCAATTCTAGCACAAAGCAACATACTGTTGTGGTCATGCCTGATTTTTGCATGGAATTGTTCTTTTCGACTCAGAACAACTCAACCAAACTTGGATGAAGATCGGATCGACATACTCGTCGTTTCTTTGGGAGGCTTTGATGGTTTAATTTCAAAATAAGCAACGTACGATTCTTATTATGCCAAGACTTCTCCTGGAATGTGATTTTCAAATCAAAACAACTCAAAGGAAACAAGTTTAAAATGGTTGGTTGCTTGCTAATTGTTTCCTTTAGATGTCCAAACGATCGAATTTGGAACAAAGCACCATACGGTTGTGATTAAGATCGGATTGACTTGTTCGTCATTTCTTTTGGATGCTTTGATGGTCTAATTTGGAAAAAAGCTACGTACGATTCTGATTATGGCACGACTTCTCAAGGAATAGGGTTTTTGAATTAGAAAAACTCAAACTAAACTTGTTTAAAATCTTCGATAGCTTGCTAATTGTTTCTTTTACTTGTCCAGATGGTCGAATTTGGAACAAAGCACCATACGGTTCTGATCATTTCATGAGTGCAGAAAGGACGTCGTCACGGTCGAATTTGGCATAAAGCAACGTATAATTCTAAGTATGGCACGATTTCACTTGGATTGGGACTTTTCGAATCAAAACAAGTCAAACGAAACAAGTTCGAAATCGTTGTTGTGATTCTCTATTCTTCTGCACATCCAGACGGTCAATTCTAGCACAAAGCAACATACTGTTGTGGTCATGCCTGATTTTTGCAAGGAATTGTTCTTTTCGACTCAGAACAACTCAAACAAACTTGGATGAAGATCGGATCGACATACTCGTCGTTTCTTTGGGAGGCTTTGATGGTTTAATTTCAAAATAAGCAACGTACGATTCGTATTATGCCAGGACTTCTCCTGGAATGTGGTTTTCAAATCAAAACAACTTAAAGGAAACAAGTTTAAAATGGTTGGTAGCTTGCTAATTGTTTCCTTTAGATGTCCAAACGGTCGAATTTGGAACAAAGCACCATACGGTCGTGATGAAGATCGGATTGACTTGTTCGTCATTTCTTTTGGATGCTCTAATGGTCTAATTTGGAAAAAAGCTACGTACGATTCTGATTATGGCACGACTTCTCAAGGAATAGGGTTTTTGAATTAGAACAACTCAAACTAAACTTGTTTAAAATCTTCGATAGCTTGCTAATTGTTTCTTTTACTTGTCCAGATGGTCGAATTTGGCACAAAGCACCATACGGTTGTGATCATTCATGAGTGCAGCAAGGACGTCGTCACGGTCGAATTTGGCATAAAGCAACATATAATTCTAAGTATGGCACAATTTCACTTGGATTGGGACTTTTCGAATCAAAACAAGTCAAACGAAACAAGTTCGAAATCGTTGTTGTGATTCTCTATTCTTCTGCACATCCAGACGGTCAATTCTAGCACAAAGCAACATACTGTTGTGGTCATGCCTGATTTTTGCAAGGAATTGATCTTTTCGACTCAGAACAACTCAAACAAACTTGGATGAAGATCGGATCGACATACTCGTCGTTTCTTTGGGAGGCTTTGATGGTTTAATTTCAAAATAAGCAACGTACGATTCGTATTATGCCAGGACTTCTCCTGGAATGTGGTTTTCAAATCAAAACAACTCAAAGGAAACAAGTTTAAAATGGTTGGTAGCTTGCTAATTATTTCCTTTAGATGTCCAAACGGTCGAATTTGGAACAAAGCACCATACGGTCGTGATGAAGATCGGATTGACTTGTTCGTCATTTCTTTTGGATGCTGTAATGATCTAATTTGGAAAAAAGCTACGTACGATTATGATTATGGCACGATTTCTCAAGGAATAGGGTTTTTGAATTAGAACAACTCAAACTAAACTTGTTTAAAATCTTCGATAGCTTGCTAATTGTGTCTTTTACTTGTCCAGATGGTCGAATTTGGCACAAAGCACCATACGGTTCTGATCATTCATGAGTGCAGAAAGGACGTCGTCACGGTCGAATTTGGCATAAAGCAACGTATAATTCTAAGTATGGCACGATTTCACTTGGATTGGGACTTTTCGAATCAAAACAAGTCAAACGAAACAAGTTCGAAATCGTTGTTGTGATTCTCTATTCTTCTGCACAGCCAGACGGTCAATTCTAGCACAAAGCAACATACTGTTGTGGTCATCCCTGATTTTTGCAAGGAATTGTTCTTTTCGACTCAGAACAACTCAAACAAACTAGGATGAAGATCGGATCGACATACTCGTCGTTTCTTTGGGAGGCTTTGATGGTTTAATTTCAAAATAAGCAACGTACGATTCTTATTATGCCAAGACTTCTCCTGGAATGTGATTTTCAAATCAAAACAACTCAAAGGAAACAAGTTTAAAATGGTTGGTTGCTTGCTAATTGTTTCCTTTAGATGTCCAAACGGTCGAATTTGGAACAAAGCACCATACGGTTGTGATGAAGATCGGATTGACTGTTTCGTCATTTCTTTTGGATGCTTTGATGGTCTAATTTGGAAAAAAGCAACGTACGATTCTGATTATGGCACGACTTCTCAAGGAATAGGGTTTTTGAATTAGAACAACTCAAACTAAACTTGTTTAAAATCTTCGATAGCTTGCTAATTGTAACGCCCCACCCTATCCAGACACAATATTGTCCGCTTTTGGTTCCCCCGGACCAGAGACTTCCCAGGGGGTCACCCATCCTGGTTCTACTCCCAGCTAAGCACGCTTAACTGTGGAGTTCTGGTGGGTTCACAACCATCACGACTTTAAAACGCGTTGTGTCATAGAAGGGTGATAATCATACATATAATACTTCCCCATTCCTAGCCAGGCGATGTGGGATTGAGCACCCTGTAGCCTGCCAGTGTGGTAGCTCGCCCAGTGTCTCGCACCCGCCCACATCACACCGCCCACAAGGGTCACCACAATCCACCCCCATAGGAGGCCCGACCTCCCCGTCGGCACACTTCCGGCTGGGTCAGGCTCTGATACCATTTGTAACGCCCCACCCTATCCAGACACAATATTGTCCGCTTTTGGTTCCCCCGGACCAGAGACTTCCCAGGGGGTCACCCATCCTGGTACTACTCCCAGCTAACCACGCTTAACTGTGGAGTTCTGGTGGGTTTACAACCATCACGGCTTTAAAACGCGTTGTGTCATAGAAGGGTGATAATCATACATATAATACTTCCCCATTCCTACCCAGACGATGTGGGATTGAGCACCCTGTAGCCTGCCAGTGTGGTAGCTCGCCCAGTGTCTCGCACCCGCCCACATCACACCCGCCCACAAGGGTCACCACACTAATTGTTTCTTTTACTTGTCCAGATGGTCGAATTTGGAACAAAGCACCATACGGTTGTGATCATTCATGAGTGCAGCAACAACGTCGTCACGGTCGAATTTGGCATAAAGCAACGTATAATTCTAAGTATGGCACGCGTTCACTTGGATTGGGACTTTTCGAATCAAAACAAGTCAAACGAAACATGTTCAAAATCGTTGTTGTGATTCTCTATTCTTCTCCACATCCAGACGGTCAATTATAGCACAAAGCAACATAGTGTTGTGGTCATGCCTGATTTTTGCAAGGAATTGTTCTTTTCGACTCAGAACAACTCAAACACACTTGGATGAAGATCGGATCGACATACTCGTCGTTTCTTTGGGAGGCTTTGATGGTTTAATTTCAAAATAAGCAACGTACGATTCGTATTATGCCAGGACTTCTCCTGGAATGTGGTTTCCAAATCAAAACAACTCAAAGGAAACAAGTTTAAAATGGTTGGTAGCTTGCTAATTGTTTCCTTTAGATGTCCAAACGGTCGAATTTGGAACAAAGCACCATACAGTCGTGATGAAGATCGGATTGACTTGTTCGTCATTTCTTTTGGATGCTCTAATGGTCTAATTTGGAAAAAAGCTACGTACGATTCTGATTATGGCACGGCTTCTCAAGGAATAGGGTTTTTGAATTAGAACAACTCAAACTAAACTTGTTTAAAATCTTCGATAGCTTGCTAATTGTGTCTTTTACTTGTCCAGATGGTCGAATTTGGCACAAAGCACCATACGGTTCTGATCATTCATGAGGGCAGAAAGGACGTCGTCACGGTCGAATTTGGCATAAAGCAACGTATAATTCTAAGTATGGCACGATTTCACTTGGATTGGGACTTTTCGAATCAAAACAAGTCAAACGAAACAAGTTCGAAATCGTTGTTGTGATTCTCTATTCTTCTGCACATCCAGACGGTCAATTCTAGCACAAAGCAACATACTGTTGTGGTCATGCCTGATTTTTGCAAGGAATTGTTCTTTTCGACTCAGAACAACTCAAACAAACTTGGATGAAGATCGGATCGACATACTCGTCGTTTCTTTGGGAGGCTTTGATGGTTTAATTTCAAAATAAGCAACGTACGATTCTTATTATGCCAAGACTTCTCCTGGAATGTGATTTTCAAATCAAAACAACTCAAAGGAAACAAGTTTAAAATGGTTGGTTGCTTGCTAATTGTTTCCTTTAGATGTCCAAACGATCGAATTTGGAACAAAGCACCATACGGTTGTGATGAAGATCGGATTGACTTGTTCGTCGTTTCTTTTGGACGCTTTGATGGTCTGATTTGGAAAAAAGCAACGTACGATTCTGATTACGGCACAACTTCTCCTGTAATGTGGTTTTCGAATTAGAACAACTCAAACTAAACTTGTTTAAAATCTTCGATAGCTTGCTAATTGTTTCTTTTAGTTGTCTAGATGGTCGAATTTGGCACAAAGCACCATACGGTTCTGATCATTCATGAGTGCAGAAAGGACGTCGTCACGGTCGAATTTGGCTTAGAGCAACGTATAATTCTAAGTATGGCACAATTTCACTTGGATTGGGACTTTTCGAATCAAAACAAGTCAAACGAAACAAGTTTGAAATCGTTGTTGTGATTCTCTATTCTTCTGCACAGCCAGACGGTCAATTCTAGCACAAAGCAACATACTGTTGTGGTCATGCCTGATTTTTGCATGGAATTGTTCTTTTCGACTCAGAACAACTCAACCAAACTTGGATGAAGATCGGATCGACATACTCGTCGTTTCTTTGGGAGGCTTTGATGGTTTAATTTCAAAATAAGCAACGTACGATTCTTATTATGCCAAGACTTCTCCTGGAATGTGATTTTCAAATCAAAACAACTCAAAGGAAACAAGTTTAAAATGGTTGGTTGCTTGCTAATTGTTTCCTTTAGATGTCCAAACGATCGAATTTGGAACAAAGCACCATACGGTTGTGATTAAGATCGGATTGACTTGTTCGTCATTTCTTTTGGATGCTTTGATGGTCTAATTTGGAAAAAAGCAACGTACGATTCTGATTATGGCACGACTTCTCAAGGAATAGGGTTTTTGAATTAGAACAACTCAAACTAAACTTGTTGAAAATCTTGGATAGCTTGCTAAATGTTTCTTTTACTTGTCCAGATGGTCGAATTTGGAACAAAGCACCATACGGTTGTGATCATTCATGAGTGCAGCAACAACGTCGTCACGGTCGAATTTGGCATAAAGCAACGTATAATTCTAAGTATGGCACGCGTTCACTTGGATTGGGACTTTTCGAATCAAAACAAGTCAAACGAAACATGTTCAAAATCGTTGTTGTGATTCTCTATTCTTCTCCACATCCAGACGGTCAATTCTAGCACAAAGCAACATACTGTTGTGGTCATGCCCGATTTTTGCAAGGAATTGTTCTTTTCGACTCAGAACAACTCAAACAGACTTGGATGAAGATCGGATCGACATACTCGTCGTTTCTTTGGGAGGCTTTGATGGTTTAATTTCAAAATAAACAACGTACGATTCGTATTATGCCAGGACTTCTCCTGGAATGTGGTTTTCAAATCAAAACAACTCAAAGGAAACAAGTTTAAAATGGTTGGTAGCTTTCTAATTGTTTCCTTTAGATGTCCAAACGGTCGAATTTGGAACAAAGCACCATACAGTCGTGATGAAGATCGGATTGACTTGTTCGTCATTTCTTTTGGATGCTCTAATGGTCTAATTTGGAAAAAAGCTACGTACGATTCTGATTGTGGCACCACTTCTCAAGGAATAGGGTTTTTGAATTAGAACAACTCAAACTAAACTTGTTTAAAATCTTCGATAGCTTGCTAATTGTTTCTTTTACTTGTCTAGATGGTCGAATTTGGCACAAAGCACCATACGGTTCTGATCATTCATGAGTGCAGAAAGGACGTCGTCACGGTCGAATTTGGCATAAAGCAACGTATAATTCTAAGTATGGCACGATTTCACTTGGATTGGGACTTTTCGAATCAAAACAAGTCAAACGAAACAAGTTCGAAATCGTTGTTGTGATTCTCTATTCTTCTGCACATCCAGACGGTCAATTCTAGCACAAAGCAACATACTGTTGTGGTCATGCCTGATTTTTGCAAGGAATTGATCTTTTCGACTCAGAACAACTCAAACAAACTTGGATGAAGATCGGATCGACATACTCGTCGTTTCTTTGGGAGGCTTTGATGGTTTAATTTCAAAATAAGCAACGTACGATTCGTATTATGCCAGGACTTCTCCTGGAATGTGGTTTTCAAATCAAAACAACTCAAAGGAAACAAGTTTAAAATGGTTGGTAGCTTGCTAATTATTTCCTTTAGATGTCCAAACGGTCGAATTTGGAACAAAGCACCATACGGTCGTGATGAAGATCGGATTGACTTGTTCGTCATTTCTTTTGGATGCTGTAATGATCTAATTTGGAAAAAAGCTACGTACGATTATGATTATGGCACGATTTCTCAAGGAATAGGGTTTTTGAATTAGAACAACTCAAACTAAACTTGTTTAAAATCTTCGATAGCTTGCTAATTGTTTCTTTTACTTGTCCAGATGGTCGAATTTGGCACAAAGCACTATACGGTTGTGATCATTCATGAGTGCAGCAAGGACGTTGTCACGGTCGAATTTGGCATAAAGCAACATATAATTCTAAGTATGGCACAATTTCACTTGGATTGGGACTTTTCGAATCAAAACAAGTCAAACGAAACAAGTTCGAAATCGTTGTTGTTATTCTCTATTCTTCTGCACAGCCAGACGGTTAATTCTAGCACAAAGCAACATACTGTTGTGGTCATGCCTAATTTTTGCATGAAATTGTTCTTTTCGACTCAGAACAACTCAAACAAACTTGGATGAAGATCGGATCGACATACTCGTCGTTTCTTTGGGAGGCTTTGATGGTTTAATTTCAAAATAAGCAACGTACGATTCGTATTATGCCAGGACTTCTCCTGGAATGTGGTTTTCAAATCAAAACAACTCAAAGGAAACAAGTTTAAAATGGTTGGTAGCTTGCTAATTATTTCCTTTAGATGTCCAAACGGTCGAATTTGGAACAAAGCACCATACGGTCGTGATGAAGATCGGATTGACTTGTTCGTCATTTCTTTTGGATGCTGTAATGATCTAATTTGGAAAAAAGCTACGTACGATTATGATTATGGCACGATTTCTCAAGGAATAGGGTTTTTGAATTAGAACAACTCAAACTAAACTTGTTTAAAATCTTCGATAGCTTGCTAATTGTGTCTTTTACTTGTCCAGATGGTCGAATTTGGCACAAAGCACCATACGGTTCTGATCATTCATGAGTGCAGAAAGGACGTCGTCACGGTCGAATTTGGCATAAAGCAACGTATAATTCTAAGTATGGCACGATTTCACTTGGATTGGGACTTTTCGAATCAAAACAAGTCAAACGAAACAAGTTCGAAATCGTTGTTGTGATTCTCTATTCTTCTGCACAGCCAGACGGTCAATTCTAGCACAAAGCAACATACTATTGTGGTCATCCCTGATTTTTGCAAGGAATTGTTATTTTCGACTCAGAACAACTCAAACAAACTAGGATGAAGATCGGATCAACATACTCGTCGTTTCTTTGGGAGGCTTTGATGGTTTAATTTCAAAATAAGCAACGTACGATTCTTATTATGCCAAGACTTCTCCTGGAATGTGATTTTCAAATCAAAACAACTCAAAGGAAACAAGTTTAAAATGGTTGGTTGCTTGCTAATTGTTTCCTTTAGATGTCCAAACGGTCGAATTTGGAACAAAGCACCATACGGTTGTGATGAAGATCGGATTGACTGTTTCGTCATTTCTTTTGGATGCTTTGATGGTCTAATTTGGAAAAAAGCAACGTACGATTCTGATTATGGCACGACTTCTCAAGGAATAGGGTTTTTGAATTAGAACAACTCAAACTAAACTTGTTTAAAATCTTCGATAGCTTGCTAATTGTAACGCCCCACCCTATCCAGACACAATATTATCCGCTTTTGGTTCCCCCGGACCAGAGACTTCCCAGGGGGTCACCCATCCTGGTTCTACTCCCAGCTAAGCACGCTTAACTGTGGAGTTCTGGTGGGTTCACAACCATCACGACTTTAAAACGCGTTGTGTCATAGAAGGGTGATAATCATACATATAATACTTCCCCATTCTTAGCCAGGCGATGTGGGATTGAGCACCCTGTAGCCTGCCAGTGTGGTAGCTCGCCCAGTGTCTCGCACCCGCCCACATCACACCGCCCACAAGGGTCACCACAATCCACCACCATAGGAGGCCCGACGTCCCCGTCGGCACACTTCCGGCTGGGTCAGGCTCTCATACCATTTGTAACGCCCCACCCTATCCAGACACAATATTGTCCGCTTTTGGTTCCCCCGGACCAGAGACTTCCCAGGGGGTCACCCATCCTGGTACTACCCCAGCTAACCACGCTTAACTGTGGAGTTCTGGTGGGTTCACAACCATCACGGCTTTAAAACGCGTTCTGTCATAGAAGGGTGATAATCATACATATAATACTTCCCCATTCCTACCCAGACGATGTGGGATTGAGCACCCTGTAGCCTGCCAGTGTGGTAGCTCGCCCAGTGTCTCGCACCCGCCCACATCACACCCGCCCACAAGGGTCACCACACTAATTGTTTCTTTTACTTGTCCAGATGGTTGAATTTGGAACAAAGCACCATACGGTTGTGATCATTCATGAGTGCAGCAACAACGTCGTCACGGTCGAATTTGGCATAAAGCAACGTATAATTCTAAGTATGGCACGCGTTCACTTGGATTGGGACTTTTCGAATCAAAACAAGTCAAACGAAACATGTTCAAAATCGTTGTTGTGATTCTCTATTCTTCTCCACATCCAGACGGTCAATTCTAGCACAAAGCAACATACTGTTGTGGTCATGCCTGATTTTTGCAAGGAATTGTTCTTTTCGACTCAGAACAACTCAAACACACTTGGATGAAGATCGGATCGACATACTCGTCGTTTCTTTGGGAGGCTTTGATGGTTTAATTTCAAAATAAGCAACGTACGATTCGTATTATGCCAGGACTTCTCCTGGAATGTGGTTTCCAAATCAAAACAACTCAAAGGAAACAAGTTTAAAATGGTTGGTAGCTTGCTAATTGTTTCCTTTAGATGTCCAAACGGTCGAATTTGGAACAAAGCACCATACAGTCGTGATGAAGATCGGATTGACTTGTTCGTCATTTCTTTTGGATGCTCTAATGGTCTAATTTGGAAAAAAGCTACGTACGATTCTGATTATGGCACAACTTCTCAAGGAATAGGGTTTTTGAATTAGAACAACTCAAACTAAACTTGTTTAAAATCTTCGATAGCTTGCTAATTGTGTCTTTTACTTGTCCAGATGGTCGAATTTGGCACAAAGCACCATACGGTTCTGATCATTCATGAGTGCAGAAAGGACGTCGTCACGGTCGAATTTGGCATAAAGCAACGTATAATTCTAAGTATGGCACGATTTCACTTGGATTGGGACTTTTCGAATCAAAACAAGTCAAACGAAACAAGTTCGAAATCGTTGTTGTGATTCTCTATTCTTCTGCACATCCAGACGGTCAATTCTAGCACAAAGCAACATACTGTTGTGGTCATGCCTGATTTTTGCAAGGAATTGTTCTTTTCGACTCAGAACAACTCAAACAAACTTGGATGAAGATCGGATCGACATACTCGTCGTTTCTTTGGGAGGCTTTGATGGTTTAATTTCAAAATAAGCAACGTACGATTCTTATTATGCCAAGACTTCTCCTGGAATGTGATTTTCAAATCAAAACAACTCAAAGGAAACAAGTTTAAAATGGTTGGTTGCTTGCTAATTGTTTCCTTTAGATGTCCAAACGATCGAATTTGGAACAAAGCACCATACGGTTGTGATGAAGATCGGATTGACTTGTTCGTCGTTTCTTTTGGACGCTTTGATGGTCTGATTTGCAAAAAAGCAACGTACGATTCTGATTATGGCACGACTTCTCCTGGAATGTGGTTTTCGAATTAGAACAACTCAAACTAAACTTGTTTAAAATCTTCGATAGCTTGCTAATTGTTTCTTTTAGTTGTCTAGATGGTCGAATTTGGCACAAAGCACCATACGGTTCTGATCATTCATGAGTGCAGAAAGGACGTCGTCACGGTCGAATTTGGCTTAGAGCAACGTATAATTCTAAGTATGGCACAATTTCACTTGGATTGGGACTTTTCGAATCAAAACAAGTCAAACGAAACAAGTTTGAAATCGTTGTTGTGATTCTCTATTCTTCTGCACAGCCAGACGGTCAATTCTAGCACAAAGCAACATACTGTTGTGGTCATGCCTGATTTTTGCATGGAATTGTTCTTTTCGACTCAGAACAACTCAACCAAACTTGGATGAAGATCGGATCGACATACTCGTCGTTTCTTTGGGAGGCTTTGATGGTTTAATTTCAAAATAAGCAACGTACGATTCTTATTATGCCAAGACTTCTCCTGGAATGTGATTTTCAAATCAAAACAACTCAAAGGAAACAAGTTTAAAATGGTTGGTTGCTTGCTAATTGTTTCCTTTAGATGTCCAAACGATCGAATTTGGAACAAAGCACCATACGGTTGTGATTAAGATCGGATTGACTTGTTCGTCATTTCTTTTGGATGCTTTGATGGTCTAATTTGGAAAAAAGCAACGTACGATTCTGATTATGGCACGACTTCTCAAGGAATAGGGTTTTTGAATTAGAACAACTCAAACTAAACTTGTTGAAAATCTTCGATAGCTTGCTAATTGTTTCTTTTACTTGTCCAGATGGTCGAATTTGGAACAAAGCACCATACGGTTGTGATCATTCATGAGTGCAGCAACAACGTCGTCACGGTCGAATTTGGCATAAAGCAACGTATAATTCTAAGTATGGCACGCGTTCACTTGGATTGGGACTTTTCGAATCAAAACAAGTCAAACGAAACATGTTCAAAATCGTTGTTGTGATTCTCTATTCTTCTCCACATCCAGACGGTCAATTCTAGCACAAAGCAACATACTGTTGTGGTCATGCCTGATTTTTGCAAGGAATTGTTCTTTTCGACTCAGAACAACTCAAACAGACTTGGATGAAGATCGGATCGACATACTCGTCGTTTCTTTGGGAGGCTTTGATGGTTTAATTTCAAAATAAACAACGTACGATTCGTATTATGCCAGGACTTCTCCTGGAATGTGGTTTTCAAATCAAAACAACTCAAAGGAAACAAGTTTAAAATGGTTGGTAGCTTGCTAATTGTTTCCTTTTGATGTCCAAACGGTCGAATTTGGAACAAAGCACCATACAGTCGTGATGAAGATCGGATTGACTTGTTCGTCATTTCTTTTGGATGCTCTAATGGTCTAATTTGGAAAAAAGCTACGTACGATTCTGATTGTGGCACAACTTCTCAAGGAATAGGGTTTTTGAATTAGAACAACTCAAACTAAACTTGTTTAAAATCTTCGATAGCTTGCTAATTGTTTCTTTTACTTGTCTAGATGGTCGAATTTGGCACAAAGCACCATACGGTTCTGATCATTCATGAGTGCAGAAAGGACGTCGTCGCGGTCGAATTTGGCATAAAGCAACGTATAATTCTAAGTATGGCACAATTTCACTTGGATTGGGACTTTTCGAATCAAAACAAGTCAAACGAAACAAGTTCGAAATCGTTGTTGTGATTCTCTATTCTTCTGCACATCCAGACGGTCAATTCTAGCACAAAGCAACATACTGTTGTGGTCATGCCTAATTTTTGCAAGGAATTGATCTTTTCGACTCAGAACAACTCAAACAAACTTGGATGAAGATCGGATCGACATACTCGTCGTTTCTTTGGGAGGCTTTGATGGTTTAATTTCAAAATAAGCAACGTACGATTCGTATTATGCCAGGACTTCTCCTGGAATGTGGTTTTCAAATCAAAACAACTCAAAGGAAACAAGTTTAAAATGGTTGGTAGCTTGCTAATTATTTCCTTTAGATGTCCAAACGGTCGAATTTGGAACAAAGCACCATACGGTCGTGATGAAGATCGGATTGACTTGTTCGTCATTTCTTTTGGATGCTGTAATGATCTAATTTGGAAAAAAGTTACGTACGATTATGATTATGGCACGATTTCTCAAGGAATAGGGTTTTTGAATTAGAACAACTCAAACTAAACTTGTTTAAAATCTTCGATAGCTTGCTAATTGTTTCTTTTACTTGTCCAGATGGTCGAATTTGGCACAAAGCACTATACGGTTGTGATCATTCATGAGTGCAGCAAGGACGTTGTCACGGTCGAATTTGGCATAAAGCAACATATAATTCTAAGTATGGCACAATTTCACTTGGATTGGGACTTTTCGAATCAAAACAAGTCAAACGAAACAAGTTCGAAATCGTTGTTGTTATTCTCTATTCTTCTGCACAGCCAGACGGTTAATTCTAGCACAAAGCAACATACTGTTGTGGTCATGCCTGATTTTTGCATGGAATTGTTCTTTTCGACTCAGAACAACTCAAACAAACTTGGATGAAGATCGGATCGACATACTCGTCGTTTCTTTGGGAGGCTTTGATGGTTTAATTTCAAAATAAGCAACGTACGATTCTTATTATGCCAAGACTTCTCCTGGAATGTGATTTTCAAATCAAAACAACTCAAAGGAAACAAGTTTAAAATGGTTGGTTGCTTGCTAATTGTTTCCTTTAGATGTCCAAACGATCGAATTTGGAACAAAGCACCATACGGTTGTGATTAAGATCGGATTGACTTGTTCGTCATTTCTTTTGGATGCTTTGATTGTCTAATTTGGAAAAAAGCAACGTACGATTCTGATTATGGCACGACTTCTCAAGGAATAGGGTTTTTGAATTAGAACAACTCAAACTAAACTTGTTGAAAATCTTCGATAGCTTGCTAATTGTTTCTTTTACTTGTCCAGATGGTCGAATTTGGAACAAAGCACCATACGGTTGTGATCATTCATGAGTGCAGCAACAACGTCGTCACGGTCGAATTTGGCATAAAGCAACGTATAATTCTAAGTATGGCACGCGTTCACTTGGATTGGGACTTTTCGAATCAAAACAAGTCAAACGAAACATGTTCAAAATCGTTGTTGTGATTCTCTATTCTTCTCCACATCCAGACGGTCAATTCTAGCACAAAGCAACATACTGTTGTGGTCATGCCTGATTTTTGCAAGGAATTGTTCTTTTCGACTCAGAACAACTCAAACACACTTGGATGAAGATCGGATCGACATACTCGTCGTTTCTTTGGGAGGCTTTGATGGTTTAATTTCAAAATAAACAACGTACGATTCGTAATATGCCAGGACTTCTCCTGGAATGTGGTTTTCAAATCAAAACAACTCAAAGGAAACAAGTTTAAAATGGTTGGTAGCTTGCTAATTGTTTCCTTTTGATGTCCAAACGGTCGAATTTGGAACAAAGCACCATACAGTCGTGATGAAGATCGGATTGACTTGTTCGTCATTTCTTTTGGATGCTCTAATGGTCTAATTTGGAAAAAAGCTACGTACGATTCTGATTGTGGCACAACTTCTCAAGGAATAGGGTTTTTGAATTAGAACAACTCAAACTAAACTTGTTTAAAATCTTCGATAGCTTGCTAATTGTTTCTTTTACTTGTCTAGATGGTCGAATTTGGCACAAAGCACCATACGGTTCTGATCATTCATGAGTGCAGAAAGGACGTCGTCACGGTCGAATTTGGCATAAAGCAACGTATAATTCTAAGTATGGCACAATTTCACTTGGATTGGGACTTTTCGAATCAAAACAAGTCAAACGAAACAAGTTCGAAATCGTTGTTGTGATTCTCTATTCTTCTGCACATCCAGACGGTCAATTCTAGCACAAAGCAACATACTGTTGTGGTCATGCCTAATTTTTGCAAGGAATTGATCTTTTCGACTCAGAACAACTCAAACAAACTTGGATGAAGATCGGATCGACATACTCGTCGTTTCTTTGGGAGGCTTTGATGGTTTAATTTCAAAATAAGCAACGTACGATTCGTATTATGCCAGGACTTCTCCTGGAATGTGGTTTTCAAATCAAAACAACTCAAAGGAAACAAGTTTAAAATGGTTGGTAGCTTGCTAATTATTTCCTTTAGATGTCCAAACGGTCGAATTTGGAACAAAGCACCATACGGTCGTGATGAAGATCGGATTGACTTGTTCGTCATTTCTTTTGGATGCTGTAATGATCTAATTTGGAAAAAAGCTACGTACGATTATGATTATGGCACGATTTCTCAAGGAATAGGGTTTTTGAATTAGAACAACTCAAACTAAACTTGTTTAAAATCTTCGATAGCTTGCTAATTGTTTCTTTTACTTGTCCAGATGGTCGAATTTGGCACAAAGCACTATACGGTTGTGATCATTCATGAGTGCAGCAAGGACGTTGTCACGGTCGAATTTGGCATAAAGCAACATATAATTCTAAGTATGGCACAATTTCACTTGGATTGGGACTTTTCGAATCAAAACAAGTCAAACGAAACAAGTTCGAAATCGTTGTTGTTATTCTCTATTCTTCTGCACAGCCAGACGGTTAATTCTAGCACAAAGCAACATACTGTTGTGGTCATGCCTGATTTTTGCATGGAATTGTTCTTTTCGACTCAGAACAACTCAAACAAACTTGGATGAAGATCGGATCGACATACTCGTCGTTTCTTTGGGAGGCTTTGATGGTTTAATTTCAAAATAAGCAACGTACGATTCTTATTATGCCAAGACTTCTCCTGGAATGTGATTTTCAAATCAAAACAACTCAAAGGAAACAAGTTTAAAATGGTTGGTAGCTTGCTAATTATTTCCTTTAGATGTCCAAACGGTCGAATTTGGAACAAAGCACCATACGGTCGTGATGAAGATCGGATTGACTTGTTCGTCATTTCTTTTGGATGCTGTAATGATCTAATTTGGAAAAAAGCTACGTACGATTATGATTATGGCACGATTTCTCAAGGAATAGGGTTTTTGAATTAGAACAACTCAAACTAAACTTGTTTAAAATCTTCGATAGCTTGCTAATTGTGTCTTTTACTTGTCCAGATGGTCGAATTTGGCACAAAGCACCATACGGTTCTGATCATTCATGAGTGCAGAAAGGACGTCGTCACGGTCGAATTTGGCATAAAGCAACGTATAATTCTAAGTATGGCACGATTTCACTTGGATTGGGACTTTTCGAATCAAAACAAGTCAAACGAAACAAGTTCGAAATCGTTGTTGTGATTCTCTATTCTTCTGCACATCCAGACGGTCAATTCTAGCACAAAGCAACATACTGTTGTGGTCATGCCTGATTTTTGCAAGGAATTGTTCTTTTCGACTCAGAACAACTCAAACAAACTTGGATGAAGATCGGATCGACATACTCGTCGTTTCTTTGGGAGGCTTTGATGGTTTAATTTCAAAATAAGCAACGTACGATTCTTATTATGCCAAGACTTCTCCTGGAATGTGATTTTCAAATCAAAACAACTCAAAGGAAACAAGTTTAAAATGGTTGGTTGCTTGCTAATTGTTTCCTTTAGATGTCCAAACGGTCGAATTTGGAACAAAGCACCATACGGTTGTGATGAAGATCGGATTGACTGTTTCGTCATTTCTTTTGGATGCTTTGATGGTCTAATTTGGAAAAAAGCAACGTACGATTCTGATTATGGCACGACTTCTCAAGGAATAGGGTTTTTGAATTAGAACAACTCAAACTAAACTTGTTTAAAATCTTCGATAGCTTGCTAATTGTAACGCCCCACCCTATCCAGACACAATATTGTCCACTTTTGGTTCCCCCGGACCAGAGACTTCCCAGGGGGTCACCCATCCTGGTTCTACTCCCAGCTAAGCACGCTTAACTGTGGAGTTCTGGTGGGTTCACAACCATCACGACTTTAAAACGCGTTGTGTCATAGAAGGGTGATAATCATACATATAATACTTCCCCATTCCTAGCCAGGCGATGTGGGATTGAGCACCCTGTAGCCTGCCAGTGTGGTAGCTCGCCCAGTGTCTCGCACCCGCCCACATCACACCCGCCCACAAGGGTCACCACAATCCACCCCCATAGGAGGCCCGACGTCCCCGTCGGCACACTTCCGGCTGGGTCAGGCTCTGATACCATTTGTAACGCCCCACCCTATCCAGACACAATATTGTCCGCTTTTGGTTCCCCCGGACCAGAGACATCCCAGGGGGTCACCCATCCTGGTACTACTCCCAGCTAACCACGCTTAACTGTGGAGTTCTGGTGGGTTGACAACCATCACGGCTTTAAAACGCGTTGTGTCATAGAAGGGTGATAATCATACATATAATACTTCCCCATTCCTACCCAGACGATGTGGGATTGAGCACCCTGTAGCCTGCCAGTGTGGTAGCTCGCCCAGTGTCTCGCACCCGCCCACATCACACCCGCCCACAAGGGTCACCACAATCCACCCCCATAGGAGGCCCGACGTCCCCGTCGGCACACTTCCGGCTGGGTCAGGCTCTGATACCATTTGTAACGCCCCACCCTATCCAGACACAATATTGTCCGCTTTTGGTTCCCCCGGACCAGAGACATCCCAGGGGGTCACCCATCCTGGTACTACTCCCAGCTAACCACGCTTAACTGTGGAGTTCTGGTGGGTTGACAACCATCACGGCTTTAAAACGCGTTGTGTCATAGAAGGGTGATAATCATACATATAATACTTCCCCATTCCTACCCAGACGATGTGGGATTGAGCACCCTGTAGCCTGCCAGTGTGGTAGCTCGCCCAGTGTCTCGCACCCGCCCACATCACACCCGCCCACAAGGGTCACCACACTAATTGTTTCTTTTACTTGTCCAGATGGTCGAATTTGGCACAAAGCACTATACGGTTGTGATCATTCATGAGTGCAGCAAGGACGTTGTCACGGTCGAATTTGGCATAAAGCAACATATAATTCTAAGTATGGCACAATTTCACTTGGATTGGGACTTTTCGAATCAAAACAAGTCAAACGAAACAAGTTCGAAATCGTTGTTGTTATTCTCTATTCTTCTGCACAGCCAGACGGTTAATTCTAGCACAAAGCAACATACTGTTGTGGTCATGCCTGATTTTTGCATGGAATTGTTCTTTTCGACTCAGAACAACTCAAACAAACTTGGATAAAGATCGGATCGACATACTCGTCGTTTCTTTGGGAGGCTTTGATGGTTTAATTTCAAAATAAGCAACGTACGATTCTTATTATGCCAAGACTTCTCCTGGAATGTGGTTTTCAAATCAAAACAACGCAAATGAAACAAGTTTAAAATGGTTGGTAGCTTGCTAATTGTTTCCTTTAGATGTCCAAAAGGTCGAATTTGGAACAAAGCACCATACGGTCGTGATGCAGATCGGATTGACTTGTTCGTCATTTCTATTGGATGCTTTGATGGTCTAATTTGGAAAAAAGCAACGTACGATTCTGATTATGGCACAACTTCTCAAGGAATAGGGTTTTTGAATTAGAACAACTCAAACTAAACTTGTTGAAAATCTTCGATAGCTTGCTAATTGTTTCTTTTACTTGTCCAGATGGTCGAATTTGGCACAAAGCACCATACGGTTGTGATCATTCATGAGTGCAGCAAGGACGTCGTCACGATCGAATTTGGCATAGAGCAACGTATAATTCTAAGTATGGCACGATTTCACTTGGATTGGGATTTTTCGAATCAAAACATGTCAAACGAAACAAGTTCAAAACCGTTGTTGTCATTCTCTATTCTTCTGCACATCCAGACGGTCAATTCTAGCACAAAGCAACATACTGTTGTGGTCATGCCTGATTTTTGCAAGGAATTGTTCTTTTCGACTCAGAACAACTCAAACAAACTTGGATGAAGATCGGATCGACATACTCGTCGTGTCTTTGGGAGGCTTTGATGGTTTAATTTCAAAATAAGCAACGTACGATTCTTATTATGCCAAGACTTCTCCTGGAATGTGATTTTCAAATCAAAACAACTCAAAGGAAACAAGTTTAAAATGGTTGGTTGCTTGCTAATTGTTTCGTTTAGATGTCCAAACGATCGAATTTGGAACAAAGCACCATACGGTTGTGATGAAGATCGGATTGACTTGTTCGTCGTTTCTTTTGGACGCTTTGATGGTCTGATTTGGAAAAAAGCAACGTACGATTCTGATTATGGCACGACTTCTCCTGGAATGTGGTTTTCGAATTAGAACAACTCAAACTAAACTTGTTTAAAATCTTCGATAGCTTGCTAATTGTTTCTTTTAGTTGTCTAGATGGTCGAATTTGGCACAAAGCACCATACGGTTCTGATCATTCATGAGTGCAGAAAGGACGTCGTCACGGTCGAATTTGGCTTAGAGCAACGTATAATTCTAAGTATGGCACAATTTCACTTGGATTGGGACTTTTCGAATCAAAAGAAGTCAAACGAAACAAGTTTGAAATCGTTGTTGTGATTCTCTATTCTTCTGCACAGCCAGACGGTCAATTCTAGCACAAAACAACATACTGTTGTGGTCATGCCTGATTTTTGCATGGAATTGTTCTTTTCGACTCAGAACAACTCAACCAAACTTGGATGAAGATCGGATCGACATACTCGTCGTTTCTTTGGGAGGCTTTGATGGTTTAATTTCAAAATAAGCAACGTACGATTCTTATTATGCCAAGACTTCTCCTGGAATGTGATTTTCAAATCAAAACAACTCAAAGGAAACAAGTTTAAAATGGTTGGTTGCTTGCTAATTGTTTCCTTTAGATGTCCAAACGATCGAATTTGGAACAAAGCACCATACGGTTGTGATTAAGATCGGATTGACTTGTTCGTCATTTCTTTTGGATGCTTTGATGGTCTAATTTGGAAAAAAGCAACGTACGATTCTGATTATGGCACGACTTCTCAAGGAATAGGGTTTTTGAATTAGAACAACTCAAACTAAACTTGTTGAAAATCTTCGATAGCTTGCTAATTGTTTCTTTTACTTGTCCAGATGGTCGAATTTGGAACAAAGCACCATACGGTTGTGATCATTCATGAGTGCAGCAACAACGTCGTCACGGTCGAATTTGGCATAAAGCAACGTATAATTCTAAGTATGGCACGCGTTCACTTGGATTGGGACTTTTCGAATCAAAACAAGTCAAACGAAACATGTTCAAAATCGTTGTTGTGATTCTCTATTCTTCTCCACATCCAGACGGTCAATTCTAGCACAAAGCAACATACTGTTGTGGTCATGCCTAATTTTTGCAAGGAATTGATCTTTTCGACTCAGAACAACTCAAACAAACTTGGATGAAGATCGGATCGACATACTCGTCGTTTCTTTGGGAGGCTTTGATGGTTTAATTTCAAAATAAGCAACGTATGATTCGTATTATGCCAGGACTTCTCCTGGAATGTGATTTTCAAATCAAAACAACTCAAAGGAAACAAGTTTAAAATGGTTGGTTGCTTGCTAATTGTTTCCTTTAGATGTCCAAACGATCGAATTTGGAACAAAGCACCATACGGTTGTGATTAAGATCGGATTGACTTGTTCGTCATTTCTTTTGGATGCTTTGATGGTCTAATTTGGAAAAAAGCAACGTACGATTCTGATTATGGCACGACTTCTCAAGGAATAGGGTTTTTGAATTAGAACAACTCAAACTAAACTTGTTGAAAATCTTCGATAGCTTGCTAATTGTTTCTTTTACTTGTCCAGATGGTCGAATTTGGAACAAAGCACCATACGGTTGTGATCATTCATGAGTGCAGCAACAACGTCGTCACGGTCGAATTTGGCATAAAGCAACGTATAATTCTAAGTATGGCACGCGTTCACTTGGATTGGGACTTTTCGAATCAAAACAAGTCAAACGAAACATGTTCAAAATCGTTGTTGTGATTCTCTATTCTTCTCCACATCCAGACGGTCAATTCTAGCACAAAGCAACATACTGTTGTGGTCATGCCTAATTTTTGCAAGGAATTGATCTTTTCGACTCAGAACAACTCAAACAAACTTGGATGAAGATCGGATCGACATACTCGTCGTTTCTTTGGGAGGCTTTGATGGTTTAATTTCAAAATAAGCAACGTACGATTCGTATTATGCCAGGACTTCTCCTGGAATGTGGTTTTCAAATCAAAACAACTCAAAGGAAACAAGTTTAAAATGGTTGGTAGCTTGCTAATTATTTCCTTTAGATGTCCAAACGGTCGAATTTGGAACAAAGCACCATACGGTCGTGATGAAGATCGGATTGACTTGTTCGTCATTTCTTTTGGATGCTGTAATGATCTAATTTGGAAAAAAGCTACGTACGATTATGATTATGGCACGACTTCTCAAGGAATAGGGTTTTTGAATTAGAACAACTCAAACTAAACTTGTTGAAAATCTTGGATAGCTTGCTAATTGTTTCTTTTACTTGTCCAGATGGTCGAATTTGGAACAAAGCACCATACGGTTGTGATCATTCATGAGTGCAGCAACAACGTCGTCACGGTCGAATTTGGCATAAAGCAACGTATAATTCTAAGTATGGCACGCGTTCACTTGGATTGGGACTTTTCGAATCAAAACAAGTCAAACGAAACAAGTTCGAAATCGTTGTTGTTATTCTCTATTCTTCTGCACAGCCAGACGGTTAATTCTAGCACAAAGCAACATACTGTTGTGGTCATGCCTGATTTTTGCATGGAATTGTTCTTTTCGACTCAGAACAACTCAAACAAACTTGGATGAAGATCGGATCGACATACTCGTCGTTTCTTTGGGAGGCTTTGATGGTTTAATTTCAAAATAAGCAACGTACGATTCTTATTATGCCAAGACTTCTCCTGGAATGTGATTTTCAAATCAAAACAACTCAAAGGAAACAAGTTTAAAATGGTTGGTAGCTTGCTAATTATTTCCTTTAGATGTCCAAACGGTCGAATTTGGAACAAAGCACCATACGGTCGTGATGAAGATCGGATTGACTTGTTCGTCATTTCTTTTGGATGCTGTAATGATCTAATTTGGAAAAAAGCTACGTACGATTATGATTATGGCACGATTTCTCAAGGAATAGGGTTTTTGAATTAGAACAACTCAAACTAAACTTGTTTAAAATCTTCGATAGCTTGCTAATTGTGTCTTTTACTTGTCCAGATGGTCGAATTAGGCACAAAGCACCATACGGTTCTGATCATTCATGAGTGCAGAAAGGACGTCGTCACGGTCGAATTTGGCATAAAGCAACGTATAATTCTAAGTATGGCACGATTTCACTTGGATTGGGACTTTTCGAATCAAAACAAGTCAAACGAAACAAGTTCGAAATCGTTGTTGTGATTCTCTATTCTTCTGCACATCCTGACGGTCAATTCTAGCACAAAGCAACATACTGTTGTGGTCATGCCTGATTTTTGCAAGGAATTGTTCTTTTCGACTCAGAACAACTCAAACAAACTTGGATGAAGATCGGATCGACATACTCGTCGTTTCTTTGGGAGGCTTTGATGGTTTAATTTCAAAATAAGCAACGTACGATTCTTATTATGCCAAGACTTCTCCTGGAATGTGATTTTCAAATCAAAACAACTCAAAGGAAACAAGTTTAAAATGGTTGGTTGCTTGCTAATTGTTTCCTTTAGATGTCCAAACGATCGAATTTGGAACAAAGCACCATACGGTTGTGATGAAGATCGGATTGACTTGTTCGTCGTTTCTTTTGGACGCTTTGATGGTCTGATTTGGAAAAAAGCAACGTACGATTCTGATTATGGCACGACTTCTCCTGGAATGTGGTTTTCGAATTAGAACAACTCAAACTAAACTTGTTTAAAATCTTCGATAGCTTGCTAATTGTTTCTTTTAGTTGTCTAGATGGTCGAATTTGGCACAAAGCACCATACGGTTCTGATCATTCATGAGTGCAGAAAGGACGTCGTCACGGTCGAATTTGGCTTAGAGCAACGTATAATTCTAAGTATGGCACAATTTCACTTGGATTGGGACTTTTCGAATCAAAACAAGTCAAACGAAACAAGTTCGAAATCGTTGTTGTTATTCTCTATTCTTCTGCACAGCCAGACGGTTAATTCTAGCACAAAGCAACATACTGTTGTGGTCATGCCTGATTTTTGCATGGAATTGTTCTTTTCGACTCAGAACAACTCAAACAAACTTGGATGAAGATCGGATCGACATACTCGTCGTTTCTTTGGGAGGCTTTGATGGTTTAATTTCAAAATAAGCAACGTACGATTCTTATTATGCCAAGACTTCTCCTGGAATGTGATTTTCAAATCAAAACAACTCAAAGGAAACAAGTTTAAAATGGTTGGTAGCTTGCTAATTATTTCCTTTAGATGTCCAAACGGTCGAATTTGGAACAAAGCACCATACGGTCGTGATGAAGATCGGATTGACTTGTTCGTCATTTCTTTTGGGTGCTGTAATGATTTAATTTGGAAAAAAGCTACGTACGATTATGATTATGGCACGATTTCTCAAGGAATAGGGTTTTTGAATTAGAACAACTCAAACTAAACTTGTTTAAAATCTTCGATAGCTTGCTAATTGTGTCTTTTACTTGTCCAGATGGTCGAATTTGGCACAAAGCACCATACGGTTCTGATCATTCATGAGTGCAGAAAGGACGTCGTCACGGTCGAATTTGGCATAAAGCAACGTATAATTCTAAGTATGGCACGATTTCACTTGGATTGGGACTTTTCGAATCAAAACAAGTCAAACGAAACAAGTTCGAAATCGTTGTTGTGATTCTCTATTCTTCTGCACAGCCAGACGGTCAATTCTAGCACAAAGCAACATACTGTTGTGGTCATCCCTGATTTTTGCAAGGAATTGTTATTTTCGACTCAGAACAACTCAAACAAACTAGGATGAAGATCGGATCAACATACTCGTCGTTTCTTTGGGAGGCTTTGATGGTTTAATTTCAAAATAAGCAACGTACGATTCTTATTATGCCAAGACTTCTCCTGGAATGTGATTTTCAAATCAAAACAACTCAAAGGAAACAAGTTTAAAATGGTTGGTTGCTTGCTAATTGTTTCCTTTAGATGTCCAAACGGTCGAATTTGGAACAAAGCACCATACGGTTGTGATGAAGATCGGATTGACTGTTTCGTCATTTCTTTTGGATGCTTTGATGGTCTAATTTGGAAAAAAGCAACGTACGATTCTGATTATGGCACGAATTCTCAAGGAATAGGGTTTTTGAATTAGAACAACTCAAACTAAACTTGTTTAAAATCTTCGATAGCTTGCTAATTGTAACGCCCCACCCTATCCAGACACAATATTGTCCGCTTTTGGTTCCCCCGGACCAGAGACTTCCCAGGGGGTCACCCATCCTGGTTCTACTCCCAGCTAAGCACGCTTAACTGTGGAGTTCTGGTGGGTTCACAACCATCACGACTTTAAAACGCGTTGTGTCATAGAAGGGTGATAATCATACATATAATACTTCCCCATTCCTAGCCAGGCGATGTGGGATTGAGCACCCTGTAGCCTGCCAGTGTGGTAGCTCGCCCAGTGTCTCGCACCCGCCCACATCACACCGCCCACAAGGGTCACCACAATCCACCCCCATAGGAGGCCCGACGTCCCCGTCGGCGCACTTCCGGCTGGGTCAGGCTCTGATACAATTTGTAAAGCCCCACCCTATCCAGACACAATATTGTCCGCTTTTGGTTCCCCCGGACCAGAGACTTCCCAGGGGGTCACCCATCCTGGTACTACTCCCAGCTAACCACGCTTAACTGTGGAGTTCTGGTGGGTTCACAACCATCACGGCTTTAAAACGCGTTGTGTCATAGAAGGGTGATAATCATACATATAATACTTCCCCATTCCTACCCAGACGATGTGGGATTGAGCACCCTGTAGCCTGCCAGTGTGGTAGCTCGCCCAGTGTCTCGCACCCGCCCACATCACACCCGCCCACAAGGGTCACCACACTAATTGTTTCTTTTACTTGTCCAGATGGTGGAATTTGGAACAAAGCACCATACGGTTGTGATCATTCATGAGTGCAGCAACAACGTCGTCACGGTCGAATTTGGCATAAAGCAACGTATAATTCTAAGTATGGCACGCGTTCACTTGGATTGGGACTTTTCGAATCAAAACAAGTCAAAGGAAACATGTTCAAAATCGTTGTTGTGATTCTCTATTCTTCTCCACATCCAGACGGTCAATTCTAGCACAAAGCAACATACTGTTGTGGTCATGCCTGATTTTTGTAAGGAATTGTTCTTTTCGACTCAGAACAACTCAAACACACTTGGATGAAGATCGGATCGACATACTCGTCGTGTCTTTGGGAGGCTTTGATGGTTTAATTTCAAAATAAGCAACGTACGATTCTTATTATGCCAAGACTTCTCCTGGAATGTGATTTTCAAATCAAAACAACTCAAAGGAAACAAGTTTAAAATGGTTGGTTGCTTGCTAATTGTTTCCTTTAGATGTCCAAACGATCGAATTTGGAACAAAGCACCATACGGTTGTGATGAAGATCGGATTGACTTGTTCGTCGTTTCTTTTGGACGCTTTGATGGTCTGATTTGGAAAAAAGCAACGTACGATTCTGATTATGGCACGACTTCTCAAGGAATAGGGTTTTTGAATTAGAACAACTCAAACTAAACTTGTTGAAAATCTTGGATAGCTTGCTAATTGTTTCTTTTACTTGTCCAGATGGTCGAATTTGGAACAAAGCACCATACGGTTGTGATCATTCATGAGTGCAGCAACAACGTCGTCACGGTCGAATTTGGCATAAAGCAACGTATAATTCTAAGTATGGCACGCGTTCACTTGGATTGGGACTTTTCGAATCAAAACAAGTCAAACGAAACAAGTTCGAAATCGTTGTTGTTATTCTCTATTCTTCTGCACAGCCAGACGGTTAATTCTAGCACAAAGCAACATACTGTTGTGGTCATGCCTGATTTTTGCATGGAATTGTTCTTTTCGACTCAGAACAACTCAAACAAACTTGGATGAAGATCGGATCGACATACTCGTCGTTTCTTTGGGAGGCTTTGATGGTTTAATTTCAAAATAAGCAACGTACGATTCTTATTATGCCAAGACTTCTCCTGGAATGTGATTTTCAAATCAAAACAACTCAAAGGAAACAAGTTTAAAATGGTTGGTAGCTTGCTAATTATTTCCTTTAGATGTCCAAACGGTCGAATTTGGAACAAAGCACCATACGGTCGTGATGAAGATCGGATTGACTTGTTCGTCATTTCTTTTGGATGCTGTAATGATCTAATTTGGAAAAAAGCTACGTACGATTATGATTATGGCACGATTTCTCAAGGAATAGGGTTTTTGAATTAGAACAACTCAAACTAAACTTGTTTAAAATCTTCGATAGCTTGCTAATTGTGTCTTTTACTTGTCCAGATGGTCGAATTAGGCACAAAGCACCATACGGTTCTGATCATTCATGAGTGCAGAAAGGACGTCGTCACGGTCGAATTTGGCATAAAGCAACGTATAATTCTAAGTATGGCACGATTTCACTTGGATTGGGACTTTTCGAATCAAAACAAGTCAAACGAAACAAGTTCGAAATCGTTGTTGTGATTCTCTATTCTTCTGCACATCCTGACGGTCAATTCTAGCACAAAGCAACATACTGTTGTGGTCATGCCTGATTTTTGCAAGGAATTGTTCTTTTCGACTCAGAACAACTCAAACAAACTTGGATGAAGATCGGATCGACATACTCGTCGTTTCTTTGGGAGGCTTTGATGGTTTAATTTCAAAATAAGCAACGTACGATTCTTATTATGCCAAGACTTCTCCTGGAATGTGATTTTCAAATCAAAACAACTCAAAGGAAACAAGTTTAAAATGGTTGGTTGCTTGCTAATTGTTTCCTTTAGATGTCCAAACGATCGAATTTGGAACAAAGCACCATACGGTTGTGATGAAGATCGGATTGACTTGTTCGTCGTTTCTTTTGGACGCTTTGATGGTCTGATTTGGAAAAAAGCAACGTACGATTCTGATTATGGCACGACTTCTCCTAGAATGTGGTTTTCGAATTAGAACAACTCAAACTAAACTTGTTTAAAATCTTCGATAGCTTGCTAATTGTTTCTTTTAGTTGTCTAGATGGTCGAATTTGGCACAAAGCACCATACGGTTCTGATCATTCATGAGTGCAGAAAGGACGTCGTCACGGTCGAATTTGGCTTAGAGCAACGTATAATTCTATGTATGGCACAATTTCACTTGGATTGGGACTTTTCGAATCAAAACAAGTCAAACGAAACAAGTTTGAAATCGTTGTTGTGATTCTCTATTCTTCTGCACAGCCAGACGGTCAATTCTAGCACAAAGCAACATACTGTTGTGGTCATGCCTGATTTTTGCATGGAATTGTTCCTTTCGACTCAGAACAACTCAACCAAACTTGGATGAAGATCGGATCGACATACTCGTCGTTTCTTTGGGAGGCTTTGATGGTTTAATTTCAAAATAAGCAACGTACGATTCTTATTATGCCAAGACTTCTCCTGGAATGTGATTTTCAAATCAAAACAACTCAAAGGAAACAAGTTTAAAATGGTTGGTTGCTTGCTAATTGTTTCCTTTAGATGTCCAAACGATCGAATTTGGAACAAAGCACCATACGGTTGTGATTAAGATCGGATTGACTTGTTCGTCATTTCTTTTGGATGCTTTGATGGTCTAATTTGGAAAAAAGCAACGTACGATTCTGATTATGGCACGACTTCTCAAGGAATAGGGTTTTTGAATTAGAACAACTCAAACTAAACTTGTTGAAAATCTTGGATAGCTTGCTAATTGTTTCTTTTACTTGTCCAGATGGTCGAATTTGGAACAAAGCACCATACGGTTGTGATCATTCATGAGTGCAGCAACAACGTCGTCACGGTCGAATTTGGCATAAAGCAACGTATAATTCTAAGTATGGCACGCGTTCACTTGGATTGGGACTTTTCGAATCAAAACAAGTCAAACGAAACATGTTCAAAATCGTTGTTGTGATTCTCTATTCTTCTCCACATCCAGACGGTCAATTCTAGCACAAAGCAACATACTGTTGTGGTCATGCCTGATTTTTGCAAGGAATTGTTCTTTTCGACTCAGAACAACTCAAACAAACTTGGATGAAGATCGGATCGACATACTCGTCGTTTCTTTGGGAGGCTTTGATGGTTTAATTTCAAAATAAACAACGTACGATTCGTATTATGCCAGGACTTCTCCTGGAATGTGGTTTTCAAATCAAAACAACGCAAATGAAACAAGTTTAAAATGGTTGGTAGCTTGCTAATTGTTTCCTTTAGATGTCCAAAAGGTCGAATTTGGAACAAAGCACCATACGGTCGTGATGCAGATCGGATTGACTTGTTCGTCATTTCTATTGGATGCTTTGATGGTCTAATTTGGAAAAAAGCAACGTACGATTCTGATTATGGCACAACTTCTCAAGGAATAGGGTTTTTGAATTAGAACAACTCAAACTAAACTTGTTGAAAATCTTCGATAGCTTGCTAATTGTTTCTTTTACTTGTCCAGATGGTCGAATTTGGCACAAAGCACCATACGGTTGTGATCATTCATGAGTGCAGCAAGGACGTCGTCACGATCGAATTTGGCATAGAGCAACGTATAATTCTAAGTATGGCACGATTTCACTTGGATTGGGACTTTTCGAATCAAAACAAGTCAAACGAAACAAGTTCGAAATCGTTGTTGTGATTCTCTATTCTTCTGCACATCCAGACGGTCAATTCTAGCATAAAGCAACATACTGTTGTGGTCATGCCTGATTTTTGCAAGGAATTGATCTTTTCGACTCAGAACAACTCAAACAAACTTGGATGAAGATCGGATCGACATACTCGTCGTTTCTTTGGGAGGCTTTGATGGTTTAATTTCAAAATAAGCAACGTACGATTCGTATTATGCCAGGACTTCTCCTGGAATGTGGTTTTCAAATCAAAACAACTCAAAGGAAACAAGTTTAAAATGGTTGGTAGCTTGCTAATTATTTCCTTTAGATGTCCAAACGGTCGAATTTGGAACAAAGCACCATACGGTCGTGATGAAGATCGGATTGACTTGTTCGTCATTTCTTTTGGATGCTGTAATGATCTAATTTGGAAAAAAGCTACGTACGATTATGATTATGGCACGATTTCTCAAGGAATAGGGTTTTTGAATTAGAACAACTCAAACTAAACTTGTTTAAAATCTTCGATAGCTTGCTAATTGTTTCTTTTACTTGTCCAGATGGTCGAATTTGGCACAAAGCACTATACGGTTGTGATCATTCATGAGTGCAGCAAGGACGTTGTCACGGTCGAATTTGGCATAAAGCAACATATAATTCTAAGTATGGCACAATTTCACTTGGATTGGGACTTTTCGAATCAAAACAAGTCAAACGAAACAAGTTCGAAATCGTTGTTGTTATTCTCTATTCTTCTGCACAGCCAGACGGTTAATTCTAGCACAAAGCAACATACTGTTGTGGTCATGCCTGATTTTTGCATGGAATTGTTCTTTTCGACTCAGAACAACTCAAACAAACTTGGATAAAGATCGGATCGACATACTCGTCGTTTCTTTGGGAGGCTTTGATGGTTTAATTTCAAAATAAGCAACGTACGATTCTTATTATGCCAAGACTTCTCCTGGAATGTGGTTTTCAAATCAAAACAACGCAAATGAAACAAGTTTAAAATGGTTGGTAGCTTGCTAATTGTTTCCTTTAGATGTCCAAAAGGTCGAATTTGGAACAAAGCACCATACGGTTGTGATGCAGATCGGATTGACTTGTTCGTCATTTCTATTGGATGCTTTGATGGTCTAATTTGGAAAAAAGCAACGTACGATTCTGATTATGGCACAACTTCTCAAGGAATAGGGTTTTTGAATTAGAACAACTCAAACTAAACTTGTTGAAAATCTTCGATAGCTTGCTAATTGTTTCTTTTACTTGTCCAGATGGTCGAATTTGGCACAAAGCACCATACGGTTGTGATCATTCATGAGTGCAGCAAGGACGTCGTCACGATCGAATTTGGCATAGAGCAACGTATAATTCTAAGTATGGCACGATTTCACTTGGATTGGGATTTTTCGAATCAAAACATGTCAAACGAAACAAGTTCAAAACCGTTGTTGTCATTCTCTATTCTTCTGCACATCCAGACGGTCAATTCTAGAACAAAGCAACATACTGTTGTGGTCATGCCTGATTTTTGCAAGGAATTGTTCTTTTCCACTCAGAATAAGTCAAACAAACTTGGATGAAGATCGGATCGACATGCTCGTCGTTCCTTTGGGACGCTTTGGGGGTTTAATTTTGAAAAAAGCAACGTACGATTCGTATTATGGCACGACTTCTCCTGGAATGGGGTTTCGAATCAAAATAGCTCAAACAAAATAAGTTTGAAATCGTTGTTAGCTTGCTAATTGTTTCCTTTAGATGTCCAAAAGTTCGAATTTGGAACAAAGCACCATACGGTTGTGATGAAGATCGGATTGACTTATTCGTCATTTCTTTTGGATGCTTTGATGGTCTAATTTGGAAAAAAGCAACGTACGATTCTGATTATGGCACAACTTCTCAAGGAATAGGGTTTTTGAATTAGAACAACTCAAACTAAACTTGTTTAAAATATTCGATAGCTTGCTAATTGTTTTCTTTTACTTGTCCAGATGGTCGAATTTGGCACAAAGCACCATACGGTTGTGATCATTCATGAGTGCAGCAAGGACGTCCTCACAGTCAAATTTGGTATAAAGCAACGTATAATTCTAAGTATGGCACGATTTCACTTGGATTGGGACTTTTCGTATCAAAATAAGTCAAACGAAACAAGTTCAAAACCGTTGTTGTCATTCTCTATTCTTCTGGATATCCAGATGGACAATTCTAGCACATAGCACCATACGGTTGTGGTCATGCCTGATTTTTGCAAGGAATTGTTCTTTTTGACTCAGAGCAACTCCAACAAACATGGATGATGTAACGCCCCACCCTATCCCGACACAATATTGTCCGCTTTTGGTTCCCCCGGACCAGAGACTTCCCAGGGGGTCACCCATCCTGGTACTACTCCCAGCTAAGCACGCTTAACTGTGGAGTTCTGGTGGGTTCACAACCATCACGGCTTTAAAACGCGTTGTGTCATAGAAGGGTGATAATCATACATATAATACTTCCCCATTCCACACCCAGGCGATGTGGGATTGAGCACCCTGTAGCCTGCCAGTGTGGTAGCTCGCCCAGTGTCTCGCACCCGCCCACATCACACCCGCCCACAAGGGTCACCACAATCCACCCCCCTAGGAGGCCCGACGTCCCC
Source organism: Cornus controversa (assembly GCA_026545225.1). NCBI lineage: Eukaryota > Viridiplantae > Streptophyta > Magnoliopsida > Cornales > Cornaceae > Cornus > Cornus controversa. The sequence continues at coordinate 12,638,967 of CM048852.1, forward strand.
GTCGGCACACTTCCGGCTGGGTCAGGCTCTGATACCATTTGTAACGCCCCACCCTATCCCGACACAATATTGTCCGCTTTTGGTTCCCCCGGACCAGAGACTTCCCAGGGGGTCACCCATCCTAGTACTACTCCCAGCTAAGCACGCTTAACTGTGGAGTTCTGGTGGGTTCACAACCATCACGGCTTTAAAACGCGTTCTGGAGAATGACGTCTGGTAAGGATTGGTTTTGGAAAGACCATGACTATGCTAATTTCGAGGACGAAATTCCTTGAAGGAGGGGAGGTTGTAAGGACCGGAATAATTTTAACCGGTTTCGGATTATTTTTGGACCGGGTTATTTTTTTTTTGAATTAATTAAATTCGAAAATGCGAATATATATATATGGATGAAATTATATATATATATTTATATGGAGGTGGAGGATATGGATTCCTATATATATATAGGATTATATATATAGTTGAAGAGAATATATATATATATATATATATAGCAAGTGTGTTTATTTATTTATTTATTTTTTTTAAATACTTGTAGATGCATATATATATTATTATATGTATGTATGAGATTGTGTGGATGAGAGTGGTGCACAGAATATGTGGTGTGTGAGTGTGCAAGAAAATGATTCAAAATAAAGAGAGACCCACGTGGGTCGGCTGGAGATAAGGGAGGAAAAGAAGAAAAGAGAAAAGAAGAAAAGGAAAGAAAAAGAAAAGAAAAGAAAAAGAAAAAGAAGGAAGAAGAGAGAGGAGAAAATCGGGGAAAGAGAGAGAAGAGAAGGGGATCGGGAAATCGAGAGAAGCCAAGAGAGAGGAGGAGCCGATCCAGCGGCGGCGGTGACTGGGGCTGCCGACCACTCACGGTGGAGGTGGCTTGCGGCGGCGACGGTGGTGGAGGCACGGTTGAGCCGTGTTTGGCGCAGCGGACGGTGGTCTCTGGAGTTGGTTCTGGTGGGTGTGCCGAGGGTGGTGAACCCCAGTAGTGGTGGTGCTCGGTGGCTCGGATGAGGGAACTTGGTGGGTTCGGTTGGGTCTGTTTGGCTCACCGTTAATCACGGTTTGGTCGAGCGTGGTGGCAGTCGCAGTTGTGGGTTCAGTTGTTGGTTCAAGACGACGATGATGGTGCGGCTGGGTTGGTTTCATGGTGGCTCTCGGCTGGTGGTGAGGACGGCTACTGTTCCGGCGGTGCGTGATTGGGTTGTGTTTGGATGGGTTCTCACAGTTGTGTTTGGTTCCGACGATGGGCTTTCGGACAGTTTGTGATTGAAGTGGGTGATGTTGGGTATTGACTGGTTTCGGTTAAGTGGCACATGGTGGTCGCAGGTGGTGGCTTTCCGGCAGTGGGGGGGGCTGGTTTCTCATGGCTGTTTGGACAGCTTACTTTGGTGTGGTCACGGTTTGGGCTTTAATTGACTATGTTGGCTGGTCTTGGTTGTAGCCAGGGTAGTGGTTACTTGATGATGATGATGGTGGTGTAAATGGCAGAATTTGGGCTGAAATTGTGGGCTGTCAATTTGAGTTACATACATGAGTTTGGGCAATTGAAATGAAATTAGATCAGTTAGTTGGCCTAATTAAATTAGGCCAAGTCCATGGACAATGAAATGGGCTTTGATAGCGGGTTAGAATTGGTTTACGAAATGAGTAAATGGAGTTGGTATATGGGTTGAGCTTTAGAATGTAAATTGACCCAATGGTTGAGACATCGTGGATTTAGATGTTTGGGCTTGAACTTGGAATTGAGTTATGATGAGGATTGGGCCACAACATGAATTGGGCCAAGCGCAGGAATTAGCGAGGAGGACATGAACTAGTCCAGTGGATTTGTTCGTGTGGGCTTCGACACAGGACTGGACCGGGACTTGGAAATGGACCACTTTACAAGCGCGGACTTAGCGAAAGTGGGACTTAAGGCAAGTTGATTCTTGCCTCTATCTCTATGTATATTTTAACTATGCTGATTAATTTTACATATGTGCTTAATTTAGTCATATGTGGCGTTTTCATATATATATGTGCATGTATATATATATATATATATAAAGGTGTTTATATATATATATATATGTGGGATGTGAGGATAAATACATGTGGGTATATATATATGTGTGGGCTTGGAAAGTGAGAGCATTGTTAAATTTCAAATGCTGATTTGCATTGTTATATGCCTATTTAGGGATTGAGCCATGTAAAGTATGCTAAATTATATATGTATATTTAGCTAGATGTTGCCTTGCATGCAGATATGATTCTTATGCATGAGTTGAGTATACGTAAATATGTATGTGATTATGTATTCGGTGCAGTAATAGAAATGCATGCTAAATTGATTATAGCATAGAAGGGTATTGGAAAAGCATGAAATATGTGAATTGTTCTGCATGTTTTTACTACCTATATGGGTGACATGATATATATATATATGTATATATATATTTGCGTGATTGTATATGGTTGTAAGAATGCATGTTGGTTGCGCGTAGTAAAATGCATAATTGGAATGAAAGCATGATTATATTTACGCTAATATACGTATATGTGTTATTATATGCAAGATGTGACATCTATGTATATGTTGTGTATGTGCAAATGTGATTATGAATGATTTCCATGAAGAGTGTGTTTATTAATGAAAACGTGAAGATGTGGTGTTTACAGATTTGTGCATGAAAGAAATGACTTTCTTCTTGAAAAATGCATAAGCATGATGGTTTCCATGATATGAGTGTGATGACATTGTGACAATCTTGAGGTGAAAGGAAAATGCATTGATTTGAGAAAAATGCATTCATGGTGTGGATAAGTGCATGGGTGTGCTTATATGCACTATATATATGATTTTGGGGCAGGAGTGTGAAAATTAAGATAAGGGGATGGCCCCTAGGGTGAAAGACCCAAAACTTGGCCAAGAGGAGGTGCTCCCTTCGGGTTAGTAACCCGATAAAGCACAAGCAGAGTTTGGGTGCCGAAGAGACCCTTACTATTGGAGTGATGAGAAAGCCCCTTATGAATTAGTTTGGTGTGAGTTATATACGTATGTATTTGCACTTCATGTGAAGCATCATGCATGATTTGAGAAATGTGGATGTTTGGGTAAAAATGCATGAGCATGTGCATTTATGCATGATTCAATGGATCTTGTTGAGTAGGTGACGTGGTATTTGATTCACATTCTTCATGTAAATGCTTCTGTTCATATATGTTTTCTATACATAATGACGTTGGAAGTGTACTGCCTTGAACATGTTGTAAATGATTTTCATAAGTCATGTACAGTTGATTTAAATGTTCATAAGTGCTAGAACTGCCATGTGCATTGTTAGTTCATGTATGCTAGGAGGGGCATGACTTTAAATATTATGATATATTTAAGTGCATGTATAGTTTTGAGAATATGTGAGGATCGACCTGCTGCTGCGATGATAGTATGGTTCTATATACCTTGTTGGGCCTTTGAGCTCACCCCCTCCCAGGTTTTGCAGGTATTGCTGATTACGGAGTCAGTTAGAGGACTCATGGTACCGGAGGCAGAGGTAGTAGTTAAATTCTTTAGAATTTAATGTATAACTAGGACATTTGGATTAGATGTATGGAGCAATTATGGTGATTCAGTTCCTTCAGATGTATTTCATTCATGTGATGTATAGATGTAATACGGACATTCAAGGACTGAGGCATGTATATTTTTGATTCTATTATGCATGCAGTAGAAATGCTGGGGGGACACGAGCCCAGAAGTGTCCATTTTGATTGTTTAGATATAAATGCTGGGGGGACACATGCCCAGAAGTGTCCATATGAATTGTAAAGCAGGTGTAACATGCCAGGAACTAATTATTTAGAATGGGTCATGCCCGATTTTCGTGAAAATCATTTGCAAGGGCCATTGATGATCTTATGTCACCTAAATGGTGTACATATAGAATGCTTCCGCAATAGAATAGATTAAAATGAGATTAAGGTGTGGGAATTTGAAGTGAAATTACGGATTCACCCCCGTTTCCCTCGCTCCTAACCGGGTGTCGGAAACCGGGGCGTGACAGATGAAGATCGGATCGACATGTTCGTCGTTTCTTTGGGACGCTTTGCGGTTTAATTTCAAAAAAAGCAACGTATGATTCGTATTATGGCACGACTTCTCCTGGAATGTGGTTTTCGAATCAAAACAACGCAAATGAAACAAGTTTAAAATGGTTGGTAGCTTGCTAATTGTTTCCTTTAGATGTCCAAACGGTCGAATTTGGAACAAAGCACCATACGGTTGTGATGAAGATCGGATTGACTTGTTCGTCATTTCTTTTGGATGCTTTGATGGTCTAATTTGGAAAAAAGCAACGTACGATTCTGATTATGGCACAACTTCTCAAGGAATAGGGTTTTTGAATTAGAACAACTCAAACTAAACTTAGATGAAGATCGGATCGACATACTCGCCGTTTCTTTGGGACGTTTTGATGGTTTAATTTCAAAATAAGCAACGTACGATTCGTATTATGCCAGGACTTCTCCTGGAATGTGGTTTTCGAATCAAAACAACTCAAAGGAAACAAGTTTAAAATGGTTGGTAGCTTGCTAATTGTTTCCTTTAGATGTCCAAACGGTCGAATTTGGAACAAAGCACCATACTGTTGTGATGAAGATTGGATTCACATGTTCGTCATTTCTTTTGGATGTTTTGATGCACTAATTTGGAAAAAAGCAACGTACGATTCTGATTGTGGCACAACTTCTCCAGGAATTGGGTTTTTGAATTAGAACAACTCAAACTAGTTTAAAATCATCGACAGCTTGCTAATTGTTTCTTTTACTTGCCCAGATGGTCGAATTTCGCACAAAGCACCATACGGTTGTGATAATTCATCAGTGCAGCAAGGAATTACTCTTTTCGATTCAGGACCTCCTCACGGTCGAATTTGGCATAAAGCAACTTATAATTCTAAGTATGGCACGATTTCACTTGGATTGGGACTTTTCGAATCAAAACAAGTCGAACGAAAAGAGTTCGAAACCGTTGTTGTCATTCTCTATTCTTCTAGACATCCAGATGGTCAATTCTAGCACAAAGCACCATACGGTTGTAGTCATGCCTGATTTTTGTAATGAATTATTCTTTTCGACTCAAAACAACTCAAACAAACATGGATGAATATCAGATATACATGCTCATCGTTTCTTTGGGACGCTTTGATGGTTTAATTTCAAAAAAAGCAATGTACGATTCGTATTATGGGACGACTTCTCCTGTAATGTGGTTTTCGAATCAAAACAACTCAAATGAAATGAGTTTAAAATGGTTGGTAGCTTGTTAATTGTTTCCTTTAGATGTCCAAAAGGTCGAATTTGTAATAAAGCACCATACGGTTGTGATGAAGATCGGATTTACTTGTTCGCCATTTCTTTTGGATGCTTTGATGGTCTAATTTAGAAAAATGCAACGTACGATTCTGATTATGGCACAACTTCTCCAGGAATGGGGTTTTTGAATCAGAACAACTCAAACTAAACTTGTCTAAAATCGTGGATAGCTGGCTAATGGTTTCTTTTAGTTGTCCAGATGGTCAAATTTCGCACGAAGCACCATACGGTTGTGATTATTCATGAGTGCAGCAAGGAATTACTCTTTTCGATTCAGGACGTCCTCACGGTCGAATTTGGCATAAAGCAACGTATAATTCTAAGTATGGCACGATTTCACTTGCTTTGGGACTTTTCGAATCAAAACATGTCAAACGAAACAAGTTCAAAACTGTTGTTGTCATTCTCTATTCTTCTGCACATCCAGACGGTCAATTCTAGCACAAAGCACCATACTGTTGTGGTCATGCCTGATTTTTGCAAGGAATTGTTCTTTTCCACTCAGAATAACTCAAACAAACTTGGATGAAGATCGGATCGACATGCTCGTCGTTTCTTTGGGACGCTTTGGCGGTTTAATTTTGAAAAAAGCAACGTACGATTCGTATTATGGCACGACTTCTCCTGGAATGGGGTTTCGAATCAAAACAACTCAAACAAAACAAGTTTGAAATCGTTGTTAGCTTGCTAATTGTTTCCTTTAGATGTCCTAACGGTCAAATTTGGAACAAAGCACCATACGGTTGTGATGAAGATCGGATTGACATGTTCGTCATTTCTTTTGGATGCTTTGATGCTGTAATTTGGAAAAAAGCAACGTACAATTCTGATTATGGCACGACTTCTCCCGGAATGGGATTTTTGAATTAGAACAACTCAAACTAAACTTGTTTAAAATCATCGATAGCTTGCTAATTGTTTCTTTTACTTGTCCAGATGGTCGAACTTGGCACAAAGCATCATACGGTTGTGATCATTCATGAGTGCAGCAAGGACGTCCTCACAGTCAAATTTGGCGTAAAGCAACGTATAATTCTAAGTATGGCACGATTTCACTTGGATTGGGACTTTTCGTATCAAAATAAGTCAAACGAAACAAGTTCGAAACCGTTGTTGTCATTCTCTATTCTTCTGGATATCCAGATGGTCAATTCTAGCACAAAGCACCATACGGTTGTGGTCATGCCTGATTTTTGCAAGGAATTGTTCTTTTGACTCAGAACAACTCCAACAAACATGGACGAAGATCGGATCGACATGTTCGTCGTTTCTTTGGGACGCTTTGCGGTTTAATTTCAAAAAAAGCAACGTATGATTCGTATTATGGCACGACTTCTCCTGGAATGTGGTTTTCGAATCAAAACAACGCAAATGAAACAAGTTTAAAATGGTTGGTAGCTTGCTAATTGTTTCCTTTAGATGTCCAAAAGGTCGAATTTGGAACAAAGCACCATACGGTTGTGATGAAGATCGGATTGACTTGTTCGTCATTTCTTTTGGATGCTTTGATGGTCTAATTTGGAAAAAAGCAACGTACGATTCTGATTATGGCACAACTTCTCAAGGAATAGGGTTTTTGAATTAGAACAACTCAAACTAAACTTGTTTAAAATCTTCGATAGCTTGCTAATTGTTTCTTTTACTTGTCCAGATGGTCGAATTTGGCACAAAGCACCATACGGTTGTGATCATTCATGAGTGCAGCAAGGACGTCGTCACGGTCGAATTTGGCATAAAGTAACGTATAATTCTAAGTATGGCACGATTTCACTTGGATTGGGACTTTTCGAATCAAAACAAGTCAAACGAAACAAGTTCGAAACCGTTGTTGTCATTCTCTATTCTCCTGCACATCCAGACGGTCAATTCTAGAACAAAGCAACATACTGTTGTGGTCATGCCTGATTTTTGCACGGAATTATTCTTTTCGACTCAGAACAACTCAAACAAACTTAGATGAAGATCGGATCGACATACTCGCCGTTTCTTTGGGACGTTTTGATGGTTTAATTTCAAAATAAGCAACGTACGATTCGTATTATTCCAGGACTTCTCCTGGAATGTGGTTTTCGAATCAAAACAACTCAAAGGAAACAAGTTTAAAATGGTTGGTAGCTTGCTAATTGTTTCCTTTAGATGTCCAAAAGGTCGAATTTGGAACAAAGCACCATACGGTTGTGATGAAGATCGGATTGACTTGTTCGTCATTTCTTTTGGATGCTTTGATGGTCTAATTTGGAAAAAAGCAACGTACGATTCTGATTATGGCACAACTTCTCAAGGAATAGGGTTTTTGAATTAGAACAACTCAAACTAAACTTGTTTAAAATCTTCGATAGCTTGCTAATTGTTTCTTTTACTTGTCCAGATGGTCGAATTTGGCACAAAGCACCATACGGTTGTGATCATTCATGAGTGCAGCAAGGACGTCGTCACGATCGAATTTGGCATAGAGCAACGTATAATTCTAAGTATGGCACGATTTCACTTGGATTGGGACTTTTCGAATCAAAACAAGTCAAACGAAACAAGTTCGAAACCGTTGTTGTCATTCTCTATTCTTCTGGATATCCAGATGGTCAATTCTTGCACAAAGCACCATACGGTTGTTTTCATGCCTAATTTTTGCAAGAAATTGTTCTTTTTGACTCAGAACAACTCCAACAAACATGGATGAAGATCGGATCGACATGTTCGTCGTTTCTTTGGGACGCTTTGCGGTTTAATTTCAAAAAAAGCAACGTATGATTCGTATTATGGCACGACTTCTCCTGGAATGTGGTGTTCGAATCAAAACAACGCAAATGAAACAAGTTTAAAATGGTTGGTAGCTTGCTAATTGTTTCCTTTAGATGTCCAAAAGGTCGAATTTGGAACAAAGCACCATACGGTTGTGATGAAGATCGGATTGACTTGTTCGTCATTTCTTTTGGATGCTTTGATGGTCTAATTTGGAAAAAAGCAACGTACGATTCTAATTATGGCACAACTTCTCAAGGAATAGGGTTTTTGAATTAGAACAACTCAAACTAAACTTGTTTAAAATCTTCGATAGCTTGCTAATTGTTTCTTTTACTTGTCCAGATGGTCGAATTTGGCACAAAGCACCATACGGTTGTGATCATTCATGAGTGCAGCAAGGACGTCGTCACGGTCGAATTTGGCATAGAGCAACGTATAATTCTAAGTATGGCACGATTTCACTTGGATTGGGACTTTTCGAATTAAAACAAGTCAAATGTAACAAGTTTGAAACCGTTGTTGTCATTCTCTATTCTTCTGCACATCCAGACGGTCAATTCTAGAACAAAGCAACATACTGTTGTGGTCATGCCTGATTTTTGCACGGAATTATTCTTTTCGACTCAGAACAACTCAAACAAACTTAGATGAAGATCGGATCGACATACTCGCCGTTTCTTTGGGACGTTTTGATGGTTTAATTTCAAAATAAGCAACGTACGATTCGTATTATGCCAGGACTTCTCCTGGAATGTGGTTTTCGAATCAAAACAACTCAAAGGAAACAAGTTTAAAATGGTTGGTAGCTTGCTAATTGTTTCCTTTAGATGTCCAAACGGTCAAATTTGGAACAAACCACCATACGGTTGTGATGAAGATTGGATTCACATGTTCAACATTTCTTTGGGATGTTTTGATGCACTAATTTGGAAAAAAGCAACGTACGATTCTTATTGTGGCACAACTTCTCCAGGAATTGGGTTTTTGAATTAGAACAACTCAAACTAGTTTAAAATCATCGACAGCTTGCTAATTGTTTCTTTTACTTGCCCAGATGGTCGAATTTCGCACAAAGCACCATACGGTTGTGATAATTCATCAGTGCAGCAAGGAATTACTCTTTTCGATTCAGGACCTCCTCACGGTCGAATTTGGCATAAAGCAACTTATAATTCTAAGTATGGCACGATTTCACTTGGATTGGGACTTTTCGAATCAAAACAAGTCGAACGAAAAGAGTTCGAAACCGTTGTTGTCATTCTCTATTCTTCTAGACATCCAGATGGTCAATTCTAGCACAAAGCACCATACGGTTGTAGTCATGCCTGATTTTTGTAATGAATTATTCTTTTCGACTCAAAACAACTCAAACAAACATGGATGAATATCAGATATACATGCTCATCGTTTCTTTGGGACGCTTTGATGGTTTAATTTCAAAAAAAGCAATGTACGATTCGTATTATGGGACGACTTCTCCTGTAATGTGGTTTTCGAATCAAAACAACTCAAATGAAATGAGTTTAAAATGGTTGGTAGCTTGTTAATTGTTTCCTTTAGATGTCCAAAAGGTCGAATTTGGAATAAAGCACCATACGGTTGTGATGAAGATCGGATTGACTTGTTCGCCATTTCTTTTGGATGCTTTGATGGTCTAATTTAGAAAAATGCAACTTAAGATTCTGATTATGGCACAACTTCTCCAGGAATGGGGTTTTTGAATCAGAACAACTCAAACTAAACTTGTCTAAAATCGTGGATAGCTGGCTAATGGTTTCTTTTAGTTGTCCAGATGGTCAAATTTCGCACAAAGCACCATACGGTTGTGATTATTCATGAGTGCAGCAAGGAATTACTCTTTTCGATTCAGGACGTCCTCACGGTCGAATTTGGCATAAAGCAACGTATAATTCTAAGTATGGCACGATTTCACTTGCTTTGGGACTTTTCGAACCAAAACAAGTTAAACGAAACAAGTTCAAAACTGTTGTTGTCATTCTCTATTCTTCTGCACATCCAGACGGTCAATTCTAGCACAAAGCACCATACTGTTGTGGTCATGCCTGATTTTTGCAAGGAATTGTTCTTTTCCACTCAGAATAACTCAAACAAACTTGGATGAAGATCGGATCGACATGCTCGTCGTTTCTTTGGGACGCTTTGGCGGTTTAATTTTGAAAAAAGCAACGTACGATTCGTATTATGGCACGACTTCTCCTGGAATGGGGTTTCGAATCAAAACAACTCAAACAAAACAAGTTTGAAATCGTTGTTAGCTTGCTAATTGTTTCCTTTAGATGTCCTAACGGTCAAATTTGGAACAAAGCACCATACGGTTGTGATGAAGATCGGATTGACTTGTTCGTCATTTCTTTTGGATGCTTTGATGGTCTAATTTGGAAAAAAGCAACGTACGATTCTGATTATGGCACGACTTCTCAAGGAATAGGGTTTTTGAATTAGAACAACTCAAACTAAACTTGTTTAAAATCTTCGATAGCTTGCTAATTGTTTCTTTTACTTGTCCAGATGGTCGAATTTGGCACAAAGCACCATACGGTTGTGATCATTCATGAGTGCAGCAAGGACGTCGTCACGGTCGAATTTGGCATAAAGTAACGTATAATTCTAAGTATGGCACGATTTTACTTGGATTGGGACTTTTCGAATCAAAACAAGTCAAACGAAACAAGTTCGAAACCGTTGTTGTCATTCTCTATTCTCCTGCACATCCAGACGGTCAATTCTAGAACAAAGCAACATACTGTTGTGGTCATGCCTGATTTTTGCACGGAATTATTCTTTTCGACTCAGAACAACTCAAACAAACTTAGATGAAGATCGGATCGACATACTCGCCGTTTCTTTGGGACGTTTTGATGGTTTAATTTCAAAATAAGCAACGTACGATTCGTATTATTCCAGGACTTCTCCTGGAATGTGGTTTTCGAATCAAAACAACTCAAAGGAAACAAGTTTAAAATGGTTGGTAGCTTGCTAATTGTTTCCTTTAGATGTCCAAAAGGTCGAATTTGGAACAAAGCACCATACGGTTGTGATGAAGATCGGATTGACTTGTTCGTCATTTCTTTTGGATGCTTTGATGGTCTAATTTGGAAAAAAGCAACGTACGATTCTGATTATGGCACAACTTCTCAAGGAATAGGGTTTTTGAATTAGAACAACTCAAACTAAACTTGTTTAAAATCTTCGATAGCTTGCTAATTGTTTCTTTTACTTGTCCAGATGGTCGAATTTGGCACAAAGCACCATACGGTTGTGATCATTCATGAGTGCAGCAAGGACGTCGTCACGATCGAATTTGGCATAGAGCAACGTATAATTCTAAGTATGGCACGATTTCACTTGGATTGGGACTTTTCGAATCAAAACAAGTCAAACGAAACAAGTTCGAAACCGTTGTTGTCATTCTCTATTCTTCTGGATATCCAGATGGTCAATTCTTGCACAAAGCACCATACGGTTGTTTTCATGCCTAATTTTTGCAAGAAATTGTTCTTTTTGACTCAGAACAACTCCAACAAACATGGATGAAGATCGGATCGACATGTTCGTCGTTTCTTTGGGACGCTTTGCGGTTTAATTTCAAAAAAAGCAACGTATGATTCGTATTATGGCACGACTTCTCCTGGAATGTGGTGTTCGAATCAAAACAACGCAAATGAAACAAGTTTAAAATGGTTGGTAGCTTGCTAATTGTTTCCTTTAGATGTCCAAAAGGTCGAATTTGGAACAAAGCACCATACGGTTGTGATGAAGATCGGATTGACTTGTTCGTCATTTCTTTTGGATGCTTTGATGGTCTAATTTGGAAAAAAGCAACGTACGATTCTAATTATGGCACAACTTCTCAAGGAATAGGGTTTTTGAATTAGAACAACTCAAACTAAACTTGTTTAAAATCTTCGATAGCTTGCTAATTGTTTCTTTTACTTGTCCAGATGGTCGAATTTGGCACAAAGCACCATACGGTTGTGATCATTCATGAGTGCAGCAAGGACGTCGTCACGGTCGAATTTGGCATAGAGCAACGTATAATTCTAAGTATGGCACGATTTCACTTGGATTGGGACTTTTCGAATTAAAACAAGTCAAATGTAACAAGTTTGAAACCGTTGTTGTCATTCTCTATTCTTCTGCACATCCAGACGGTCAATTCTAGAACAAAGCAACATACTGTTGTGGTCATGCCTGATTTTTGCACGGAATTATTCTTTTCGACTCAGAACAACTCAAACAAACTTAGATGAAGATCGGATCGACATACTCGCCGTTTCTTTGGGACGTTTTGATGGTTTAATTTCAAAATAAGCAACGTACGATTCGTATTATGCCAGGACTTCTCCTGGAATGTGGTTTTCGAATCAAAACAACTCAAAGGAAACAAGTTTAAAATGGTTGGTAGCTTGCTAATTGTTTCCTTTAGATGTCCAAACGGTCAAATTTGGAACAAACCACCATACGGTTGTGATGAAGATTGGATTCACATGTTCAACATTTCTTTGGGATGTTTTGATGCACTAATTTGGAAAAAAGCAACGTACGATTCTTATTGTGGCACAACTTCTCCAGGAATTGGGTTTTTGAATTAGAACAACTCAAACTAGTTTAAAATCATCGACAGCTTGCTAATTGTTTCTTTTACTTGCCCAGATGGTCGAATTTCGCACAAAGCACCATACGGTTGTGATAATTCATCAGTGCAGCAAGGAATTACTCTTTTCGATTCAGGACCTCCTCACGGTCGAATTTGGCATAAAGCAACTTATAATTCTAAGTATGGCACGATTTCACTTGGATTGGGACTTTTCGAATCAAAACAAGTCGAACGAAAAGAGTTCGAAACCGTTGTTGTCATTCTCTATTCTTCTAGACATCCAGATGGTCAATTCTAGCACAAAGCACCATACGGTTGTAGTCATGCCTGATTTTTGTAATGAATTATTCTTTTCGACTCAAAACAACTCAAACAAACATGGATGAATATCAGATATACATGCTCATCGTTTCTTTGGGACGCTTTGATGGTTTAATTTCAAAAAAAGCAATGTACGATTCGTATTATGGGACGACTTCTCCTGTAATGTGGTTTTCGAATCAAAACAACTCAAATGAAATGAGTTTAAAATGGTTGGTAGCTTGTTAATTGTTTCCTTTAGATGTCCAAAAGGTCGAATTTGGAATAAAGCACCATACGGTTGTGATGAAGATCGGATTGACTTGTTCGCCATTTCTTTTGGATGCTTTGATGGTCTAATTTAGAAAAATGCAACTTAAGATTCTGATTATGGCACAACTTCTCCAGGAATGGGGTTTTTGAATCAGAACAACTCAAACTAAACTTGTCTAAAATCGTGGATAGCTGGCTAATGGTTTCTTTTAGTTGTCCAGATGGTCAAATTTCGCACAAAGCACCATACGGTTGTGATTATTCATGAGTGCAGCAAGGAATTACTCTTTTCGATTCAGGACGTCCTCACGGTCGAATTTGGCATAAAGCAACGTATAATTCTAAGTATGGCACGATTTCACTTGCTTTGGGACTTTTCGAATCAAAACAAGTTAAACGAAACAAGTTCAAAACTGTTGTTGTCATTCTCTATTCTTCTGCACATCCAGACGGTCAATTCTAGCACAAAGCACCATACTGTTGTGGTCATGCCTGATTTTTGCAAGGAATTGTTCTTTTCCACTCAGAATAACTCAAACAAACTTGGATGAAGATCGGATCGACATGCTCGTCGTTTCTTTGGGACGCTTTGGCGGTTTAATTTTGAAAAAAGCAACGTACGATTCGTATTATGGCACGACTTCTCCTGGAATGGGGTTTCGAATCAAAACAACTCAAACAAAACAAGTTTGAAATCGTTGTTAGCTTGCTAATTGTTTCCTTTAGATGTCCTAACGGTCAAATTTGGAACAAAGCACCATACGGTTGTGATGAAGATCGGATTGACATGTTCGTCATTTCTTTTGGATGCTTTGATGCTGTAATTTGGAAAAAAGCAACGTACAATTCTGATTATGGCACGACTTCTCCCGGAATGGGATTTTTGAATTAGAACAACTCAAACTAAACTTGTTTAAAATCATCGATAGCTTGCTAATTGTTTCTTTTACTTGTCCAGATGGTCGAACTTGGCACAAAGCATCATACGGTTGTGATCATTCATGAGTGCAGCAAGGACGTCCTCACAGTCAAATTTGGCGTAAAGCAACGTATAATTCTAAGTATGGCACGATTTCACTTGGATTGGGACTTTTCGTATCAAAATAAGTCAAACGAAACAAGTTCGAAACCGTTGTTGTCATTCTCTATTCTTCTGGATATCCAGATGGTCAATTCTAGCACAAAGCACCATACGGTTGTGGTCATGCCTGATTTTTGCAAGGAATTGTTCTTTTGACTCAGAACAACTCCAACAAACATGGACGAAGATCGGATCGACATGTTCGTCGTTTCTTTGGGACGCTTTGCGGTTTAATTTCAAAAAAAGCAACGTATGATTCGTATTATGGCACGACTTCTCCTGGAATGTGGTTTTCGAATCAAAACAACGCAAATGAAACAAGTTTAAAATGGTTGGTAGCTTGCTAATTGTTTCCTTTAGATGTCCAAAAGGTCGAATTTGGAACAAAGCACCATACGGTTGTGATGAAGATCGGATTGACTTGTTCGTCATTTCTTTTGGATGCTTTGATGGTCTAATTTGGAAAAAAGCAACGTACGATTCTGATTATGGCACAACTTCTCAAGGAATAGGGTTTTTGAATTAGAACAACTCAAACTAAACTTGTTTAAAATCTTCGATAGCTTGCTAATTGTTTCTTTTACTTGTCCAGATGGTCGAATTTGGCACAAAGCACCATACGGTTGTGATCATTCATGAGTGCAGCAAGGACGTCGTCACGGTCGAATTTGGCATAAAGTAACGTATAATTCTAAGTATGGCACGATTTCACTTGGATTGGGACTTTTCGAATCAAAACAAGTCAAACGAAACAAGTTCGAAACCGTTGTTGTCATTCTCTATTCTCCTGCACATCCAGACGGTCAATTCTAGAACAAAGCAACATACTGTTGTGGTCATGCCTGATTTTTGCACGGAATTATTCTTTTCGACTCAGAACAACTCAAACAAACTTAGATGAAGATCGGATCGACATACTCGCCGTTTCTTTGGGACGTTTTGATGGTTTAATTTCAAAATAAGCAACGTACGATTCGTATTATTCCAGGACTTCTCCTGGAATGTGGTTTTCGAATCAAAACAACTCAAAGGAAACAAGTTTAAAATGGTTGGTAGCTTGCTAATTGTTTCCTTTAGATGTCCAAAAGGTCGAATTTGGAACAAAGCACCATACGGTTGTGATGAAGATCGGATTGACTTGTTCGTCATTTCTTTTGGATGCTTTGATGGTCTAATTTGGAAAAAAGCAACGTACGATTCTGATTATGGCACAACTTCTCAAGGAATAGGGTTTTTGAATTAGAACAACTCAAACTAAACTTGTTTAAAATCTTCGATAGCTTGCTAATTGTTTCTTTTACTTGTCCAGATGGTCGAATTTGGCACAAAGCACCATACGGTTGTGATCATTCATGAGTGCAGCAAGGACGTCGTCACGATCGAATTTGGCATAGAGCAACGTATAATTCTAAGTATGGCACGATTTCACTTGGATTGGGACTTTTCGAATCAAAACAAGTCAAACGAAACAAGTTCGAAACCGTTGTTGTCATTCTCTATTCTTCTGGATATCCAGATGGTCAATTCTTGCACAAAGCACCATACGGTTGTTTTCATGCCTAATTTTTGCAAGGAATTGTTCTTTTTGACTCAGAACAACTCCAACAAACATGGATGAAGATCGGATCGACATGTTCGTCGTTTCTTTGGGACGCTTTGCGGTTTAATTTCAAAAAAAGCAACGTATGATTCGTATTATGGCACGACTTCTCCTGGAATGTGGTTTTCGAATCAAAACAACGCAAATGAAACAAGTTTAAAATGGTTGGTAGCTTGCTAATTGTTTCCTTTAGATGTCCAAAAGGTCGAATTTGGAACAAAGCACCATACGGTTGTGATGAAGATCGGATTGACTTGTTCGTCATTTCTTTTGGATGCTTTGATGGTCTAATTTGGAAAAAAGCAACGTACGATTCTGATTATGGCACAACTTCTCAAGGAATAGGGTTTTTGAATTAGAACAACTCAAACTAAACTTGTTTAAAATCTTCGATAGCTTGCTAATTGTTTCTTTTACTTGTCCAGATGGTCGAATTTGGCACAAAGCACCATACGGTTGTGATCATTCATGAGTGCAGCAAGGACGTCGTCACGGTCGAATTTGGCATAGAGCAACGTATAATTCTAAGTATGGCACGATTTCACTTGGATTGGGACTTTTCGAATTAAAACAAGTCAAATGTAACAAGTTTGAAACCGTTGTTGTCATTCTCTATTCTTCTGCACATCCAGACGGTCAATTCTAGAACAAAGCAACATACTGTTGTGGTCATGCCTGATTTTTGCACGGAATTATTCTTTTCGACTCAGAACAACTCAAACAAACTTAGATGAAGATCGGATCGACATACTCGCCGTTTCTTTGGGACGTTTTGATGGTTTAATTTCAAAATAAGCAACGTACGATTCGTATTATGCCAGGACTTCTCCTGGAATGTGGTTTTCGAATCAAAACAACTCAAAGGAAACAAGTTTAAAATGGTTGGTAGCTTGCTAATTGTTTCCTTTAGATGTCCAAACGGTCAAATTTGGAACAAACCACCATACGGTTGTGATGAAGATTGGATTCACATGTTCAACATTTCTTTGGGATGTTTTGATGCACTAATTTGGAAAAAAGCAACGTACGATTCTTATTGTGGCACAACTTCTCCAGGAATTGGGTTTTTGAATTAGAACAACTCAAACTAGTTTAAAATCATCGACAGCTTGCTAATTGTTTCTTTTACTTGCCCAGATGGTCGAATTTCGCACAAAGCACCATACGGTTGTGATAATTCATCAGTGCAGCAAGGAATTACTCTTTTCGATTCAGGACCTCCTCACGGTCGAATTTGGCATAAAGCAACTTATAATTCTAAGTATGGCACGATTTCACTTGGATTGGGACTTTTCGAATCAAAACAAGTCGAACGAAAAGAGTTCGAAACCGTTGTTGTCATTCTCTATTCTTCTAGACATCCAGATGGTCAATTCTAGCACAAAGCACCATACGGTTGTAGTCATGCCTGATTTTTGTAATGAATTATTCTTTTCGACTCAAAACAACTCAAACAAACATGGATGAATATCAGATATACATGCTCATCGTTTCTTTGGGACGCTTTGATGGTTTAATTTCAAAAAAAGCAATGTACGATTCGTATTATGGGACGACTTCTCCTGTAATGTGGTTTTCGAATCAAAACAACTCAAATGAAATGAGTTTAAAATGGTTGGTAGCTTGTTAATTGTTTCCTTTAGATGTCCAAAAGGTCGAATTTGGAATAAAGCACCATACGGTTGTGATGAAGATCGGATTGACTTGTTCGCCATTTCTTTTGGATGCTTTGATGGTCTAATTTAGAAAAATGCAACTTAAGATTCTGATTATGGCACAACTTCTCCAGGAATGGGGTTTTTGAATCAGAACAACTCAAACTAAACTTGTCTAAAATCGTGGATAGCTGGCTAATGGTTTCTTTTAGTTGTCCAGATGGTCAAATTTCGCACAAAGCACCATACGGTTGTGATTATTCATGAGTGCAGCAAGGAATTACTCTTTTCGATTCAGGACGTCCTCACGGTCGAATTTGGCATAAAGCAACGTATAATTCTAAGTATGGCACGATTTCACTTGCTTTGGGACTTTTCGAATCAAAACAAGTTAAACGAAACAAGTTCAAAACTGTTGTTGTCATTCTCTATTCTTCTGCACATCCAGACGGTCAATTCTAGCACAAAGCACCATACTGTTGTGGTCATGCCTGATTTTTGCAAGGAATTGTTCTTTTCCACTCAGAATAACTCAAACAAACTTGGATGAAGATCGGATCGACATGCTCGTCGTTTCTTTGGGACGCTTTGGCGGTTTAATTTTGAAAAAAGCAACGTACGATTCGTATTATGGCACGACTTCTCCTGGAATGGGGTTTCGAATCAAAACAACTCAAACAAAACAAGTTTGAAATCGTTGTTAGCTTGCTAATTGTTTCCTTTAGATGTCCTAACGGTCAAATTTGGAACAAAGCACCATACGGTTGTGATGAAGATCGGATTGACATGTTCGTCATTTCTTTTGGATGCTTTGATGCTGTAATTTGGAAAAAAGCAACGCACAATTCTGATTATGGCACGACTTCTCCCGGAATGGGATTTTTGAATTAGAACAACTCAAACTAAACTTGTTTAAAATCATCGATAGCTTGCTAATTGTTTCTTTTACTTGTCCAGATGGTCGAACTTGGCACAAAGCATCATACGGTTGTGATCATTCATGAGTGCAGCAAGGACGTCCTCACAGTCAAATTTGGCGTAAAGCAACGTATAATTCTAAGTATGGCACGATTTCACTTGGATTGGGACTTTTCGTATCAAAATAAGTCAAACGAAACAAGTTCGAAACCGTTGTTGTCATTCTCTATTCTTCTGGATATCCAGATGGTCAATTCTAGCACAAAGCACCATACGGTTGTGGTCATGCCTGATTTTTGCAAGGAATTGTTCTTTTGACTCAGAACAACTCCAACAAACATGGACGAAGATCGGATCGACATGTTCGTCGTTTCTTTGGGACGCTTTGCGGTTTAATTTCAAAAAAAGCAACGTATGATTCGTATTATGGCACGACTTCTCCTGGAATGTGGTTTTCGAATCAAAACAACGCAAATGAAACAAGTTTAAAATGGTTGGTAGCTTGCTAATTGTTTCCTTTAGATGTCCAAAAGGTCGAATTTGGAACAAAGCACCATACGGTTGTGATGAAGATCGGATTGACTTGTTCGTCATTTCTTTTGGATGCTTTGATGGTCTAATTTGGAAAAAAGCAACGTACGATTCTGATTATGGCACAACTTCTCAAGGAATAGGGTTTTTGAATTAGAACAACTCAAACTAAACTTGTTTAAAATCTTCGATAGCTTGCTAATTGTTTCTTTTACTTGTCCAGATGGTCGAATTTGGCACAAAGCACCATACGGTTGTGATCATTCATGAGTGCAGCAAGGACGTCGTCACGGTCGAATTTGGCATAAAGTAACGTATAATTCTAAGTATGGCACGATTTCACTTGGATTGGGACTTTTCGAATCAAAACAAGTCAAACGAAACAAGTTCGAAACCGTTGTTGTCATTCTCTATTCTCCTGCACATCCAGACGGTCAATTCTAGAACAAAGCAACATACTGTTGTGGTCATGCCTGATTTTTGCACGGAATTATTCTTTTCGACTCAGAACAACTCAAACAAACTTAGATGAAGATCGGATCGACATACTCGCCGTTTCTTTGGGACGTTTTGATGGTTTAATTTCAAAATAAGCAACGTACGATTCGTATTATTCCAGGACTTCTCCTGGAATGTGGTTTTCGAATCAAAACAACTCAAAGGAAACAAGTTTAAAATGGTTGGTAGCTTGCTAATTGTTTCCTTTAGATGTCCAAAAGGTCGAATTTGGAACAAAGCACCATACGGTTGTGATGAAGATCGGATTGACTTGTTCGTCATTTCTTTTGGATGCTTTGATGGTCTAATTTGGAAAAAAGCAACGTACGATTCTGATTATGGCACAACTTCTCAAGGAATAGGGTTTTTGAATTAGAACAACTCAAACTAAACTTGTTTAAAATCTTCGATAGCTTGCTAATTGTTTCTTTTACTTGTCCAGATGGTCGAATTTGGCACAAAGCACCATACGGTTGTGATCATTCATGAGTGCAGCAAGGACGTCGTCACGGTCGAATTTGGCATAAAGTAACGTATAATTCTAAGTATGGCACGATTTCACTTGGATTGGGACTTTTCGAATCAAAACAAGTCAAACGAAACAAGTTCGAAACCGTTGTTGTCATTCTCTATTCTCCTGCACATCCAGACGGTCAATTCTAGAACAAAGCAACATACTGTTGTGGTCATGCCTGATTTTTGCACGGAATTATTCTTTTCGACTCAGAACAACTCAAACAAACTTAGATGAAGATCGGATCGACATACTCGCCGTTTCTTTGGGACGTTTTGATGGTTTAATTTCAAAATAAGCAACGTACGATTCGTATTATTCCAGGACTTCTCCTGGAATGTGGTTTTCGAATCAAAACAACTCAAAGGAAACAAGTTTAAAATGGTTGGTAGCTTGCTAATTGTTTCCTTTAGATGTCCAAAAGGTCGAATTTGGAACAAAGCACCATACGGTTGTGATGAAGATCGGATTGACTTGTTCGTCATTTCTTTTGGATGCTTTGATGGTCTAATTTGGAAAAAAGCAACGTACGATTCTGATTATGGCACAACTTCTCAAGGAATAGGGTTTTTGAATTAGAACAACTCAAACTAAACTTGTTTAAAATCTTCGATAGCTTGCTAATTGTTTCTTTTACTTGTCCAGATGGTCGAATTTGGCACAAAGCACCATACGGTTGTGATCATTCATGAGTGCAGCAAGGACGTCGTCACGATCGAATTTGGCATAGAGCAACGTATAATTCTAAGTATGGCACGATTTCACTTGGATTGGGACTTTTCGAATCAAAACAAGTCAAACGAAACAAGTTCGAAACCGTTGTTGTCATTCTCTATTCTTCTGGATATCCAGATGGTCAATTCTTGCACAAAGCACCATACGGTTGTTTTCATGCCTAATTTTTGCAAGGAATTGTTCTTTTTGACTCAGAACAACTCCAACAAACATGGATGAAGATCGGATCGACATGTTCGTCGTTTCTTTGGGACGCTTTGCGGTTTAATTTCAAAAAAAGCAACGTATGATTCGTATTATGGCACGACTTCTCCTGGAATGTGGTTTTCGAATCAAAACAACGCAAATGAAACAAGTTTAAAATGGTTGGTAGCTTGCTAATTGTTTCCTTTAGATGTCCAAAAGGTCGAATTTGGAACAAAGCACCATACGGTTGTGATGAAGATCAGATTGACTTGTTCGTCATTTCTTTTGGATGCTTTGATGGTCTAATTTGGAAAAAAGCAACGTACGATTCTGATTATGGCACAACTTCTCAAGGAATAGGGTTTTTGAATTAGAACAACTCAAACTAAACTTGTTTAAAATCTTCGATAGCTTGCTAATTGTTTCTTTTACTTGTCCAGATGGTCGAATTTGGCACAAAGCACCATACGGTTGTGATCATTCATGAGTGCAGCAAGGACGTCGTCACGATCGAATTTGGCATAGAGCAACGTATAATTCTAAGTATGGCACGATTTCACTTGGATTGGGACTTTTCGAATCAAAACAAGTCAAACGAAACAAGTTCGAAACCGTTGTTGTCATTCTCTATTCTTCTGGATATCCAGATGGTCAATTCTTGCACAAAGCACCATACGGTTGTTTTCATGCCTAATTTTTGCAAGGAATTGTTCTTTTTGACTCAGAACAACTCCAACAAACATGGATGAAGATCGGATCGACATGTTCGTCGTTTCTTTGGGACGCTTTGCGGTTTAATTTCAAAAAAAGCAACGTATGATTCGTATTATGGCACGACTTCTCCTGGAATGTGGTTTTCGAATCAAAACAACGCAAATGAAACAAGTTTAAAATGGTTGGTAGCTTGCTAATTGTTTCCTTTAGATGTCCAAAAGGTCGAATTTGGAACAAAGCACCATACGGTTGTGATGAAGATCGGATTGACTTGTTCGTCATTTCTTTTGGATGCTTTGATGGTCTAATTTGGAAAAAAGCAACGTACGATTCTGATTATGGCACAACTTCTCAAGGAATAGGGTTTTTGAATCAGAACAACTCAAACTAAACTTGTTTAAAATCTTCGATAGCTTGCTAATTGTTTCTTTTACTTGTCCAGATGGTCGAATTTGGCACAAAGCACCATACGGTTGTGATCATTCATGAGTGCAGCAAGGACGTCGTCACGGTCGAATTTGGCATAAAGTAACGTATAATTCTAAGTATGGCACGATTTCACTTGGATTGGGACTTTTCGAATCAAAACAAGTCAAACGAAACAAGTTCGAAACCGTTGTTGTCATTCTCTATTCTCCTGCACATCCAGACGGTCAATTCTAGAACAAAGCAACATACTGTTGTGGTCATGCCTGATTTTTGCACGGAATTAATCTTTTCGACTCAGAACAACTCAAACAAACTTAGATGAAGATCGGATCGACATACTCGCCGTTTCTTTGGGACGTTTTGATGGTTTAATTTCAAAATAAGCA
This sequence comes from Cornus controversa, assembly GCA_026545225.1. Taxonomy (NCBI): domain Eukaryota; kingdom Viridiplantae; phylum Streptophyta; class Magnoliopsida; order Cornales; family Cornaceae; genus Cornus; species Cornus controversa. Next base: position 12,661,508 of record CM048852.1, read on the forward strand.
ACGTACGATTCGTATTATTCCAGGACTTCTCCTGGAATGTGGTTTTCGAATCAAAACAACTCAAAGGAAACAAGTTTAAAATGGTTGGTAGCTTGCTAATTGTTTCCTTTAGATGTCCAAAAGGTCGAATTTGGAACAAAGCACCATACGGTTGTGATGAAGATCGGATTGACTTGTTTGTCATTTCTTTTGGATGCTTTGATGGTCTAATTTGGAAAAAAGCAACGTACGATTCTGATTATGGCACAACTTCTCAAGGAATAGGGTTTTTGAATTAGAACAACTCAAACTAAACTTGTTTAAAATCTTCGATAGCTTGCTAATTGTTTCTTTTACTTGTCCAGATGGTCGAATTTGGCACAAAGCACCATACGGTTGTGATCATTCATGAGTGCAGCAAGGACGTCGTCACGATCGAATTTGGCATAGAGCAACGTATAATTCTAAGTATGGCACGATTTCACTTGGATTGGGACTTTTCGAATCAAAACAAGTCAAACGAAACAAGTTCGAAACCGTTGTTGTCATTCTCTATTCTTCTGGATATCCAGATGGTCAATTCTTGCACAAAGCACCATACGGTTGTTTTCATGCCTAATTTTTGCAAGGAATTGTTCTTTTTGACTCAGAACAACTCCAACAAACATGGATGAAGATCGGATCGACATGTTCGTCGTTTCTTTGGGACGCTTTGCGGTTTAATTTCAAAAAAAGCAACGTATGATTTGTATTATGGCACGACTTCTCCTGGAATGTGGTTTTCGAATCAAAACAACGCAAATGAAACAAGTTTAAAATGGTTGGTAGCTTGCTAATTGTTTCCTTTAGATGTCCAAAAGGTCGAATTTGGAACAAAGCACCATACGGTTGTGATGAAGATCGGATTGACTTGTTCGTCATTTCTTTTGGATGCTTTGATGGTCTAATTTGGAAAAAAGCAACGTACGATTCTGATTATGGCACAACTTCTCAAGGAATAGGGTTTTTGAATTAGAACAACTCAAACTAAACTTGTTTAAAATCTTCGATAGCTTGCTAATTGTTTCTTTTACTTGTCCAGATGGTCGAATTTGGCACAAAGCACCATACGGTTGTGATCATTCATGAGTGCAGCAAGGACATCGTCACGGTCGAATTTGGCATAGAGCAACGTATAATTCTAAGTATGGCACGATTTCACTTGGATTGGGACTTTTCGAATTAAAACAAGTCAAATGTAACAAGTTTGAAACCGTTGTTGTCATTCTCTATTCTTCTGCACATCCAGACGGTCAATTCTAGAACAAAGCAACATACTGTTGTGGTCATGCCTGATTTTTGCACGGAATTATTCTTTTCGACTCAGAACAACTCAAACAAACTTAGATGAAGATCGGATCGACATACTCGCCGTTTCTTTGGGACGTTTTGATGGTTTAATTTCAAAATAAGCAACGTACGATTCGTATTATGCCAGGACTTCTCCTGGAATGTGGTTTTCGAATCAAAACAACTCAAAGGAAACAAGTTTAAAATGGTTGGTAGCTTGCTAATTGTTTCCTTTAGATGTCCAAACGGTCAAATTTGGAACAAACCACCATACGGTTGTGATGAAGATTGGATTCACATGTTCAACATTTCTTTGGGATGTTTTGATGCACTAATTTGGAAAAAAGCAACGTACGATTCTTATTGTGGCACAACTTCTCCAGGAATTGGGTTTTTGAATTAGAACAACTCAAACTAGTTTAAAATCATCGACAGCTTGCTAATTGTTTCTTTTACTTGCCCAGATGGTCGAATTTCGCACAAAGCACCATACGGTTGTGATAATTCATCAGTGCAGCAAGGAATTACTCTTTTCGATTCAGGACCTCCTCACGGTCGAATTTGGCATAAAGCAACTTATAATTCTAAGTATGGCACGATTTCACTTGGATTGGGACTTTTCGAATCAAAACAAGTCGAACGAAAAGAGTTCGAAACCGTTGTTGTCATTCTCTATTCTTCTAGACATCCAGATGGTCAATTCTAGCACAAAGCACCATACGGTTGTAGTCATGCCTGATTTTTGTAATGAATTATTCTTTTCGACTCAAAACAACTCAAACAAACATGGATGAATATCAGATATACATGCTCATCGTTTCTTTGGGACGCTTTGATGGTTTAATTTCAAAAAAAGCAATGTACGATTCGTATTATGGGACGACTTCTCCTGTAATGTGGTTTTCGAATCAAAACAACTCAAATGAAATGAGTTTAAAATGGTTGGTAGCTTGTTAATTGTTTCCTTTAGATGTCCAAAAGGTCGAATTTGGAATAAAGCACCATACGGTTGTGATGAAGATCGGATTGACTTGTTCGCCATTTCTTTTGGATGCTTTGATGGTCTAATTTAGAAAAATGCAACTTAAGATTCTGATTATGGCACAACTTCTCCAGGAATGGGGTTTTTGAATCAGAACAACTCAAACTAAACTTGTCTAAAATCGTGGATAGCTGGCTAATGGTTTCTTTTAGTTGTCCAGATGGTCAAATTTCGCACAAAGCACCATACGGTTGTGATTATTCATGAGTGCAGCAAGGAATTACTCTTTTCGATTCAGGACGTCCTCACGGTCGAATTTGGCATAAAGCAACGTATAATTCTAAGTATGGCACGATTTCACTTGCTTTGGGACTTTTCGAACCAAAACAAGTTAAACGAAACAAGTTCAAAACTGTTGTTGTCATTCTCTATTCTTCTGCACATCCAGACGGTCAATTCTAGCACAAAGCACCATACTGTTGTGGTCATGCCTGATTTTTGCAAGGAATTGTTCTTTTCCACTCAGAATAACTCAAACAAACTTGGATGAAGATCGGATCGACATGCTCGTCGTTTCTTTGGGACGCTTTGGCGGTTTAATTTTGAAAAAAGCAACGTACGATTCGTATTATGGCACGACTTCTCCTGGAATGGGGTTTCGAATCAAAACAACTCAAACAAAACAAGTTTGAAATCGTTGTTAGCTTGCTAATTGTTTCCTTTAGATGTCCTAACGGTCAAATTTGGAACAAAGCACCATACGGTTGTGATGAAGATCGGATTGACATGTTCGTCATTTCTTTTGGATGCTTTGATGCTGTAATTTGGAAAAAAGCAACGCACAATTCTGATTATGGCACGACTTCTCCCGGAATGGGATTTTTGAATTAGAACAACTCAAACTAAACTTGTTTAAAATCATCGATAGCTTGCTAATTGTTTCTTTTACTTGTCCAGATGGTCGAACTTGGCACAAAGCATCATACGGTTGTGATCATTCATGAGTGCAGCAAGGACGTCCTCACAGTCAAATTTGGCGTAAAGCAACGTATAATTCTAAGTATGGCACGATTTCACTTGGATTGGGACTTTTCGTATCAAAATAAGTCAAACGAAACAAGTTCGAAACCGTTGTTGTCATTCTCTATTCTTCTGGATATCCAGATGGTCAATTCTAGCACAAAGCACCATACGGTTGTGGTCATGCCTGATTTTTGCAAGGAATTGTTCTTTTGACTCAGAACAACTCCAACAAACATGGACGAAGATCGGATCGACATGTTCGTCGTTTCTTTGGGACGCTTTGCGGTTTAATTTCAAAAAAAGCAACGTATGATTCGTATTATGGCACGACTTCTCCTGGAATGTGGTTTTCGAATCAAAACAACGCAAATGAAACAAGTTTAAAATGGTTGGTAGCTTGCTAATTGTTTCCTTTAGATGTCCAAAAGGTCGAATTTGGAACAAAGCACCATACGGTTGTGATGAAGATCGGATTGACTTGTTCGTCATTTCTTTTGGATGCTTTGATGGTCTAATTTGGAAAAAAGCAACGTACGATTCTGATTATGGCACAACTTCTCAAGGAATAGGGTTTTTGAATTAGAACAACTCAAACTAAACTTGTTTAAAATCTTCGATAGCTTGCTAATTGTTTCTTTTACTTGTCCAGATGGTCGAATTTGGCACAAAGCACCATACGGTTGTGATCATTCATGAGTGCAGCAAGGACGTCGTCACGGTCGAATTTGGCATAAAGTAACGTATAATTCTAAGTATGGCACGATTTCACTTGGATTGGGACTTTTCGAATCAAAACAAGTCAAACGAAACAAGTTCGAAACCGTTGTTGTCATTCTCTATTCTCCTGCACATCCAGACGGTCAATTCTAGAACAAAGCAACATACTGTTGTGGTCATGCCTGATTTTTGCACGGAATTATTCTTTTCGACTCAGAACAACTCAAACAAACTTAGATGAAGATCGGATCGACATACTCGCCGTTTCTTTGGGACGTTTTGATGGTTTAATTTCAAAATAAGCAACGTACGATTCGTATTATTCCAGGACTTCTCCTGGAATGTGGTTTTCGAATCAAAACAACTCAAAGGAAACAAGTTTAAAATGGTTGGTAGCTTGCTAATTGTTTCCTTTAGATGTCCAAAAGGTCGAATTTGGAACAAAGCACCATACGGTTGTGATGAAGATCGGATTGACTTGTTCGTCATTTCTTTTGGATGCTTTGATGGTCTAATTTGGAAAAAAGCAACGTACGATTCTGATTATGGCACAACTTCTCAAGGAATAGGGTTTTTGAATTAGAACAACTCAAACTAAACTTGTTTAAAATCTTCGATAGCTTGCTAATTGTTTCTTTTACTTGTCCAGATGGTCGAATTTGGCACAAAGCACCATACGGTTGTGATCATTCATGAGTGCAGCAAGGACGTCGTCACGGTCGAATTTGGCATAAAGTAACGTATAATTCTAAGTATGGCACGATTTCACTTGGATTGGGACTTTTCGAATCAAAACAAGTCAAACGAAACAAGTTCGAAACCGTTGTTGTCATTCTCTATTCTCCTGCACATCCAGACGGTCAATTCTAGAACAAAGCAACATACTGTTGTGGTCATGCCTGATTTTTGCACGGAATTATTCTTTTCAACTCAGAACAACTCAAACAAACTTAGATGAAGATCGGATCGACATACTCGCCGTTTCTTTGGGACGTTTTGATGGTTTAATTTCAAAATAAGCAACGTACGATTCGTATTATTCCAGGACTTCTCCTGGAATGTGGTTTTCGAATCAAAACAACTCAAAGGAAACAAGTTTAAAATGGTTGGTAGCTTGCTAATTGTTTCCTTTAGATGTCCAAAAGGTCGAATTTGGAACAAAGCACCATACGGTTGTGATGAAGATCGGATTGACTTGTTCGTCATTTCTTTTGGATGCTTTGATGGTCTAATTTGGAAAAAAGCAACGTACGATTCTGATTATGGCACAACTTCTCAAGGAATAGGGTTTTTGAATTAGAACAACTCAAACTAAACTTGTTTAAAATCTTCGATAGCTTGCTAATTGTTTCTTTTACTTGTCCAGATGGTCGAATTTGGCACAAAGCACCATACGGTTGTGATCATTCATGAGTGCAGCAAGGACGTCGTCACGATCGAATTTGGCATAGAGCAACGTATAATTCTAAGTATGGCACGATTTCACTTGGATTGGGACTTTTCGAATCAAAACAAGTCAAACGAAACAAGTTCGAAACCGTTGTTGTCATTCTCTATTCTTCTGGATATCCAGATGGTCAATTCTTGCACAAAGCACCATACGGTTGTTTTCATGCCTAATTTTTGCAAGGAATTGTTCTTTTTGACTCAGAACAACTCCAACAAACATGGATGAAGATCGGATCGACATGTTCGTCGTTTCTTTGGGACGCTTTGCGGTTTAATTTCAAAAAAAGCAACGTATGATTCGTATTATGGCACGACTTCTCCTGGAATGTGGTTTTCGAATCAAAACAACGCAAATGAAACAAGTTTAAAATGGTTGGTAGCTTGCTAATTGTTTCCTTTAGATGTCCAAAAGGTCGAATTTGGAACAAAGCACCATACGGTTGTGATGAAGATCGGATTGACTTGTTCGTCATTTCTTTTGGATGCTTTGATGGTCTAATTTGGAAAAAAGCAACGTACGATTCTGATTATGGCACAACTTCTCAAGGAATAGGGTTTTTGAATCAGAACAACTCAAACTAAACTTGTTTAAAATCTTCGATAGCTTGCTAATTGTTTCTTTTACTTGTCCAGATGGTCGAATTTGGCACAAAGCACCATACGGTTGTGATCATTCATGAGTGCAGCAAGGACGTCGTCACGGTCGAATTTGGCATAAAGTAACGTATAATTCTAAGTATGGCACGATTTCACTTGGATTGGGACTTTTCGAATCAAAACAAGTCAAACGAAACAAGTTCGAAACCGTTGTTGTCATTCTCTATTCTCCTGCACATCCAGACGGTCAATTCTAGAACAAAGCAACATACTGTTGTGGTCATGCCTGATTTTTGCACGGAATTATTCTTTTCAACTCAGAACAACTCAAACAAACTTAGATGAAGATCGGATCGACATACTCGCCGTTTCTTTGGGACGTTTTGATGGTTTAATTTCAAAATAAGCAACGTACGATTCGTATTATTCCAGGACTTCTCCTGGAATGTGGTTTTCGAATCAAAACAACTCAAAGGAAACAAGTTTAAAATGGTTGGTAGCTTGCTAATTGTTTCCTTTAGATGTCCAAAAGGTCGAATTTGGAACAAAGCACCATACGGTTGTGATGAAGATCGGATTGACTTGTTCGTCATTTCTTTTGGATGCTTTGATGGTCTAATTTGGAAAAAAGCAACGTACGATTCTGATTATGGCACAACTTCTCAAGGAATAGGGTTTTTGAATTAGAACAACTCAAACTAAACTTGTTTAAAATCTTCGATAGCTTGCTAATTGTTTCTTTTACTTGTCCAGATGGTCGAATTTGGCACAAAGCACCATACGGTTGTGATCATTCATGAGTGCAGCAAGGACGTCGTCACGGTCGAATTTGGCATAAAGTAACGTATAATTCTAAGTATGGCACGATTTCACTTGGATTGGGACTTTTCGAATCAAAACAAGTCAAACGAAACAAGTTCGAAACCGTTGTTGTCATTCTCTATTCTCCTGCACATCCAGACGGTCAATTCTAGAACAAAGCAACATACTGTTGTGGTCATGCCTGATTTTTGCACGGAATTATTCTTTTCAACTCAGAACAACTCAAACAAACTTAGATGAAGATCGGATCGACATACTCGCCGTTTCTTTGGGACGTTTTGATGGTTTAATTTCAAAATAAGCAACGTACGATTCGTATTATTCCAGGACTTCTCCTGGAATGTGGTTTTCGAATCAAAACAACTCAAAGGAAACAAGTTTAAAATGGTTGGTAGCTTGCTAATTGTTTCCTTTAGATGTCCAAAAGGTCGAATTTGGAACAAAGCACCATACGGTTGTGATGAAGATCGGATTGACTTGTTCGTCATTTCTTTTGGATGCTTTGATGGTCTAATTTGGAAAAAAGCAACGTACGATTCTGATTATGGCACAACTTCTCAAGGAATAGGGTTTTTGAATTAGAACAACTCAAACTAAACTTGTTTAAAATCTTCGATAGCTTGCTAATTGTTTCTTTTACTTGTCCAGATGGTCGAATTTGGCACAAAGCACCATACGGTTGTGATCATTCATGAGTGCAGCAAGGACGTCGTCACGATCGAATTTGGCATAGAGCAACGTATAATTCTAAGTATGGCACGATTTCACTTGGATTGGGACTTTTCGAATCAAAACAAGTCAAACGAAACAAGTTCGAAACCGTTGTTGTCATTCTCTATTCTTCTGGATATCCAGATGGTCAATTCTTGCACAAAGCACCATACGGTTGTTTTCATGCCTAATTTTTGCAAGGAATTGTTCTTTTTGACTCAGAACAACTCCAACAAACATGGATGAAGATCGGATCGACATGTTCGTCGTTTCTTTGGGACGCTTTGCGGTTTAATTTCAAAAAAAGCAACGTATGATTCGTATTATGGCACGACTTCTCCTGGAATGTGGTTTTCGAATCAAAACAACGCAAATGAAACAAGTTTAAAATGGTTGGTAGCTTGCTAATTGTTTCCTTTAGATGTCCAAAAGGTCGAATTTGGAACAAAGCACCATACGGTTGTGATGAAGATCGGATTGACTTGTTCGTCATTTCTTTTGGATGCTTTGATGGTCTAATTTGGAAAAAAGCAACGTACGATTCTGATTATGGCACAACTTCTCAAGGAATAGGGTTTTTGAATCAGAACAACTCAAACTAAACTTGTTTAAAATCTTCGATAGCTTGCTAATTGTTTCTTTTACTTGTCCAGATGGTCGAATTTGGCACAAAGCACCATACGGTTGTGATCATTCATGAGTGCAGCAAGGACGTCGTCACGGTCGAATTTGGCATAAAGTAACGTATAATTCTAAGTATGGCACGATTTCACTTGGATTGGGACTTTTCGAATCAAAACAAGTCAAACGAAACAAGTTCGAAACCGTTGTTGTCATTCTCTATTCTCCTGCACATCCAGACGGTCAATTCTAGAACAAAGCAACATACTGTTGTGGTCATGCCTGATTTTTGCACGGAATTATTCTTTTCAACTCAGAACAACTCAAACAAACTTAGATGAAGATCGGATCGACATACTCGCCGTTTCTTTGGGACGTTTTGATGGTTTAATTTCAAAATAAGCAACGTACGATTCGTATTATTCCAGGACTTCTCCTGGAATGTGGTTTTCGAATCAAAACAACTCAAAGGAAACAAGTTTAAAATGGTTGGTAGCTTGCTAATTGTTTCCTTTAGATGTCCAAAAGGTCGAATTTGGAACAAAGCACCATACGGTTGTGATGAAGATCGGATTGACTTGTTCGTCATTTCTTTTGGATGCTTTGATGGTCTAATTTGGAAAAAAGCAACGTACGATTCTGATTATGGCACAACTTCTCAAGGAATAGGGTTTTTGAATTAGAACAACTCAAACTAAACTTGTTTAAAATCTTCGATAGCTTGCTAATTGTTTCTTTTACTTGTCCAGATGGTCGAATTTGGCACAAAGCACCATACGGTTGTGATCATTCATGAGTGCAGCAAGGACGTCGTCACGGTCGAATTTGGCATAAAGTAACGTATAATTCTAAGTATGGCACGATTTCACTTGGATTGGGACTTTTCGAATCAAAACAAGTCAAACGAAACAAGTTCGAAACCGTTGTTGTCATTCTCTATTCTCCTGCACATCCAGACGGTCAATTCTAGAACAAAGCAACATACTGTTGTGGTCATGCCTGATTTTTGCACGGAATTATTCTTTTCGACTCAGAACAACTCAAACAAACTTAGATGAAGATCGGATCGACATACTCGCCGTTTCTTTGGGACGTTTTGATGGTTTAATTTCAAAATAAGCAACGTACGATTCGTATTATGCCAGGACTTCTCCTGGAATGTGGTTTTCGAATCAAAACAACTCAAAGGAAACAAGTTTAAAATGGTTGGTAGCTTGCTAATTGTTTCCTTTAGATGTCCAAACGGTCAAATTTGGAACAAACCACCATACGGTTGTGATGAAGATTGGATTCACATGTTCAACATTTCTTTGGGATGTTTTGATGCACTAATTTGGAAAAAAGCAACGTACGATTCTTATTGTGGCACAACTTCTCCAGGAATTGGGTTTTTGAATTAGAACAACTCAAACTAGTTTAAAATCATCGACAGCTTGCTAATTGTTTCTTTTACTTGCCCAGATGGTCGAATTTCGCACAAAGCACCATACGGTTGTGATAATTCATCAGTGCAGCAAGGAATTACTCTTTTCGATTCAGGACCTCCTCACGGTCGAATTTGGCATAAAGCAACTTATAATTCTAAGTATGGCACGATTTCACTTGGATTGGGACTTTTCGAATCAAAACAAGTCGAACGAAAAGAGTTCGAAACCGTTGTTGTCATTCTCTATTCTTCTAGACATCCAGATGGTCAATTCTAGCACAAAGCACCATACGGTTGTAGTCATGCCTGATTTTTGTAATGAATTATTCTTTTCGACTCAAAACAACTCAAACAAACATGGATGAATATCAGATATACATGCTCATCGTTTCTTTGGGACGCTTTGATGGTTTAATTTCAAAAAAAGCAATGTACGATTCGTATTATGGGACGACTTCTCCTGTAATGTGGTTTTCGAATCAAAACAACTCAAATGAAATGAGTTTAAAATGGTTGGTAGCTTGTTAATTGTTTCCTTTAGATGTCCAAAAGGTCGAATTTGGAATAAAGCACCATACGGTTGTGATGAAGATCGGATTGACTTGTTCGCCATTTCTTTTGGATGCTTTGATGGTCTAATTTAGAAAAATGCAACTTAAGATTCTGATTATGGCACAACTTCTCCAGGAATGGGGTTTTTGAATCAGAACAACTCAAACTAAACTTGTCTAAAATCGTGGATAGCTGGCTAATGGTTTCTTTTAGTTGTCCAGATGGTCAAATTTCGCACAAAGCACCATACGGTTGTGATTATTCATGAGTGCAGCAAGGAATTACTCTTTTCGATTCAGGACGTCCTCACGGTCGAATTTGGCATAAAGCAACGTATAATTCTAAGTATGGCACGATTTCACTTGCTTTGGGACTTTTCGAACCAAAACAAGTTAAACGAAACAAGTTCAAAACTGTTGTTGTCATTCTCTATTCTTCTGCACATCCAGACGGTCAATTCTAGCACAAAGCACCATACTGTTGTGGTCATGCCTGATTTTTGCAAGGAATTGTTCTTTTCCACTCAGAATAACTCAAACAAACTTGGATGAAGATCGGATCGACATGCTCGTCGTTTCTTTGGGACGCTTTGGCGGTTTAATTTTGAAAAAAGCAACGTACGATTCGTATTATGGCACGACTTCTCCTGGAATGGGGTTTCGAATCAAAACAACTCAAACAAAACAAGTTTGAAATCGTTGTTAGCTTGCTAATTGTTTCCTTTAGATGTCCTAACGGTCAAATTTGGAACAAAGCACCATACGGTTGTGATGAAGATCGGATTGACATGTTCGTCATTTCTTTTGGATGCTTTGATGCTGTAATTTGGAAAAAAGCAACGTACAATTCTGATTATGGCACGACTTCTCCCGGAATGGGATTTTTGAATTAGAACAACTCAAACTAAACTTGTTTAAAATCATCGATAGCTTGCTAATTGTTTCTTTTACTTGTCCAGATGGTCGAACTTGGCACAAAGCATCATACGGTTGTGATCATTCATGAGTGCAGCAAGGACGTCCTCACAGTAAAATTTGGCGTAAAGCAACGTATAATTCTAAGTATGGCACGATTTCACTTGGATTGGGACTTTTCGTATCAAAATAAGTCAAACGAAACAAGTTCGAAACCGTTGTTGTCATTCTCTATTCTTCTGGATATCCAGATGGTCAATTCTAGCACAAAGCACCATACGGTTGTGGTCATGCCTGATTTTTGCAAGGAATTGTTCTTTTGACTCAGAACAACTCCAACAAACATGGACGAAGATCGGATCGACATGTTCGTCGTTTCTTTGGGACGCTTTGCGGTTTAATTTCAAAAAAAGCAACGTATGATTCGTATTATGGCACGACTTCTCCTGGAATGTGGTTTTCGAATCAAAACAACGCAAATGAAACAAGTTTAAAATGGTTGGTAGCTTGCTAATTGTTTCCTTTAGATGTCCAAAAGGTCGAATTTGGAACAAAGCACCATACGGTTGTGATGAAGATCGGATTGACTTGTTCGTCATTTCTTTTGGATGCTTTGATGGTCTAATTTGGAAAAAAGCAACGTACGATTCTGATTATGGCACAACTTCTCAAGGAATAGGGTTTTTGAATTAGAACAACTCAAACTAAACTTGTTTAAAATCTTCGATAGCTTGCTAATTGTTTCTTTTACTTGTCCAGATGGTCGAATTTGGCACAAAGCACCATACGGTTGTGATCATTCATGAGTGCAGCAAGGACGTCGTCACGGTCGAATTTGGCATAAAGTAACGTATAATTCTAAGTATGGCACGATTTCACTTGGATTGGGACTTTTCGAATCAAAACAAGTCAAACGAAACAAGTTCGAAACCGTTGTTGTCATTCTCTATTCTCCTGCACATCCAGACGGTCAATTCTAGAACAAAGCAACATACTGTTGTGGTCATGCCTGATTTTTGCACGGAATTATTCTTTTCGACTCAGAACAACTCAAACAAACTTAGATGAAGATCGGATCGACATACTCGCCGTTTCTTTGGGACGTTTTGATGGTTTAATTTCAAAATAAGCAACGTACGATTCGTATTATTCCAGGACTTCTCCTGGAATGTGGATTTCGAATCAAAACAACTCAAAGGAAACAAGTTTAAAATGGTTGGTAGCTTGCTAATTGTTTCCTTTAGATGTCCAAAAGGTCGAATTTGGAACAAAGCACCATACGGTTGTGATGAAGATCGGATTGACTTGTTCGTCATTTCTTTTGGATGCTTTGATGGTCTAATTTGGAAAAAAGCAACGTACGATTCTGATTATGGCACAACTTCTCAAGGAATAGGGTTTTTGAATTAGAACAACTCAAACTAAACTTGTTTAAAATCTTTGATAGCTTGCTAATTGTTTCTTTTACTTGTCCAGATGGTCGAATTTGGCACAAAGCACCATACGGTTGTGATCATTCATGAGTGCAGCAAGGACGTCGTCACGATCGAATTTGGCATAGAGCAACGTATAATTCTAAGTATGGCACGATTTCACTTGGATTGGGACTTTTCGAATCAAAACAAGTCAAACGAAACAAGTTCGAAACCGTTGTTGTCATTCTCTATTCTTCTGGATATCCAGATGGTCAATTCTTGCACAAAGCACCATACGGTTGTTTTCATGCCTAATTTTTGCAAGGAATTGTTCTTTTTGACTCAGAACAACTCCAACAAACATGGATGAAGATCGGATCGACATGTTCGTCGTTTCTTTGGGACGCTTTGCGGTTTAATTTCAAAAAAAGCAACGTATGATTCGTATTATGGCACGACTTCTCCTGGAATGTGGTTTTCGAATCAAAACAACGCAAATGAAACAAGTTTAAAATGGTTGGTAGCTTGCTAATTGTTTCCTTTAGATGTCCAAAAGGTCGAATTTGGAACAAAGCACCATACGGTTGTGATGAAGATTGGATTGACTTGTTCGTCATTTCTTTTGGATGCTTTGATGGTCTAATTTGGAAAAAAGCAACGTACGATTCTGATTATGGCACAACTTCTCAAGGAATAGGGTTTTTGAATCAGAACAACTCAAACTAAACTTGTTTAAAATCTTCGATAGCTTGCTAATTGTTTCTTTTACTTGTCCAGATGGTCGAATTTGGCACAAAGCACCATACGGTTGTGATCATTCATGAGTGCAGCAAGGACGTCGTCACGGTCGAATTTGGCATAAAGTAACGTATAATTTAAGTATGGCACGATTTCACTTGGATTGGGACTTTTCGAATCAAAACAAGTCAAACGAAACAAGTTCGAAACCGTTGTTGTCATTCTCTATTCTTCTGGATATCCAGATGGTCAATTCTTGCACAAAGCACCATACGGTTGTTTTCATGCCTAATTTTTGCAAGGAATTGTTCTTTTTGACTCAGAACAACTCCAACAAACATGGATGAAGATCGGATCGACATGTTCGTCGTTTCTTTGGGACGCTTTGCGGTTTAATTTCAAAAAAAGCAACGTATGATTCGTATTATGGCACGACTTCTCCTGGAATGTGGTTTTCGAATCAAAACAACGCAAATGAAACAAGTTTAAAATGGTTGGTAGCTTGCTAATTGTTTCCTTTAGATGTCCAAAAGGTCGAATTTGGAACAAAGCACCATACGGTTGTGATGAAGATCGGATTGACTTGTTCGTCATTTCTTTTGGATGCTTTGATGGTCTAATTTGGAAAAAAGCAACGTACGATTCTGATTATGGCACAACTTCTCAAGGAATAGGGTTTTTGAATCAGAACAACTCAAACTAAACTTGTTTAAAATCTTCGATAGCTTGCTAATTGTTTCTTTTACTTGTCCAGATGGTCGAATTTGGCACAAAGCACCATACGGTTGTGATCATTCATGAGTGCAGCAAGGACGTCGTCACGGTCGAATTTGGCATAAAGTAACGTATAATTCTAAGTATGGCACGATTTCACTTGGATTGGGACTTTTCGAATCAAAACAAGTCAAACGAAACAAGTTCGAAACCGTTGTTGTCATTCTCTATTCTCCTGCACATCCAGACGGTCAATTCTAGAACAAAGCAACATACTGTTGTGGTCATGCCTGATTTTTGCACGGAATTATTCTTTTCAACTCAGAACAACTCAAACAAACTTAGATGAAGATCGGATCGACATACTCGCCGTTTCTTTGGGACGTTTTGATGGTTTAATTTCAAAATAAGCAACGTACGATTCGTATTATTCCAGGACTTCTCCTGGAATGTGGTTTTCGAATCAAAACAACTCAAAGGAAACAAGTTTAAAATGGTTGGTAGCTTGCTAATTGTTTCCTTTAGATGTCCAAAAGGTCGAATTTGGAACAAAGCACCATACGGTTGTGATGAAGATCGGATTGACTTGTTCGTCATTTCTTTTGGATGCTTTGATGGTCTAATTTGGAAAAAAGCAACGTACGATTCTGATTATGGCACAACTTCTCAAGGAATAGGGTTTTTGAATTAGAACAACTCAAACTAAACTTGTTTAAAATCTTCGATAGCTTGCTAATTGTTTCTTTTACTTGTCCAGATGGTCGAATTTGGCACAAAGCACCATACGGTTGTGATCATTCATGAGTGCAGCAAGGACGTCGTCACGGTCGAATTTGGCATAAAGTAACGTATAATTCTAAGTATGGCACGATTTCACTTGGATTGGGACTTTTCGAATCAAAACAAGTCAAACGAAACAAGTTCGAAACCGTTGTTGTCATTCTCTATTCTCCTGCACATCCAGACGGTCAATTCTAGAACAAAGCAACATACTGTTGTGGTCATGCCTGATTTTTGCACGGAATTATTCTTTTCGACTCAGAACAACTCAAACAAACTTAGATGAAGATCGGATCGACATACTCGCCGTTTCTTTGGGACGTTTTGATGGTTTAATTTCAAAATAAGCAACGTACGATTCGTATTATGCCAGGACTTCTCCTGGAATGTGGTTTTCGAATCAAAACAACTCAAAGGAAACAAGTTTAAAATGGTTGGTAGCTTGCTAATTGTTTCCTTTAGATGTCCAAACGGTCAAATTTGGAACAAACCACCATACGGTTGTGATGAAGATTGGATTCACATGTTCAACATTTCTTTGGGATGTTTTGATGCACTAATTTGGAAAAAAGCAACGTACGATTCTTATTGTGGCACAACTTCTCCAGGAATTGGGTTTTTGAATTAGAACAACTCAAACTAGTTTAAAATCATCGACAGCTTGCTAATTGTTTCTTTTACTTGCCCAGATGGTCGAATTTCGCACAAAGCACCATACGGTTGTGATAATTCATCAGTGCAGCAAGGAATTACTCTTTTCGATTCAGGACCTCCTCACGGTCGAATTTGGCATAAAGCAACTTATAATTCTAAGTATGGCACGATTTCACTTGGATTGGGACTTTTCGAATCAAAACAAGTCGAACGAAAAGAGTTCGAAACCGTTGTTGTCATTCTCTATTCTTCTAGACATCCAGATGGTCAATTCTAGCACAAAGCACCATACGGTTGTAGTCATGCCTGATTTTTGTAATGAATTATTCTTTTCGACTCAAAACAACTCAAACAAACATGGATGAATATCAGATATACATGCTCATCGTTTCTTTGGGACGCTTTGATGGTTTAATTTCAAAAAAAGCAATGTACGATTCGTATTATGGGACGACTTCTCCTGTAATGTGGTTTTCGAATCAAAACAACTCAAATGAAATGAGTTTAAAATGGTTGGTAGCTTGTTAATTGTTTCCTTTAGATGTCCAAAAGGTCGAATTTGGAATAAAGCACCATACGGTTGTGATGAAGATCGGATTGACTTGTTCGCCATTTCTTTTGGATGCTTTGATGGTCTAATTTAGAAAAATGCAACTTAAGATTCTGATTATGGCACAACTTCTCCAGGAATGGGGTTTTTGAATCAGAACAACTCAAACTAAACTTGTCTAAAATCGTGGATAGCTGGCTAATGGTTTCTTTTAGTTGTCCAGATGGTCAAATTTCGCACAAAGCACCATACGGTTGTGATTATTCATGAGTGCAGCAAGGAATTACTCTTTTCGATTCAGGACGTCCTCACGGTCGAATTTGGCATAAAGCAACGTATAATTCTAAGTATGGCACGATTTCACTTGCTTTGGGACTTTTCGAACCAAAACAAGTTAAACGAAACAAGTTCAAAACTGTTGTTGTCATTCTCTATTCTTCTGCACATCCAGACGGTCAATTCTAGCACAAAGCACCATACTGTTGTGGTCATGCCTGATTTTTGCAAGGAATTGTTCTTTTCCACTCAGAATAACTCAAACAAACTTGGATGAAGATCGGATCGACATGCTCGTCGTTTCTTTGGGACGCTTTGGCGGTTTAATTTTGAAAAAAGCAACGTACGATTCGTATTATGGCACGACTTCTCCTGGAATGGGGTTTCGAATCAAAACAACTCAAACAAAACAAGTTTGAAATCGTTGTTAGCTTGCTAATTGTTTCCTTTAGATGTCCTAACGGTCAAATTTGGAACAAAGCACCATACGGTTGTGATGAAGATCGGATTGACATGTTCGTCATTTCTTTTGGATGCTTTGATGCTGTAATTTGGAAAAAAGCAACGTACAATTCTGATTATGGCACGACTTCTCCCGGAATGGGATTTTTGAATTAGAACAACTCAAACTAAACTTGTTTAAAATCATCGATAGCTTGCTAATTGTTTCTTTTACTTGTCCAGATGGTCGAACTTGGCACAAAGCATCATACGGTTGTGATCATTCATGAGTGCAGCAAGGACGTCCTCACAGTAAAATTTGGCGTAAAGCAACGTATAATTCTAAGTATGGCACGATTTCACTTGGATTGGGACTTTTCGTATCAAAATAAGTCAAACGAAACAAGTTCGAAACCGTTGTTGTCATTCTCTATTCTTCTGGATATCCAGATGGTCAATTCTAGCACAAAGCACCATACGGTTGTGGTCATGCCTGATTTTTGCAAGGAATTGTTCTTTTGACTCAGAACAACTCCAACAAACATGGACGAAGATCGGATCGACATGTTCGTCGTTTCTTTGGGACGCTTTGCGGTTTAATTTCAAAAAAAGCAACGTATGATTCGTATTATGGCACGACTTCTCCTGGAATGTGGTTTTCGAATCAAAACAACGCAAATGAAACAAGTTTAAAATGGTTGGTAGCTTGCTAATTGTTTCCTTTAGATGTCCAAAAGGTCGAATTTGGAACAAAGCACCATACGGTTGTGATGAAGATCGGATTGACTTGTTCGTCATTTCTTTTGGATGCTTTGATGGTCTAATTTGGAAAAAAGCAACGTACGATTCTGATTATGGCACAACTTCTCAAGGAATAGGGTTTTTGAATTAGAACAACTCAAACTAAACTTGTTTAAAATCTTCGATAGCTTGCTAATTGTTTCTTTTACTTGTCCAGATGGTCGAATTTGGCACAAAGCACCATACGGTTGTGATCATTCATGAGTGCAGCAAGGACGTCGTCACGGTCGAATTTGGCATAAAGTAACGTATAATTCTAAGTATGGCACGATTTCACTTGGATTGGGACTTTTCGAATCAAAACAAGTCAAACGAAACAAGTTCGAAACCGTTGTTGTCATTCTCTATTCTCCTGCACATCCAGACGGTCAATTCTAGAACAAAGCAACATACTGTTGTGGTCATGCCTGATTTTTGCACGGAATTATTCTTTTCGACTCAGAACAACTCAAACAAACTTAGATGAAGATCGGATCGACATACTCGCCGTTTCTTTGGGACGTTTTGATGGTTTAATTTCAAAATAAGCAACGTACGATTCGTATTATTCCAGGACTTCTCCTGGAATGTGGATTTCGAATCAAAACAACTCAAAGGAAACAAGTTTAAAATGGTTGGTAGCTTGCTAATTGTTTCCTTTAGATGTCCAAAAGGTCGAATTTGGAACAAAGCACCATACGGTTGTGATGAAGATCGGATTGACTTGTTCGTCATTTCTTTTGGATGCTTTGATGGTCTAATTTGGAAAAAAGCAACGTACGATTCTGATTATGGCACAACTTCTCAAGGAATAGGGTTTTTGAATTAGAACAACTCAAACTAAACTTGTTTAAAATCTTTGATAGCTTGCTAATTGTTTCTTTTACTTGTCCAGATGGTCGAATTTGGCACAAAGCACCATACGGTTGTGATCATTCATGAGTGCAGCAAGGACGTCGTCACGATCGAATTTGGCATAGAGCAACGTATAATTCTAAGTATGGCACGATTTCACTTGGATTGGGACTTTTCGAATCAAAACAAGTCAAACGAAACAAGTTCGAAACCGTTGTTGTCATTCTCTATTCTTCTGGATATCCAGATGGTCAATTCTTGCACAAAGCACCATACGGTTGTTTTCATGCCTAATTTTTGCAAGGAATTGTTCTTTTTGACTCAGAACAACTCCAACAAACATGGATGAAGATCGGATCGACATGTTCGTCGTTTCTTTGGGACGCTTTGCGGTTTAATTTCAAAAAAAGCAACGTATGATTCGTATTATGGCACGACTTCTCCTGGAATGTGGTTTTCGAATCAAAACAACGCAAATGAAACAAGTTTAAAATGGTTGGTAGCTTGCTAATTGTTTCCTTTAGATGTCCAAAAGGTCGAATTTGGAACAAAGCACCATACGGTTGTGATGAAGATTGGATTGACTTGTTCGTCATTTCTTTTGGATGCTTTGATGGTCTAATTTGGAAAAAAGCAACGTACGATTCTGATTATGGCACAACTTCTCAAGGAATAGGGTTTTTGAATCAGAACAACTCAAACTAAACTTGTTTAAAATCTTCGATAGCTTGCTAATTGTTTCTTTTACTTGTCCAGATGGTCGAATTTGGCACAAAGCACCATACGGTTGTGATCATTCATGAGTGCAGCAAGGACGTCGTCACGGTCGAATTTGGCATAAAGTAACGTATAATTTAAGTATGGCACGATTTCACTTGGATTGGGACTTTTCGAATCAAAACAAGTCAAACGAAACAAGTTCGAAACCGTTGTTGTCATTCTCTATTCTCCTGCACATCCAGACGGTCAATTCTAGAACAAAGCAACATACTGTTGTGGTCATGCCTGATTTTTGCACGGAATTATTCTTTTCGACTCAGAACAACTCAAACAAACTTAGATGAAGATCGGATCGACATACTCGCCGTTTCTTTGGGACGTTTTGATGGTTTAATTTCAAAATAAGCAACGTACGATTCGTATTATTCCAGGACTTCTCCTGGAATGTGGTTTTCGAATCAAAACAACGCAAATGAAACAAGTTTAAAATGGTTGGTAGCTTGCTAATTGTTTCCTTTAGATGTCCAAAAGGTCGAATTTGGAACAAAGCACCATACGGTTGTGATGAAGATCGGATTGACTTGTTCGTCATTTCTTTTGGATGCTTTGATGGTCTAATTTGGAAAAAAGCAACGTACGATTCTGATTATGGCACAACTTCTCAAGGAATAGGGTTTTTGAATTAGAACAACTCAAACTAAACTTGTTTAAAATCTTCGATAGCTTGCTAATTGTTTCTTTTACTTGTCCAGATGGTCGAATTTGGCACAAAGCACCATACGGTTGTGATCATTCATGAGTGCAGCAAGGACGTCGTCACGATCGAATTTGGCATAGAGCAACGTATAATTCTAAGTATGGCACGATTTCACTTGGATTAGGACTTTTCGAATCAAAACAAGTCAAACGAAACAAGTTCGAAACCGTTGTTGTCATTCTCTATTCTTCTGGATATCCAGATGGTCAATTCTTGCACAAAGCACCATACGGTTGTTTTCATGCCTAATTTTTGCAAGGAATTGTTCTTTTTGACTCAGAACAACTCCAACAAACATGGATGAAGATCGGATCGACATGTTCGTCGTTTCTTTGGGACGCTTTGCGGTTTAATTTCAAAAAAAGCAACGTATGATTCGTATTATGGCACGACTTCTCCTGGAATGTGGTTTTCGAATCAAAACAACGCAAATGAAACAAGTTTAAAATGGTTGGTAGCTTGCTAATTGTTTCCTTTAGATGTCCAAAAGGTCGAATTTGGAACAAAGCACCATACGGTTGTGATGAAGATCGGATTGACTTGTTCGTCATTTCTTTTGGATGCTTTGATGGTCTAATTTGGAAAAAAGCAACGTACGATTCTGATTATGGCACAACTTCTCAAGGAATAGGGTTTTTGAATTAGAACAACTCAAACTAAACTTGTTTAAAATCTTCGATAGCTTGCTAATTGTTTCTTTTACTTGTCCAGATGGTCGAATTTGGCACAAAGCACCATACGGTTGTGATCATTCATGAGTGCAGCAAGGACATCGTCACGGTCGAATTTGGCATACAGCAACGTATAATTCTAAGTATGGCACGATTTCACTTGGATTGGGACTTTTCGAATTAAAACAAGTCAAATGTAACAAGTTTGAAACCGTTGTTGTCATTCTCTATTCTTCTGCACATCCAGACGGTCAATTCTAGAACAAAGCAACATACTGTTGTGGTCATGCCTGATTTTTGCACGGAATTATTCTTTTCGACTCAGAACAACTCAAACAAACTTAGATGAAGATCGGATCGACATACTCGCCGTTTCTTTGGGACGTTTTGATGGTTTAATTTCAAAATAAGCAACGTACGATTCGTATTATGCCAGGACTTCTCCTGGAATGTGGTTTTCGAATCAAAACAACTCAAAGGAAACAAGTTTAAAATGGTTGGTAGCTTGCTAATTGTTTCCTTTAGATGTCCAAACGGTCAAATTTGGAACAAACCACCATACGGTTGTGATGAAGATTGGATTCACATGTTCAACATTTCTTTGGGATGTTTTGATGCACTAATTTGGAAAAAAGCAACGTACGATTCTTATTGTGGCACAACTTCTCCAGGAATTGGGTTTTTGAATTAGAACAACTCAAACTAGTTTAAAATCATCGACAGCTTGCTAATTGTTTCTTTTACTTGCCCAGATGGTCGAATTTCGCACAAAGCACCATACGGTTGTGATAATTCATCAGTGCAGCAAGGAATTACTCTTTTCGATTCAGGACCTCCTCACGGTCGAATTTGGCATAAAGCAACTTATAATTCTAAGTATGGCACGATTTCACTTGGATTGGGACTTTTCGAATCAAAACAAGTCGAACGAAAAGAGTTCGAAACCGTTGTTGTCATTCTCTATTCTTCTAGACATCCAGATGGTCAATTCTAGCACAAAGCACCATACGGTTGTAGTCATGCCTGATTTTTGTAATGAATTATTCTTTTCGACTCAAAACAACTCAAACAAACATGGATGAATATCAGATATACATGCTCATCGTTTCTTTGGGACGCTTTGATGGTTTAATTTCAAAAAAAGCAATGTACGATTCGTATTATGGGACGACTTCTCCTGTAATGTGGTTTTCGAATCAAAACAACTCAAATGAAATGAGTTTAAAATGGTTGGTAGCTTGTTAATTGTTTCCTTTAGATGTCCAAAAGGTCGAATTTGGAATAAAGCACCATACGGTTGTGATGAAGATCGGATTGACTTGTTCGCCATTTCTTTTGGATGCTTTGATGGTCTAATTTAGAAAAATGCAACTTAAGATTCTGATTATGGCACAACTTCTCCAGGAATGGGGTTTTTGAATCAGAACAACTCAAACTAAACTTGTCTAAAATCGTGGATAGCTGGCTAATGGTTTCTTTTAGTTGTCCAGATGGTCAAATTTCGCACAAAGCACCATACGGTTGTGATTATTCATGAGTGCAGCAAGGAATTACTCTTTTCGATTCAGGACGTCCTCACGGTCGAATTTGGCATAAAGCAACGTATAATTCTAAGTATGGCACGATTTCACTTGCTTTGGGACTTTTCGAACCAAAACAAGTTAAACGAAACAAGTTCAAAACTGTTGTTGTCATTCTCTATTCTTCTGCACATCCAGACGGTCAATTCTAGCACAAAGCACCATACTGTTGTGGTCATGCCTGATTTTTGCAAGGAATTGTTCTTTTCCACTCAGAATAACTCAAACAAACTTGGATGAAGATCGGATCGACATGCTCGTCGTTTCTTTGGGACGCTTTGGCGGTTTAATTTTGAAAAAAGCAACGTACGATTCGTATTATGGCACGACTTCTCCTGGAATGGGGTTTCGAATCAAAACAACTCAAACAAAACAAGTTTGAAATCGTTGTTAGCTTGCTAATTGTTTCCTTTAGATGTCCTAACGGTCAAATTTGGAACAAAGCACCATACGGTTGTGATGAAGATCGGATTGACATGTTCGTCATTTCTTTTGGATGCTTTGATGCTGTAATTTGGAAAAAAGCAACGTACAATTCTGATTATGGCACGACTTCTCCCGGAATGGGATTTTTGAATTAGAACAACTCAAACTAAACTTGTTTAAAATCATCGATAGCTTGCTAATTGTTTCTTTTACTTGTCCAGATGGTCGAACTTGGCACAAAGCATCATACGGTTGTGATCATTCATGAGTGCAGCAAGGACGTCCTCACAGTCAAATTTGGCGTAAAGCAACGTATAATTCTAAGTATGGCACGATTTCACTTGGATTGGGACTTTTCGTATCAAAATAAGTCAAACGAAACAAGTTCGAAACCGTTGTTGTCATTCTCTATTCTTCTGGATATCCAGATGGTCAATTCTAGCACAAAGCACCATACGGTTGTGGTCATGCCTGATTTTTGCAAGGAATTGTTCTTTTGACTCAGAACAACTCCAACAAACATGGACGAAGATCGGATCGACATGTTCGTCGTTTCTTTGGGACGCTTTGCGGTTTAATTTCAAAAAAAGCAACGTATGATTCGTATTATGGCACGACTTCTCCTGGAATGTGGTTTTCGAATCAAAACAACGCAAATGAAACAAGTTTAAAATGGTTGGTAGCTTGCTAATTGTTTCCTTTAGATGTCCAAAAGGTCGAATTTGGAACAAAGCACCATACGGTTGTGATGAAGATCGGATTGACTTGTTCGTCATTTCTTTTGGATGCTTTGATGGTCTAATTTGGAAAAAAGCAACGTACGATTCTGATTATGGCACAACTTCTCAAGGAATAGGGTTTTTGAATTAGAACAACTCAAACTAAACTTGTTTAAAATCTTCGATAGCTTGCTAATTGTTTCTTTTACTTGTCCAGATGGTCGAATTTGGCACAAAGCACCATACGGTTGTGATCATTCATGAGTGCAGCAAGGACGTCGTCACGGTCGAATTTGGCATAAAGTAACGTATAATTCTAAGTATGGCACGATTTCACTTGGATTGGGACTTTTCGAATCAAAACAAGTCAAACGAAACAAGTTCGAAACCGTTGTTGTCATTCTCTATTCTCCTGCACATCCAGACGGTCAATTCTAGAACAAAGCAACATACTGTTGTGGTCATGCCTGATTTTTGCACGGAATTATTCTTTTCGACTCAGAACAACTCAAACAAACTTAGATGAAGATCGGATCGACATACTCGCCGTTTCTTTGGGACGTTTTGATGGTTTAATTTCAAAATAAGCAACGTACGATTCGTATTATTCCAGGACTTCTCCTGGAATGTGGTTTTCGAATCAAAACAACTCAAAGGAAACAAGTTTAAAATGGTTGGTAGCTTGCTAATTGTTTCCTTTAGATGTCCAAAAGGTCGAATTTGGAACAAAGCACCATACGGTTGTGATGAAGATCGGATTGACTTGTTCGTCATTTCTTTTGGATGCTTTGATGGTCTAATTTGGAAAAAAGCAACGTACGATTCTGATTATGGCACAACTTCTCAAGGAATAGGGTTTTTGAATTAGAACAACTCAAACTAAACTTGTTTAAAATCTTCGATAGCTTGCTAATTGTTTCTTTTACTTGTCCAGATGGTCGAATTTGGCACAAAGCACCATACGGTTGTGATCATTCATGAGTGCAGCAAGGACGTCGTCACGATCGAATTTGGCATAGAGCAACGTATAATTCTAAGTATGGCACGATTTCACTTGGATTGGGACTTTTCGAATCAAAACAAGTCAAACGAAACAAGTTCGAAACCGTTGTTGTCATTCTCTATTCTTCTGGATATCCAGATGGTCAATTCTTGCACAAAGCACCATACGGTTGTTTTCATGCCTAATTTTTGCAAGGAATTGTTCTTTTTGACTCAGAACAACTCCAACAAACATGGATGAAGATCGGATCGACATGTTCGTCGTTTCTTTGGGACGCTTTGCGGTTTAATTTCAAAAAAAGCAACGTATGATTCGTATTATGGCACGACTTCTCCTGGAATGTGGTTTTCGAATCAAAACAACGCAAATGAAACAAGTTTAAAATGGTTGGTAGCTTGCTAATTGTTTCCTTTAGATGTCCAAAAGGTCGAATTTGGAACAAAGCACCATACGGTTGTGATGAAGATCGGATTGACTTGTTCGTCATTTCTTTTGGATGCTTTGATGGTCTAATTTGGAAAAAAGCAACGTACGATTCTGATTATGGCACAACTTCTCAAGGAATAGGGTTTTTGAATTAGAACAACTCAAACTAAACTTGTTTAAAATCTTCGATAGCTTGCTAATTGTTTCTTTTACTTGTCCAGATGGTCGAATTTGGCACAAAGCACCATACGGTTGTGATCATTCATGAGTGCAGCAAGGACGTCGTCACGATCGAATTTGGCATAGAGCAACGTATAATTCTAAGTATGGCACGATTTCACTTGGATTAGGACTTTTCGAATCAAAACAAGTCAAACGAAACAAGTTCGAAACCGTTGTTGTCATTCTCTATTCTTCTGGATATCCAGATGGTCAATTCTTGCACAAAGCACCATACGGTTGTTTTCATGCCTAATTTTTGCAAGGAATTGTTCTTTTTGACTCAGAACAACTCCAACAAACATGGATGAAGATCGGATCGACATGTTCGTCGTTTCTTTGGGACGCTTTGCGGTTTAATTTCAAAAAAAGCAACGTATGATTCGTATTATGGCACGACTTCTCCTGGAATGTGGTTTTCGAATCAAAACAACGCAAATGAAACAAGTTTAAAATGGTTGGTAGCTTGCTAATTGTTTCCTTTAGATGTCCAAAAGGTCGAATTTGGAACAAAGCACCATACGGTTGTGATGAAGATCGGATTGACTTGTTCGTCATTTCTTTTGGATGCTTTGATGGTCTAATTTGGAAAAAAGCAACGTACGATTCTGATTATGGCACAACTTCTCAAGGAATAGGGTTTTTGAATTAGAACAACTCAAACTAAACTTGTTTAAAATCTTCGATAGCTTGCTAATTGTTTCTTTTACTTGTCCAGATGGTCGAATTTGGCACAAAGCACCATACGGTTGTGATCATTCATGAGTGCAGCAAGGACGTCGTCACGGTCGAATTTGGCATACAGCAACGTATAATTCTAAGTATGGCACGATTTCACTTGGATTGGGACTTTTCGAATTAAAACAAGTCAAATGTAACAAGTTTGAAACCGTTGTTGTCATTCTCTATTCTTCTGCACATCCAGACGGTCAATTCTAGAACAAAGCAACATACTGTTGTGGTCATGCCTGATTTTTGCACGGAATTATTCTTTTCGACTCAGAACAACTCAAACAAACTTAGATGAAGATCGGATCGACATACTCGCCGTTTCTTTGGGACGTTTTGATGGTTTAATTTCAAAATAAGCAACGTACGATTCGTATTATGCCAGGACTTCTCCTGGAATGTGGTTTTCGAATCAAAACAACTCAAAGGAAACAAGTTTAAAATGGTTGGTAGCTTGCTAATTGTTTCCTTTAGATGTCCAAACGGTCAAATTTGGAACAAACCACCATACGGTTGTGATGAAGATTGGATTCACATGTTCAACATTTCTTTGGGATGTTTTGATGCACTAATTTGGAAAAAAGCAACGTACGATTCTTATTGTGGCACAACTTCTCCAGGAATTGGGTTTTTGAATTAGAACAACTCAAACTAGTTTAAAATCATCGACAGCTTGCTAATTGTTTCTTTTACTTGCCCAGATGGTCGAATTTCGCACAAAGCACCATACGGTTGTGATAATTCATCAGTGCAGCAAGGAATTACTCTTTTCGATTCAGGACCTCCTCACGGTCGAATTTGGCATAAAGCAACTTATAATTCTAAGTATGGCACGATTTCACTTGGATTGGGACTTTTCGAATCAAAACAAGTCGAACGAAAAGAGTTCGAAACCGTTGTTGTCATTCTCTATTCTTCTAGACATCCAGATGGTCAATTCTAGCACAAAGCACCATACGGTTGTAGTCATGCCTGATTTTTGTAATGAATTATTCTTTTCGACTCAAAACAACTCAAACAAACATGGATGAATATCAGATATACATGCTCATCGTTTCTTTGGGACGCTTTGATGGTTTAATTTCAAAAAAAGCAATGTACGATTCGTATTATGGGACGACTTCTCCTGTAATGTGGTTTTCGAATCAAAACAACTCAAATGAAATGAGTTTAAAATGGTTGGTAGCTTGTTAATTGTTTCCTTTAGATGTCCAAAAGGTCGAATTTGGAATAAAGCACCATACGGTTGTGATGAAGATCGGATTGACTTGTTCGCCATTTCTTTTGGATGCTTTGATGGTCTAATTTAGAAAAATGCAACTTAAGATTCTGATTATGGCACAACTTCTCCAGGAATGGGGTTTTTGAATCAGAACAACTCAAACTAAACTTGTCTAAAATCGTGGATAGCTGGCTAATGGTTTCTTTTAGTTGTCCAGATGGTCAAATTTCGCACAAAGCACCATACGGTTGTGATTATTCATGAGTGCAGCAAGGAATTACTCTTTTCGATTCAGGACGTCCTCACGGTCGAATTTGGCATAAAGCAACGTATAATTCTAAGTATGGCACGATTTCACTTGCTTTGGGACTTTTCGAACCAAAACAAGTTAAACGAAACAAGTTCAAAACTGTTGTTGTCATTCTCTATTCTTCTGCACATCCAGACGGTCAATTCTAGCACAAAGCACCATACTGTTGTGGTCATGCCTGATTTTTGCAAGGAATTGTTCTTTTCCACTCAGAATAACTCAAACAAACTTGGATGAAGATCGGATCGACATGCTCGTCGTTTCTTTGGGACGCTTTGGCGGTTTAATTTTGAAAAAAGCAACGTACGATTCGTATTATGGCACGACTTCTCCTGGAATGGGGTTTCGAATCAAAACAACTCAAACAAAACAAGTTTGAAATCGTTGTTAGCTTGCTAATTGTTTCCTTTAGATGTCCTAACGGTCAAATTTGGAACAAAGCACCATACGGTTGTGATGAAGATCGGATTGACATGTTCGTCATTTCTTTTGGATGCTTTGATGCTGTAATTTGGAAAAAAGCAACGTACAATTCTGATTATGGCACGACTTCTCCCGGAATGGGATTTTTGAATTAGAACAACTCAAACTAAACTTGTTTAAAATCATCGATAGCTTGCTAATTGTTTCTTTTACTTGTCCAGATGGTCGAACTTGGCACAAAGCATCATACGGTTGTGATCATTCATGAGTGCAGCAAGGACGTCCTCACAGTCAAATTTGGCGTAAAGCAACGTATAATTCTAAGTATGGCACGATTTCACTTGGATTGGGACTTTTCGTATCAAAATAAGTCAAACGAAACAAGTTCGAAACCGTTGTTGTCATTCTCTATTCTTCTGGATATCCAGATGGTCAATTCTAGCACAAAGCACCATACGGTTGTGGTCATGCCTGATTTTTGCAAGGAATTGTTCTTTTGACTCAGAACAACTCCAACAAACATGGACGAAGATCGGATCGACATGTTCGTCGTTTCTTTGGGACGCTTTGCGGTTTAATTTCAAAAAAAGCAACGTATGATTCGTATTATGGCACGACTTCTCCTGGAATGTGGTTTTCGAATCAAAACAACGCAAATGAAACAAGTTTAAAATGGTTGGTAGCTTGCTAATTGTTTCCTTTAGATGTCCAAAAGGTCGAATTTGGAACAAAGCACCATACGGTTGTGATGAAGATCGGATTGACTTGTTCGTCATTTCTTTTGGATGCTTTGATGGTCTAATTTGGAAAAAAGCAACGTACGATTCTGATTATGGCACAACTTCTCAAGGAATAGGGTTTTTGAATTAGAACAACTCAAACTAAACTTGTTTAAAATCTTCGATAGCTTGCTAATTGTTTCTTTTACTTGTCCAGATGGTCGAATTTGGCACAAAGCACCATACGGTTGTGATCATTCATGAGTGCAGCAAGGACGTCGTCACGGTCGAATTTGGCATAAAGTAACGTATAATTCTAAGTATGGCACGATTTCACTTGGATTGGGACTTTTCGAATCAAAACAAGTCAAACGAAACAAGTTCGAAACCGTTGTTGTCATTCTCTATTCTCCTGCACATCCAGACGGTCAATTCTAGAACAAAGCAACATACTGTTGTGGTCATGCCTGATTTTTGCACGGAATTATTCTTTTCGACTCAGAACAACTCAAACAAACTTAGATGAAGATCGGATCGACATACTCGCCGTTTCTTTGGGACGTTTTGATGGTTTAATTTCAAAATAAGCAACGTACGATTCGTATTATTCCAGGACTTCTCCTGGAATGTGGTTTTCGAATCAAAACAACTCAAAGGAAACAAGTTTAAAATGGTTGGTAGCTTGCTAATTGTTTCCTTTAGATGTCCAAAAGGTCGAATTTGGAACAAAGCACCATACGGTTGTGATGAAGATCGGATTGACTTGTTCGTCATTTCTTTTGGATGCTTTGATGGTCTAATTTCGAAAAAAGCAACGTACGATTCTGATTATGGCACAACTTCTCAAGGAATAGGGTTTTTGAATTAGAACAACTCAAACTAAACTTGTTTAAAATCTTCGATAGCTTGCTAATTGTTTCTTTTACTTGTCCAGATGGTCGAATTTGGCACAAAGCACCATACGGTTGTGATCATTCATGAGTGCAGCAAGGACGTCGTCACGATCGAATTTGGCATAGAGCAACGTATAATTCTAAGTATGGCACGATTTCACTTGGATTGGGACTTTTCGAATCAAAACAAGTCAAACGAAACAAGTTCGAAACCGTTGTTGTCATTCTCTATTCTTCTGGATATCCAGATGGTCAATTCTTGCACAAAGCACCATACGGTTGTTTTCATGCCTAATTTTTGCAAGGAATTGTTCTTTTTGACTCAGAACAACTCCAACAAACATGGATGAAGATCGGATCGACATGTTCGTCGTTTCTTTGGGACGCTTTGCGGTTTAATTTCAAAAAAAGCAACGTATGATTCGTATTATGGCACGACTTCTCCTGGAATGTGGTTTTCGAATCAAAACAACGCAAATGAAACAAGTTTAAAATGGTTGGTAGCTTGCTAATTGTTTCCTTTAGATGTCCAAAAGGTCGAATTTGGAACAAAGCACCATACGGTTGTGATGAAGATCGGATTGACTTGTTCGTCATTTCTTTTGGATGCTTTGATGGTCTAATTTGGAAAAAAGCAACGTACGATTCTGATTATGGCACAACTTCTCAAGGAATAGGGTTTTTGAATTAGAACAACTCAAACTAAACTTGTTTAAAATCTTCGATAGCTTGCTAATTGTTTCTTTTACTTGTCCAGATGGTCGAATTTGGCACAAAGCACCATACGGTTGTGATCATTCATGAGTGCAGCAAGGACGTCGTCACGGTCGAATTTGGCATAAAGTAACGTATAATTCTAAGTATGGCACGATTTCACTTGGATTGGGACTTTTCGAATCAAAACAAGTCAAACGAAACAAGTTCGAAACCGTTGTTGTCATTCTCTATTCTCCTGCACATCCAGACGGTCAATTCTAGAACAAAGCAACATACTGTTGTGGTCATGCCTGATTTTTGCACGGAATTATTCTTTTCGACTCAGAACAACTCAAACAAACTTAGATGAAGATCGGATCGACATACTCGCCGTTTCTTTGGGACGTTTTGATGGTTTAATTTCAAAATAAGCAACGTACGATTCGTATTATTCCAGGACTTCTCCTGGAATGTGGTTTTCGAATCAAAACAACTCAAAGGAAACAAGTTTAAAATGGTTGGTAGCTTGCTAATTGTTTCCTTTAGATGTCCAAAAGGTCGAATTTGGAACAAAGCACCATACGGTTGTGATGAAGATCGGATTGACTTGTTCGTCATTTCTTTTGGATGCTTTGATGGTCTAATTTGGAAAAAAGCAACGTACGATTCTGATTATGGCACAACTTCTCAAGGAA
This sequence comes from Cornus controversa, assembly GCA_026545225.1. NCBI lineage: Eukaryota > Viridiplantae > Streptophyta > Magnoliopsida > Cornales > Cornaceae > Cornus > Cornus controversa. Next base: position 12,692,041 of record CM048852.1, read on the forward strand.
TAGGGTTTTTGAATTAGAACAACTCAAACTAAACTTGTTTAAAATCTTCGATAGCTTGCTAATTGTTTCTTTTACTTGTCCAGATGGTCGAATTTGGCACAAAGCACCATACGGTTGTGATCATTCATGAGTGCAGCAAGGACGTCGTCACGATCGAATTTGGCATAGAGCAACGTATAATTCTAAGTATGGCACGATTTCACTTGGATTGGGACTTTTCGAATCAAAACAAGTCAAATGTAACAAGTTTGAAACCGTTGTTGTCATTCTCTATTCTTCTGCACATCCAGACGGTCAATTCTAGAACAAAGCAACATACTGTTGTGGTCATGCCTGATTTTTGCACGGAATTATTCTTTTCGACTCAGAACAACTCAAACAAACTTAGATGAAGATCGGATCGACATACTCGCCGTTTCTTTGGGACGTTTTGATGGTTTAATTTCAAAATAAGCAACGTACGATTCGTATTATGCCAGGACTTCTCCTGGAATGTGGTTTTCGAATCAAAACAACTCAAAGGAAACAAGTTTAAAATGGTTGGTAGCTTGCTAATTGTTTCCTTTAGATGTCCAAACGGTCAAATTTGGAACAAACCACCATACGGTTGTGATGAAGATTGGATTCACATGTTCAACATTTCTTTGGGATGTTTTGATGCACTAATTTGGAAAAAAGCAACGTACGATTCTTATTGTGGCACAACTTCTCCAGGAATTGGGTTTTTGAATTAGAACAACTCAAACTAGTTTAAAATCATCGACAGCTTGCTAATTGTTTCTTTTACTTGCCCAGATGGTCGAATTTCGCACAAAGCACCATACGGTTGTGATAATTCATCAGTGCAGCAAGGAATTACTCTTTTCGATTCAGGACCTCCTCACGGTCGAATTTGGCATAAAGCAACTTATAATTCTAAGTATGGCACGATTTCACTTGGATTGGGACTTTTCGAATCAAAACAAGTCGAACGAAAAGAGTTCGAAACCGTTGTTGTCATTCTCTATTCTTCTAGACATCCAGATGGTCAATTCTAGCACAAAGCACCATACGGTTGTAGTCATGCCTGATTTTTGTAATGAATTATTCTTTTCGACTCAAAACAACTCAAACAAACATGGATGAATATCAGATATACATGCTCATCGTTTCTTTGGGACGCTTTGATGGTTTAATTTCAAAAAAAGCAATGTACGATTCGTATTATGGGACGACTTCTCCTGTAATGTGGTTTTCGAATCAAAACAACTCAAATGAAATGAGTTTAAAATGGTTGGTAGCTTGTTAATTGTTTCCTTTAGATGTCCAAAAGGTCGAATTTGGAATAAAGCACCATACGGTTGTGATGAAGATCGGATTGACTTGTTCGCCATTTCTTTTGGATGCTTTGATGGTCTAATTTAGAAAAATGCAACTTAAGATTCTGATTATGGCACAACTTCTCCAGGAATGGGGTTTTTGAATCAGAACAACTCAAACTAAACTTGTCTAAAATCGTGGATAGCTGGCTAATGGTTTCTTTTAGTTGTCCAGATGGTCAAATTTCGCACAAAGCACCATACGGTTGTGATTATTCATGAGTGCAGCAAGGAATTACTCTTTTCGATTCAGGACGTCCTCACGGTCGAATTTGGCATAAAGCAACGTATAATTCTAAGTATGGCACGATTTCACTTGCTTTGGGACTTTTCGAACCAAAACAAGTTAAACGAAACAAGTTCAAAACTGTTGTTGTCATTCTCTATTCTTCTGCACATCCAGACGGTCAATTCTAGCACAAAGCACCATACTGTTGTGGTCATGCCTGATTTTTGCAAGGAATTGTTCTTTTCCACTCAGAATAACTCAAACAAACTTGGATGAAGATCGGATCGACATGCTCGTCGTTTCTTTGGGACGCTTTGGCGGTTTAATTTTGAAAAAAGCAACGTACGATTCGTATTATGGCACGACTTCTCCTGGAATGGGGTTTCGAATCAAAACAACTCAAACAAAACAAGTTTGAAATCGTTGTTAGCTTGCTAATTGTTTCCTTTAGATGTCCTAACGGTCAAATTTGGAACAAAGCACCATACGGTTGTGATGAAGATCGGATTGACATGTTCGTCATTTCTTTTGGATGCTTTGATGCTGTAATTTGGAAAAAAGCAACGTACAATTCTGATTATGGCACGACTTCTCCCGGAATGGGATTTTTGAATTAGAACAACTCAAACTAAACTTGTTTAAAATCATCGATAGCTTGCTAATTGTTTCTTTTACTTGTCCAGATGGTCGAACTTGGCACAAAGCATCATACGGTTGTGATCATTCATGAGTGCAGCAAGGACGTCCTCACAGTCAAATTTGGCGTAAAGCAACGTATAATTCTAAGTATGGCACGATTTCACTTGGATTGGGACTTTTCGTATCAAAATAAGTCAAACGAAACAAGTTCGAAACCGTTGTTGTCATTCTCTATTCTTCTGGATATCCAGATGGTCAATTCTAGCACAAAGCACCATACAGTTGTGGTCATGCCTGATTTTTGCAAGGAATTGTTCTTTTGACTCAGAACAACTCCAACAAACATGGACGAAGATCGGATCGACATGTTCGTCGTTTCTTTGGGACGCTTTGCGGTTTAATTTCAAAAAAAGCAACGTATGATTCGTATTATGGCACGACTTCTCCTGGAATGTGGTTTTCGAATCAAAACAACGCAAATGAAACAAGTTTAAAATGGTTGGTAGCTTGCTAATTGTTTCCTTTAGATGTCCAAAAGGTCGAATTTGGAACAAAGCACCATACGGTTGTGATGAAGATCGGATTGACTTGTTCGTCATTTCTTTTGGATGCTTTGATGGTCTAATTTGGAAAAAAGCAACGTACGATTCTGATTATGGCACAACTTCTCAAGGAATAGGGTTTTTGAATTAGAACAACTCAAACTAAACTTGTTTAAAATCTTCGATAGCTTGCTAATTGTTTCTTTTACTTGTCCAGATGGTCGAATTTGGCACAAAGCACCATACGGTTGTGATCATTCATGAGTGCAGCAAGGACGTCGTCACGGTCGAATTTGGCATAAAGTAACGTATAATTCTAAGTATGGCACGATTTCACTTGGATTGGGACTTTTCGAATCAAAACAAGTCAAACGAAACAAGTTCGAAACCGTTGTTGTCATTCTCTATTCTCCTGCACATCCAGACGGTCAATTCTAGAACAAAGCAACATACTGTTGTGGTCATGCCTGATTTTTGCACGGAATTATTCTTTTCGACTCAGAACAACTCAAACAAACTTAGATGAAGATCGGATCGACATACTCGCCGTTTCTTTGGGACGTTTTGATGGTTTAATTTCAAAATAAGCAACGTACGATTCGTATTATTCCAGGACTTCTCCTGGAATGTGGTTTTCGAATCAAAACAACTCAAAGGAAACAAGTTTAAAATGGTTGGTAGCTTGCTAATTGTTTCCTTTAGATGTCCAAAAGGTCGAATTTGGAACAAAGCACCATACGGTTGTGATGAAGATCGGATTGACTTGTTCGTCATTTCTTTTGGATGCTTTGATGGTCTAATTTGGAAAAAAGCAACGTACGATTCTGATTATGGCACAACTTCTCAAGGAATAGGGTTTTTGAATTAGAACAACTCAAACTAAACTTGTTTAAAATCTTCGATAGCTTGCTAATTGTTTCTTTTACTTGTCCAGATGGTCGAATTTGGCACAAAGCACCATACGGTTGTGATCATTCATGAGTGCAGCAAGGACGTCGTCACGATCGAATTTGGCATAGAGCAACGTATAATTCTAAGTATGGCACGATTTCACTTGGATTGGGACTTTTCGAATCAAAACAAGTCAAATGTAACAAGTTTGAAACCGTTGTTGTCATTCTCTATTCTTCTGCACATCCAGACGGTCAATTCTAGAACAAAGCAACATACTGTTGTGGTCATGCCTGATTTTTGCACGGAATTATTCTTTTCGACTCAGAACAACTCAAACAAACTTAGATGAAGATCGGATCGACATACTCGCCGTTTCTTTGGGACGTTTTGATGGTTTAATTTCAAAATAAGCAACGTACGATTCGTATTATGCCAGGACTTCTCCTGGAATGTGGTTTTCGAATCAAAACAACTCAAAGGAAACAAGTTTAAAATGGTTGGTAGCTTGCTAATTGTTTCCTTTAGATGTCCAAACGGTCAAATTTGGAACAAACCACCATACGGTTGTGATGAAGATTGGATTCACATGTTCAACATTTCTTTGGGATGTTTTGATGCACTAATTTGGAAAAAAGCAACGTACGATTCTTATTGTGGCACAACTTCTCCAGGAATTGGGTTTTTGAATTAGAACAACTCAAACTAGTTTAAAATCATCGACAGCTTGCTAATTGTTTCTTTTACTTGCCCAGATGGTCGAATTTCGCACAAAGCACCATACGGTTGTGATAATTCATCAGTGCAGCAAGGAATTACTCTTTTCGATTCAGGACCTCCTCACGGTCGAATTTGGCATAAAGCAACTTATAATTCTAAGTATGGCACGATTTCACTTGGATTGGGACTTTTCGAATCAAAACAAGTCGAACGAAAAGAGTTCGAAACCGTTGTTGTCATTCTCTATTCTTCTAGACATCCAGATGGTCAATTCTAGCACAAAGCACCATACGGTTGTAGTCATGCCTGATTTTTGTAATGAATTATTCTTTTCGACTCAAAACAACTCAAACAAACATGGATGAATATCAGATATACATGCTCATCGTTTCTTTGGGACGCTTTGATGGTTTAATTTCAAAAAAAGCAATGTACGATTCGTATTATGGGACGACTTCTCCTGTAATGTGGTTTTCGAATCAAAACAACTCAAATGAAATGAGTTTAAAATGGTTGGTAGCTTGTTAATTGTTTCCTTTAGATGTCCAAAAGGTCGAATTTGGAATAAAGCACCATACGGTTGTGATGAAGATCGGATTGACTTGTTCGCCATTTCTTTTGGATGCTTTGATGGTCTAATTTAGAAAAATGCAACTTAAGATTCTGATTATGGCACAACTTCTCCAGGAATGGGGTTTTTGAATCAGAACAACTCAAACTAAACTTGTCTAAAATCGTGGATAGCTGGCTAATGGTTTCTTTTAGTTGTCCAGATGGTCAAATTTCGCACAAAGCACCATACGGTTGTGATTATTCATGAGTGCAGCAAGGAATTACTCTTTTCGATTCAGGACGTCCTCACGGTCGAATTTGGCATAAAGCAACGTATAATTCTAAGTATGGCACGATTTCACTTGCTTTGGGACTTTTCGAACCAAAACAAGTTAAACGAAACAAGTTCAAAACTGTTGTTGTCATTCTCTATTCTTCTGCACATCCAGACGGTCAATTCTAGCACAAAGCACCATACTGTTGTGGTCATGCCTGATTTTTGCAAGGAATTGTTCTTTTCCACTCAGAATAACTCAAACAAACTTGGATGAAGATCGGATCGACATGCTCGTCGTTTCTTTGGGACGCTTTGGCGGTTTAATTTTGAAAAAAGCAACGTACGATTCGTATTATGGCACGACTTCTCCTGGAATGGGGTTTCGAATCAAAACAACTCAAACAAAACAAGTTTGAAATCGTTGTTAGCTTGCTAATTGTTTCCTTTAGATGTCCTAACGGTCAAATTTGGAACAAAGCACCATACGGTTGTGATGAAGATCGGATTGACATGTTCGTCATTTCTTTTGGATGCTTTGATGCTGTAATTTGGAAAAAAGCAACGTACAATTCTGATTATGGCACGACTTCTCCCGGAATGGGATTTTTGAATTAGAACAACTCAAACTAAACTTGTTTAAAATCATCGATAGCTTGCTAATTGTTTCTTTTACTTGTCCAGATGGTCGAACTTGGCACAAAGCATCATACGGTTGTGATCATTCATGAGTGCAGCAAGGACGTCCTCACAGTCAAATTTGGCGTAAAGCAACGTATAATTCTAAGTATGGCACGATTTCACTTGGATTGGGACTTTTCGTATCAAAATAAGTCAAACGAAACAAGTTCGAAACCGTTGTTGTCATTCTCTATTCTTCTGGATATCCAGATGGTCAATTCTAGCACAAAGCACCATACGGTTGTGGTCATGCCTGATTTTTGCAAGGAATTGTTCTTTTGACTCAGAACAACTCCAACAAACATGGACGAAGATCGGATCGACATGTTCGTCGTTTCTTTGGGACGCTTTGCGGTTTAATTTCAAAAAAAGCAACGTATGATTCGTATTATGGCACGACTTCTCCTGGAATGTGGTTTTCGAATCAAAACAACGCAAATGAAACAAGTTTAAAATGGTTGGTAGCTTGCTAATTGTTTCCTTTAGATGTCCAAAAGGTCGAATTTGGAACAAAGCACCATACGGTTGTGATGAAGATCGGATTGACTTGTTCGTCATTTCTTTTGGATGCTTTGATGGTCTAATTTGGAAAAAAGCAACGTACGATTCTGATTATGGCACAACTTCTCAAGGAATAGGGTTTTTGAATTAGAACAACTCAAACTAAACTTGTTTAAAATCTTCGATAGCTTGCTAATTGTTTCTTTTACTTGTCCAGATGGTCGAATTTGGCACAAAGCACCATACGGTTGTGATCATTCATGAGTGCAGCAAGGACGTCGTCACGGTCGAATTTGGCATAAAGTAACGTATAATTCTAAGTATGGCACGATTTCACTTGGATTGGGACTTTTCGAATCAAAACAAGTCAAACGAAACAAGTTCGAAACCGTTGTTGTCATTCTCTATTCTCCTGCACATCCAGACGGTCAATTCTAGAACAAAGCAACATACTGTTGTGGTCATGCCTGATTTTTGCACGGAATTATTCTTTTCGACTCAGAACAACTCAAACAAACTTAGATGAAGATCGGATCGACATACTCGCCGTTTCTTTGGGACGTTTTGATGGTTTAATTTCAAAATAAGCAACGTACGATTCGTATTATGCCAGGACTTCTCCTGGAATGTGGTTTTCGAATCAAAACAACTCAAAGGAAACAAGTTTAAAATGGTTGGTAGCTTGCTAATTGTTTCCTTTAGATGTCCAAAAGGTCGAATTTGGAACAAAGCACCATACGGTTGTGATGAAGATCGGATTGACTTGTTCGTCATTTCTTTTGGATGCTTTGATGGTCTAATTTGGAAAAAAGCAACGTACGATTCTGATTATGGCACAACTTCTCAAGGAATAGGGTTTTTGAATTAGAACAACTCAAACTAAACTTGTTTAAAATCTTCGATAGCTTGCTAATTGTTTCTTTTACTTGTCCAGATGGTCGAATTTGGCACAAAGCACCATACGGTTGTGATCATTCATGAGTGCAGCAAGGACGTCGTCACGATCGAATTTGGCATAGAGCAACGTATAATTCTAAGTATGGCACGATTTCACTTGGATTGGGACTTTTCGAATCAAAACAAGTCAAATGTAACAAGTTTGAAACCGTTGTTGTCATTCTCTATTCTTCTGCACATCCAGACGGTCAATTCTAGAACAAAGCAACATACTGTTGTGGTCATGCCTGATTTTTGCACGGAATTATTCTTTTCGACTCAGAACAACTCAAACAAACTTAGATGAAGATCGGATCGACATACTCGCCGTTTCTTTGGGACGTTTTGATGGTTTAATTTCAAAATAAGCAACGTACGATTCGTATTATGCCAGGACTTCTCCTGGAATGTGGTTTTCGAATCAAAACAACTCAAAGGAAACAAGTTTAAAATGGTTGGTAGCTTGCTAATTGTTTCCTTTAGATGTCCAAACGGTCAAATTTGGAACAAACCACCATACGGTTGTGATGAAGATTGGATTCACATGTTCAACATTTCTTTGGGATGTTTTGATGCACTAATTTGGAAAAAAGCAACGTACGATTCTTATTGTGGCACAACTTCTCCAGGAATTGGGTTTTTGAATTAGAACAACTCAAACTAGTTTAAAATCATCGACAGCTTGCTAATTGTTTCTTTTACTTGCCCAGATGGTCGAATTTCGCACAAAGCACCATACGGTTGTGATAATTCATCAGTGCAGCAAGGAATTACTCTTTTCGATTCAGGACCTCCTCACGGTCGAATTTGGCATAAAGCAACTTATAATTCTAAGTATGGCACGATTTCACTTGGATTGGGACTTTTCGAATCAAAACAAGTCGAACGAAAAGAGTTCGAAACCGTTGTTGTCATTCTCTATTCTTCTAGACATCCAGATGGTCAATTCTAGCACAAAGCACCATACGGTTGTAGTCATGCCTGATTTTTGTAATGAATTATTCTTTTCGACTCAAAACAACTCAAACAAACATGGATGAATATCAGATATACATGCTCATCGTTTCTTTGGGACGCTTTGATGGTTTAATTTCAAAAAAAGCAATGTACGATTCGTATTATGGGACGACTTCTCCTGTAATGTGGTTTTCGAATCAAAACAACTCAAATGAAATGAGTTTAAAATGGTTGGTAGCTTGTTAATTGTTTCCTTTAGATGTCCAAAAGGTCGAATTTGGAATAAAGCACCATACGGTTGTGATGAAGATCGGATTGACTTGTTCGCCATTTCTTTTGGATGCTTTGATGGTCTAATTTAGAAAAATGCAACTTAAGATTCTGATTATGGCACAACTTCTCCAGGAATGGGGTTTTTGAATCAGAACAACTCAAACTAAACTTGTCTAAAATCGTGGATAGCTGGCTAATGGTTTCTTTTAGTTGTCCAGATGGTCAAATTTCGCACAAAGCACCATACGGTTGTGATTATTCATGAGTGCAGCAAGGAATTACTCTTTTCGATTCAGGACGTCCTCACGGTCGAATTTGGCATAAAGCAACGTATAATTCTAAGTATGGCACGATTTCACTTGCTTTGGGACTTTTCGAACCAAAACAAGTTAAACGAAACAAGTTCAAAACTGTTGTTGTCATTCTCTATTCTTCTGCACATCCAGACGGTCAATTCTAGCACAAAGCACCATACTGTTGTGGTCATGCCTGATTTTTGCAAGGAATTGTTCTTTTCCACTCAGAATAACTCAAACAAACTTGGATGAAGATCGGATCGACATGCTCGTCGTTTCTTTGGGACGCTTTGGCGGTTTAATTTTGAAAAAAGCAACGTACGATTCGTATTATGGCACGACTTCTCCTGGAATGGGGTTTCGAATCAAAACAACTCAAACAAAACAAGTTTGAAATCGTTGTTAGCTTGCTAATTGTTTCCTTTAGATGTCCTAACGGTCAAATTTGGAACAAAGCACCATACGGTTGTGATGAAGATCGGATTGACATGTTCGTCATTTCTTTTGGATGCTTTGATGCTGTAATTTGGAAAAAAGCAACGTACAATTCTGATTATGGCACGACTTCTCCCGGAATGGGATTTTTGAATTAGAACAACTCAAACTAAACTTGTTTAAAATCATCGATAGCTTGCTAATTGTTTCTTTTACTTGTCCAGATGGTCGAACTTGGCACAAAGCATCATACGGTTGTGATCATTCATGAGTGCAGCAAGGACGTCCTCACAGTCAAATTTGGCGTAAAGCAACGTATAATTCTAAGTATGGCACGATTTCACTTGGATTGGGACTTTTCGTATCAAAATAAGTCAAACGAAACAAGTTCGAAACCGTTGTTGTCATTCTCTATTCTTCTGGATATCCAGATGGTCAATTCTAGCACAAAGCACCATACGGTTGTGGTCATGCCTGATTTTTGCAAGGAATTGTTCTTTTGACTCAGAACAACTCCAACAAACATGGACGAAGATCGGATCGACATGTTCGTCGTTTCTTTGGGACGCTTTGCGGTTTAATTTCAAAAAAAGCAACGTATGATTCGTATTATGGCACGACTTCTCCTGGAATGTGGTTTTCGAATCAAAACAACGCAAATGAAACAAGTTTAAAATGGTTGGTAGCTTGCTAATTGTTTCCTTTAGATGTCCAAAAGGTCGAATTTGGAACAAAGCACCATACGGTTGTGATGAAGATCGGATTGACTTGTTCGTCATTTCTTTTGGATGCTTTGATGGTCTAATTTGGAAAAAAGCAACGTACGATTCTGATTATGGCACAACTTCTCAAGGAATAGGGTTTTTGAATTAGAACAACTCAAACTAAACTTGTTTAAAATCTTCGATAGCTTGCTAATTGTTTCTTTTACTTGTCCAGATGGTCGAATTTGGCACAAAGCACCATACGGTTGTGATCATTCATGAGTGCAGCAAGGACGTCGTCACGGTCGAATTTGGCATAAAGTAACGTATAATTCTAAGTATGGCACGATTTCACTTGGATTGGGACTTTTCGAATCAAAACAAGTCAAACGAAACAAGTTCGAAACCGTTGTTGTCATTCTCTATTCTCCTGCACATCCAGACGGTCAATTCTAGAACAAAGCAACATACTGTTGTGGTCATGCCTGATTTTTGCACGGAATTATTCTTTTCGACTCAGAACAACTCAAACAAACTTAGATGAAGATCGGATCGACATACTCGCCGTTTCTTTGGGACGTTTTGATGGTTTAATTTCAAAATAAGCAACGTACGATTCGTATTATTCCAGGACTTCTCCTGGAATGTGGTTTTCGAATCAAAACAACTCAAAGGAAACAAGTTTAAAATGGTTGGTAGCTTGCTAATTGTTTCCTTTAGATGTCCAAAAGGTCGAATTTGGAACAAAGCACCATACGGTTGTGATGAAGATCGGATTGACTTGTTCGTCATTTCTTTTGGATGCTTTGATGGTCTAATTTGGAAAAAAGCAACGTACGATTCTGATTATGGCACAACTTCTCAAGGAATAGGGTTTTTGAATTAGAACAACTCAAACTAAACTTGTTTAAAATCTTCGATAGCTTGCTAATTGTTTCTTTTACTTGTCCAGATGGTCGAATTTGGCACAAAGCACCATACGGTTGTGATCATTCATGAGTGCAGCAAGGACGTCGTCACGATCGAATTTGGCATAGAGCAACGTATAATTCTAAGTATGGCACGATTTCACTTGGATTGGGACTTTTCGAATCAAAACAAGTCAAATGTAACAAGTTTGAAACCGTTGTTGTCATTCTCTATTCTTCTGCACATCCAGACGGTCAATTCTAGAACAAAGCAACATACTGTTGTGGTCATGCCTGATTTTTGCACGGAATTATTCTTTTCGACTCAGAACAACTCAAACAAACTTAGATGAAGATCGGATCGACATACTCGCCGTTTCTTTGGGACGTTTTGATGGTTTAATTTCAAAATAAGCAACGTACGATTCGTATTATGCCAGGACTTCTCCTGGAATGTGGTTTTCGAATCAAAACAACTCAAAGGAAACAAGTTTAAAATGGTTGGTAGCTTGCTAATTGTTTCCTTTAGATGTCCAAACGGTCAAATTTGGAACAAACCACCATACGGTTGTGATGAAGATTGGATTCACATGTTCAACATTTCTTTGGGATGTTTTGATGCACTAATTTGGAAAAAAGCAACGTACGATTCTTATTGTGGCACAACTTCTCCAGGAATTGGGTTTTTGAATTAGAACAACTCAAACTAGTTTAAAATCATCGACAGCTTGCTAATTGTTTCTTTTACTTGCCCAGATGGTCGAATTTCGCACAAAGCACCATACGGTTGTGATAATTCATCAGTGCAGCAAGGAATTACTCTTTTCGATTCAGGACCTCCTCACGGTCGAATTTGGCATAAAGCAACTTATAATTCTAAGTATGGCACGATTTCACTTGGATTGGGACTTTTCGAATCAAAACAAGTCGAACGAAAAGAGTTCGAAACCGTTGTTGTCATTCTCTATTCTTCTAGACATCCAGATGGTCAATTCTAGCACAAAGCACCATACGGTTGTAGTCATGCCTGATTTTTGTAATGAATTATTCTTTTCGACTCAAAACAACTCAAACAAACATGGATGAATATCAGATATACATGCTCATCGTTTCTTTGGGACGCTTTGATGGTTTAATTTCAAAAAAAGCAATGTACGATTCGTATTATGGGACGACTTCTCCTGTAATGTGGTTTTCGAATCAAAACAACTCAAATGAAATGAGTTTAAAATGGTTGGTAGCTTGTTAATTGTTTCCTTTAGATGTCCAAAAGGTCGAATTTGGAATAAAGCACCATACGGTTGTGATGAAGATCGGATTGACTTGTTCGCCATTTCTTTTGGATGCTTTGATGGTCTAATTTAGAAAAATGCAACTTAAGATTCTGATTATGGCACAACTTCTCCAGGAATGGGGTTTTTGAATCAGAACAACTCAAACTAAACTTGTCTAAAATCGTGGATAGCTGGCTAATGGTTTCTTTTAGTTGTCCAGATGGTCAAATTTCGCACAAAGCACCATACGGTTGTGATTATTCATGAGTGCAGCAAGGAATTACTCTTTTCGATTCAGGACGTCCTCACGGTCGAATTTGGCATAAAGCAACGTATAATTCTAAGTATGGCACGATTTCACTTGCTTTGGGACTTTTCGAACCAAAACAAGTTAAACGAAACAAGTTCAAAACTGTTGTTGTCATTCTCTATTCTTCTGCACATCCAGACGGTCAATTCTAGCACAAAGCACCATACTGTTGTGGTCATGCCTGATTTTTGCAAGGAATTGTTCTTTTCCACTCAGAATAACTCAAACAAACTTGGATGAAGATCGGATCGACATGCTCGTCGTTTCTTTGGGACGCTTTGGCGGTTTAATTTTGAAAAAAGCAACGTACGATTCGTATTATGGCACGACTTCTCCTGGAATGGGGTTTCGAATCAAAACAACTCAAACAAAACAAGTTTGAAATCGTTGTTAGCTTGCTAATTGTTTCCTTTAGATGTCCTAACGGTCAAATTTGGAACAAAGCACCATACGGTTGTGATGAAGATCGGATTGACATGTTCGTCATTTCTTTTGGATGCTTTGATGCTGTAATTTGGAAAAAAGCAACGTACAATTCTGATTATGGCACGACTTCTCCCGGAATGGGATTTTTGAATTAGAACAACTCAAACTAAACTTGTTTAAAATCATCGATAGCTTGCTAATTGTTTCTTTTACTTGTCCAGATGGTCGAACTTGGCACAAAGCATCATACGGTTGTGATCATTCATGAGTGCAGCAAGGACGTCCTCACAGTCAAATTTGGCGTAAAGCAACGTATAATTCTAAGTATGGCACGATTTCACTTGGATTGGGACTTTTCGTATCAAAATAAGTCAAACGAAACAAGTTCGAAACCGTTGTTGTCATTCTCTATTCTTCTGGATATCCAGATGGTCAATTCTAGCACAAAGCACCATACGGTTGTGGTCATGCCTGATTTTTGCAAGGAATTGTTCTTTTGACTCAGAACAACTCCAACAAACATGGACGAAGATCGGATCGACATGTTCGTCGTTTCTTTGGGACGCTTTGCGGTTTAATTTCAAAAAAAGCAACGTATGATTCGTATTATGGCACGACTTCTCCTGGAATGTGGTTTTCGAATCAAAACAACGCAAATGAAACAAGTTTAAAATGGTTGGTAGCTTGCTAATTGTTTCCTTTAGATGTCCAAAAGGTCGAATTTGGAACAAAGCACCATACGGTTGTGATGAAGATCGGATTGACTTGTTCGTCATTTCTTTTGGATGCTTTGATGGTCTAATTTGGAAAAAAGCAACGTACGATTCTGATTATGGCACAACTTCTCAAGGAATAGGGTTTTTGAATTAGAACAACTCAAACTAAACTTGTTTAAAATCTTCGATAGCTTGCTAATTGTTTCTTTTACTTGTCCAGATGGTCGAATTTGGCACAAAGCACCATACGGTTGTGATCATTCATGAGTGCAGCAAGGACGTCGTCACGGTCGAATTTGGCATAAAGTAACGTATAATTCTAAGTATGGCACGATTTCACTTGGATTGGGACTTTTCGAATCAAAACAAGTCAAACGAAACAAGTTCGAAACCGTTGTTGTCATTCTCTATTCTCCTGCACATCCAGACGGTCAATTCTAGAACAAAGCAACATACTGTTGTGGTCATGCCTGATTTTTGCACGGAATTATTCTTTTCGACTCAGAACAACTCAAACAAACTTAGATGAAGATCGGATCGACATACTCGCCGTTTCTTTGGGACGTTTTGATGGTTTAATTTCAAAATAAGCAACGTACGATTCGTATTATTCCAGGACTTCTCCTGGAATGTGGTTTTCGAATCAAAACAACTCAAAGGAAACAAGTTTAAAATGGTTGGTAGCTTGCTAATTGTTTCCTTTAGATGTCCAAAAGGTCGAATTTGGAACAAAGCACCATACGGTTGTGATGAAGATCGGATTGACTTGTTCGTCATTTCTTTTGGATGCTTTGATGGTCTAATTTGGAAAAAAGCAACGTACGATTCTGATTATGGCACTACTTCTCAAGGAATAGGGTTTTTGAATTAGAACAACTCAAACTAAACTTGTTTAAAATCTTCGATAGCTTGCTAATTGTTTCTTTTACTTGTCCAGATGGTCGAATTTGGCACAAAGCACCATACGGTTGTGATCATTCATGAGTGCAGCAAGGACGTCGTCACGATCGAATTTGGCATAGAGCAACGTATAATTCTAAGTATGGCACGATTTCACTTGGATTGGGACTTTTCGAATCAAAACAAGTCAAATGTAACAAGTTTGAAACCGTTGTTGTCATTCTCTATTCTTCTGCACATCCAGACGGTCAATTCTAGAACAAAGCAACATACTGTTGTGGTCATGCCTGATTTTTGCACGGAATTATTCTTTTCGACTCAGAACAACTCAAACAAACTTAGATGAAGATCGGATCGACATACTCGCCGTTTCTTTGGGACGTTTTGATGGTTTAATTTCAAAATAAGCAACGTACGATTCGTATTATGCCAGGACTTCTCCTGGAATGTGGTTTTCGAATCAAAACAACTCAAAGGAAACAAGTTTAAAATGGTTGGTAGCTTTCTAATTGTTTCCTTTAGATGTCCAAACGGTCAAATTTGGAACAAACCACCATACGGTTGTGATGAAGATTGGATTCACATGTTCAACATTTCTTTGGGATGTTTTGATGCACTAATTTGGAAAAAAGCAACGTACGATTCTTATTGTGGCACAACTTCTCCAGGAATTGGGTTTTTGAATTAGAACAACTCAAACTAGTTTAAAATCATCGACAGCTTGCTAATTGTTTCTTTTACTTGCCCAGATGGTCGAATTTCGCACAAAGCACCATACGGTTGTGATAATTCATCAGTGCAGCAAGGAATTACTCTTTTCGATTCAGGACCTCCTCACGGTCGAATTTGGCATAAAGCAACTTATAATTCTAAGTATGGCACGATTTCACTTGGATTGGGACTTTTCGAATCAAAACAAGTCGAACGAAAAGAGTTCGAAACCGTTGTTGTCATTCTCTATTCTTCTAGACATCCAGATGGTCAATTCTAGCACAAAGCACCATACGGTTGTAGTCATGCCTGATTTTTGTAATGAATTATTCTTTTCGACTCAAAACAACTCAAACAAACATGGATGAATATCAGATATACATGCTCATCGTTTCTTTGGGACGCTTTGATGGTTTAATTTCAAAAAAAGCAATGTACGATTCGTATTATGGGACGACTTCTCCTGTAATGTGGTTTTCGAATCAAAACAACTCAAATGAAATGAGTTTAAAATGGTTGGTAGCTTGTTAATTGTTTCCTTTAGATGTCCAAAAGGTCGAATTTGGAATAAAGCACCATACGGTTGTGATGAAGATCGGATTGACTTGTTCGCCATTTCTTTTGGATGCTTTGATGGTCTAATTTAGAAAAATGCAACTTAAGATTCTGATTATGGCACAACTTCTCCAGGAATGGGGTTTTTGAATCAGAACAACTCAAACTAAACTTGTCTAAAATCGTGGATAGCTGGCTAATGGTTTCTTTTAGTTGTCCAGATGGTCAAATTTCGCACAAAGCACCATACGGTTGTGATTATTCATGAGTGCAGCAAGGAATTACTCTTTTCGATTCAGGACGTCCTCACGGTCGAATTTGGCATAAAGCAACGTATAATTCTAAGTATGGCACGATTTCACTTGCTTTGGGACTTTTCGAACCAAAACAAGTTAAACGAAACAAGTTCAAAACTGTTGTTGTCATTCTCTATTCTTCTGCACATCCAGACGGTCAATTCTAGCACAAAGCACCATACTGTTGTGGTCATGCCTGATTTTTGCAAGGAATTGTTCTTTTCCACTCAGAATAACTCAAACAAACTTGGATGAAGATCGGATCGACATGCTCGTCGTTTCTTTGGGACGCTTTGGCGGTTTAATTTTGAAAAAAGCAACGTACGATTCGTATTATGGCACGACTTCTCCTGGAATGGGGTTTCGAATCAAAACAACTCAAACAAAACAAGTTTGAAATCGTTGTTAGCTTGCTAATTGTTTCCTTTAGATGTCCTAACGGTCAAATTTGGAACAAAGCACCATACGGTTGTGATGAAGATCGGATTGACATGTTCGTCATTTCTTTTGGATGCTTTGATGCTGTAATTTGGAAAAAAGCAACGTACAATTCTGATTATGGCACGACTTCTCCCGGAATGGGATTTTTGAATTAGAACAACTCAAACTAAACTTGTTTAAAATCATCGATAGCTTGCTAATTGTTTCTTTTACTTGTCCAGATGGTCGAACTTGGCACAAAGCATCATACGGTTGTGATCATTCATGAGTGCAGCAAGGACGTCCTCACAGTCAAATTTGGCGTAAAGCAACGTATAATTCTAAGTATGGCACGATTTCACTTGGATTGGGACTTTTCGTATCAAAATAAGTCAAACGAAACAAGTTCGAAACCGTTGTTGTCATTCTCTATTCTTCTGGATATCCAGATGGTCAATTCTAGCACAAAGCACCATACGGTTGTGGTCATGCCTGATTTTTGCAAGGAATTGTTCTTTTGACTCAGAACAACTCCAACAAACATGGACGAAGATCGGATCGACATGTTCGTCGTTTCTTTGGGACGCTTTGCGGTTTAATTTCAAAAAAAGCAACGTATGATTCGTATTATGGCACGACTTCTCCTGGAATGTGGTTTTCGAATCAAAACAACGCAAATGAAACAAGTTTAAAATGGTTGGTAGCTTGCTAATTGTTTCCTTTAGATGTCCAAAAGGTCGAATTTGGAACAAAGCACCATACGGTTGTGATGAAGATCGGATTGACTTGTTCGTCATTTCTTTTGGATGCTTTGATGGTCTAATTTGGAAAAAAGCAACGTACGATTCTGATTATGGCACAACTTCTCAAGGAATAGGGTTTTTGAATTAGAACAACTCAAACTAAACTTGTTTAAAATCTTCGATAGCTTGCTAATTGTTTCTTTTACTTGTCCAGATGGTCGAATTTGGCACAAAGCACCATACGGTTGTGATCATTCATGAGTGCAGCAAGGACGTCGTCACGGTCGAATTTGGCATAAAGTAACGTATAATTCTAAGTATGGCACGATTTCACTTGGATTGGGACTTTTCGAATCAAAACAAGTCAAACGAAACAAGTTCGAAACCGTTGTTGTCATTCTCTATTCTCCTGCACATCCAGACGGTCAATTCTAGAACAAAGCAACATACTGTTGTGGTCATGCCTGATTTTTGCACGGAATTATTCTTTTCGACTCAGAACAACTCAAACAAACTTAGATGAAGATCGGATCGACATACTCGCCGTTTCTTTGGGACGTTTTGATGGTTTAATTTCAAAATAAGCAACGTACGATTCGTATTATTCCAGGACTTCTCCTGGAATGTGGTTTTCGAATCAAAACAACTCAAAGGAAACAAGTTTAAAATGGTTGGTAGCTTGCTAATTGTTTCCTTTAGATGTCCAAAAGGTCGAATTTGGAACAAAGCACCATACGGTTGTGATGAAGATCGGATTGACTTGTTCGTCATTTCTTTTGGATGCTTTGATGGTCTAATTTGGAAAAAAGCAACGTACGATTCTGATTATGGCACTACTTCTCAAGGAATAGGGTTTTTGAATTAGAACAACTCAAACTAAACTTGTTTAAAATCTTCGATAGCTTGCTAATTGTTTCTTTTACTTGTCCAGATGGTCGAATTTGGCACAAAGCACCATACGGTTGTGATCATTCATGAGTGCAGCAAGGACGTCGTCACGATCGAATTTGGCATAGAGCAACGTATAATTCTAAGTATGGCACGATTTCACTTGGATTGGGACTTTTCGAATCAAAACAAGTCAAATGTAACAAGTTTGAAACCGTTGTTGTCATTCTCTATTCTTCTGCACATCCAGACGGTCAATTCTAGAACAAAGCAACATACTGTTGTGGTCATGCCTGATTTTTGCACGGAATTATTCTTTTCGACTCAGAACAACTCAAACAAACTTAGATGAAGATCGGATCGACATACTCGCCGTTTCTTTGGGACGTTTTGATGGTTTAATTTCAAAATAAGCAACGTACGATTCGTATTATGCCAGGACTTCTCCTGGAATGTGGTTTTCGAATCAAAACAACTCAAAGGAAACAAGTTTAAAATGGTTGGTAGCTTTCTAATTGTTTCCTTTAGATGTCCAAACGGTCAAATTTGGAACAAACCACCATACGGTTGTGATGAAGATTGGATTCACATGTTCAACATTTCTTTGGGATGTTTTGATGCACTAATTTGGAAAAAAGCAACGTACGATTCTTATTGTGGCACAACTTCTCCAGGAATTGGGTTTTTGAATTAGAACAACTCAAACTAGTTTAAAATCATCGACAGCTTGCTAATTGTTTCTTTTACTTGCCCAGATGGTCGAATTTCGCACAAAGCACCATACGGTTGTGATAATTCATCAGTGCAGCAAGGAATTACTCTTTTCGATTCAGGTCCTCCTCACGGTCGAATTTGGCATAAAGCAACTTATAATTCTAAGTATGGCACGATTTCACTTGGATTGGGACTTTTCGAATCAAAACAAGTCGAACGAAAAGAGTTCGAAACCGTTGTTGTCATTCTCTATTCTTCTAGACATCCAGATGGTCAATTCTAGCACAAAGCACCATACGGTTGTAGTCATGCCTGATTTTTGTAATGAATTATTCTTTTCGACTCAAAACAACTCAAACAAACATGGATGAATATCAGATATACATGCTCATCGTTTCTTTGGGACGCTTTGATGGTTTAATTTCAAAAAAAGCAATGTACGATTCGTATTATGGGACGACTTCTCCTGTAATGTGGTTTTCGAATCAAAACAACTCAAATGAAATGAGTTTAAAATGGTTGGTAGCTTGTTAATTGTTTCCTTTAGATGTCCAAAAGGTCGAATTTGGAATAAAGCACCATACGGTTGTGATGAAGATCGGATTGACTTGTTCGCCATTTCTTTTGGATGCTTTGATGGTCTAATTTAGAAAAATGCAACTTAAGATTCTGATTATGGCACAACTTCTCCAGGAATGGGGTTTTTGAATCAGAACAACTCAAACTAAACTTGTCTAAAATCGTGGATAGCTGGCTAATGGTTTCTTTTAGTTGTCCAGATGGTCAAATTTCGCACAAAGCACCATACGGTTGTGATTATTCATGAGTGCAGCAAGGAATTACTCTTTTCGATTCAGGACGTCCTCACGGTCGAATTTGGCATAAAGCAACGTATAATTCTAAGTATGGCACGATTTCACTTGCTTTGGGACTTTTCGAACAAGTTTAAACGAAACAAGTTCAAAACTGTTGTTGTCATTCTCTATTCTTCTGCACATCCAGACGGTCATTTCTAGCACAAAGCACCATACTGTTGTGGTCATGCCTGATTTTTGCAAGGAATTGTTCTTTTCCACTCAGAATAACTCAAACAAACTTGGATGAAGATCGGATCGACATGCTCGTCGTTTCTTTGGGACGCTTTGGCGGTTTAATTTTGAAAAAAGCAACGTACGATTCGTATTATGGCACGACTTCTCCTGGAATGGGGTTTCGAATCAAAACAACTCAAACAAAACAAGTTTGAAATCAGTTGTTAGCTTGCTAATTGTTTCCTTTAGATGTCCTAACGGTCAAATTTGGAACAAAGCACCATACGGTTGTGATGAAGATCGGATTGACATGTTCGTCATTTCTTTTGGATGCTTTGATGCTGTAATTTGGAAAAAGCAACGTACAATTCTGATTATGGCACGACTTCTCCCGGAATGGGATTTTTGAATTAGAACAACTCAAACTAAACTTGTTTAAAATCATCGATAGCTTGCTAATTGTTTCTTTTACTTGTCCAGATGGTCGAACTTGGCACAAAGCATCATACGGTTTGTGATCATTCATGAGTGCAGCAAGGACGTCCTCACAGTCAAATTTGGCGTAAAGCAACGTTATAATTCTAAGTATGGCACGATTTCACTTGGATTGGGACTTTTCGTATCAAAATAAGTCAAACGAAACAAGTTCGAAACCGTTGTTGTCATTCTCTATTCTTCTGGATATCCAGATGGTCAATTCTAGCACAAAGCACCATACGGTTTGTGGTCATGCCTGATTTTTGCAAGGAATTGTTCTTTTGACTCAGAACAACTCCAACAAACATGGACGAAGATCGGATCGACATGTTCGTCGTTTCTTTGGGACGCTTTGCGGTTTTAATTTCAAAAAAAGCAACGTATGATTCGTATTATGGCACGACTTCTCCTGGAATGTGGTTTTCGAATCAAAACAACGCAAATGAAACAAGTTAAAATGGTTGGTAGCTTGCTAATTGTTTCCTTTAGATGTCCAAAAGGTCGAATTTGGAACAAAGCACCATACGGTTGTGATGAAGATCGGATTGACTTGTTCGTCATTTCTTTTGGATGCTTTGATGGTCTAATTTGGAAAAAAGCAACGTACGATTCTGATTATGGCACAACTTCTCAAGGAATAGGGTTTTTGAATTAGAACAACTCAAACTAAACTTGTTTAAAATCTTCGATAGCTTGCTAATTGTTTCTTTTACTTGTCCAGATTGGTCGAATTTGGCACAAAGCACCATACGGTTGTGATCATTCATGAGTGCAGCAAGGACGTCGTCACGGTCGAATTTGGCATAAAGTAACGTATAATTCTAAGTATGGCACGATTTCACTTGGATTGGGACTTTTCGAATCAAAACAAGTCAAACGAAACAAGTTCGAAACCGTTGTTGTCATTCTCTATTCTCCTGCACATCCAGACGGTCAATTCTAGAACAAAGCAACATACTGTTGTGGTCATGCCTGATTTTTGCACGGAATTATTCTTTTCGACTCAGAACAACTCAAACAAACTTAGATGAAGATCGGATCGACATACTCGCCGTTTCTTTGGGACGTTTTGATGGTTTAATTTCAAAATAAGCAACGTACGATTCGTATTATTCCAGGACTTCTCCTGGAATGTGGTTTGTCGAATCAAAACAACTCAAAGGAAACAAGTTTAAAATGGTTGGTAGCTTGCTAATTGTTTCCTTTAGATGTCCAAAAGGTCGAATTTGGAACAAAGCACCATACGGTTGTGATGAAGATCGGATTGACTTGTTCGTCATTTCTTTTGGATGCTTTGATGGTCTAATTTGGAAAAAAGCAACGTACGATTCTGATTATGGCACTACTTCTCAAGGAATAGGGGTTTTTGAATTAGAACAACTCAAACTAAACTTGTTTAAAATCTTCGATAGCTTGCTAATTGTTTCTTTTACTTGTCCAGATGGTCGAATTTGGCACAAAGCACCATACGGTTGTGATCATTCATGAGTGCAGCAAGGACGTCGTCACGATCGAATTTGGCATAGAGCAACGTATAATTCTAAGTATGGCACGATTTCACTTGGATTGGGACTTTTCGAATCAAAACAAGTCAAATGTAACAAGTTTGAAACCGTTGTTGTCATTCTCTATTCTTCTGCACATCCAGACGGTCAATTCTAGAACAAAGCAACATACTGTTGTGGTCATGCCTGATTTTTGCACGGAATTATTCTTTTCGACTCAGAACAACTCAAACAAACTTAGATGAAGATCGGATCGACATACTCGCCGTTTCTTTGGGACGTTTTGATGGTTTAATTTCAAAATAAGCAACGTACGATTCGTATTATGCCAGGACTTCTCCTGGAATGTGGTTTTCGAATCAAAACAACTCAAAGGAAACAAGTTTAAAATGGTTGGTAGCTTTCTAATTGTTTCCTTTAGATGTCCAAACGGTCAAATTTGGAACAAACCACCATACGGTTGTGATGAAGATTGGATTCACATGTTCAACATTTCTTTGGGATGTTTTGATGCACTAATTTGGAAAAAAGCAACGTACGATTCTTATTGTGGCACAACTTCTCCAGGAATTGGGTTTTTGAATTAGAACAACTCAAACTAGTTTAAAATCATCGACAGCTTGCTAATTGTTTCTTTTACTTGCCCAGATGGTCGAATTTCGCACAAAGCACCATACGGTTGTGATAATTCATCAGTGCAGCAAGGAATTACTCTTTTCGATTCAGGACCTCCTCACGGTCGAATTTGGCATAAAGCAACTTATAATTCTAAGTATGGCACGATTTCACTTGGATTGGGACTTTTCGAATCAAAACAAGTCGAACGAAAAGAGTTCGAAACCGTTGTTGTCATTCTCTATTCTTCTAGACATCCAGATGGTCAATTCTAGCACAAAGCACCATACGGTTGTAGTCATGCCTGATTTTTGTAATGAATTATTCTTTTCGACTCAAAACAACTCAAACAAACATGGGATGGAATATCAGATATACATGCTCATCGTTTCTTTGGGACGCTTTGATGGTTTAATTTCAAAAAAAGCAATGTACGATTCGTATTATGGGACGACTTCTCCTGTAATGTGGTTTTCGAATCAAAACAACTCAAATGAAATGAGTTTAAAATGGTTGGTAGCTTGTTAATTGTTTCCTTTAGATGTCCAAAAGTCGAATTTGGAATAAAGCACCATACGGTTGTGATGAAGATCGGATTGACTTGTTCGCCATTTCTTTTTGGATGCTTTGATGGTCTAATTTAGAAAATGCAACTTAAGATTCTGATTATGGCACAACTTCTCCAGGAATGGGGTTTTTGAATCAGAACAACTCAAACTAAACTTGTCTAAAATCGTGGATAGCTGGCTAATGGTTTTCTTTTAGTTGTCCAGATGGTCAAATTTCGCACAAAGCACCATACGGTTGTGATTATTCATGAGTGCAGCAAGGAATTACTCTTTTCGATTCAGGACGTCCTCACGGTCGAATTTGGCATAAAGCAACGTATAATTCTAAGTATGGCACGATTTCACTTGCTTTGGGACTTTTCGAATCAAAACAAGTTAAACGAAACAAGTTCAAAACTGTTGTTGTCATTCTCTATTCTTCTGCACATCCAGACGGTCAATTCTAGCACAAAGCACCATACTGTTGTGGTCATGCCTGATTTTTGCAAGGAATTGTTCTTTTCCACTCAGAATAACTCAAACAAACTTGGATGAAGATCGGATCGACATGCTCGTCGTTTCTTTGGGACGCTTTGGCGGTTTAATTTTGAAAAAAGCAACGTACGATTCGTATTATGGCACGACTTCTCCTGGAATGGGGTTTCGAATCAAAACAACTCAAACAAAACAAGTTTGAAATCGTTGTTAGCTTGCTAATTGTTTCCTTTAGATGTCCTAACGGTCAAATTTGGAACAAAGCACCATACGGTTGTGATGAAGATCGGATTGACATGTTCGTCATTTCTTTTGGATGCTTTGATGCTGTAATTTGGAAAAAAGCAACGTACAATTCTGATTATGGCACGACTTCTCCCGGAATGGGATTTTTGAATTAGAACAACTCAAACTAAACTTGTTTAAAATCATCGATAGCTTGCTAATTGTTTCTTTTACTTGTCCAGATGGTCGAACTTGGCACAAAGCATCATACGGTTGTGATCATTCATGAGTGCAGCAAGGACGTCCTCACAGTCAAATTTGGCGTAAAGCAACGTATAATTCTAAGTATGGCACGATTTCACTTGGATTGGGACTTTTCGTATCAAAATAAGTCAAACGAAACAAGTTCGAAACCGTTGTTGTCATTCTCTATTCTTCTGGATATCCAGATGGTCAATTCTAGCACAAAGCACCATACGGTTGTGGTCATGCCTGATTTTTGCAAGGAATTGTTCTTTTGACTCAGAACAACTCCAACAAACATGGACGAAGATCGGATCGACATGTTCGTCGTTTCTTTGGGACGCTTTGCGGTTTAATTTCAAAAAAAGCAACGTATGATTCGTATTATGGCACGACTTCTCCTGGAATGTGGTTTTCGAATCAAAACAACGCAAATGAAACAAGTTTAAAATGGTTGGTAGCTTGCTAATTGTTTCCTTTAGATGTCCAAAAGGTCGAATTTGGAACAAAGCACCATACGGTTGTGATGAAGATCGGATTGACTTGTTCGTCATTTCTTTTGGATGCTTTGATGGTCTAATTTGGAAAAAAGCAACGTACGATTCTGATTATGGCACAACTTCTCAAGGAATAGGGTTTTTGAATTAGAACAACTCAAACTAAACTTGTTTAAAATCTTCGATAGCTTGCTAATTGTTTCTTTTACTTGTCCAGATGGTCGAATTTGGCACAAAGCACCATACGGTTGTGATCATTCATGAGTGCAGCAAGGACGTCGTCACGGTCGAATTTGGCATAAAGTAACGTATAATTCTAAGTATGGCACGATTTCACTTGGATTGGGACTTTTCGAATCAAAACAAGTCAAACGAAACAAGTTCGAAACCGTTGTTGTCATTCTCTATTCTCCTGCACATCCAGACGGTCAATTCTAGAACAAAGCAACATACTGTTGTGGTCATGCCTGATTTTTGCACGGAATTATTCTTTTCGACTCAGAACAACTCAAACAAACTTAGATGAAGATCGGATCGACATACTCGCCGTTTCTTTGGGACGTTTTGATGGTTTAATTTCAAAATAAGCAACGTACGATTCGTATTATTCCAGGACTTCTCCTGGAATGTGGTTTTCGAATCAAAACAACTCAAAGGAAACAAGTTTAAAATGGTTGGTAGCTTGCTAATTGTTTCCTTTAGATGTCCAAAAGGTCGAATTTGGAACAAAGCACCATACGGTTGTGATGAAGATCGGATTGACTTGTTCGTCATTTCTTTTGGATGCTTTGATGGTCTAATTTGGAAAAAAGCAACGTACGATTCTGATTATGGCACTACTTCTCAAGGAATAGGGTTTTTGAATTAGAACAACTCAAACTAAACTTGTTTAAAATCTTCGATAGCTTGCTAATTGTTTCTTTTACTTGTCCAGATGGTCGAATTTGGCACAAAGCACCATACGGTTGTGATCATTCATGAGTGCAGCAAGGACGTCGTCACGATCGAATTTGGCATAGAGCAACGTATAATTCTAAGTATGGCACGATTTCACTTGGATTGGGACTTTTCGAATCAAAACAAGTCAAATGTAACAAGTTTGAAACCGTTGTTGTCATTCTCTATTCTTCTGCACATCCAGACGGTCAATTCTAGAACAAAGCAACATACTGTTGTGGTCATGCCTGATTTTTGCACGGAATTATTCTTTTCGACTCAGAACAACTCAAACAAACTTAGATGAAGATCGGATCGACATACTCGCCGTTTCTTTGGGACGTTTTGATGGTTTAATTTCAAAATAAGCAACGTACGATTCGTATTATGCCAGGACTTCTCCTGGAATGTGGTTTTCGAATCAAAACAACTCAAAGGAAACAAGTTTAAAATGGTTGGTAGCTTTCTAATTGTTTCCTTTAGATGTCCAAACGGTCAAATTTGGAACAAACCACCATACGGTTGTGATGAAGATTGGATTCACATGTTCAACATTTCTTTGGGATGTTTTGATGCACTAATTTGGAAAAAAGCAACGTACGATTCTTATTGTGGCACAACTTCTCCAGGAATTGGGTTTTTGAATTAGAACAACTCAAACTAGTTTAAAATCATCGACAGCTTGCTAATTGTTTCTTTTACTTGCCCAGATGGTCGAATTTCGCACAAAGCACCATACGGTTGTGATAATTCATCAGTGCAGCAAGGAATTACTCTTTTCGATTCAGGACCTCCTCACGGTCGAATTTGGCATAAAGCAACTTATAATTCTAAGTATGGCACGATTTCACTTGGATTGGGACTTTTCGAATCAAAACAAGTCGAACGAAAAGAGTTCGAAACCGTTGTTGTCATTCTCTATTCTTCTAGACATCCAGATGGTCAATTCTAGCACAAAGCACCATACGGTTGTAGTCATGCCTGATTTTTGTAATGAATTATTCTTTTCGACTCAAAACAACTCAAACAAACATGGATGAATATCAGATATACATGCTCATCGTTTCTTTGGGACGCTTTGATGGTTTAATTTCAAAAAAAGCAATGTACGATTCGTATTATGGGACGACTTCTCCTGTAATGTGGTTTTCGAATCAAAACAACTCAAATGAAATGAGTTTAAAATGGTTGGTAGCTTGTTAATTGTTTCCTTTAGATGTCCAAAAGGTCGAATTTGGAATAAAGCACCATACGGTTGTGATGAAGATCGGATTGACTTGTTCGCCATTTCTTTTGGATGCTTTGATGGTCTAATTTAGAAAAATGCAACTTAAGATTCTGATTATGGCACAACTTCTCCAGGAATGGGGTTTTTGAATCAGAACAACTCAAACTAAACTTGTCTAAAATCGTGGATAGCTGGCTAATGGTTTCTTTTAGTTGTCCAGATGGTCAAATTTCGCACAAAGCACCATACGGTTGTGATTATTCATGAGTGCAGCAAGGAATTACTCTTTTCGATTCAGGACGTCCTCACGGTCGAATTTGGCATAAAGCAACGTATAATTCTAAGTATGGCACGATTTCACTTGCTTTGGGACTTTTCGAATCAAAACAAGTTAAACGAAACAAGTTCAAAACTGTTGTTGTCATTCTCTATTCTTCTGCACATCCAGACGGTCAATTCTAGCACAAAGCACCATACTGTTGTGGTCATGCCTGATTTTTGCAAGGAATTGTTCTTTTCCACTCAGAATAACTCAAACAAACTTGGATGAAGATCGGATCGACATGCTCGTCGTTTCTTTGGGACGCTTTGGCGGTTTAATTTTGAAAAAAGCAACGTACGATTCGTATTATGGCACGACTTCTCCTGGAATGGGGTTTCGAATCAAAACAACTCAAACAAAACAAGTTTGAAATCGTTGTTAGCTTGCTAATTGTTTCCTTTAGATGTCCTAACGGTCAAATTTGGAACAAAGCACCATACGGTTGTGATGAAGATCGGATTGACATGTTCGTCATTTCTTTTGGATGCTTTGATGCTGTAATTTGGAAAAAAGCAACGTACAATTCTGATTATGGCACGACTTCTCCCGGAATGGGATTTTTGAATTAGAACAACTCAAACTAAACTTGTTTAAAATCATCGATAGCTTGCTAATTGTTTCTTTTACTTGTCCAGATGGTCGAACTTGGCACAAAGCATCATACGGTTGTGATCATTCATGAGTGCAGCAAGGACGTCCTCACAGTCAAATTTGGCGTAAAGCAACGTATAATTCTAAGTATGGCACGATTTCACTTGGATTGGGACTTTTCGTATCAAAATAAGTCAAACGAAACAAGTTCGAAACCGTTGTTGTCATTCTCTATTCTTCTGGATATCCAGATGGTCAATTCTAGCACAAAGCACCATACGGTTGTGGTCATGCCTGATTTTTGCAAGGAATTGTTCTTTTGACTCAGAACAACTCCAACAAACATGGACGAAGATCGGATCGACATGTTCGTCGTTTCTTTGGGACGCTTTGCGGTTTAATTTCAAAAAAAGCAACGTATGATTCGTATTATGGCACGACTTCTCCTGGAATGTGGTTTTCGAATCAAAACAACGCAAATGAAACAAGTTTAAAATGGTTGGTAGCTTGCTAATTGTTTCCTTTAGATGTCCAAAAGGTCGAATTTGGAACAAAGCACCATACGGTTGTGATGAAGATCGGATTGACTTGTTCGTCATTTCTTTTGGATGCTTTGATGGTCTAATTTGGAAAAAAGCAACGTACGATTCTGATTATGGCACAACTTCTCAAGGAATAGGGTTTTTGAATTAGAACAACTCAAACTAAACTTGTTTAAAATCTTCGATAGCTTGCTAATTGTTTCTTTTACTTGTCCAGATGGTCGAATTTGGCACAAAGCACCATACGGTTGTGATCATTCATGAGTGCAGCAAGGACGTCGTCACGGTCGAATTTGGCATAAAGTAACGTATAATTCTAAGTATGGCACGATTTCACTTGGATTGGGACTTTTCGAATCAAAACAAGTCAAACGAAACAAGTTCGAAACCGTTGTTGTCATTCTCTATTCTCCTGCACATCCAGACGGTCAATTCTAGAACAAAGCAACATACTGTTGTGGTCATGCCTGATTTTTGCACGGAATTATTCTTTTCGACTCAGAACAACTCAAACAAACTTAGATGAAGATCGGATCGACATACTCGCCGTTTCTTTGGGACGTTTTGATGGTTTAATTTCAAAATAAGCAACGTACGATTCGTATTATTCCAGGACTTCTCCTGGAATGTGGTTTTCGAATCAAAACAACTCAAAGGAAACAAGTTTAAAATGGTTGGTAGCTTGCTAATTGTTTCCTTTAGATGTCCAAAAGGTCGAATTTGGAACAAAGCACCATACGGTTGTGATGAAGATCGGATTGACTTGTTCGTCATTTCTTTTGGATGCTTTGATGGTCTAATTTGGAAAAAAGCAACGTACGATTCTGATTATGGCACAACTTCTCAAGGAATAGGGTTTTTGAATTAGAACAACTCAAACTAAACTTGTTTAAAATCTTCGATAGCTTGCTAATTGTTTCTTTTACTTGTCCAGATGGTCGAATTTGGCACAAAGCACCATACGGTTGTGATCATTCATGAGTGCAGCAAGGACGTCGTCACGATCGAATTTGGCATAGAGCAACGTATAATTCTAAGTATGGCACGATTTCACTTGGATTGGGACTTTTCGAATCAAAACAAGTCAAATGTAACAAGTTTGAAACCGTTGTTGTCATTCTCTATTCTTCTGCACATCCAGACGGTCAATTCTAGAACAAAGCAACATACTGTTGTGGTCATGCCTGATTTTTGCACGGAATTATTCTTTTCGACTCAGAACAACTCAAACAAACTTAGATGAAGATCGGATCGACATACTCGCCGTTTCTTTGGGACGTTTTGATGGTTTAATTTCAAAATAAGCAACGTACGATTCGTATTATGCCAGGACTTCTCCTGGAATGTGGTTTTCGAATCAAAACAACTCAAAGGAAACAAGTTTAAAATGGTTGGTAGCTTGCTAATTGTTTCCTTTAGATGTCCAAACGGTCAAATTTGGAACAAACCACCATACGGTTGTGATGAAGATTGGATTCACATGTTCAACATTTCTTTGGGATGTTTTGATGCACTAATTTGGAAAAAAGCAACGTACGATTCTTATTGTGGCACAACTTCTCCAGGAATTGGGTTTTTGAATTAGAACAACTCAAACTAGTTTAAAATCATCGACAGCTTGCTAATTGTTTCTTTTACTTGCCCAGATGGTCGAATTTCGCACAAAGCACCATACGGTTCTGATAATTCATCAGTGCAGCAAGGAATTACTCTTTTCGATTCAGGACCTCCTCACGGTCGAATTTGGCATAAAGCAACTTATAATTCTAAGTATGGCACGATTTCACTTGGATTGGGACTTTTCGAATCAAAACAAGTCGAACGAAAAGAGTTCGAAACCGTTGTTGTCATTCTCTATTCTTCTAGACATCCAGATGGTCAATTCTAGCACAAAGCACCATACGGTTGTAGTCATGCCTGATTTTTGTAATGAATTATTCTTTTCGACTCAAAACAACTCAAACAAACATGGATGAATATCAGATATACATGCTCATCGTTTCTTTGGGACGCTTTGATGGTTTAATTTCAAAAAAAGCAATGTACGATTCGTATTATGGGACGACTTCTCCTGTAATGTGGTTTTCGAATCAAAACAACTCAAATGAAATGAGTTTAAAATGGTTGGTAGCTTGTTAATTGTTTCCTTTAGATGTCCAAAAGGTCGAATTTGGAATAAAGCACCATACGGTTGTGATGAAGATCGGATTGACTTGTTCGCCATTTCTTTTGGATGCTTTGATGGTCTAATTTAGAAAAATGCAACTTAAGATTCTGATTATGGCACAACTTCTCCAGGAATGGGGTTTTTGAATCAGAACAACTCAAACTAAACTTGTCTAAAATCGTGGATAGCTGGCTAATGGTTTCTTTTAGTTGTCCAGATGGTCAAATTTCGCACAAAGCACCATACGGTTGTGATTATTCATGAGTGCAGCAAGGAATTACTCTTTTCGATTCAGGACGTCCTCACGGTCGAATTTGGCATAAAGCAACGTATAATTCTAAGTATGGCACGATTTCACTTGCTTTGGGACTTTTCGAATCAAAACAAGTTAAACGAAACAAGTTCAAAACTGTTGTTGTCATTCTCTATTCTTCTGCACATCCAGACGGTCAATTCTAGCACAAAGCACCATACTGTTGTGGTCATGCCTGATTTTTGCAAGGAATTGTTCTTTTCCACTCAGAATAACTCAAACAAACTTGGATGAAGATCGGATCGACATGCTCGTCGTTTCTTTGGGACGCTTTGGCGGTTTAATTTTGAAAAAAGCAACGTACGATTCGTATTATGGCACGACTTCTCCTGGAATGGGGTTTCGAATCAAAACAACTCAAACAAAACAAGTTTGAAATCGTTGTTAGCTTGCTAATTGTTTCCTTTAGATGTCCTAACGGTCAAATTTGGAACAAAGCACCATACGGTTGTGATGAAGATCGGATTGACATGTTCGTCATTTCTTTTGGATGCTTTGATGCTGTAATTTGGAAAAAAGCAACGTACAATTCTGATTATGGCACGACTTCTCCCGGAATGGGATTTTTGAATTAGAACAACTCAAACTAAACTTGTTTAAAATCATCGATAGCTTGCTAATTGTTTCTTTTACTTGTCCAGATGGTCGAACTTGGCACAAAGCATCATACGGTTGTGATCATTCATGAGTGCAGCAAGGACGTCCTCACAGTCAAATTTGGCGTAAAGCAACGTATAATTCTAAGTATGGCACGATTTCACTTGGATTGGGACTTTTCGTATCAAAATAAGTCAAACGAAACAAGTTCGAAACCGTTGTTGTCATTCTCTATTCTTCTGGATATCCAGATGGTCAATTCTAGCACAAAGCACCATACGGTTGTGGTCATGCCTGATTTTTGCAAGGAATTGTTCTTTTGACTCAGAACAACTCCAACAAACATGGACGAAGATCGGATCGACATGTTCGTCGTTTCTTTGGGACGCTTTGCGGTTTAATTTCAAAAAAAGCAACGTATGATTCGTATTATGGCACGACTTCTCCTGGAATGTGGTTTTCGAATCAAAACAACGCAAATGAAACAAGTTTAAAATGGTTGGTAGCTTGCTAATTGTTTCCTTTAGATGTCCAAAAGGTCGAATTTGGAACAAAGCACCATACGGTTGTGATGAAGATCGGATTGACTTGTTCGTCATTTCTTTTGGATGCTTTGATGGTCTAATTTGGAAAAAAGCAACGTACGATTCTGATTATGGCACAACTTCTCAAGGAATAGGGTTTTTGAATTAGAACAACTCAAACTAAACTTGTTTAAAATCTTCGATAGCTTGCTAATTGTTTCTTTTACTTGTCCAGATGGTCGAATTTGGCACAAAGCACCATACGGTTGTGATCATTCATGAGTGCAGCAAGGACGTCGTCACGGTCGAATTTGGCATAAAGTAACGTATAATTCTAAGTATGGCACGATTTCACTTGGATTGGGACTTTTCGAATCAAAACAAGTCAAACGAAACAAGTTCGAAACCGTTGTTGTCATTCTCTATTCTCCTGCACATCCAGACGGTCAATTCTAGAACAAAGCAACATACTGTTGTGGTCATGCCTGATTTTTGCACGGAATTATTCTTTTCGACTCAGAACAACTCAAACAAACTTAGATGAAGATCGGATCGACATACTCGCCGTTTCTTTGGGACGTTTTGATGGTTTAATTTCAAAATAAGCAACGTACGATTCGTATTATTCCAGGACTTCTCCTGGAATGTGGTTTTCGAATCAAAACAACTCAAAGGAAACAAGTTTAAAATGGTTGGTAGCTTGCTAATTGTTTCCTTTAGATGTCCAAAAGGTCGAATTTGGAACAAAGCACCATACGGTTGTGATGAAGATCGGATTGACTTGTTCGTCATTTCTTTTGGATGCTTTGATGGTCTAATTTGGAAAAAAGCAACGTACGATTCTGATTATGGCACAACTTCTCAAGGAATAGGGTTTTTGAATTAGAACAACTCAAACTAAACTTGTTTAAAATCTTCGATAGCTTGCTAATTGTTTCTTTTACTTGTCCAGATGGTCGAATTTGGCACAAAGCACCATACGGTTGTGATCATTCATGAGTGCAGCAAGGACGTCGTCACGATCGAATTTGGCATAGAGCAACGTATAATTCTAAGTATGGCACGATTTCACTTGGATTGGGACTTTTCGAATCAAAACAAGTCAAATGTAACAAGTTTGAAACCGTTGTTGTCATTCTCTATTCTTCTGCACATCCAGACGGTCAATTCTAGAACAAAGCAACATACTGTTGTGGTCATGCCTGATTTTTGCACAGAATTATTCTTTTCGACTCAGAACAACTCAAACAAACTTAGATGAAGATCGGATCGACATACTCGCCGTTTCTTTGGGACGTTTTGATGGTTTAATTTCAAAATAAGCAACGTACGATTCGTATTATGCCAGGACTTCTCCTGGAATGTGGTTTTCGAATCAAAACAACTCAAAGGAAACAAGTTTAAAATGGTTGGTAGCTTGCTAATTGTTTCCTTTAGATGTCCAAACGGTCAAATTTGGAACAAACCACCATACGGTTGTGATGAAGATTGGATTCACATGTTCAACATTTCTTTGGGATGTTTTGATGCACTAATTTGGAAAAAAGCAACGTACGATTCTTATTGTGGCACAACTTCTCCAGGAATTGGGTTTTTGAATTAGAACAACTCAAACTAGTTTAAAATCATCGACAGCTTGCTAATTGTTTCTTTTACTTGCCCAGATGGTCGAATTTCGCACAAAGCACCATACGGTTCTGATAATTCATCAGTGCAGCAAGGAATTACTCTTTTCGATTCAGGACCTCCTCACGGTCGAATTTGGCATAAAGCAACTTATAATTCTAAGTATGGCACGATTTCACTTGGATTGGGACTTTTCGAATCAAAACAAGTCGAACGAAAAGAGTTCGAAACCGTTGTTGTCATTCTCTATTCTTCTAGACATCCAGATGGTCAATTCTAGCACAAAGCACCATACGGTTGTAGTCATGCCTGATTTTTGTAATGAATTATTCTTTTCGACTCAAAACAACTCAAACAAACATGGATGAATATCAGATATACATGCTCATCGTTTCTTTGGGACGCTTTGATGGTTTAATTTCAAAAAAAGCAATGTACGATTCGTATTATGGGACGACTTCTCCTGTAATGTGGTTTTCGAATCAAAACAACTCAAATGAAATGAGTTTAAAATGGTTGGTAGCTTGTTAATTGTTTCCTTTAGATGTCCAAAAGGTCGAATTTGGAATAAAGCACCATACGGTTGTGATGAAGATCGGATTGACTTGTTCGCCATTTCTTTTGGATGCTTTGATGGTCTAATTTAGAAAAATGCAACTTAAGATTCTGATTATGGCACAACTTCTCCAGGAATGGGGTTTTTGAATCAGAACAACTCAAACTAAACTTGTCTAAAATCGTGGATAGCTGGCTAATGGTTTCTTTTAGTTGTCCAGATGGTCAAATTTCGCACAAAGCACCATACGGTTGTGATTATTCATGAGTGCAGCAAGGAATTACTCTTTTCGATTCAGGACGTCCTCACGGTCGAATTTGGCATAAAGCAACGTATAATTCTAAGTATGGCACGATTTCACTTGCTTTGGGACTTTTCGAATCAAAACAAGTTAAACGAAACAAGTTCAAAACTGTTGTTGTCATTCTCTATTCTTCTGCACATCCAGACGGTCAATTCTAGCACAAAGCACCATACTGTTGTGGTCATGCCTGATTTTTGCAAGGAATTGTTCTTTTCCACTCAGAATAACTCAAACAAACTTGGATGAAGATCGGATCGACATGCTCGTCGTTTCTTTGGGACGCTTTGGCGGTTTAATTTTGAAAAAAGCAACGTACGATTCGTATTATGGCACGACTTCTCCTGGAATGGGGTTTCGAATCAAAACAACTCAAACAAAACAAGTTTGAAATCGTTGTTAGCTTGCTAATTGTTTCCTTTAGATGTCCTAACGGTCAAATTTGGAACAAAGCACCATACGGTTGTGATGAAGATCGGATTGACATGTTCGTCATTTCTTTTGGATGCTTTGATGCTGTAATTTGGAAAAAAGCAACGTACAATTCTGATTATGGCACAACTTCTCAAGGAATAGGGTTTTTGAATTAGAACAACTCAAACTAAACTTGTTTAAAATCATCGATAGCTTGCTAATTGTTTCTTTTACTTGTCCAGATGGTCGAACTTGGCACAAAGCATCATACGGTTGTGATCATTCATGAGTGCAGCAAGGACGTCCTCACAGTCAAATTTGGCGTAAAGCAACGTATAATTCTAAGTATGGCACGATTTCACTTGGATTGGGACTTTTCGAATTAAAACAAGTCAAATGAAACAAGTTTGAAACCGTTGTTGTCATTCTCTATTCTTCTGCACATCCAGACGGTCAATTCTAGAACAAAGCAACATACTGTTGTGGTCATGCCTGATTTTTGCACGGAATTATTCTTTTCGACTCAGAACAACTCAAACAAACTTAGATGAAGATCGGATCGACATACTCGCCGTTTCTTTGGGACGTTTTGATGGTTTAATTTCAAAATAAGCAACGTACGATTCGTATTATGCCAGGACTTCTCCTGGAATGTGGTTTTCGAATCAAAACAACTCAAAGGAAACAAGTTTAAAATGGTTGGTAGCTTGCTAATTGTTTCCTTTAGATGTCCAAACGGTCAAATTTGGAACAAACCACCATACGGTTGTGATGAAGATTGGATTCACATGTTCAACATTTCTTTGGGATGTTTTGATGCACTAATTTGGAAAAAAGCAACGTACGATTCTTATTGTGGCACAACTTCTCCAGGAATTGGGTTTTTGAATTAGAACAACTCAAACTAGTTTAAAATCATCGACAGCTTGCTAATTGTTTCTTTTACTTGCCCAGATGGTCGAATTTCGCACAAAGCACCATACGGTTGTGATAATTCATCAGTGCAGCAAGGAATTACTCTTTTCGATTCAGGACCTCCTCACGGTCGAATTTGGCATAAAGCAACTTATAATTCTAAGTATGGCACGATTTCACTTGGATTGGGACTTTTCGAATCAAAACAACTCAAATGAAATGAGTTTAAAATGGTTGGTAGCTTGTTAATTGTTTCCTTTAGATGTCCAAAAGGTCGAATTTGGAATAAAGCACCATACGGTTGTGATGAAGATCGGATTGACTTGTTCGCCATTTCTTTTGGATGCTTTGATGGTCTAATTTAGAAAAATGCAACTTAAGATTCTGATTATGGCACAACTTCTCCAGGAATGGGGTTTTTGAATCAGAACAACTCAAACTAAACTTGTCTAAAATCGTGGATAGCTGGCTAATGGTTTCTTTTAGTTGTCCAGATGGTCAAATTTCGCACAAAGCACCATACGGTTGTGATTATTCATGAGTGCAGCAAGGAATTACTCTTTTCGATTCAGGATGTCCTCACGGTCGAATTTGGCATAAAGCAACGTATAATTCTAAGTATGGCACGATTTCACTTGCTTTGGGACTTTTCGAATCAAAACAAGTTAAACGAAACAAGTTCAAAACTGTTGTTGTCATTCTCTATTCTTCTGCACATCCAGACGGTCAATTCTAGCACAAAGCACCATACTGTTGTGGTCATGCCTGATTTTTGCAAGGAATTGTTCTTTTCCACTCAGAATAACTCAAACAAACTTGGATGAAGATCGGATCGACATGCTCGTCGTTTCTTTGGGACGCTTTGGCGGTTTAATTTTGAAAAAAGCAACGTACGATTCGTATTATGGCACGACTTCTCCTGGAATGGGGTTTCGAATCAAAACAACTCAAACAAAACAAGTTTGAAATCGTTGTTAGCTTGCTAATTGTTTCCTTTAGATGTCCTAACGGTCAAATTTGGAACAAAGCACCATACGGTTGTGATGAAGATCGGATTGACATGTTCGTCATTTCTTTTGGATGCTTTGATGCTGTAATTTGGAAAAAAGCAACGTACAATTCTGATTATGGCACGACTTCTCCCGGAATGGGATTTTTGAATTAGAACAACTCAAACTAAACTTGTTTAAAATCATCGATAGCTTGCTAATTGTTTCTTTTACTTGTCCAGATGGTCGAACTTGGCACAAAGCATCATACGGTTGTGATCATTCATGAGTGCAGCAAGGACGTCCTCACAGTCAAATTTGGCGTAAAGCAACGTATAATTCTAAGTATGGCATGATTTCACTTGGATTGGGACTTTTCGTATCAAAATAAGTCAAACGAAACAAGTTCGAAACCGTTGTTGTCATTCTCTATTCTTCTGGATATCCAGATGGTCAATTCTAGCACAAAGCACCATACGGTTGTGGTCATGCCTGATTTTTGCAAGGAATTGTTCTTTTGACTCAGAACAACTCCAACAAACATGGACGAAGATCGGATCGACATGTTCGTCGTTTCTTTGGGACGCTTTGCGGTTTAATTTCAAAAAAAGCAACGTATGATTCGTATTATGGCACGACTTCTCCTGGAATGTGGTTTTCGAATCAAAACAACGCAAATGAAACAAGTTTAAAATGGTTGGTAGCTTGCTAATTGTTTCCTTTAGATGTCCAAAAGGTCGAATTTGGAACAAAGCACCATACGGTTGTGATGAAGATCGGATTGACTTGTTCGTCATTTCTTTTGGATGCTTTGATGGTCTAATTTGGAAAAAAGCAACGTACGATTCTGATTATGGCACAACTTCTCAAGGAATAGGGTTTTTGAATTAGAACAACTCAAACTAAACTTGTTTAAAATCTTCGATAGCTTGCTAATTGTTTCTTTTACTTGTCCAGATGGTCGAATTTGGCACAAAGCACCATACGGTTGTGATCATTCATGAGTGCAGCAAGGACGTCGTCACGGTCGAATTTGGCATAAAGTAACGTATAATTCTAAGTATGGCACGATTTCACTTGGATTGGGACTTTTCGAATCAAAACAAGTCAAACGAAACAAGTTCGAAACCGTTGTTGTCATTCTCTATTCTCCTGCACATCCAGACGGTCAATTCTAGAACAAAGCAACATACTGTTGTGGTCATGCCTGATTTTTGCACGGAATTATTCTTTTCGACTCAGAACAACTCAAACAAACTTAGATGAAGATCGGATCGACATACTCGCCGTTTCTTTGGGACGTTTTGATGGTTTAATTTCAAAATAAGCAACGTACGATTCGTATTATTCCAGGACTTCTCCTGGAATGTGGTTTTCGAATCAAAACAACTCAAAGGAAACAAGTTTAAAATGGTTGGTAGCTTGCTAATTGTTTCCTTTAGATGTCCAAAAGGTCGAATTTGGAACAAAGCACCATACGGTTGTGATGAAGATCGGATTGACTTGTTCGTCATTTCTTTTGGATGCTTTGATGGTCTAATTTGGAAAAAAGCAACGTACGATTCTGATTATGGCACAACTTCTCAAGGAATAGGGTTTTTGAATTAGAACAACTCAAACTAAACTTGTTTAAAATCTTCGATAGCTTGCTAATTGTTTCTTTTACTTGTCCAGATGGTCGAATTTGGCACAAAGCACCATACGGTTGTGATCATTCATGAGTGCAGCAAGGACGTCGTCACGATCGAATTTGGCATAGAGCAACGTATAATTCTAAGTATGGCACGATTTCACTTGGATTGGGACTTTTCGAATCAAAACAAGTCAAATGTAACAAGTTTGAAACCGTTGTTGTCATTCTCTATTCTTCTGCACATCCAGACGGTCAATTCTAGAACAAAGCAACATACGGTTGTGGTCATGCCTGATTTTTGCACGGAATTATTCTTTTCGACTCAGAACAACTCAAATAAACTTAGATGAAGATCGGATCGACATACTCGCCGTTTCTTTGGGACGTTTTGATGGTTTAATTTCAAAATAAGCAACGTACGATTCGTATTATGCCAGGACTTCTCCTGGAATGTGGTTTTCGAATCAAAACAACTCAAAGGAAACAAGTTTAAAATGGTTGGTAGCTT
This sequence comes from Cornus controversa, assembly GCA_026545225.1. Classification (NCBI taxonomy): domain Eukaryota; kingdom Viridiplantae; phylum Streptophyta; class Magnoliopsida; order Cornales; family Cornaceae; genus Cornus; species Cornus controversa. The sequence continues at coordinate 12,730,688 of CM048852.1, forward strand.
GCTAATTGTTTCCTTTAGATGTCCAAACGGTCAAATTTGGAACAAACCACCATACGGTTGTGATGAAGATTGGATTCACATGTTCAACATTTCTTTGGGATGTTTTGATGCACTAATTTGGAAAAAAGCAACGTACGATTCTTATTGTGGCACAACTTCTCCAGGAATTGGGTTTTTGAATTAGAACAACTCAAACTAGTTTAAAATCATCGACAGCTTGCTAATTGTTTCTTTTACTTGCCCAGATGGTCGAATTTCGCACAAAGCACCATACGGTTGTGATAATTCATCAGTGCAGCAAGGAATTACTCTTTTCGATTCAGGACCTCCTCACGGTCGAATTTGGCATAAAGCAACTTATAATTCTAAGTATGGCACGATTTCACTTGGATTGGGACTTTTCGAATCAAAACAAGTCGAACGAAAAGAGTTCGAAACCGTTGTTGTCATTCTCTATTCTTCTAGACATCCAGATGGTCAATTCTAGCACAAAGCACCATACGGTTGTAGTCATGCCTGATTTTTGTAATGAATTATTCTTTTCGACTCAAAACAACTCAAACAAACATGGATGAATATCAGATATACATGCTCATCGTTTCTTTGGGACGCTTTGATGGTTTAATTTCAAAAAAAGCAATGTACGATTCGTATTATGGGACGACTTCTCCTGTAATGTGGTTTTCGAATCAAAACAACTCAAATGAAATGAGTTTAAAATGGTTGGTAGCTTGTTAATTGTTTCCTTTAGATGTCCAAAAGGTCGAATTTGGAATAAAGCACCATACGGTTGTGATGAAGATCGGATTGACTTGTTCGCCATTTCTTTTGGATGCTTTGATGGTCTAATTTAGAAAAATGCAACTTAAGATTCTGATTATGGCACAACTTCTCCAGGAATGGGGTTTTTGAATCAGAACAACTCAAACTAAACTTGTCTAAAATCGTGGATAGCTGGCTAATGGTTTCTTTTAGTTGTCCAGATGGTCAAATTTCGCACAAAGCACCATACGGTTGTGATTATTCATGAGTGCAGCAAGGAATTACTCTTTTCGATTCAGGACGTCCTCACGGTCGAATTTGGCATAAAGCAACGTATAATTCTAAGTATGGCACGATTTCACTTGCTTTGGGACTTTTCGAATCAAAACAAGTTAAACGAAACAAGTTCAAAACTGTTGTTGTCATTCTCTATTCTTCTGCACATCCAGACGGTCAATTCTAGCACAAAGCACCATACTGTTGTGGTCATGCCTGATTTTTGCAAGGAATTGTTCTTTTCCACTCAGAATAACTCAAACAAACTTGGATGAAGATCGGATCGACATGCTCGTCGTTTCTTTGGGACGCTTTGGCGGTTTAATTTTGAAAAAAGCAACGTACGATTCGTATTATGGCACGACTTCTCCTGGAATGGGGTTTCGAATCAAAACAACTCAAACAAAACAAGTTTGAAATCGTTGTTAGCTTGCTAATTGTTTCCTTTAGATGTCCTAACGGTCAAATTTGGAACAAAGCACCATACGGTTGTGATGAAGATCGGATTGACATGTTCGTCATTTCTTTTGGATGCTTTGATGCTGTAATTTGGAAAAAAGCAACGTACAATTCTGATTATGGCACGACTTCTCCCGGAATGGGATTTTTGAATTAGAACAACTCAAACTAAACTTGTTTAAAATCATCGATAGCTTGCTAATTGTTTCTTTTACTTGTCCAGATGGTCGAACTTGGCACAAAGCATCATACGGTTGTGATCATTCATGAGTGCAGCAAGGACGTCCTCACAGTCAAATTTGGCGTAAAGCAACGTATAATTCTAAGTATGGCACGATTTCACTTGGATTGGGACTTTTCGTATCAAAATAAGTCAAACGAAACAAGTTCGAAACCGTTGTTGTCATTCTCTATTCTTCTGGATATCCAGATGGTCAATTCTAGCACAAAGCACCATACGGTTGTGCTCATGCCTGATTTTTGCAAGGAATTGTTCTTTTGACTCAGAACAACTCCAACAAACATGGACGAAGATCGGATCGACATGTTCGTCGTTTCTTTGGGACGCTTTGCGGTTTAATTTCAAAAAAAGCAACGTATGATTCGTATTATGGCACGACTTCTCCTGGAATGTGGTTTTCGAATCAAAACAACGCAAATGAAACAAGTTTAAAATGGTTGGTAGCTTGCTAATTGTTTCCTTTAGATGTCCAAAAGGTCGAATTTGGAACAAAGCACCATACGGTTGTGATGAAGATCGGATTGACTTGTTCGTCATTTCTTTTGGATGCTTTGATGGTCTAATTTGGAAAAAAGCAACGTACGATTCTGATTATGGCACAACTTCTCAAGGAATAGGGTTTTTGAATTAGAACAACTCAAACTAAACTTGTTTAAAATCTTCGATAGCTTGCTAATTGTTTCTTTTACTTGTCCAGATGGTCGAATTTGGCACAAAGCACCATACGGTTGTGATCATTCATGAGTGCAGCAAGGACGTCGTCACGGTCGAATTTGGCATAAAGTAACGTATAATTCTAAGTATGGCACGATTTCACTTGGATTGGGACTTTTCGAATCAAAACAAGTCAAACGAAACAAGTTCGAAACCGTTGTTGTCATTCTCTATTCTCCTGCACATCCAGACGGTCAATTCTAGAACAAAGCAACATACTGTTGTGGTCATGCCTGATTTTTGCACGGAATTATTCTTTTCGACTCAGAACAACTCCAACAAACATGGACGAAGATCGGATCGACATGTTCGTCGTTTCTTTGGGACGCTTTGCGGTTTAATTTCAAAAAAAGCAACGTATGATTCGTATTATGGCACGACTTCTCCTGGAATGTGGTTTTCGAATCAAAACAACGCAAATGAAACAAGTTTAAAATGGTTGGTAGCTTGCTAATTGTTTCCTTTAGATGTCCAAAAGGTCGAATTTGGAACAAAGCACCATACGGTTGTGATGAAGATCGGATTGACTTGTTCGTCATTTCTTTTGGATGCTTTGATGGTCTAATTTGGAAAAAAGCAACGTACGATTCTGATTATGGCACAACTTCTCAAGGAATAGGGTTTTTGAATTAGAACAACTCAAACTAAACTTGTTTAAAATCTTCGATAGCTTGCTAATTGTTTCTTTTACTTGTCCAGATGGTCGAATTTGGCACAAAGCACCATACGGTTGTGATCATTCATGAGTGCAGCAAGGACGCCGTCACGGTCGAATTTGGCATAAAGTAACGTATAATTCTAAGTATGGCACGATTTCACTTGGATTGGGACTTTTCGAATCAAAACAAGTCAAACGAAACAAGTTCGAAACCGTTGTTGTCATTCTCTATTCTCCTGCACATCCAGACGGTCAATTCTAGAACAAAGCAACATACTGTTGTGGTCATGCCTGATTTTTGCACGGAATTATTCTTTTCGACTCAGAACAACTCAAACAAACTTAGATGAAGATCGGATCGACATACTCGCCGTTTCTTTGGGACGTTTTGATGGTTTAATTTCAAAATAAGCAACGTACGATTCGTATTATTCCAGGACTTCTCCTGGAATGTGGTTTTCGAATCAAAACAACTCAAAGGAAACAAGTTTAAAATGGTTGGTAGCTTGCTAATTGTTTCCTTTAGATGTCCAAAAGGTCGAATTTGGAACAAAGCACCATACGGTTGTGATGAAGATCGGATTGACTTGTTCGTCATTTCTTTTGGATGCTTTGATGGTCTAATTTGGAAAAAAGCAACGTACGATTCTGATTATGGCACAACTTCTCAAGGAATAGGGTTTTTGAATTAGAACAACTCAAACTAAACTTGTTTAAAATCTTCGATAGCTTGCTAATTGTTTCTTTTACTTGTCCAGATGGTCGAATTTGGCACAAAGCACCATACGGTTGTGATCATTCATGAGTGCAGCAAGGACGTCGTCACGATCGAATTTGGCATAGAGCAACGTATAATTCTAAGTATGGCACGATTTCACTTGGATTGGGACTTTTCGAATCAAAACAAGTCAAATGTAACAAGTTTGAAACCGTTGTTGTCATTCTCTATTCTTCTGCACATCCAGACGGTCAATTCTAGAACAAAGCAACATACGGTTGTGGTCATGCCTGATTTTTGCACGGAATTATTCTTTTCGACTCAGAACAACTCAAACAAACTTAGATGAAGATCGGATCGACATACTCGCCGTTTCTTTGGGACGTTTTGATGGTTTAATTTCAAAATAAGCAACGTACGATTCGTATTATGCCAGGACTTCTCCTGGAATGTGGTTTTCGAATCAAAACAACTCAAAGGAAACAAGTTTAAAATGGTTGGTAGCTTGCTAATTGTTTCCTTTAGATGTCCAAACGGTCAAATTTGGAACAAACCACCATACGGTTGTGATGAAGATTGGATTCACATGTTCAACATTTCTTTGGGATGTTTTGATGCACTAATTTGGAAAAAAGCAACGTACGATTCTTATTGTGGCACAACTTCTCCAGGAATTGGGTTTTTGAATTAGAACAACTCAAACTAGTTTAAAATCATCGACAGCTTGCTAATTGTTTCTTTTACTTGCCCAGATGGTCGAATTTCGCACAAAGCACCATACGGTTCTGATAATTCATCAGTGCAGCAAGGAATTACTCTTTTCGATTCAGGACCTCCTCACGGTCGAATTTGGCATAAAGCAACTTATAATTCTAAGTATGGCACGATTTCACTTGGATTGGGACTTTTCGAATCAAAACAAGTCGAACGAAAAGAGTTCGAAACCGTTGTTGTCATTCTCTATTCTTCTAGACATCCAGATGGTCAATTCTAGCACAAAGCACCATACGGTTGTAGTCATGCCTGATTTTTGTAATGAATTATTCTTTTCGACTCAAAACAACTCAAACAAACATGGATGAATATCAGATATACATGCTCATCGTTTCTTTGGGACGCTTTGATGGTTTAATTTCAAAAAAAGCAATGTACGATTCGTATTATGGGACGACTTCTCCTGTAATGTGGTTTTCGAATCAAAACAACTCAAATGAAATGAGTTTAAAATGGTTGGTAGCTTGTTAATTGTTTCCTTTAGATGTCCAAAAGGTCGAATTTGGAATAAAGCACCATACGGTTGTGATGAAGATCGGATTGACTTGTTCGCCATTTCTTTTGGATGCTTTGATGGTCTAATTTAGAAAAATGCAACTTAAGATTCTGATTATGGCACAACTTCTCCAGGAATGGGGTTTTTGAATCAGAACAACTCAAACTAAACTTGTCTAAAATCGTGGATAGCTGGCTAATGGTTTCTTTTAGTTGTCCAGATGGTCAAATTTCGCACAAAGCACCATACGGTTGTGATTATTCATGAGTGCAGCAAGGAATTACTCTTTTCGATTCAGGACGTCCTCACGGTCGAATTTGGCATAAAGCAACGTATAATTCTAAGTATGGCACGATTTCACTTGCTTTGGGACTTTTCGAATCAAAACAAGTTAAACGAAACAAGTTCAAAACTGTTGTTGTCATTCTCTATTCTTCTGCACATCCAGACGGTCAATTCTAGCACAAAGCACCATACTGTTGTGGTCATGCCTGATTTTTGCAAGGAATTGTTCTTTTCCACTCAGAATAACTCAAACAAACTTGGATGAAGATCGGATCGACATGCTCGTCGTTTCTTTGGGACGCTTTGGCGGTTTAATTTTGAAAAAAGCAACGTACGATTCGTATTATGGCACGACTTCTCCTGGAATGGGGTTTCGAATCAAAACAACTCAAACAAAACAAGTTTGAAATCGTTGTTAGCTTGCTAATTGTTTCCTTTAGATGTCCTAACGGTCAAATTTGGAACAAAGCACCATACGGTTGTGATGAAGATCGGATTGACATGTTCGTCATTTCTTTTGGATGCTTTGATGCTGTAATTTGGAAAAAAGCAACGTACAATTCTGATTATGGCACGACTTCTCCCGGAATGGGATTTTTGAATTAGAACAACTCAAACTAAACTTGTTTAAAATCATCGATAGCTTGCTAATTGTTTCTTTTACTTGTCCAGATGGTCGAACTTGGCACAAAGCATCATACGGTTGTGATCATTCATGAGTGCAGCAAGGACGTCCTCACAGTCAAATTTGGCGTAAAGCAACGTATAATTCTAAGTATGGCACGATTTCACTTGGATTGGGACTTTTCGTATCAAAATAAGTCAAACGAAACAAGTTCGAAACCGTTGTTGTCATTCTCTATTCTTCTGGATATCCAGATGGTCAATTCTAGCACAAAGCACCATACGGTTGTGGTCATGCCTGATTTTTGCAAGGAATTGTTCTTTTGACTCAGAACAACTCCAACAAACATGGACGAAGATCGGATCGACATGTTCGTCGTTTCTTTGGGACGCTTTGCGGTTTAATTTCAAAAAAAGCAACGTATGATTCGTATTACGGCACGACTTCTCCTGGAATGTGGTTTTCGAATCAAAACAACGCAAATGAAACAAGTTTAAAATGGTTGGTAGCTTGCTAATTGTTTCCTTTAGATGTCCAAAAGGTCAAATTTGGAACAAAGCACCATACGGTTGTGATGAAGATCGGATTGACTTGTTCGTCATTTCTTTTGGATGCTTTGATGGTCTAATTTGGAAAAAAGCAAGGTACGATTCTGATTATGGCACAACTTCTCAAGGAATAGGGTTTTTGAATTAGAACAACTCAAACTAAACTTGTTTAAAATCTTCGATAGCTTGCTAATTGTTTCTTTTACTTGTCCAGATGGTCGAATTTGGCACAAAGCACCATACGGTTGTGATCATTCATGAGTGCAGCAAGGACGTCGTCACGGTCGAATTTGGCATAAAGTAACGTATAATTCTAAGTATGGCACGATTTCACTTGGATTGGGACTTTTCGAATCAAAACAAGTCAAACGAAACAAGTTCGAAACCGTTGTTGTCATTCTCTATTCTCCTGCACATCCAGACGGTCAATTCTAGAACAAAGCAACATACTGTTGTGGTCATGCCTGATTTTTGCACGGAATTATTCTTTTCGACTCAGAACAACTCAAACAAACTTAGATGAAGATCAGATCGACATACTCGCCGTTTCTTTGGGACGTTTTGATGGTTTAATTTCAAAATAAGCAACGTACGATTCGTATTATTCCAGGACTTCTCCTGGAATGTGGTTTTCGAATCAAAACAACTCAAAGGAAACAAGTTTAAAATGGTTGGTAGCTTGCTAATTGTTTCCTTTAGATGTCCAAAAGGTCGAATTTGGAACAAAGCACCATACGGTTGTGATGAAGATCGGATTGACTTGTTCGTCATTTCTTTTGGATGCTTTGATGGTCTAATTTGGAAAAAAGCAACGTACGATTCTGATTATGGCACAACTTCTCAAGGAATAGGGTTTTTGAATTAGAACAACTCAAACTAAACTTGTTTAAAATCTTCGATAGCTTGCTAATTGTTTCTTTTACTTGTCCAGATGGTCGAATTTGGCACAAAGCACCATACGGTTGTGATCATTCATGAGTGCAGCAAGGACGTCGTCACGGTCGAATTTGGCATAAAGTAACGTATAATTCTAAGTATGGCACGATTTCACTTGGATTGGGACTTTTCGAATCAAAACAAGTCAAACGAAACAAGTTCGAAACCGTTGTTGTCATTCTCTATTCTCCTGCACATCCAGACGGTCAATTCTAGAACAAAGCAACATACTGTTGTGGTCATGCCTGATTTTTGCACGGAATTATTCTTTTCGACTCAGAACAACTCAAACAAACTTAGATGAAGATCGGATCGACATACTCGCCGTTTCTTTGGGACGTTTTGATGGTTTAATTTCAAAATAAGCAACGTACGATTCGTATTATTCCAGGACTTCTCCTGGAATGTGGTTTTCGAATCAAAACAACTCAAAGGAAACAAGTTTAAAATGGTTGGTAGCTTGCTAATTGTTTCCTTTAGATGTCCAAAAGGTCGAATTTGGAACAAAGCACCATACGGTTGTGATGAAGATCGGATTGACTTGTTCGTCATTTCTTTTGGATGCTTTGATGGTCTAATTTGGAAAAAAGCAACGTACGATTCTGATTATGGCACAACTTCTCAAGGAATAGGGTTTTTGAATTAGAACAACTCAAACTAAACTTGTTTAAAATCTTCGATAGCTTGCTAATTGTTTCTTTTACTTGTCCAGATGGTCGAATTTGGCACAAAGCACCATACGGTTGTGATCATTCATGAGTGCAGCAAGGACGTCGTCACGATCGAATTTGGCATAGAGCAACGTATAATTCTAAGTATGGCACGATTTCACTTGGATTGGGACTTTTCGAATTAAAACAAGTCAAAAGAAACAAGTTTGAAACCGTTGTTGTCATTCTCTATTCTTCTGCACATCCAGACGGTCAATTCTAGAACAAAGCAACATACTGTTGTGGTCATGCCTGATTTTTGCACGGAATTATTCTTTTCGACTCAGAACAACTCAAACAAACTTAGATGAAGATCGGATCGACATACTCGCCGTTTCTTTGGGACGTTTTGATGGTTTAATTTCAAAATAAGCAACGTACGATTCGTATTATGCCAGGACTTCTCCTGGAATGTGGTTTTCGAATCAAAACAACTCAAAGGAAACAAGTTTAAAATGGTTGGTAGCTTGCTAATTGTTTCCTTTAGATGTCCAAACGGTCAAATTTGGAACAAACCACCATACGGTTGTGATGAAGATTGGATTCACATGTTCAACATTTCTTTGGGATGTTTTGATGCACTAATTTGGAAAAAAGCAACGTACGATTCTTATTGTGGCACAACTTCTCCAGGAATTGGGTTTTTGAATTAGAACAACTCAAACTAGTTTAAAATCATCGACAGCTTGCTAATTGTTTCTTTTACTTGCCCAGATGGTCGAATTTCGCACAAAGCACCATACGGTTGTGATAATTCATCAGTGCAGCAAGGAATTACTCTTTTCGATTCAGGACCTCCTCACGGTCGAATTTGGCATAAAGCAACTTATAATTCTAAGTATGGCACGATTTCACTTGGATTGGGACTTTTCGAATCAAAACAAGTCGAACGAAAAGAGTTCGAAACCGTTGTTGTCATTCTCTATTCTTCTAGACATCCAGATGGTCAATTCTAGCACAAAGCACCATACGGTTGTAGTCATGCCTGATTTTTGTAATGAATTATTCTTTTCGACTCAAAACAACTCAAACAAACATGGATGAATATCAGATATACATGCTCATCGTTTCTTTGGGACGCTTTGATGGTTTAATTTCAAAAAAAGCAATGTACGATTCGTATTATGGGACGACTTCTCCTGTAATGTGGTTTTCGAATCAAAACAACTCAAATGAAATGAGTTTAAAATGGTTGGTAGCTTGTTAATTGTTTCCTTTAGATGTCCAAAAGGTCGAATTTGGAATAAAGCACCATACGGTTGTGATGAAGATCGGATTGACTTGTTCGCCATTTCTTTTGGATGCTTTGATGGTCTAATTTAGAAAAATGCAACTTAAGATTCTGATTATGGCACAACTTCTCCAGGAATGGGGTTTTTGAATCAGAACAACTCAAACTAAACTTGTCTAAAATCGTGGATAGCTGGCTAATGGTTTCTTTTAGTTGTCCAGATGGTCAAATTTCGCACAAAGCACCATACGGTTGTGATTATTCATGAGTGCAGCAAGGAATTACTCTTTTCGATTCAGGACGTCCTCACGGTCGAATTTGGCATAAAGCAACGTATAATTCTAAGTATGGCACGATTTCACTTGCTTTGGGACTTTTCGAATCAAAACAAGTTAAACGAAACAAGTTCAAAACTGTTGTTGTCATTCTCTATTCTTCTGCACATCCAGACGGTCAATTCTAGCACAAAGCACCATACTGTTGTGGTCATGCCTGATTTTTGCAAGGAATTGTTCTTTTCCACTCAGAATAACTCAAACAAACTTGGATGAAGATCGGATCGACATGCTCGTCGTTTCTTTGGGACGCTTTGGCGGTTTAATTTTGAAAAAAGCAACGTACGATTCGTATTATGGCACGACTTCTCCTGGAATGGGGTTTCGAATCAAAACAACTCAAACAAAACAAGTTTGAAATCGTTGTTAGCTTGCTAATTGTTTCCTTTAGATGTCCTAACGGTCAAATTTGGAACAAAGCACCATACGGTTGTGATGAAGATCGGATTGACATGTTCGTCATTTCTTTTGGATGCTTTGATGCTGTAATTTGGAAAAAAGCAACGTACAATTCTGATTATGGCACGACTTCTCCCGGAATGGGATTTTTGAATTAGAACAACTCAAACTAAACTTGTTTAAAATCATCGATAGCTTGCTAATTGTTTCTTTTACTTGTCCAGATGGTCGAACTTGGCACAAAGCATCATACGGTTGTGATCATTCATGAGTGCAGCAAGGACGTCCTCACAGTCAAATTTGGCGTAAAGCAACGTATAATTCTAAGTATGGCACGATTTCACTTGGATTGGGACTTTTCGTATCAAAATAAGTCAAACGAAACAAGTTCGAAACCGTTGTTGTCATTCTCTATTCTTCTGGATATCCAGATGGTCAATTCTAGCACAAAGCACCATACGGTTGTGGTCATGCCTGATTTTTGCAAGGAATTGTTCTTTTGACTCAGAACAACTCCAACAAACATGGACGAAGATCGGATCGACATGTTCGTCGTTTCTTTGGGACGCTTTGCGGTTTAATTTCAAAAAAAGCAACGTATGATTCGTATTACGGCACGACTTCTCCTGGAATGTGGTTTTCGAATCAAAACAACGCAAATGAAACAAGTTTAAAATGGTTGGTAGCTTGCTAATTGTTTCCTTTAGATGTCCAAAAGGTCAAATTTGGAACAAAGCACCATACGGTTGTGATGAAGATCGGATTGACTTGTTCGTCATTTCTTTTGGATGCTTTGATGGTCTAATTTGGAAAAAAGCAAGGTACGATTCTGATTATGGCACAACTTCTCAAGGAATAGGGTTTTTGAATTAGAACAACTCAAACTAAACTTGTTTAAAATCTTCGATAGCTTGCTAATTGTTTCTTTTACTTGTCCAGATGGTCGAATTTGGCACAAAGCACCATACGGTTGTGATCATTCATGAGTGCAGCAAGGACGTCGTCACGGTCGAATTTGGCATAAAGTAACGTATAATTCTAAGTATGGCACGATTTCACTTGGATTGGGACTTTTCGAATCAAAACAAGTCAAACGAAACAAGTTCGAAACCGTTGTTGTCATTCTCTATTCTCCTGCACATCCAGACGGTCAATTCTAGAACAAAGCAACATACTGTTGTGGTCATGCCTGATTTTTGCACGGAATTATTCTTTTCGACTCAGAACAACTCAAACAAACTTAGATGAAGATCAGATCGACATACTCGCCGTTTCTTTGGGACGTTTTGATGGTTTAATTTCAAAATAAGCAACGTACGATTCGTATTATTCCAGGACTTCTCCTGGAATGTGGTTTTCGAATCAAAACAACTCAAAGGAAACAAGTTTAAAATGGTTGGTAGCTTGCTAATTGTTTCCTTTAGATGTCCAAAAGGTCGAATTTGGAACAAAGCACCATACGGTTGTGATGAAGATCGGATTGACTTGTTCGTCATTTCTTTTGGATGCTTTGATGGTCTAATTTGGAAAAAAGCAACGTACGATTCTGATTATGGCACAACTTCTCAAGGAATAGGGTTTTTGAATTAGAACAACTCAAACTAAACTTGTTTAAAATCTTCGATAGCTTGCTAATTGTTTCTTTTACTTGTCCAGATGGTCGAATTTGGCACAAAGCACCATACGGTTGTGATCATTCATGAGTGCAGCAAGGACGTCGTCACGGTCGAATTTGGCATAAAGTAACGTATAATTCTAAGTATGGCACGATTTCACTTGGATTGGGACTTTTCGAATCAAAACAAGTCAAACGAAACAAGTTCGAAACCGTTGTTGTCATTCTCTATTCTCCTGCACATCCAGACGGTCAATTCTAGAACAAAGCAACATACTGTTGTGGTCATGCCTGATTTTTGCACGGAATTATTCTTTTCGACTCAGAACAACTCAAACAAACTTAGATGAAGATCGGATCGACATACTCGCCGTTTCTTTGGGACGTTTTGATGGTTTAATTTCAAAATAAGCAACGTACGATTCGTATTATTCCAGGACTTCTCCTGGAATGTGGTTTTCGAATCAAAACAACTCAAAGGAAACAAGTTTAAAATGGTTGGTAGCTTGCTAATTGTTTCCTTTAGATGTCCAAAAGGTCGAATTTGGAACAAAGCACCATACGGTTGTGATGAAGATCGGATTGACTTGTTCGTCATTTCTTTTGGATGCTTTGATGGTCTAATTTGGAAAAAAGCAACGTACGATTCTGATTATGGCACAACTTCTCAAGGAATAGGGTTTTTGAATTAGAACAACTCAAACTAAACTTGTTTAAAATCTTCGATAGCTTGCTAATTGTTTCTTTTACTTGTCCAGATGGTCGAATTTGGCACAAAGCACCATACGGTTGTGATCATTCATGAGTGCAGCAAGGACGTCGTCACGATCGAATTTGGCATAGAGCAACGTATAATTCTAAGTATGGCACGATTTCACTTGGATTGGGACTTTTCGAATTAAAACAAGTCAAAAGAAACAAGTTTGAAACCGTTGTTGTCATTCTCTATTCTTCTGCACATCCAGACGGTCAATTCTAGAACAAAGCAACATACTGTTGTGGTCATGCCTGATTTTTGCACGGAATTATTCTTTTCGACTCAGAACAACTCAAACAAACTTAGATGAAGATCGGATCGACATACTCGCCGTTTCTTTGGGACGTTTTGATGGTTTAATTTCAAAATAAGCAACGTACGATTCGTATTATGCCAGGACTTCTCCTGGAATGTGGTTTTCGAATCAAAACAACTCAAAGGAAACAAGTTTAAAATGGTTGGTAGCTTGCTAATTGTTTCCTTTAGATGTCCAAACGGTCAAATTTGGAACAAACCACCATACGGTTGTGATGAAGATTGGATTCACATGTTCAACATTTCTTTGGGATGTTTTGATGCACTAATTTGGAAAAAAGCAACGTACGATTCTTATTGTGGCACAACTTCTCCAGGAATTGGGTTTTTGAATTAGAACAACTCAAACTAGTTTAAAATCATCGACAGCTTGCTAATTGTTTCTTTTACTTGCCCAGATGGTCGAATTTCGCACAAAGCACCATACGGTTGTGATAATTCATCAGTGCAGCAAGGAATTACTCTTTTCGATTCAGGACCTCCTCACGGTCGAATTTGGCATAAAGCAACTTATAATTCTAAGTATGGCACGATTTCACTTGGATTGGGACTTTTCGAATCAAAACAAGTCGAACGAAAAGAGTTCGAAACCGTTGTTGTCATTCTCTATTCTTCTAGACATCCAGATGGTCAATTCTAGCACAAAGCACCATACGGTTGTAGTCATGCCTGATTTTTGTAATGAATTATTCTTTTCGACTCAAAACAACTCAAACAAACATGGATGAATATCAGATATACATGCTCATCGTTTCTTTGGGACGCTTTGATGGTTTAATTTCAAAAAAAGCAATGTACGATTCGTATTATGGGACGACTTCTCCTGTAATGTGGTTTTCGAATCAAAACAACTCAAATGAAATGAGTTTAAAATGGTTGGTAGCTTGTTAATTGTTTCCTTTAGATGTCCAAAAGGTCGAATTTGGAATAAAGCACCATACGGTTGTGATGAAGATCGGATTGACTTGTTCGCCATTTCTTTTGGATGCTTTGATGGTCTAATTTAGAAAAATGCAACTTAAGATTCTGATTATGGCACAACTTCTCCAGGAATGGGGTTTTTGAATCAGAACAACTCAAACTAAACTTGTCTAAAATCGTGGATAGCTGGCTAATGGTTTCTTTTAGTTGTCCAGATGGTCAAATTTCGCACAAAGCACCATACGGTTGTGATTATTCATGAGTGCAGCAAGGAATTACTCTTTTCGATTCAGGACGTCCTCACGGTCGAATTTGGCATAAAGCAACGTATAATTCTAAGTATGGCACGATTTCACTTGCTTTGGGACTTTTCGAATCAAAACAAGTTAAACGAAACAAGTTCAAAACTGTTGTTGTCATTCTCTATTCTTCTGCACATCCAGACGGTCAATTCTAGCACAAAGCACCATACTGTTGTGGTCATGCCTGATTTTTGCAAGGAATTGTTCTTTTCCACTCAGAATAACTCAAACAAACTTGGATGAAGATCGGATCGACATGCTCGTCGTTTCTTTGGGACGCTTTGGCGGTTTAATTTTGAAAAAAGCAACGTACGATTCGTATTATGGCACGACTTCTCCTGGAATGGGGTTTCGAATCAAAACAACTCAAACAAAACAAGTTTGAAATCGTTGTTAGCTTGCTAATTGTTTCCTTTAGATGTCCTAACGGTCAAATTTGGAACAAAGCACCATACGGTTGTGATGAAGATCGGATTGACATGTTCGTCATTTCTTTTGGATGCTTTGATGCTGTAATTTGGAAAAAAGCAACGTACAATTCTGATTATGGCACGACTTCTCCCGGAATGGGATTTTTGAATTAGAACAACTCAAACTAAACTTGTTTAAAATCATCGATAGCTTGCTAATTGTTTCTTTTACTTGTCCAGATGGTCGAACTTGGCACAAAGCATCATACGGTTGTGATCATTCATGAGTGCAGCAAGGACGTCCTCACAGTCAAATTTGGCGTAAAGCAACGTATAATTCTAAGTATGGCACGATTTCACTTGGATTGGGACTTTTCGTATCAAAATAAGTCAAACGAAACAAGTTCGAAACCGTTGTTGTCATTCTCTATTCTTCTGGATATCCAGATGGTCAATTCTAGCACAAAGCACCATACGGTTGTGGTCATGCCTGATTTTTGCAAGGAATTGTTCTTTTGACTCAGAACAACTCCAACAAACATGGACGAAGATCGGATCGACATGTTCGTCGTTTCTTTGGGACGTTTTGATGGTTTAATTTCAAAATAAGCAACGTACGATTCGTATTATTCCAGGACTTCTCCTGGAATGTGGTTTTCGAATCAAAACAACTCAAAGGAAACAAGTTTAAAATGGTTGGTAGCTTGCTAATTGTTTCCTTTAGATGTCCAAAAGGTCGAATTTGGAACAAAGCACCATACGGTTGTGATGAAGATCGGATTGACTTGTTCGTCATTTCTTTTGGATGCTTTGATGGTCTAATTTGGAAAAAAGCAACGTACGATTCTGATTATGGCACAACTTCTCAAGGAATAGGGTTTTTGAATTAGAACAACTCAAACTAAACTTGTTTAAAATCTTCGATAGCTTGCTAATTGTTTCTTTTACTTGTCCAGATGGTCGAATTTGGCACAAAGCACCATACGGTTGTGATCATTCATGAGTGCAGCAAGGACGTCGTCACGGTCGAATTTGGCATAAAGTAACGTATAATTCTAAGTATGGCACGATTTCACTTGGATTGGGACTTTTCGAATCAAAACAAGTCAAACGAAACAAGTTCGAAACCGTTGTTGTCATTCTCTATTCTCCTGCACATCCAGACGGTCAATTCTAGAACAAAGCAACATACTGTTGTGGTCATGCCTGATTTTTGCACGGAATTATTCTTTTCGACTCAGAACAACTCAAACAAACTTAGATGAAGATCGGATCGACATACTCGCCGTTTCTTTGGGACGTTTTGATGGTTTAATTTCAAAATAAGCAACGTACGATTCGTATTATTCCAGGACTTCTCCTGGAATGTGGTTTTCGAATCAAAACAACTCAAAGGAAACAAGTTTAAAATGGTTGGTAGCTTGCTAATTGTTTCCTTTAGATGTCCAAAAGGTCGAATTTGGAACAAAGCACCATACGGTTGTGATGAAGATCGGATTGACTTGTTCGTCATTTCTTTTGGATGCTTTGATGGTCTAATTTGGAAAAAAGCAACGTACGATTCTGATTATGGCACAACTTCTCAAGGAATAGGGTTTTTGAATTAGAACAACTCAAACTAAACTTGTTTAAAATCTTCGATAGCTTGCTAATTGTTTCTTTTACTTGTCCAGATGGTCGAATTTGGCACAAAGCACCATACGGTTGTGATCATTCATGAGTGCAGCAAGGACGTCGTCACGATCGAATTTGGCATAGAGCAACGTATAATTCTAAGTATGGCACGATTTCACTTGGATTGGGACTTTTCGAATTAAAACAAGTCAAAAGAAACAAGTTTGAAACCGTTGTTGTCATTCTCTATTCTTCTGCACATCCAGACGGTCAATTCTAGAACAAAGCAACATACTGTTGTGGTCATGCCTGATTTTTGCACGGAATTATTCTTTTCGACTCAGAACAACTCAAACAAACTTAGATGAAGATCGGATCGACATACTCGCCGTTTCTTTGGGACGTTTTGATGGTTTAATTTCAAAATAAGCAACGTACGATTCGTATTATGCCAGGACTTCTCCTGGAATGTGGTTTTCGAATCAAAACAACTCAAAGGAAACAAGTTTAAAATGGTTGGTAGCTTGCTAATTGTTTCCTTTAGATGTCCAAACGGTCAAATTTGGAACAAACCACCATACGGTTGTGATGAAGATTGGATTCACATGTTCAACATTTCTTTGGGATGTTTTGATGCACTAATTTGGAAAAAAGCAACGTACGATTCTTATTGTGGCACAACTTCTCCAGGAATTGGGTTTTTGAATTAGAACAACTCAAACTAGTTTAAAATCATCGACAGCTTGCTAATTGTTTCTTTTACTTGCCCAGATGGTCGAATTTCGCACAAAGCACCATACGGTTGTGATAATTCATCAGTGCAGCAAGGAATTACTCTTTTCGATTCAGGACCTCCTCACGGTCGAATTTGGCATAAAGCAACTTATAATTCTAAGTATGGCACGATTTCACTTGGATTGGGACTTTTCGAATCAAAACAAGTCGAACGAAAAGAGTTCGAAACCGTTGTTGTCATTCTCTATTCTTCTAGACATCCAGATGGTCAATTCTAGCACAAAGCACCATACGGTTGTAGTCATGCCTGATTTTTGTAATGAATTATTCTTTTCGACTCAAAACAACTCAAACAAACATGGATGAATATCAGATATACATGCTCATCGTTTCTTTGGGACGCTTTGATGGTTTAATTTCAAAAAAAGCAATGTACGATTCGTATTATGGGACGACTTCTCCTGTAATGTGGTTTTCGAATCAAAACAACTCAAATGAAATGAGTTTAAAATGGTTGGTAGCTTGTTAATTGTTTCCTTTAGATGTCCAAAAGGTCGAATTTGGAATAAAGCACCATACGGTTGTGATGAAGATCGGATTGACTTGTTCGCCATTTCTTTTGGATGCTTTGATGGTCTAATTTAGAAAAATGCAACTTAAGATTCTGATTATGGCACAACTTCTCCAGGAATGGGGTTTTTGAATCAGAACAACTCAAACTAAACTTGTCTAAAATCGTGGATAGCTGGCTAATGGTTTCTTTTAGTTGTCCAGATGGTCAAATTTCGCACAAAGCACCATACGGTTGTGATTATTCATGAGTGCAGCAAGGAATTACTCTTTTCGATTCAGGACGTCCTCACGGTCGAATTTGGCATAAAGCAACGTATAATTCTAAGTATGGCACGATTTCACTTGCTTTGGGACTTTTCGAATCAAAACAAGTTAAACGAAACAAGTTCAAAACTGTTGTTGTCATTCTCTATTCTTCTGCACATCCAGACGGTCAATTCTAGCACAAAGCACCATACTGTTGTGGTCATGCCTGATTTTTGCAAGGAATTGTTCTTTTCCACTCAGAATAACTCAAACAAACTTGGATGAAGATCGGATCGACATGCTCGTCGTTTCTTTGGGATGCTTTGGCGGTTTAATTTTGAAAAAAGCAACGTACGATTCGTATTATGGCACGACTTCTCCTGGAATGGGGTTTCGAATCAAAACAACTCAAACAAAACAAGTTTGAAATCGTTGTTAGCTTGCTAATTGTTTCCTTTAGATGTCCTAACGGTCAAATTTGGAACAAAGCACCATACGGTTGTGATGAAGATCGGATTGACATGTTCGTCATTTCTTTTGGATGCTTTGATGCTGTAATTTGGAAAAAAGCAACGTACAATTCTGATTATGGCACGACTTCTCCCGGAATGGGATTTTTGAATTAGAACAACTCAAACTAAACTTGTTTAAAATCATCGATAGCTTGCTAATTGTTTCTTTTACTTGTCCAGATGGTCGAACTTGGCACAAAGCATCATACGGTTGTGATCATTCATGAGTGCAGCAAGGACGTCCTCACAGTCAAATTTGGCGTAAAGCAACGTATAATTCTAAGTATGGCACGATTTCACTTGGATTGGGACTTTTCGTATCAAAATAAGTCAAACGAAACAAGTTCGAAACCGTTGTTGTCATTCTCTATTCTTCTGGTATCCAGATGGTCAATTCTTGCACAAAGCACCATACGGTTGTTTTCATGCCTAATTTTTGCAAGGAATTGTTCTTTTTGACTCAGAACAACTCCAACAAACATGGATGAAGATCGGATCGACATGTTCGTCGTTTCTTTGGGACGCTTTGCGGTTTAATTTCAAAAAAAGCAACGTATGATTCGTATTATGGCACGACTTCTCCTGGAATGTGGTTTTCGAATCAAAACAACGCAAATGAAACAAGTTTAAAATGGTTGGTAGCTTGCTAATTGTTTCCTTTAGATGTCCAAAAGGTCGAATTTGGAACAAAGCACCATACGGTTGTGATGAAGATCGGATTGACTTGTTCGTCATTTCTTTTGGATGCTTTGATGGTCTAATTTGGAAAAAAGCAACGTACGATTCTGATTATGGCACAACTTCTCAAGGAATAGGGTTTTTGAATTAGAACAACTCAAACTAAACTTGTTTAAAATCTTCGATAGCTTGCTAATTGTTTCTTTTACTTGTCCAGATGGTCGAATTTGGCACAAAGCACCATACGGTTGTGATCATTCATGAGTGCAGCAAGGACATCGTCACGGTCGAATTTGGCATAAAGCAACGTATAATTCTAAGTATGGCACGATTTCACTTGGATTGGGACTTTTCGAATTAAAACAAGTCAAAGGAAACAAGTTTGAAACCGTTGTTGTCATTCTCTATTCTTCTGCACATCCAGACGGTCAATTCTAGAACAAAGCAACATACTGTTGTGGTCATGCCTGATTTTTGCACGGAATTATTCTTTTCGACTCAGAACAACTCAAACAAACTTAGATGAAGATCGGATCGACATACTCGCCGTTTCTTTGGGACGTTTTGATGGTTTAATTTCAAAATAAGCAACGTACGATTCGTATTATGCCAGGACTTCTCCTGGAATGTGGTTTTCGAATCAAAACAACTCAAAGGAAACAAGTTTAAAATGGTTGGTAGCTTGCTAATTGTTTCCTTTAGATGTCCAAACGGTCAAATTTGGAACAAACCACCATACGGTTGTGATGAAGATTGGATTCACATGTTCAACATTTCTTTGGGATGTTTTGATGCACTAATTTGGAAAAAAGCAACGTACGATTCTTATTGTGGCACAACTTCTCCAGGAATTGGGTTTTTGAATTAGAACAACTCAAACTAGTTTAAAATCATCGACAGCTTGCTAATTGTTTCTTTTACTTGCCCAGATGGTCAAATTTCGCACAAAGCACCATACGGTTGTGATAATTCATCAGTGCAGCAAGGAATTACTCTTTTCGATTCAGGACCTCCTCACGGTCGAATTTGGCATAAAGCAACTTATAATTCTAAGTATGGCACGATTTCACTTGGATTGGGACTTTTCGAATCAAAACAAGTCGAACGAAAAGAGTTCGAAACCGTTGTTGTCATTCTCTATTCTTCTAGACATCCAGATGGTCAATTCTAGCACAAAGCACCATACGGTTGTAGTCATGCCTGATTTTTGTAATGAATTATTCTTTTCGACTCAAAACAACTCAAACAAACATGGATGAATATCAGATATACATGCTCATCGTTTCTTTGGGACGCTTTGATGGTTTAATTTCAAAAAAAGCAATGTACGATTCGTATTATGGGACGACTTCTCCTGTAATGTGGTTTTCGAATCAAAACAACTCAAATGAAATGAGTTTAAAATGGTTGGTAGCTTGTTAATTGTTTCCTTTAGATGTCCAAAAGGTCGAATTTGGAATGAAGCACCATACGGTTGTGATGAAGATCGGATTGACTTGTTCGCCATTTCTTTTGGATGCTTTGATGGTCTAATTTAGAAAAATGCAACTTAAGATTCTGATTATGGCACAACTTCTCCAGGAATGGGGTTTTTGAATCAGAACAACTCAAACTAAACTTGTCTAAAATCGTGGATAGCTGGCTAATGGTTTCTTTTAGTTGTCCAGATGGTCAAATTTCGCACAAAGCACCATACGGTTGTGATTATTCATGAGTGCAGCAAGGAATTACTCTTTTCGATTCAGGACGTCCTCACGGTCGAATTTGGCATAAAGCAACGTATAATTCTAAGTATGGCACGATTTCACTTGCTTTGGGACTTTTCGAATCAAAACAAGTTAAACGAAACAAGTTCAAAACTGTTGTTGTCATTCTCTATTCTTCTGCACATCCAGACGGTCAATTCTAGCACAAAGCACCATACTGTTGTGGTCATGCCTGATTTTTGCAAGGAATTGTTCTTTTCCACTCAGAATAACTCAAACAAACTTGGATGAAGATCGGATCGACATGCTCGTCGTTTCTTTGGGACGCTTTGGCGGTTTAATTTTGAAAAAAGCAACGTACGATTCGTATTATGGCACGACTTCTCCTGGAATGGGGTTTCGAATCAAAACAACTCAAACAAAACAAGTTTGAAATCGTTGTTAGCTTGCTAATTGTTTCCTTTAGATGTCCTAACGGTCAAATTTGGAACAAAGCACCATACGGTTGTGATGAAGATCGGATTGACATGTTCGTCATTTCTTTTGGATGCTTTGATGCTGTAATTTGGAAAAAAGCAACGTACAATTCTGATTATGGCACGACTTCTCCCGGAATGGGATTTTTGAATTAGAACAACTCAAACTAAACTTGTTTAAAATCATCGATAGCTTGCTAATTGTTTCTTTTACTTGTCCAGATGGTCGAACTTGGCACAAAGCATCATACGGTTGTGATCATTCATGAGTGCAGCAAGGACGTCCTCACAGTCAAATTTGGCGTAAAGCAACGTATAATTCTAAGTATGGCACGATTTCACTTGGATTGGGACTTTTCGAATCAAAATAAGTCAAACGAAACAAGTTCGAAACCGTTGTTGTCATTCTCTATTCTTCTGGATATCCAGATGGTCAATTCTAGCACAAAGCACCATACGGTTGTGGTCATGCCTGATTTTTGCAAGGAATTGTTCTTTTGACTCAGAACAACTCCAACAAACATGGACGACGATCGGATCGACATGTTCGTCGTTTCTTTGGGACGCTTTGCGGTTTAATTTCAAAAAAAGCAACGTATGATTCGAATTATGGCACGACTTCTCCTGGAATGTGGTTTTCGAATCAAAACAACGCAAATGAAACAAGTTTAAAATGGTTGGTAGCTTGCTAATTGTTTCCTTTAGATGTCCAAAAGGTCGAATTTGGAACAAAGCACCATACGGTTGTGATGAAGATCGGATTGACTTGTTCGTCATTTCTTTTGGATGCTTTGATGGTCTAATTTGGAAAAAAGCAACGTACGATTCTGATTATGGCACAACTTCTCAAGGAATAGGGTTTTTGAATTAGAACAACTCAAACTAAACTTGTTTAAAATCTTCGATAGCTTGCTAATTGTTTCTTTTACTTGTCCAGATGGTCGAATTTGGCACAAAGCACCATACGGTTGTGATCATTCATGAGTGCAGCAAGGACGTCGTCACGGTCGAATTTGGCATAAAGTAACGTATAATTCTAAGTATGGCACGATTTCACTTGGATTGGGACTTTTCGAATCAGAACAAGTCAAACGAAACAAGTTCGAAACCGTTGTTGTCATTCTCTATTCTCCTGCACATCCAGACGGTCAATTCTAGAACAAAGCAACATACTGTTGTGGTCATGCCTGATTTTTGCACGGAATTATTCTTTTCGACTCAGAACAACTCAAACAAACTTAGATGAAGATCGGATCGACATACTCGCCGTTTCTTTGGGACGTTTTGATGGTTTAATTTCAAAATAAGCAACGTACGATTCGTATTATGCCAGGACTTCTCCTGGAATGTGGTTTTCGAATCAAAACAACGCAAATGAAACAAGTTTAAAATGGTTGGTAGCTTGCTAATTGTTTCCTTTAGATGTCCAAAAGGTCGAATTTGGAACAAAGCACCATACGGTTGTGATGAAGATCGGATTGACTTGTTCGTCATTTCTTTTGGATGCTTTGATGGTCTAATTTGGAAAAAAGCAACGTACGATTCTGATTATGGCACAACTTCTCAAGGAATAGGGTTTTTGAATTAGAACAACTCAAACTAAACTTGTTTAAAATCTTCGATAGCTTGCTAATTGTTTCTTTTACTTGTCCAGATGGTCGAATTTGGCACAAAGCACCATACGGTTGTGATCATTCATGAGTGCAGCAAGGACGTCGTCACGATCGAATTTGGCATAGAGCAACGTATAATTCTAAGTATGGCACGATTTCACTTGGATTGGGACTTTTCGAATCAAAACAAGTCAAACGAAACAAGTTCGAAACCGTTGTTGTCATTCTCTATTCTTCTGGATATCCAGATGGTCAATTCTTGCACAAAGCACCATACGGTTGTTTTCATGCCTAATTTTTGCAAGGAATTGTTCTTTTTGACTCAGAACAACTCCAACAAACAAGGATGAAGATCGGATCGACATGTTCGTCGTTTCTTTGGGACGCTTTGCGGTTTAATTTCAAAAAAAGCAACGTATGATTCGTATTATGGCACGACTTCTCCTGGAATGTGGTTTTCGAATCAAAACAACGCAAATGAAACAAGTTTAAAATGGTTGGTAGCATGCTAATTGTTTCCTTTAGATGTCCAAAAGGTCGAATTTGGAACAAAGCACCATACGGTTGTGATGAAGATCGGATTGACTTGTTCGTCATTTCTTTTGGATGCTTTGATGGTCTAATTTGGAAAAAAGCAACGTACGATTCTGATTATGGCACAACTTCTCAAGGAATAGGGTTTTTGAATTAGAACAACTCAAACTAAACTTGTTTAAAATCTTCGATAGCTTGCTAATTGTTTCTTTTACTTGTCCAGATGGTCGAATTTGGCACAAAGCACCATACGGTTGTGATCATTCATGAGTGCAGCAAGGACATCGTCACGGTCGAATTTGGCATAAAGCAACGTATAATTCTAAGTATGGCACGATTTCACTTGGATTGGGACTTTTCGAATCAGAACAAGTCAAACGAAACAAGTTCGAAACCGTTGTTGTCATTCTCTATTCTCCTGCACATCCAGACGGTCAATTCTAGAACAAAGCAACATACTGTTGTGGTCATGCCTGATTTTTGCACGGAATTATTCTTTTCGACTCAGAACAACTCAAACAAACTTAGATGAAGATCGGATCGACATACTCGCCCTTTCTTTGGGACGTTTTGATGGTTTAATTTCAAAATAAGCAACGTACGATTCGTATTGTGCCAGGACTTCTCCTGGAATGTGGTTTTCGAATCAAAACAACTCAAAGGAAACAAGTTTAAAATGGTTGGTAGCTTGCTAATTGTTTCCTTTAGGTGTCCAAAAGGTCGAATTTGGAACAAAGCACCATACGGTTGTGATGAAGATCGGATTGACTTGTTCGTCATTTCTTTTGGATGCTTTGATGGTCTAATTTGGAAAAGAGCAACGTACGATTCTGATTATGGCACAACTTCTCAAGGAATAGGGTTTTTGAATTAGAACAACTCAAACTAAACTTGTTTAAAATCTTCGATAGCTTGCTAATTGTTTCTTTTACTTGTCCAGATGGTCGAATTTGGCACAAAGCACCATACGGTTGTGATCATTCATGAGTGCAGCAAGGACGTCGTCACGATCGAATTTGGCATAGAGCAACGTATAATTCTAAGTATGGCACGATTTCACTTGGATTGGGACTTTTCGAATCAAAACAAGTCAAACGAAACAAGTTCGAAACCGTTGTTGTCATTCTCTATTCTTCTGGATATCCAGATGGTCAATTCTTGCACAAAGCACCATACGGTTGTTTTCATGCCTAATTTTTGCAAGGAATTGTTCTTTTTGACTCAGAACAACTCCAACAAACATGGATGAAGATCGGATCGACATGTTCGTCGTTTCTTTGGGACGCTTTGCGGTTTAATTTCAAAAAAAGCAACGTATGATTCGTATTATGGCACGACTTCTCCTGGAATGTGGTTTTCGAATCAAAACAACGCAAATGAAACAAGTTTAAAATGGTTGGTAGCTTGCTAATTGTTTCCTTTAGATGTCCAAAAGGTCGAATTTGGAACAAAGCACCATACGGTTGTGATGAAGATCGGATTGACTTGTTCGTCATTTCTTTTGGATGCTTTGATGGTCTAATTTGGAAAAAAGCAACGTACGATTCTGATTATGGCACAACTTCTCAAGGAATAGGGTTTTTGAATTAGAACAACTCAAACTAAACTTGTTTAAAATCTTCGATAGCTTGCTAATTGTTTCTTTTACTTGTCCAGATGGTCGAATTTGGCACAAAGCACCATACGGTTGTGATCATTCATGAGTGCAGCAAGGACATCGTCACGGTCGAATTTGGCATAAAGCAACGTATAATTCTAAGTATGGCACGATTTCACTTGGATTGGGACTTTTCGAATTAAAACAAGTCAAATGAAACAAGTTTGAAACCGTTGTTGTCATTCTCTATTCTTCTGCACATCCAGACGGTCAATTCTAGAACAAAGCAACATACTGTTGTGGTCATGCCTGATTTTTGCACGGAATTATTCTTTTCGACTCAGAACAACTCAAACAAACTTAGATGAAGATCGGATCGACATACTCGCCGTTTCTTTGGGACGTTTTGATGGTTTAATTTCAAAATAAGCAACGTACGATTCGTATTATGCCAGGACTTCTCCTGGAATGTGGTTTTCGAATCAAAACAACTCAAAGGAAACAAGTTTAAAATGGTTGGTAGCTTGCTAATTGTTTCCTTTAGATGTCCAAACGGTCAAATTTGGAACAAACCACCATACGGTTGTGATGAAGATTGGATTCACATGTTCAACATTTCTTTGGGATGTTTTGATGCACTAATTTGGAAAAAAGCAACGTACGATTCTTATTGTGGCACAACTTCTCCAGGAATTGGGTTTTTGAATTAGAACAACTCAAACTAGTTTAAAATCATCGACAGCTTGCTAATTGTTTCTTTTACTTGCCCAGATGGTCGAATTTCGCACAAAGCACCATACGGTTGTGATAATTCATCAGTGCAGCAAGGAATTACTCTTTTCGATTCAGGACCTCCTCACGGTCGAATTTGGCATAAAGCAACTTATAATTCTAAGTATGGCACGATTTCACTTGGATTGGGACTTTTCGAATCAAAACAAGTCGAACGAAAAGAGTTCGAAACCGTTGTTGTCATTCTCTATTCTTCTAGACATCCAGATGGTCAATTCTAGCACAAAGCACCATACGGTTGTAGTCATGCCTGATTTTTGTAATGAATTATTCTTTTCGACTCAAAACAACTCAAACAAACATGGATGAATATCAGATATACATGCTCATCGTTTCTTTGGGACGCTTTGATGGTTTAATTTCAAAAAAAGCAATGTACGATTCGTATTATGGGACGACTTCTCCTGTAATGTGGTTTTCGAATCAAAACAACTCAAATGAAATGAGTTTAAAATGGTTGGTAGCTTGTTAATTGTTTCCTTTAGATGTCCAAAAGGTCGAATTTGGAATGAAGCACCATACGGTTGTGATGAAGATCGGATTGACTTGTTCGCCATTTCTTTTGGATGCTTTGATGGTCTAATTTAGAAAAATGCAACTTAAGATTCTGATTATGGCACAACTTCTCCAGGAATGGGGTTTTTGAATCAGAACAACTCAAACTAAACTTGTCTAAAATCGTGGATAGCTGGCTAATGGTTTCTTTTAGTTGTCCAGATGGTCAAATTTCGCACAAAGCACCATACGGTTGTGATTATTCATGAGTGCAGCAAGGAATTACTCTTTTCGATTCAGGACGTCCTCACGGTCGAATTTGGCATAAAGCAACGTATAATTCTAAGTATGGCACGATTTCACTTGCTTTGGGACTTTTCGAATCAAAACAAGTTAAACGAAACAAGTTCAAAACTGTTGTTGTCATTCTCTATTCTTCTGCACATCCAGACGGTCAATTCTAGCACAAAGCACCATACTGTTGTGGTCATGCCTGATTTTTGCAAGGAATTGTTCTTTTCCACTCAGAATAACTCAAACAAACTTGGATGAAGATCGGATCGACATGCTCGTCGTTTCTTTGGGACGCTTTGGCGGTTTAATTTTGAAAAAAGCAACGTACGATTCGTATTATGGCACGACTTCTCCTGGAATGGGGTTTCGAATCAAAACAACTCAAACAAAACAAGTTTGAAATCGTTGTTAGCTTGCTAATTGTTTCCTTTAGATGTCCTAACGGTCAAATTTGGAACAAAGCACCATACGGTTGTGATGAAGATCGGATTGACATGTTCGTCATTTCTTTTGGATGCTTTGATGCTGTAATTTGGAAAAAAGCAACGTACAATTCTGATTATGGCACGACTTCTCCCGGAATGGGATTTTTGAATTAGAACAACTCAAACTAAACTTGTTTAAAATCATCGATAGCTTGCTAATTGTTTCTTTTACTTGTCCAGATGGTCGAACTTGGCACAAAGCATCATACGGTTGTGATCATTCATGAGTGCAGCAAGGACGTCCTCACAGTCAAATTTGGCGTAAAGCAACGTATAATTCTAAGTATGGCACGATTTCACTTGGATTGGGACTTTTCGTATCAAAATAAGTCAAACGAAACAAGTTCGAAACCGTTGTTGTCATTCTCTATTCTTCTGGATATCCAGATGGTCAATTCAAGCACAAAGCACCATACGGTTGTGGTCATGCCTGATTTTTGCAAGGAATTGTTCTTTTGACTCAGAACAACTCCAACAAACATGGACGAAGATCGGATCGACATGTTCGTCGTTTCTTTGGGACGCTTTGCGGTTTAATTTCAAAAAAAGCAACGTATGATTCGTATTATGGCACGACTTCTCCTGGAATGTGGTTTTCGAATCAAAACAACGCAAATGAAACAAGTTTAAAATGGTTGGTAGCTTGCTAATTGTTTCCTTTAGATGTCCAAAAGGTCGAATTTGGAACAAAGCACCATACGGTTGTGATGAAGATCGGATTGACTTGTTCGTCATTTCTTTTGGATGCTTTGATGGTCTAATTTGGAAAAAAGCAACGTACGATTCTGATTATGGCACAACTTCTCAAGGAATAGGGTTTTTGAATTAGAACAACTCAAACTAAACTTGTTTAAAATCTTCGATAGCTTGCTAATTGTTTCTTTTACTTGTCCAGATGGTCGAATTTGGCACAAAGCACCATACGGTTGTGATCATTCATGAGTGCAGCAAGGACGTCGTCACGGTCGAATTTGGCATAAACTAACGTATAATTCTAAGTATGGCACGATTTCTGTAACGCCCCACCCTATCCCGACACAATATTGTCCGCTTTTGGTTCCCCCGGACCAGAGACTTCCCAGGGGGTCACCCATCCTGGTACTACTCCCAGCTAAGCACGCTTAACTGTGGAGTTCTGGTGGGTTCACAACCATCACGGCTTTAAAACGCGTTGTTTGGGTATCAGAGTGCACACCGCAGCGTAGCAGACCACACCCCCACAATATTGTCCTCTTTGGGCGCCTGCCAGGACTCGAAACCACGATCTCCTGGCGCCTACCCTCAAGGCTTTGTTCCTGGCTACCAACTTGGCACCAGAACGCGTTGTATGGGTATCAGAGTGCACGCCGCAGCATAGCAGACCACACCCCCACAATATTGTCCTCTTTGGGCGCCCAAAGAGGACAATATTGTGGGGGTGTGGTCTGCTACGCTGCGGTGTGCACTCTGATACCCAAACAACGCGTTTTAAAGCCGTGATGGTTGTGAACCCACCAGAACTCCACAGTTAAGCGTGCTTAGCTGGGAGTAGTACCAGGATGGGTGACCCCCTGGGAAGTCTCTGGTCCGGGGGAACCAAAAGCGGACAATATTGTGTCGGGATAGGGTGGGGCGTTACAAATGGTATCAGAGCCTGACCCAGCCGGAAGTGTGCCGACGGGGACGTCGGGCCTCCTAGGGGGGTGGATTGTGGTGACCCTTGTGGGCGGGTGTGATGTGGGCGGGTGCGAGACACTGGGCGAGCTACCACACTGGCAGGCTACAGGGTGCTCAATCCCACATCGCCTGGGTAGGAATGGGGAAGTATTATATGTATGATTATCACCCTTCTATGACACAACGCGTTTTAAAGCCGTGATGGTTGTGAACCCACCAGAACTCCACAGTTAAGCGTGCTTAGCTGGGAGTAGTACCAGGATGGGTGACCCCCTGGGAAGTCTCTGGTCCGGGGGAACCAAAAGCGGACAATATTGTGTCGGGATAGGGTGGGGCGTTACAAATGGTATCAGAGCCTGACCCAGCCGGAAGTGTGCCGACGGGGACGTCGGGCCTCCTAGGGGGGTGGATTGTGGTGACCCTTGTGGGCGGGTGTGATGTGGGCGGGTGCGAGACACTGGGCGAGCTACCACACTGGCAGGCTACAGGGTGCTCAATCCCACATCGCCTGGGTGTGGAATGGGGAAGTATTATATGTATGTTTATTACCCTTCTATGACACAACGCGTTTTAAAGCCGTGATGGTTATGAACCCACCAGAACTCCACAGTTAAGCGTGCTTAGCTGGGAGTAGTACCAGGATGGGTGACCCCCTGGGAAGTCTCTGGTCCGGGGGAACCAAAAGCGGACAATATTGTGTCGGGATAGGGTGGGGCGTTACAAATGGTATCAGAGCCTGACCCAGCCGGAAGTGTGCCGACGGGGACGTCGGGCCTCCTAGGGGGGTGGATTGTGGTGACCCTTGTGGGCGGGTGTGATGTGGGCGGGTGCGAGACACTGGGCGAGCTACCACACTGGCAGGCTACAGGGTGCTCAATCCCACATCGCCTGGGTAGGAATGGGGAAGTATTATATGTATGATTATCACCCTTCTATGACACAACGCGTTTTAAAGCCGTGATGGTTGTGAACCCACCAGAACTCCACAGTTAAGCGTGCTTAGCGGGGAGTAGTACCAGGATGGGTGACCCCCTGGGAAGTCTCTGGTCCGGGGGAACCAAAAGCGGACAATATTGTGTCGGGATAGGGTGGGGCGTTACAGGTCTGCTACGCTGCGGTGTGCACTCTGATACCCATACAACGCGTTCTGGTGCCAAGTTGGTAGCCAGGAACAAAGCCTTGAGGGTAGGCGCCAGGAGATCGTGGTTTCGAGTCCTGGCAGGCGCCCAAAGAGGACAATATTGTGGGGGTGTGGTCTGCTACGCTGCGGTGTGCTCTCTGATACCCAAACAACGCGTTTTAAAGCCGTGATGGTTGTGAACCCACCAGAACTCCACAGTTAAGCGTGCTTAGCTGGGAGTAGTACCAGGATGGGTGACCCCCTGGGAAGTCTCTGGTCCGGGGGAACCAAAAGCGGACAATATTGTGTCGGGATAGGGTGGGGCGTTACAAATGGTATCAGAGCCTGACCCAGCCGGAAGTGTGCCGACGGGGACGTCGGGCCTCCTAGGGGGGTGGATTGTGGTGACCCTTGTGGGCGGGTGTGATGTGGGCGGGTGCGAGACACTGGGCGAGCTACCACACTGGCAGGCTACAGGGTGCTCAATCCCACATCGCCTGGGTAAGAATGGGGAAGTATTATATGTATGATTATCACCCTTCTATGACATAACGCGTTTTAAAGCCGTGATGGTTGTGAACCCACCAGAACTCCACAGTTAAGCGTGCTTAGCTGGGAGTAGTACCAGGATGGGTGACCCCCTGGGAAGTCTCTGGTCCGGGGGAACCAAAAGCGGACAATATTGTGTCGGGATAGGGTGGGGCGTTACAAATGGTATCAGAGCCTGACCCAGCCGGAAGTGTGCCGACGGGGACGTCGGGCCTCCTAGGGGGGTGGATTGTGGTGACCCTTGTGGGCGGGTGCGAGACACTGGGCGAGCTACCATACTGGCAGGCTACAGGGTGCTCAATCCCACATCGCCTGGGTGTGGAATGGGGAAGTATTATATGTATGTTTATTACCCTTCTATGACACAACGCGTTTTAAAGCCGTGATGGTTATGAACCCACCAGAACTCCACAGTTAAGCGTGCTTAGCTGGGAGTAGTACCAGGATGGGTGACCCCCTGGGAAGTCTCTGGTCCGGGGGAACCAAAAGCGGACAATATTGTGTCGGGATAGGGTGGGGCGTTACAATTTCACTTGGATTGGGACTTTTCGAATCAAACAAGTCAAACGAAACAAGTTCGAAACCGTTGTTGTCATTCTCTATTCTCCTGCACATCCAGACGGTCAATTCTAGAACAAAGCAACATACTGTTGTGGTCATGCCTAATTTTTGCACGGAATTATTCTTTTCGACTCAGAACAACTCAAACAAACTTAGATGAAGATCGGATCGACATACTCGCCGTTTCTTTGGGACGTTTTGATGGTTTAATTTCAAAATAAGCAACGTACGATTCGTATTATTCCAGGACTTCTCCTGGAATGTGGTTTTCGAATCAAAACAACTCAAAGGAAACAAGTTTAAAATGGTTGGTAGCTTGCTAATTGTTTCCTTTAGATGTCCAAAAGGTCGAATTTGGAACAAAGCACCATACGGTTGTGATGAAGATCGGATTGACTTGTTCGTCATTTCTTTTGGATGCTTTGATGGTCTAATTTGGAAAAAAACAACGTACGATTCTGATTATGGCACAACTTCTCAAGGAATAGGGTTTTTGAATTAGAACAACTCAAACTAAACTTGTTTAAAATCTTCGATAGCTTGCTAATTGTTTCTTTTACTTGTCCAGATGGTCGAATTTGGCACAAAGCACCATACGGTTGTGATCATTCATGAGTGCAGCAAGGACGTCGTCACGATCGAATTTGGCATAGAGCAACGTATAATTCTAAGTATGGCACGATTTCACTTGGATTGGGACTTTTCGAATCAAAACAAGTCAAACGAAACAAGTTCGAAACCGTTGTTGTCATTCTCTATTCTTCTGGATATCCAGATGGTCAATTCTTGCACAAAGCACCATACGGTTGTTTTCATGCCTAATTTTTACAAGGAATTGTTCTTTTTGACTCAGAACAACTCCAACAAACATGGATGAAGATCGGATCGACATGTTTTTTTTTTTTTTTTTTTTGAAAGGTAAGTGGATTTAAAGAAACGAAACAAAGCCAAATTACAATTTGACTTGGGGCATACCCCAAGGGGGAATAACAAAAGAAACAAAGATGTGGAATCCCCATATCCACCAAACTAATAAAAACCAACTAACCAACCCCAAACCATCATCAATCCAAACTAAAAGAATATAACACTCCAACCTACCCTCAAAATCCTCTCTAACTCGATTTACAAACATCAGCCCAAAATTAACAAACCAAACATTAACACTATACAAGAGAAATTTAGGAAACAGCCCCATACAACCTCTAAGACCAGTCATGCCACAGATGAGTCCCCATTACACCATGCAAGACCTTAACCATCCACACCCAGCAAATGTCACAACAGCCAGATCCACCATAAATCATACAATCCCCACAGCAACCCTTGCCCCCGCAGCACCTGCCACAGCAACAATGCCCATAACAGGAACCAAACCAGCAAAAATCCACCCTGTTACTCACTCCAGCCACCCTTGACCATAGCTCAAGTAAAACCCCCAGCAGCCGAATACAACAACTGTAGTACCTATTAAAATTTAGAACACAAAACAGCATGTCATAGCTCTGCTGCCCATGAACACCATGCCAGCACAAATACGAACCCATCTGCCCAGCATTACACCTGCAGAATCGGATCGACATGTTCGTCGTTTCTTTGGGACGCTTTGCGGTTTAATTTCAAAAAAAGCAACGTATGATTCGTATTATGGCACGACTTCTCCTGGAATGTGGTTTTCGAATCAAAACAACGCAAATGAAACAAGTTTAAAATGGTTGGTAGCTTGCTAATTGTTTCCTTTAGATGTCCAAAAGGTCGAATTTGGAACAAAGCACCATACGGTTGTGATGAAGATCGGATTGACTTGTTCGTCATTTCTTTTGGATGCTTTGATGGTCTAATTTGGAAAAAAGCAACGTACGATTCTGATTATGGCACAACTTCTCAAGGAATAGGGTTTTTGAATTAGAACAACTCAAACTAAACTTGTTTAAAATCTTCGATAGCTTGCTAATTGTTTCTTTTACTTGTCCAGATGGTCGAATTTGGCACAAAGCACCATACGGTTGTGATCATTCATGAGTGCAGCAAGGACGTCGTCACGGTCGAATTTGGCATAAAGCAACGTATAATTCTAAGTATGGCACGATTTCACTTGGATTGGGACTTTTCGAATTAAAACAAGTCAAATGAAACAAGTTTGAAACCGTTGTTGTCATTCTCTATTCTTCTGCACATCCAGACGGTCAATTCTAGAACAAAGCAACATACTG
Organism: Cornus controversa; assembly: GCA_026545225.1. Lineage (NCBI taxonomy): Eukaryota > Viridiplantae > Streptophyta > Magnoliopsida > Cornales > Cornaceae > Cornus > Cornus controversa. The sequence continues at coordinate 12,763,624 of CM048852.1, forward strand.
TTGTGGTCATGCCTGATTTTTGCACGGAATTATTCTTTTCGACTCAGAACAACTCAAACAAACTTAGATGAAGATCGGATCGACATACTCGCCGTTTCTTTGGGACGTTTTGATGGTTTAATTTCAAAATAAGCAACGTACGATTCGTATTATGCCAGGACTTCTCCTGGAATGTGGTTTTCGAATCAAAACAACTCAAAGGAAACAAGTTTAAAATGGTTGGTAGCTTGCTAATTGTTTCCTTTAGATGTCCAAACGGTCAAATTTGGAACAAACCACCATACGGTTGTGATGAAGATTGGATTCACATGTTCAACATTTCTTTGGGATGTTTTGATGCACTAATTTGGAAAAAAGCAACGTACGATTCTTATTGTGGCACAACTTCTCCAGGAATTGGGTTTTTGAATTAGAACAACTCAAACTAGTTTAAAATCATCGACAGCTTGCTAATTGTTTCTTTTACTTGCCCAGATGGTCGAATTTCGCACAAAGCACCATACGGTTGTGATAATTCATCAGTGCAGCAAGGAATTACTCTTTTCGATTCAGGACCTCCTCACGGTCGAATTTGGCATAAAGCAACTTATAATTCTAAGTATGGCACGATTTCACTTGGATTGGGACTTTTCGAATCAAAACAAGTCGAACGAAAAGAGTTCAAAACCGTTGTTGTCATTCTCTATTCTTCTAGACATCCAGATGGTCAATTCTAGCACAAAGCACCATACGGTTGTAGTCATGCCTGATTTTTGTAATGAATTATTCTTTTCGACTCAAAACAACTCAAACAAACATGGATGAATATCAGATATACATGCTCATCGTTTCTTTGGGACGCTTTGATGGTTTAATTTCAAAAAAAGCAATGTACGATTCGTATTATGGGACGACTTCTCCTGTAATGTGGTTTTCGAATCAAAACAACTCAAATGAAATGAGTTTAAAATGGTTGGTAGCTTGTTAATTGTTTCCTTTAGATGTCCAAAAGGTCGAATTTGGAATAAAGCACCATACGGTTGTGATGAAGATCGGATTGACTTGTTCGCCATTTCTTTTGGATGCTTTGATGGTCTAATTTAGAAAAATGCAACTTAAGATTCTGATTATGGCACAACTTCTCCAGGAATGGGGTTTTTGAATCAGAACAACTCAAACTAAACTTGTCTAAAATCGTGGATAGCTGGCTAATGGTTTCTTTTAGTTGTCCAGATGGTCAAATTTCGCACAAAGCACCATACGGTTGTGATTATTCATGAGTGCAGCAAGGAATTACTCTTTTCGATTCAGGACGTCCTCACGGTCGAATTTGGCATAAAGCAACGTATAATTCTAAGTATGGCACGATTTCACTTGCTTTGGGACTTTTCGAATCAAAACAAGTTAAACGAAACAATTTCAAAACTGTTGTTGTCATTCTCTATTCTTCTGCACATCCAGACGGTCAATTCTAGCACAAAGCACCATACTGTTGTGGTCATGCCTGATTTTTGTAAGGAATTGTTCTTTTCCACTCAGAATAACTCAAACAAACTTGGATGAAGATCGGATCGACATGCTCGTCGTTTCTTTGGGACGCTTTGGCGGTTTAATTTTGAAAAAAGCAACGTACGATTCGTATTATGGCACGACTTCTCCTGGAATGGGGTTTCGAATCAAAACAACTCAAACAAAACAAGTTTGAAATCGTTGTTAGCTTGCTAATTGTTTCCTTTAGATGTCCTAACGGTCAAATTTGGAACAAAGCACCATACGGTTGTGATGAAGATCGGATTGACATGTTCGTCATTTCTTTTGGATGCTTTGATGCTGTAATTTGGAAAAAAGCAACGTACAATTCTGATTATGGCACGACTTCTCCCGGAATGGGATTTTTGAATTAGAACAACTCAAACTAAACTTGTTTAAAATCATCGATAGCTTGCTAATTGTTTCTTTTACTTGTCCAGATGGTCGAACTTGGCACAAAGCATCATACGGTTGTGATCATTCATGAGTGCAGCAAGGACGTCCTCACAGTCAAATTTGGCGTAAAGCAACGTATAATTCTAAGTATGGCACGATTTCACTTGGATTGGGACTTTTCGTATCAAAATAAGTCAAACGAAACAAGTTCGAAACCGTTGTTGTCATTCTCTATTCTTCTGGATATCCAGATGGTCAATTCTAGCACAAAGCACCATACGGTTGTGGTCATGCCTGATTTTTGCAAGGAATTGTTCTTTTGACTCAGAACAACTCCAACAAACATGGACGAAGATCGGATCGACATGTTCGTCGTTTCTTTGGGACGCTTTGCGGTTTAATTTCAAAAAAAGCAACGTATGATTCGTATTATGGCACGACTTCTCCTGGAATGTGGTTTTCGAATCAAAACAACGCAAATGAAACAAGTTTAAAATGGTTGGTAGCTTGCTAATTGTTTCCTTTAGATGTCCAAAAGGTCGAATTTGGAACAAAGCACCATACGGTTGTGATGAAGATCGGATTGACTTGTTCGTCATTTCTTTTGGATGCTTTGATGGTTTAATTTGGAAAAAAGCAACGTACGATTCTGATTATGGCACAACTTCTCAAGGAATAGGGTTTTTGAATTAGAACAACTCAAACTAAACTTGTTTAAAATCTTCGATAGCTTGCTAATTGTTTCTTTTACTTGTCCAGATGGTCGAATTTGGCACAAAGCACCATACGGTTGTGATCATTCATGAGTGCAGCAAGGACGTCGTCACGGTCGAATTTGGCATAAAGTAACGTATAATTCTAAGTATGGCACGATTTCACTTGGATTGGGACTTTTCGAATCAGAACAAGTCAAACGAAACAAGTTCGAAACCGTTGTTGTCATTCTCTATTCTCCTGCACATCCAGACGGTCAATTCTAGAACAAAGCAACATACTGTTGTGGTCATGCCTGATTTTTGCACGGAATTATTCTTTTCGACTCAGAACAACTCAAACAAACTTAGATGAAGATCGGATCGACATACTCGCCGTTTCTTTGGGACGTTTTGATGGTTTAATTTCAAAATAAGCAACGTACGATTCGTATTATGCCAGGACTTCTCCTGGAATGTGGTTTTCGAATCAAAACAACGCAAAGGAAACAAGTTTAAAATGGTTGGTAGCTTGCTAATTGTTTCCTTTAGATGTCCAAAAGGTCGAATTTGGAACAAAGCACCATACGGTTGTGATGAAGATCGGATTGACTTGTTCGTCATTTCTTTTGGATGCTTTGATGGTCTAATTTGGAAAAAAGTAACGTACGATTCTGATTATGGCACAACTTCTCAAGGAATAGGGTTTTTGAATTAGAACAACTCAAACTAAACTTGTTTAAAATCTTCGATAGCTTGCTAATTGTTTCTTTTACTTGTCCAGATGGTCGAATTTGGCACAAAGCACCATACGGTTGTGATCATTCATGAGTGCAGCAAGGACGTCGTCACGATCGAATTTGGCATAGAGCAACGTATAATTCTAAGTATGGCACGATTTCACTTGGATTGGGACTTTTCGAATCAAAACAAGTCAAACGAAACAAGTTCGAAACCGTTGTTGTCATTCTCTATTCTTCTGGATATCCAGATGGTCAATTCTTGCACAAAGCACCATACGGTTGTTTTCATGCCTAATTTTTGCAAGGAATTGTTCTTTTTGACTCAGAACAACTCCAACAAACATGGATGAAGATCGGATCGACATGTTCGTCGTTTCTTTGGGACGCTTTGCGGTTTAATTTCAAAAAAAGCAACGTATGATTCGTATTATGGCACGACTTCTCCTGGAATGTGGTTTTCGAATCAAAACAACGCAAATGAAACAAGTTTAAAATGGTTGGTAGCTTGCTAATTGTTTCCTTTAGATGTCCAAAAGGTCGAATTTGGAACAAAGCACCATACGGTTGTGATGAAGATCGGATTGACTTGTTCGTCATTTCTTTTGGATGCTTTGATGGTCTAATTTGGAAAAAAGCAACGTACGATTCTGATTATGGCACAACTTCTCAAGGAATAGGGTTTTTGAATTAGAACAACTCAAACTAAACTTGTTTAAAATCTTCGATAGCTTGCTAATTGTTTCTTTTACTTGTCCAGATGGTCGAATTTGGCACAAAGCACCATACGGTTGTGATCATTCATGAGTGCAGCAAGGACATCGTCACGGTCGAATTTGGCATAAAGCAACGTATAATTCTAAGTATGGCACGATTTCACTTGGATTGGGACTTTTCGAATTAAAACAAGTCAAATGAAACAAGTTTGAAACCGTTGTTGTCATTCTCTATTCTTCTGCACATCCAGACGGTCAATTCTAGAACAAAGCAACATACTGTTGTGGTCATGCCTGATTTTTGCACGGAATTATTCTTTTCGACTCAGAACAACTCAAACAAACTTAGATGAAGATCGGATCGACATACTCGCCGTTTCTTTGGGACGTTTTGATGGTTTAATTTCAAAATAAGCAACGTACGATTCGTATTATGCCAGGACTTCTCCTGGAATGTGGTTTTCGAATCAAAATAACTCAAAGGAAACAAGTTTAAAATGGTTGTTAGCTTGCTAATTGTTTCCTTTAGATGTCCAAACGGTCAAATTTGGAACAAACCACCATACGGTTGTGATGAAGATTGGATTCACATGTTCAACATTTCTTTGGGATGTTTTGATGCACTAATTTGGAAAAAAGCAACGTACGATTCTTATTGTGGCACAACTTCTCCAGGAATTGGGTTTTTGAATTAGAACAACTCAAACTAGTTTAAAATCATCGACAGCTTGCTAATTGTTTCTTTTACTTGCCCAGATGGTCGAATTTCGCACAAAGCACCATACGGTTGTGATAATTCATCAGTGCAGCAAGGAATTACTCTTTTCGATTCAGGACCTCCTCACGGTCGAATTTGGCATAAAGCAACTTATAATTCTAAGTATGGCACGATTTCACTTGGATTGGGACTTTTCGAATCAAAACAAGTCGAACGAAAAGAGTTCGAAACCGTTGTTGTCATTCTCTATTCTTCTAGACATCCAGATGGTCAATTCTAGCACAAAGCACCATACGGTTGTAGTCATGCCTGATTTTTGTAATGAATTATTCTTTTCGACTCAAAACAACTCAAACAAACATGGATGAATATCAGATATACATGCTCATCGTTTCTTTGGGACGCTTTGATGGTTTAATTTCAAAAAAAGCAATGTACGATTCGTATTATGGGACGACTTCTCCTGTAATGTGGTTTTCGAATCAAAACAACTCAAATGAAATGAGTTTAAAATGGTTGGTAGCTTGTTAATTGTTTCCTTTAGATGTCCAAAAGGTCGAATTTGGAATAAAGCACCATACGGTTGTGATGAAGATCGGATTGACTTGTTCGCCATTTCTTTTGGATGCTTTGATGGTCTAATTTAGAAAAATGCAACTTAAGATTCTGATTATGGCACAACTTCTCCAGGAATGGGGTTTTTGAATCAGAACAACTCAAACTAAACTTGTCTAAAATCGTGGATAGCTGGCTAATGGTTTCTTTTAGTTGTCCAGATGGTCAAATTTCGCACAAAGCACCATACGGTTGTGATTATTCATGAGTGCAGCAAGGAATTACTCTTTTCGATTCAGGACGTCCTCACGGTCGAATTTGGCATAAAGCAACGTATAATTCTAAGTATGGCACGATTTCACTTGCTTTGGGACTTTTCGAATCAAAACAAGTTAAACGAAACAAGTTCAAAACTGTTGTTGTCATTCTCTATTCTTCTGCACATCCAGACGGTCAATTCTAGCACAAAGCACCATACTGTTGTGGTCATGCCTGATTTTTGCAAGGAATTGTTCTTTTCCACTCAGAATAACTCAAACAAACTTGGATGAAGATCGGATCGACATGCTCGTCGTTTCTTTGGGACGCTTTGGCGGTTTAATTTTGAAAAAAGCAACGTACGATTCGTATTATGGCACGACTTCTCCTGGAATGGGGTTTCGAATCAAAACAACTCAAACAAAACAAGTTTGAAATCGTTGTTAGCTTGCTAATTGTTTCCTTTAGATGTCCTAACGGTCAAATTTGGAACAAAGCACCATACGGTTGTGATGAAGATCGGATTGACATGTTCGTCATTTCTTTTGGATGCTTTGATGCTGTAATTTGGAAAAAAGCAACGTACAATTCTGATTATGGCACGACTTCTCCCGGAATGGGATTTTTGAATTAGAACAACTCAAACTAAACTTGTTTAAAATCATCGATAGCTTGCTAATTGTTTCTTTTACTTGTCCAGATGGTCGAACTTGGCACAAAGCATCATACGGTTGTGATCATTCATGAGTGCAGCAAGGACGTCCTCACAGTCAAATTTGGCGTAAAGCAACGTATAATTCTAAGTATGGCACGATTTCACTTGGATTGGGACTTTTCGTATCAAAATAAGTCAAACGAAACAAGTTCGAAACCGTTGTTGTCATTCTCTATTCTTCTGGATATCCAGATGGTCAATTCTAGCACAAAGCACCATACGGTTGTGGTCATGCCTGATTTTTGCAAGGAATTGTTCTTTTGACTCAGAACAACTCCAACAAACATGGACGAAGATCGGATCGACATGTTCGTCGTTTCTTTGGGACGCTTTGCGGTTTAATTTCAAAAAAAGCAACGTATGATTCGTATTATGGCACAACTTCTCCTGGAATGTGGTTTTCGAATCAAAACAACGCAAATGAAACAAGTTTAAAATGGTTGGTAGCTTGCTAATTGTTTCCTTTAGATGTCCAAAAGGTCGAATTTGGAACAAAGCACCATACGGTTGTGATGAAGATCGGATTGACTTGTTCGTCATTTCTTTTGGATGCTTTGATGGTCTAATTTGGAAAAAAGCAACGTACGATTCTGATTATGGCACAACTTCTCAAGGAATAGGGTTTTTGAATTAGAACAACTCAAACTAAACTTGTTTAAAATCTTCGATAGCTTGCTAATTGTTTCTTTTACTTGTCCAGATGGTCGAATTTGGCACAAAGCACCATACGGTTGTGATCATTCATGAGTGCAGCAAGGACGTCGTCACGGTCGAATTTGGCATAAAGTAACGTATAATTCTAAGTATGGCACGATTTCACTTGGATTGGGACTTTTCGAATCAGAACAAGTCAAACGAAACAAGTTCGAAACTGTTGTTGTCATTCTCTATTCTCCTGCACATCCAGACGGTCAATTCTAGAACAAAGCAACATACTGTTGTGGTCATGTAACGCCCCGTTCCCCCGACTCCCGGGAAACCGGAGGTTAACCCGTCCATTAGTCCCAATGGACCCTCATTACCCTTATTCCCCGCGGAAGCTTAACCTAATTCTTGCATATGAATGCACACAAATCCATCCTAACCAACCCCCATGGGCCCTACATCAAATAACACACCTTAGTGAACATTTACACGCCCACACTTTTAAGAATCACTCACTTTCGAGCCTCAAAACTTTCTGTGATTGGAATATGGAACTGACACTTACACCATTGGATAGAGAATCCAAAAATACTCAAGTTCAAAAAAAAACCACGCTCAATTCCAATCTAGAACGAAGAAATTACATCGAAATGAAGTTTTGGAAAAAGCTGTGAATAGTAATTTCGATCAATCGAAATTGGCATTTCGATCAATCGAAATGCATCTCGATTAATCGAAATTTTGACCCCATCAATCGAAGCAAACACCCTCTCGGTATCTTGGACCTGCATTATTTCGATTAATCGAAACTGGGACTTCGATTGATCGAAATAAGGCCTGAAAATACATAAAATCTCGCAACCATTTCGATCAATCGAAATGGGGGTTTCGATTGATCGAAATAGGCATTTCGATTGATCGAAATGCACTACCCGGGACTTCCAACAACCCTATACATGGTTCATTTGAAGCCCAATCAACATCCTATCATCCTAGAACCCCTCAAACAAGATTAATAACATAAATGAAAGGTTCCAACATCAATTTCACTCTCAAGATCACATCCATAATTGAATCCATACACCAAAATGAATCATTTTCTTTCACAAACACCATTCATTCATAAGGGAAACATCATCAAATGAATCAAGCGCCGCCATGGGCATTACATAAATTAAACCGTTGTCTTTTCACACCCAACAAGTTTATAATCCAATACATACATCAAAAGTACATATGTCCAAGGTACAACCACAACAAAAAAGGAAGTCACATGCCACAAGCCGGCATGGATAGCCACAAAATGTGCAACATCCAAAAGATAGCAAAACCACTACTAGAATCCACTTGGACACTCATGTCCCATCCATCATCGGCGCTTTATCTGTAAAATATTTAGAATAAAGGGGTGAGCACCACTGCGGCTCAGTAAAGGTTTCCCAACCCTTCTAAGTGCCGACCCGACACGACCTACATGGAATGCATATGAATACACTACATGCCACGTCCACAATTTCACAAACACATCAACAAATGCAATTAAAGAGGATTGCACATATGAAGAATCATGTATAACATGTTCAAACATAAAAGCATTAAAGTGAGTAAATGCTCTCTCTCTCGGTCCTCATCCGATACCCTACATGATTGGTCCGCTCCGAGGATCATGTAACCTTGGACAACTCCGATAACATCCAATGACCGGGACAACTCCGAAAGGTCATTCTACCATGGCAATATATATGATTGCCATAGAGTGAGGGGGCAACTCCGAGGCTCACAAGTCATGGACATTCTCCGATAATCATCCTATGACCGGGACAACTCCGAAAGGTCATTAGTATTGGACATACTCCGATCCTAGGCATTAAGCCTTAGTATGGCGGGTCCACTCCGAGGGCCATACATAGTGGATAATTTTACCACATTTCACCACACGGTTGGACTACTCCGAAGCCCCGTGTACCTCTTTTGCGTCATTTTTCCCGCAACTTCCCACATATGCAATATGAATGCATAAACACATGATATTTTATTTTCATGCTCAACTCATGCTCATTGATACTAAAAGAAGTAACAAGCATATTTTCCATCACCACACACCACATATAGCACATATATGTATAACACATGCATAAATCATCTTATATGCATACAACTTCAAAATTAGCATATTTTACTCATGCTACATTCAATGCATAATTTTAGCACATAGAACTAAACATGCATTCAACAACCACATTCCCACATATAATCACATATATGACACTTGGTACACATTTTTCCACATATACACCCAATTGAACACATAAAGCCTATGTATCAATTTCTTACACTCACATATTCCAAACCCACATGCTACCACCAACACAATATACACAATTGTGAAAAGATAGGACTCTAGAGAAGAAGAAAATACAACTTTCCACACCTCTCACCATCCTAAAGCATGTGAAACACAACCTACACCTCTCTTCTTCACCCGAAACCCTAGAATCGACAATTAGAAGAGAAGAAGAACCCCTACCTCGAAAATGAAGGCCTTTCAAGCACTTCACCAATTTTCCAGCGGAGTCTACCTTGCCGAATCACCACTTTGTTCGGTTCAAAGGGAAGCCCTAGCCGTCCCCTACGTATCTCCCTCCTTCGGCGAGTCTTGAATCCAAGCCGAACGGGTCCGAAATGTAGAGAGAAGGGAGAGCTTTGAAGATGAAGAGCTTTAGAGAGAGAAAGAGGCGTGAGATATGGCTGAATACCTCTGCCACTGATATTTAAAATATCTAGGGTTTGTAAAAAGACCAAAATACCCCCGGGCCACTTAACGTACCTTCCCGGACTCCTTTTTCGATTCCGAAAACCCCTACAATCTCGAAATCACTTCCTCTACCCTCTAAATATTTCATCTCATCCATTCTCAAAAGTAAATATTTTCAAGAATTTCCCGGATTCCCGGGCCCACTTAAGTCGCACCTCGGGCCCCGGTTTGACCAAAAAGTCAAACTTCTCCAATTCTCTCGAAAACTTTCCAAAACCTTAAAAATACATCCCAAACATGTTTCCCACACTTAAAACATGTTAAACACAACTCAAAATTCATTTATGGCAATTATAATGCGAAAAATGCAAAATCGGCCAAAATTGGTCACGGTCTCTACAACCTCCCCCCCTTAAGGGAATTTCGTCCCCGAAATTAGAAACATACCTCAAGTAGAAAATAACTCAGGATATTTTGAGCGGACTTCTTGTTCTCGCTCCCACGTAGCGTCCTCGACTCCGTGATGTCTCCAAAGGACTTTAACCAATGGAATCATCTTGCCTCGAAGCACTTGCTCCCTAGCATCCAAAACCTGTACCGGTCTCTCCTCGTAAGACACATCCTCCTCCACCTCAAGATCTGTCCAATCCAACACATGTGAAGGATCCGGCTCATACTTTCTCAACATCGAAACGTGGAAAGTATTGTGCACACTTGACAATTGCGGTGGCAATGCCAAGCGGTATGCAACCTCACCCACACGATCCAATATCTCAAATGGACCGATAAACCGTGGGGCTAGCTTTCCGCTACGCCCAAACCTCATCAAACCCCGTCGTGGTGAGACCTTCAAGAAGACATGGTCCCCCACCTCAAATGCTAAAGGCCTCCGCCTTCTGTCAGCATAACTTTTCTGACGACTCTGAGCCGTAAGCAAACGCTGTCGTATAATCTTAATCTTTTCTGTAGTCTCTCTGACTATATCTGGCCCCAAAGCCACTGTCTCACCGACCTCTGTCCAACAAACTGGCGACCTACAAGGTCTACCATACAAGGCCTCAAATGGAGCCATCTCAATACTAGCTTGGTAGCTATTATTGTATGCAAACTCCACTAATGGAAGGTGATCCTCCCAACTGCCTCTAAAATCAAGTGCACATGCTCTAAGCATATCCTCCAAAATCTGTATAGTACGCTCCGACTGACCATCTGTCTGAGGATGGAAAGCCGTACTGAAATGGAGTTCCGTATCAAGTGCAGCCTGAAAACTCTGCCAAAATCGTGATGTGAATCTCGGATCTCTATCAGACACAATGGAAACTGGCACTCCGTGCAGTCTCACAATCTGATCAATATACAACCGACTAAGGGTATCCACATCATCTGTCACTCGAATAGGAAGGAAATGAGCCACCTTGGTCAACCTATCCACAATGACCCAAACTGCATCATGACTCCTCCTCGTCCTAGGTAACCCCGTCACAAAGTCCATAGTGACGTGTTCCCATTTCCACATAGCTACCGGTAAGGGCTGTAACAAACCTGCCGGTCTCTGATGCTCGGCCTTCACTTGTTGACAAGTGAGGCACCTCGCCACAAACCGTGCGACGTCCTTTTTCATGCCCTTCCACCAATACTGTCTACGAAGGTTGTGGTACATTTTGGTGCCACCGGGATGTACTGCAAGTCTGGAGCTATGAAACTCCCTCAAGACCTCATCCCTACAAGCCAATGGAACAACCATTCTGCCTCTAAACCTCAGACCTCCGTCTGAATGGATAACCCAATCCTCCACTGCCTCGCCACCCGTAATCCGAGTGCGAATGTTCTCTAACTTTGTGTCATGCCTCTGCTCCTCAAGCACCCTACTCACTAGAGTTGGTTGCGCTATGAGTGTGAACAAAGTGGCATGTCCATCACTCTCACTGAAGCACAATCCCAATTCTGAGACGTCTTCCATCATCTTCCATTCACGACTGGCAATGCTAGCCAAAGTACCATGTGATTTCCTGCTCAATGCATCGGCAACCACATTGGCCTTCCCCGGGTGATACTGAAGATCAAAGTTGTAATCTTCCATGTATTCAACCCATCTCCTCTGTCTCATATTCAAGTCCTTTTGTGTAAAAAGGTACTTCAAACTCTTATGATCGGAGAAAACCTCAAACTTCTCCCCGTAGAGATAATGCCTCCACATTTTCAAAGCAAAAATTACCGCCGCCAACTCCAAGTCATGAGTCGGGTAATTCTGCTCGTGGATCTTCAGCTGTCGGGAACCATATGCAACAACCCTCTCAGCCTGCATCAACACACATCCCAAACCATCCCGTGAAGCGTCACAGTAGATGACATAACCCAAACCACGCTCGGGAATAATCAATATTGGAGCACTAGTCAATCTACGCTTCAATTCCATAAAGGAATGCTCACAAGCCTCGTTCCACTCAAACTTAACTCCTTTACGAGTAAGCTTGGTCATCGGCGCTGCTAACTTCGAAAAGTCTTTCACGAAACGCCGGTAATATCCTGCCAATCCCAAGAAGCTACGTATCTGGAATACGTTCTTAGGCCTCTCCCAATCCATTACCGCTTCAATCTTAGAAGGGTCTACCGATACTCCTCCTTCCGACACCACGTGTCCTAGGAACTTCACCTCCGTTAGCCAAAATTCACATTTTTCAAATTTGGCATACAAACGGTGCTCTCTCAATGTCTGCAACACTGTCCTCAAATGGATCTCATGCTCTTCCATAGAAGAAGAATACACAAGAATGTCATCCACGAAGACCACCACAAACCTATCCAAGTACACCCTGAATATCCGGTTCATCAAATCCATGAACGCTGCTGGTGCGTTCGTCAAACCAAATGGCATCACTAGAAACTCATAGTGGCCATATCTAGTCCGAAAAGCTGTCTTCGGAATGTCCTCTTCCCTTACCCTCAACTGGTAATACCCCGACCTCAAGTCGATCTTCGAAAAACAAGTCGAACCCTTAAGCTGATCAAACAAGTCATCTATCCTTGGCAAAGGATACTTGTTCTTAATCGTTGCTTGGTTCAACTTACGGTAGTCTATGCATAACCGTAAAGATCCGTCCTTCTTTTTAGCAAACAGGACCGGAGCTCCCCAAGGCGATGTACTAGGTCGTACAAATCCCTTATCTAACAATTCTTGCAATTGATCTTTCAACTCCATCAACTCTGCCGGTGCCATCCGGTATGGTGCCATAGAGATAGGCGAGGTACCAGGAGCAAGATCTATGCTAAATACCACATCTCTCATCGGAGGCAACTCTGTCAAGTCCTCCGGGAATACATCCACAAACCCTCTAACCACTGGTGGAAATCCTCCACTAGTCACAATCTCATCCTCCTCGGCTAACAAGCTAGCTAGGAAATATCCAACCCTGTTCCTCACACCGGAACCAAGCAGAGACGGAACATAGAAATCATCCCGCTCTCCCACAAAATAAAAGCAATCACCCTCGGGTGTGCACACCGTCACTCTCCTACGGAGACAATCAATCGTGGCTCTAAATGTAGATAGCCAGTCCATACCTAGAATGACATCAAAAGTGGTCATGTCTAGCAACACAAAGTCGAACACTAGTCGACGCCCAGCAACCTCGATCTCGCAAGACCGACACACTCTATCCAGGGTAACCCTACCCCCAACTGGTGTATCAATGGACAATGGTGACTCCAGTGATGACACCCGCAGCCCCAAGGCACAAGCAAATGCAACAGATATGAATGAATGTGATGCACCCGAATCTATCAACACCCTAGCCCACGAGCTAGAAACCAGGAAAATACCTCTGACCACTGACGGTCCCGGTACATCCTTTGTCGGAGCAAGCGTGAACACACGGCCCCGTGACTGCTGCCCAGTCCCCTGTAACCCTGACTGCTGACTAGAAGCAGGCGTGGAACCTCTCGCTACCCGAGATCCCTGTACAGAATGCGCTGGATGAGGTGGCGGTAATGTCCTGAAACCAGACTGTACCGTAGCTGTCTGCCCAGCCCTCTGCTGAGTCCCCATACCACTCGGTGTACTCTGTCTCTGTGGACAGTTAGCCCTAACATGGCCAGATTGCTTGCAATGAAAGCATACCCGTTCCCCCACCGAAGCCACCGGCACAGATGCCACTATTTGCCTTTGAGGGCACTCAGAACGAAAATGGCCAGACTGCTGGCAATGATAGCACACAATTGTGGATCGTGCAGATCCAGTAGGTAAGGACAATGAAGGTACTGGGCGAGTCTGCTGCTGCCCCTGTGAACCTAATCTGCCTTCCCTATTCCTTTTCCTCCCATGACCACTCGAAGAGGTACCCGTACCCTTAGCTTGCTGTCTAGAGTCCCACAACCTCTGAGTGTCTCTGTCATCTTCCTCAGCCACCAAGGCTCTATCAACCACCTCACTGTAGGTCCTCAAACCCAAAATGGACACCCTCTTTCTGATAGAGGTTTTCAGTCCCTTCATAAACTTTTTCACCTTTAGCTCTTCATTAGCTACCATTTCCGGGGCAAAACGAGCCAAAGATGTAAACTTGGTCTCGTACCCCATCACATCCAAGTCCCCTTGGACTAAGTCTATGAACTCTTGCCTCATCCGGTCTTTCACCGAAGCCGGAAAGAACTTGTCAAAGAATAAACCCTTAAAGGTTTCCCAATCCATAGTCTCGGTATTGTGGACATTCCCGATGAATTGCCACCACCGATCTGCTTCCCCTTGTAAGTGAAGCGCCGCTACTCCCACTTTCAAATCCTCATCGATTGCAAGAGCAACCATGAGTTTGTGAGTTTGGTCTATCCAATTCTCAGCCACAAGAGGATCACGCGCACCATCAAAGGTAGGCGGCTTAAATTTCACATATTCCTTCATTGCTACCATTTGTCGGCTCAAGGCAACCCTAGGTAATGCCTGAACCTCCTCCTCTCTGGCTTCCCTAGCCATTCTTCTCATAGTGTCCGCCATATCACGCATGAATTGCGTTCCGTCTGTTGGCTCCTGAGGAGCATCAGCGCCAATGTCTCGCGCTCTTCTTGGAGGCATTTCTTTCTATATGCACAACAAGAAAATTTTTAAGTCCAAGCATTTATACTTAGTCAAATTCCATCATGCTTACACATGTCATGTCTATTTAATCCACAAAAGCATGTTATGAAAACGTAAGCATACCTAAAGTTTCACATAAGCAATTTACAACCTCAAGTTCAAATCCTTATGTTCCGATCCTTAACCTCAAGTGACCACAAAATCAAGTTTCACCCTTCGTCCCTAGGTATTCCAACCTAGTGCTCTGATACCATTCTGTATCAGGTACTCCTCTAATTCACACATGGTATAACTACTACCCGTCGTCCTCAGGTTTTCTAACCTGATGCTCTGATACCATTCCTGTAACGCCCCGTTCCCCCGACTCCCGGGAAACCGGAGGTTAACCCGTCCATTAGTCCCAATGGACCCTCATTACCCTTATTCCCCGCGGAAGCTTAACCTAATTCTTGCATATGAATGCACACAAATCCATCCTAACCAACCCCCATGGGCCCTACATCAAATAACACACCTTAGTGAACATTTACACGCCCACACTTTTAAGAATCACTCACTTTCGAGCCTCAAAACTTTCTGTGATTGGAATATGGAACTGACACTTACACCATTGGATAGAGAATCCAAAAATACTCAAGTTCAAAAAAAAACCACGCTCAATTCCAATCTAGAACGAAGAAATTACATCGAAATGAAGTTTTGGAAAAAGCTGTGAATAGTAATTTCGATCAATCGAAATTGGCATTTCGATCAATCGAAATGCATCTCGATTAATCGAAATTTTGACCCCATCAATCGAAGCAAACACCCTCTCGGTATCTTGGACCTGCATTATTTCGATTAATCGAAACTGGGACTTCGATTGATCGAAATAAGGCCTGAAAATACATAAAATCTCGCAACCATTTCGATCAATCGAAATGGGGGTTTCGATTGATCGAAATAGGCATTTCGATTGATCGAAATGCACTACCCGGGACTTCCAACAACCCTATACATGGTTCATTTGAAGCCCAATCAACATCCTATCATCCTAGAACCCCTCAAACAAGATTAATAACATAAATGAAAGGTTCCAACATCAATTTCACTCTCAAGATCACATCCATAATTGAATCCATACACCAAAATGAATCATTTTCTTTCACAAACACCATTCATTCATAAGGGAAACATCATCAAATGAATCAAGCGCCGCCATGGGCATTACATAAATTAAACCGTTGTCTTTTCACACCCAACAAGTTTATAATCCAATACATACATCAAAAGTACATATGTCCAAGGTACAACCACAACAAAAAAGGAAGTCACATGCCACAAGCCGGCATGGATAGCCACAAAATGTGCAACATCCAAAAGATAGCAAAACCACTACTAGAATCCACTTGGACACTCATGTCCCATCCATCATCGGCGCTTTATCTGTAAAATATTTAGAATAAAGGGGTGAGCACCACTGCGGCTCAGTAAAGGTTTCCCAACCCTTCTAAGTGCCGACCCGACACGACCTACATGGAATGCATATGAATACACTACATGCCACGTCCACAATTTCACAAACACATCAACAAATGCAATTAAAGAGGATTGCACATATGAAGAATCATGTATAACATGTTCAAACATAAAAGCATTAAAGTGAGTAAATGCTCTCTCTCTCGGTCCTCATCCGATACCCTACATGATTGGTCCGCTCCGAGGATCATGTAACCTTGGACAACTCCGATAACATCCAATGACCGGGACAACTCCGAAAGGTCATTCTACCATGGCAATATATATGATTGCCATAGAGTGAGGGGGCAACTCCGAGGCTCACAAGTCATGGACATTCTCCGATAATCATCCTATGACCGGGACAACTCCGAAAGGTCATTAGTATTGGACATACTCCGATCCTAGGCATTAAGCCTTAGTATGGCGGGTCCACTCCGAGGGCCATACATAGTGGATAATTTTACCACATTTCACCACACGGTTGGACTACTCCGAAGCCCCGTGTACCTCTTTTGCGTCATTTTTCCCGCAACTTCCCACATATGCAATATGAATGCATAAACACATGATATTTTATTTTCATGCTCAACTCATGCTCATTGATACTAAAAGAAGTAACAAGCATATTTTCCATCACCACACACCACATATAGCACATATATGTATAACACATGCATAAATCATCTTATATGCATACAACTTCAAAATTAGCATATTTTACTCATGCTACATTCAATGCATAATTTTAGCACATAGAACTAAACATGCATTCAACAACCACATTCCCACATATAATCACATATATGACACTTGGTACACATTTTTCCACATATACACCCAATTGAACACATAAAGCCTATGTATCAATTTCTTACACTCACATATTCCAAACCCACATGCTACCACCAACACAATATACACAATTGTGAAAAGATAGGACTCTAGAGAAGAAGAAAATACAACTTTCCACACCTCTCACCATCCTAAAGCATGTGAAACACAACCTACACCTCTCTTCTTCACCCGAAACCCTAGAATCGACAATTAGAAGAGAAGAAGAACCCCTACCTCGAAAATGAAGGCCTTTCAAGCACTTCACCAATTTTCCAGCGGAGTCTACCTTGCCGAATCACCACTTTGTTCGGTTCAAAGGGAAGCCCTAGCCGTCCCCTACGTATCTCCCTCCTTCGGCGAGTCTTGAATCCAAGCCGAACGGGTCCGAAATGTAGAGAGAAGGGAGAGCTTTGAAGATGAAGAGCTTTAGAGAGAGAAAGAGGCGTGAGATATGGCTGAATACCTCTGCCACTGATATTTAAAATATCTAGGGTTTGTAAAAAGACCAAAATACCCCCGGGCCACTTAACGTACCTTCCCGGACTCCTTTTTCGATTCCGAAAACCCCTACAATCTCGAAATCACTTCCTCTACCCTCTAAATATTTCATCTCATCCATTCTCAAAAGTAAATATTTTCAAGAATTTCCCGGATTCCCGGGCCCACTTAAGTCGCACCTCGGGCCCCGGTTTGACCAAAAAGTCAAACTTCTCCAATTCTCTCGAAAACTTTCCAAAACCTTAAAAATACATCCCAAACATGTTTCCCACACTTAAAACATGTTAAACACAACTCAAAATTCATTTATGGCAATTATAATGCGAAAAATGCAAAATCGGCCAAAATTGGTCACGGTCTCTACAGGTCATGCCTGATTTTTGCACGGAATTATTCTTTTCGACTCAGAACAACTCAAACAAACTTAGATGAAGATCGGATCGACATACTCGCCGTTTCTTTGGGACGTTTTGATGGTTTAATTTCAAAATAAGCAACGTACGATTCGTATTATGCCAGGACTTCTCCTGGAATGTGGTTTTCGAATCAAAACAACTCAAATGAAACAAGTTTAAAATGGTTGGTAGCTTGCTAATTGTTTCCTTTAGATGTCCAAAAGGTCGAATTTGGAACAAAGCACCATACGGTTGTGATGAAGATCGGATTGACTTGTTCGTCATTTCTTTTGGATGCTTTGATGGTCTAATTTGGAAAAAAGCAACGTACGATTCTGATTATGGCACAACTTCTCAAGGAATAGGGTTTTTGAATTAGAACAACTCAAACTAAACTTGTTTAAAATCTTCGATAGCTTGCTAATTGTTTCTTTTACTTGTCCAGATGGTCGAATTTGGCACAAAGCACCATACGGTTGTGATCATTCATGAGTGCAGCAAGGACGTCGTCACGATCGAATTTGGCATAGAGCAACGTATAATTCTAAGTATGGCACGATTTCACTTGGATTGGGACTTTTCGAATCAAAACAAGTCAAACGAAACAAGTTCGAAACCGTTGTTGTCATTCTCTATTCTTCTGGATATCCAGATGGTCAATTCTTGCACAAAGCACCATACGGTTGTTTTCATGCCTAATTTTTACAAGGAATTGTTCTTTTTGACTCAGAACAACTCCAACAAACATGGATGAAGATCGGATCGACATGTTCGTCGTTTCTTTGGGACGCTTTGCGGTTTAATTTCAAAAAAAGCAACGTATGATTCGTATTATGGCACAACTTCTCCTGGAATGTGGTTTTCGAATCAAAACAACGCAAATGAAACAAGTTTAAAATGGTTGGTAGCTTGCTAATTGTTTCCTTTAGATGTCCAAAAGGTCAAATTTGGAACAAAGCACCATACGATTGTGATGAAGATCGGATTGACTTGTTCGTCATTTCTTTTGGATGCTTTGATGGTCTAATTTGGAAAAAAGCAACGTACGATTCTGATTATGGCACAACTTCTCAAGGAATAGGGTTTTTGAATTAGAACAACTCAAACTAAACTTGTTTAAAATCTTCGATAGCTTGCTAATTGTTTCTTTTACTTGTCCAGATGGTCGAATTTGGCACAAAGCACCATACGGTTGTGATCATTCATGAGTGCAGCAAGGACGTCGTCACGGTCGAATTTGGCATAAAGCAACGTATAATTCTAAGTATGGCACGATTTCACTTGGATTGGGACTTTTCGAATTAAAACAAGTCAAATGAAACAAGTTTGAAACCGTTGTTGTCATTCTCTATTCTTCTGCACATCCAGACGGTCAATTCTAGAACAAAGCAACATACTGTTGTGGTCATGCCTGATTTTTGCACGGAATTATTCTTTTCGACTCAGAACAACTCAAACAAACTTAGATGAAGATCGGATCGACATACTCGCCGTTTCTTTGGGACGTTTTGATGGTTTAATTTCAAAATAAGCAACGTACGATTCGTATTATGCCAGGACTTCTCCTGGAATGTGGTTTTCGAATCAAAACAACTCAAAGGAAACAAGTTTAAAATGGTTGGTAGCTTGCTAATTGTTTCCTTTAGATGTCCAAACGGTCAAATTTGGAACAAACCACCATACGGTTGTGATGAAGATTGGATTCACATGTTCAACATTTCTTTGGGATGTTTTGATGCACTAATTTGGAAAAAAGCAACGTACGATTCTTATTGTGGCACAACTTCTCCAGGAATTGGGTTTTTGAATTAGAACAACTCAAACTAGTTTAAAATCATCGACAGCTTGCTAATTGTTTCTTTTACTTGCCCAGATGGTCGAATTTCGCACAAAGCACCATACGGTTGTGATAATTCATCAGTGCAGCAAGGAATTACTCTTTTCGATTCAGGACCTCCTCACGGTCGAATTTGGCATAAAGCAACTTATAATTCTAAGTATGGCACGATTTCACTTGGATTGGGACTTTTCGAATCAAAACAAGTCGAACGAAAAGAGTTCGAAACCGTTGTTGTCATTCTCTATTCTTCTAGACATCCAGATGGTCAATTCTAGCACAAAGCACCATACGGTTGTAGTCATGCCTGATTTTTGTAATGAATTATTCTTTTCGACTCAAAACAACTCAAACAAACATGGATGAATATCAGATATACATGCTCATCGTTTCTTTGGGACGCTTTGATGGTTTAATTTCAAAAAAAGCAATGTACGATTCGTATTATGGGACGACTTCTCCTGTAATGTGGTTTTCGAATCAAAACAACTCAAATGAAATGAGTTTAAAATGGTTGGTAGCTTGTTAATTGTTTCCTTTAGATGTCCAAAAGGTCGAATTTGGAATAAAGCACCATACGGTTGTGATGAAGATCGGATTGACTTGTTCGCCATTTCTTTTGGATGCTTTGATGGTCTAATTTAGAAAAATGCAACTTAAGATTCTGATTATGGCACAACTTCTCCAGGAATGGGGTTTTTGAATCAGAACAACTCAAACTAAACTTGTCTAAAATCGTGGATAGCTGGCTAATGGTTTCTTTTAGTTGTCCAGATGGTCAAATTTCGCACAAAGCACCATACGGTTGTGATTATTCATGAGTGCAGCAAGGAATTACTCTTTTCGATTCAGGACGTCCTCACGGTCGAATTTGGCATAAAGCAACGTATAATTCTAAGTATGGCACGATTTCACTTGCTTTGGGACTTTTCGAATCAAAACAAGTTAAACGAAACAAGTTCAAAACTGTTGTTGTCATTCTCTATTCTTCTGCACATCCAGACGGTCAATTCTAGCACAAAGCACCATACTGTTGTGGTCATGCCTGATTTTTGCAAGGAATTGTTCTTTTCCACTCAGAATAACTCAAACAAACTTGGATGAAGATCGGATCGACATGCTCGTCGTTTCTTTGGGACGCTTTGGCGGTTTAATTTTGAAAAAAGCAACGTACGATTCGTATTATGGCACGACTTCTCCTGGAATGGGGTTTCGAATCAAAACAACTCAAACAAAACAAGTTTGAAATCGTTGTTAGCTTGCTAATTGTTTCCTTTAGATGTCCTAACGGTCAAATTTGGAACAAAGCACCATACGGTTGTGATGAAGATCGGATTGACATGTTCGTCATTTCTTTTGGATGCTTTGATGCTGTAATTTGGAAAAAAGCAACGTACAATTCTGATTATGGCACGACTTCTCCCGGAATGGGATTTTTGAATTAGAACAACTCAAACTAAACTTGTTTAAAATCATCGATAGCTTGCTAATTGTTTCTTTTACTTGTCCAGATGGTCGAATTTGGCACAAAGCACCATACGGTTGTGATCATTCATGAGTGCAGCAAGGACGTCGTCACGGTCGAATTTGGCATAAAGTAACGTATAATTCTAAGTATGGCACGATTTCACTTGGATTGGGACTTTTCGAATCAGAACAAGTCAAACGAAACAAGTTCGAAACCGTTGTTGTCATTCTCTATTCTCCTGCACATCCAGACGGTCAATTCTAGAACAAAGCAACATACTGTTGTGGTCATGCCTAATTTTTGCACGGAATTATTCTTTTCGACTCAGAACAACTCAAACAAACTTAGATGAAGATCGGATCGACATACTCGCCGTTTCTTTGGGACGTTTTGATGGTTTAATTTCAAAATAAGCAACGTACGATTCGTATTATGCCAGGACTTCTCCTGGAATGTGGTTTTCGAATCAAAACAACTCAAAGGAAACAAGTTTAAAATGGTTGGTAGCTTGCTAATTGTTTCCTTTAGATGTCCAAAAGGTCGAATTTGGAACAAAGCACCATACGGTTGTGATGAAGATCGGATTGACTTGTTCGTCATTTCTTTTGGATGCTTTGATGGTCTAATTTGGAAAAAAGCAACGTACGATTCTGATTATGGCACAACTTCTCAAGGAATAGGGTTTTTGAATTAGAACAACTCAAACTAAACTTGTTTAAAATCTTCGATAGCTTGCTAATTGTTTCTTTTACTTGTCCAGATGGTCGAATTTGGCACAAAGCACCATACGGTTGTGATCATTCATGAGTGCAGCAAGGACGTCGTCACGATCGAATTTGGCATAGAGCAACGTATAATTCTAAGTATGGCACGATTTCACTTGGATTGGGACTTTTCGAATCAAAACAAGTCAAACGAAACAAGTTCGAAACCGTTGTTGTCATTCTCTATTCTTCTGGATATCCAGATGGTCAATTCTTGCACAAAGCACCATACGGTTGTTTTCATGCCTAATTTTTGCAAGGAATTGTTCTTTTTGACTCAGAACAACTCCAACAAACATGGATGAAGATCGGATCGACATGTTCGTCGTTTCTTTGGGACGTTTTGCGGTTTAATTTCAAAAAAAGCAACGTATGATTCGTATTATGGCACGACTTCTCCTGGAATGTGGTTTTCGAATCAAAACAACGCAAATGAAACAAGTTTAAAATGGTTGGTAGCTTGCTAATTGTTTCCTTTAGATGTCCAAAAGGTCGAATTTGGAACAAAGCACCATACGGTTGTGATGAAGATCGGATTGACTTGTTCGTCATTTCTTTTGGATGCTTTGATGGTCTAATTTGTAAAAAAGCAACGTACGATTCTGATTATGGCACAACTTCTCAAGGAATAGGGTTTTTGAATTAGAACAACTCAAACTAAACTTGTTTAAAATCTTCGATAGCTTGCTAATTGTTTCTTTTACTTGTCCAGATGGTCGAATTTGGCACAAAGCACCATACGGTTGTGATCATTCATGAGTGCAGCAAGGACGTCGTCACGATCGAATTTGGCATAGAGCAACGTATAATTCTAAGTATGGCACGATTTCACTTGGATTGGGACTTTCGAATCAAAACAAGTCAAACGAAACAAGTTCGAAACCGTTGTTGTCATTCTCTATTCTCCTGCACATCTAGACGGTCAATTCTAGAACAAAGCAACATACTGTTGTGGTCATGCCTGATTTTTGCACGGAATTATTCTTTTCGACTCAGAACAACTCAAACAAACTTAGATGAAGATCGGATCGACATACTCGCCGTTTCTTTGGGACGTTTTGATGGTTTAATTTCAAAATAAGCAACGTACGATTCGTATTATGCCAGGACTTCTCCTGGAATGTGGTTTTCGGATCAAAACAACTCAAAGGAAACAAGTTTAAAATGGTTGGTAGCTTGCTAATTGTTTCCTTTAGATGTCCAAAAGGTCGAATTTGGAACAAAGCACCATACGGTTGTGATGAAGATCGGATTGACTTGTTCGTCATTTCTTTTGGATCCTTTGATGGTCTAATTTGGAAAAAAGCAACGTACGATTCTGATTATGGCACAACTTCTCAAGGAATAGGGTTTTTGAATTAGAACAACTCAAACTAAACTTGTTTAAAATCTTCGATAGCATGCTAATTGTTTCTTTTACTTGTCCAGATGGTCGAATTTGGCACAAAGCACCATACGGTTGTGATCATTCATGAGTGCAGCAAGGACGTCGTCACGATCGAATTTGGCATAGAGCAACGTATAATTCTAAGTATGGCACGATTTCACTTGGATTGGGACTTTTCGAATCAAAACAAGTCAAACGAAACAAGTTCGAAACCGTTGTTGTCATTCTCTATTCTTCTGGATATCCAGATGGTCAATTCTTGCACAAAGCACCATACGGTTGTTTTCATGCCTAATTTTTGCAAGGAATTGTTCTTTTTGACTCAGAACAACTCCAACAAACATGGATGAAGATCGGATCGACATGTTCGTCGTTTCTTTGGGACGCTTTGCGGTTTAATTTCAAAAAAAGCAAAGTATGATTCGTATTATGGCACGACTTCTCCTGGAATGTGGTTTTCGAATCAAAACAACGCAAATGAAACAAGTTTAAAATGGTTGGTAGCTTGCTAATTGTTTCCTTTAGATGTCCAAAAGGTCAAATTTGGAACAAAGCACCATACGATTGTGATGAAGATCGGATTGACTTGTTCGTCATTTCTTTTGGATGCTTTGATGGTCTAATTTGGAAAAAAGCAACGTACGATTCTGATTATGGCACAACTTCTCAAGGAATAGGGTTTTTGAATTAGAACAACTCAAACTAAACTTGTTTAAAATCTTCGATAGCTTGCTAATTGTTTCTTTTACTTGTCCAGATGGTCGAATTTGGCACAAAGCACCATACGGTTGTGATCATTCATGAGTGCAGCAAGGACGTCGTCACGGTCGAATTTGGCATAAAGCAACGTATAATTCTAAGTATGGCACGATTTCACTTGGATTGGGACTTTTCGAATTAAAACAAGTCAAATGAAACAAGTTTGAAACCGTTGTTGTCATTCTCTATTCTTCTGCACATCCAGACGGTCAATTCTAGAACAAAGCAACATACTGTTGTGGTCATGCCTGATTTTTGCACGGAATTATTCTTTTCGACTCAGAACAACTCAAACAAACTTAGATGAAGATCGGATCGACATACTCGCCGTTTCTTTGGGACGTTTTGATGGTTTAATTTCAAAATAAGCAACGTACGATTCGTATTATGCCAGGACTTCTCCTGGAATGTGGTTTTCGAATCAAAACAACTCAAAGGAAACAAGTTTAAAATGGTTGGTAGCTTGCTAATTGTTTCCTTTAGATGTCCAAACGGTCAAATTTGGAACAAACCACCATACGGTTGTGATGAAGATTGGATTCACATGTTCAACATTTCTTTGGGATGTTTTGATGCACTAATTTGGAAAAAAGCAACGTACGATTCTTATTGTGGCACAACTTCTCCAGGAATTGGGTTTTTGAATTAGAACAACTCAAACTAGTTTAAAATCATCGACAGCTTGCTAATTGTTTCTTTTACTTGCCCAGATGGTCGAATTTCGCACAAAGCACCATACGGTTGTGATAATTCATCAGTGCAGCAAGGAATTACTCTTTTCGATTCAGGACCTCCTCACGGTCGAATTTGGCATAAAGCAACTTATAATTCTAAGTATGGCACGATTTCACTTGGATTGGGACTTTTCGAATCAAAACAAGTCGAACGAAAAGAGTTCGAAACCGTTGTTGTCATTCTCTATTCTTCTAGACATCCAGATGGTCAATTCTAGCACAAAGCACCATACGGTTGTAGTCATGCCTGATTTTTGTAATGAATTATTCTTTTCGACTCAAAACAACTCAAACAAACATGGATGAATATCAGATATACATGCTCATCGTTTCTTTGGGACGCTTTGATGGTTTAATTTCAAAAAAAGCAATGTACGATTCGTATTATGGGACGACTTCTCCTGTAATGTGGTTTTCGAATCAAAACAACTCAAATGAAATGAGTTTAAAATGGTTGGTAGCTTGTTAATTGTTTCCTTTAGATGTCCAAAAGGTCGAATTTGGAATAAAGCACCATACGGTTGTGATGAAGATCGGATTGACTTGTTCGCCATTTCTTTTGGATGCTTTGATGGTCTAATTTAGAAAAATGCAACTTAAGATTCTGATTATGGCACAACTTCTCCAGGAATGGGGTTTTTGAATCAGAACAACTCAAACTAAACTTGTCTAAAATCGTGGATAGCTGGCTAATGGTTTCTTTTAGTTGTCCAGATGGTCAAATTTCGCACAAAGCACCATACGGTTGTGATTATTCATGAGTGCAGCAAGGAATTACTCTTTTCGATTCAGGATGTCCTCACGGTCGAATTTGGCATAAAGCAACGTATAATTCTAAGTATGGCACGATTTCACTTGCTTTGGGACTTTTCGAATCAAAACAAGTTAAACGAAACAAGTTCAAAACTGTTGTTGTCATTCTCTATTCTTCTGCACATCCAGACGGTCAATTCTAGCACAAAGCACCATACTGTTGTGGTCATGCCTGATTTTTGCAAGGAATTGTTCTTTTCCACTCAGAATAACTCAAACAAACTTGGATGAAGATCGGATCGACATGCTCGTCGTTTCTTTGGGACGCTTTGGCGGTTTAATTTTGAAAAAAGCAACGTACGATTCGTATTATGGCACGACTTCTCCTGGAATGGGGTTTCGAATCAAAACAACTCAAACAAAACAAGTTTGAAATCGTTGTTAGCTTGCTAATTGTTTCCTTTAGATGTCCTAACGGTCAAATTTGGAACAAAGCACCATACGGTTGTGATGAAGATCGGATTGACATGTTCGTCATTTCTTTTGGATGCTTTGATGCTGTAATTTGGAAAAAAGCAACGTACAATTCTGATTATGGCACGACTTCTCCCGGAATGGGATTTTTGAATTAGAACAACTCAAACTAAACTTGTTTAAAATCATCGATAGCTTGCTAATTGTTTCTTTTACTTGTCCAGATGGTCGAATTTGGCACAAAGCACCATACGGTTGTGATCATTCATGAGTGCAGCAAGGACGTCGTCACGGTCGAATTTGGCATAAAGTAACGTATAATTCTAAGTATGGCACGATTTCACTTGGATTGGGACTTTTCGAATCAGAACAAGTCAAACGAAACAAGTTCGAAACCGTTGTTGTCATTCTCTATTCTCCTGCACATCCAGACGGTCAATTCTAGAACAAAGCAACATACTGTTGTGGTCATGCCTAATTTTTGCACGGAATTATTCTTTTCGACTCAGAACAACTCAAACAAACTTAGATGAAGATCGGATCGACATACTCGCCGTTTCTTTGGGACGTTTTGATGGTTTAATTTCAAAATAAGCAACGTACGATTCGTATTATGCCAGGACTTCTCCTGGAATGTGGTTTTCGAATCAAAACAACTCAAAGGAAACAAGTTTAAAATGGTTGGTAGCTTGCTAATTGTTTCCTTTAGATGTCCAAAAGGTCGAATTTGGAACAAAGCACCATACGGTTGTGATGAAGATCGGATTGACTTGTTCGTCATTTCTTTTGCATGCTTTGATGGTCTAATTTGGAAAAAAGCAACGTACGATTCTGATTATGGCACAACTTCTCAAGGAATAGGGTTTTTGAATTAGAACAACTCAAACTAAACTTGTTTAAAATCTTCGATAGCTTGCTAATTGTTTCTTTTACTTGTCCAGATGGTCGAATTTGGCACAAAGCACCATACGGTTGTGATCATTCATGAGTGCAGCAAGGACGTCGTCACGATCGAATTTGGCATAGAGCAACGTATAATTCTAAGTATGGCACGATTTCACTTGGATTGGGACTTTTCGAATCAAAACAAGTCAAACGAAACAAGTTCGAAACCGTTGTTGTCATTCTCTATTCTTCTGGATATCCAGATGGTCAATTCTTGCACAAAGCACCATACGGTTGTTTTCATGCCTAATTTTTGCAAGGAATTGTTCTTTTTGACTCAGAACAACTCCAACAAACATGGATGAAGATCGGATCGACATGTTCGTCGTTTCTTTGGGACGTTTTGCGGTTTAATTTCAAAAAAAGCAACGTATGATTCGTATTATGGCACGACTTCTCCTGGAATGTGGTTTTCGAATCAAAACAACGCAAATGAAACAAGTTTAAAATGGTTGGTAGCTTGCTAATTGTTTCCTTTAGATGTCCAAAAGGTCGAATTTGGAACAAAGCACCATACGGTTGTGATGAAGATCGGATTGACTTGTTCGTCATTTCTTTTGGATGCTTTGATGGTCTAATTTGGAAAAAAGCAACGTACGATTCTGATTATGGCACAACTTCTCAAGGAATAGGGTTTTTGAATTAGAACAACTCAAACTAAACTTGTTTAAAATCTTCGATAGCTTGCTAATTGTTTCTTTTACTTGTCCAGATGGTCGAATTTGGCACAAAGCACCATACGGTTGTGATCATTCATGAGTGCAGCAAGGACGTCGTCACGATCGAATTTGGCATAGAGCAACGTATAATTCTAAGTATGGCACGATTTCACTTGGATTGGGACTTTCGAATCAAAACAAGTCAAACGAAACAAGTTCGAAACCGTTGTTGTCATTCTCTATTCTCCTGCACATCCAGACGGTCAATTCTAGAACAAAGCAACATACTGTTGTGGTCATGCCTGATTTTTGCACGGAATTATTCTTTTCGACTCAGAACAACTCAAACAAACTTAGATGAAGATCGGATCGACATACTCGCCGTTTCTTTGGGACGTTTTGATGGTTTAATTTCAAAATAAGCAACGTACGATTCGTATTATGCCAGGACTTCTCCTGGAATGTGGTTTTCGAATCAAAACAACTCAAAGGAAACAAGTTTAAAATGGTTGGTAGCTTGCTAATTGTTTCCTTTAGATGTCCAAAAGGTCGAATTTGGAACAAAGCACCATACGGTTGTGATGAAGATCGGATTGACTTGTTCGTCATTTCTTTTGGATGCTTTGATGGTCTAATTTGGAAAAAAGCAACGTACGATTCTGATTATGGCACAACTTCTCAAGGAATAGGGTTTTTGAATTAGAACAACTCAAACTAAACTTGTTTAAAATCTTCGATAGCATGCTAATTGTTTCTTTTACTTGTCCAGATGGTCGAATTTGGCACAAAGCACCATACGGTTGTGATCATTCATGAGTGCAGCAAGGACGTCGTCACGATCGAATTTGGCATAGAGCAACGTATAATTCTAAGTATGGCACGATTTCACTTGGATTGGGACTTTTCGAATCAAAACAAGTCAAACGAAACAAGTTCGAAACCGTTGTTGTCATTCTCTATTCTTCTGGATATCCAGATGGTCAATTCTTGCACAAAGCACCATACGGTTGTTTTCATGCCTAATTTTTGCAAGGAATTGTTCTTTTTGACTCAGAACAACTCCAACAAACATGGATGAAGATCGGATCGACATGTTCGTCGTTTCTTTGGGACGTTTTGCGGTTTAATTTCAAAAAAAGCAACGTATGATTCGTATTATGGCACGACTTCTCCTGGAATGTGGTTTTCGAATCAAAACAACGCAAATGAAACAAGTTTAAAATGGTTGGTAGCTTGCTAATTGTTTCCTTTAGATGTCCAAAAGGTCGAATTTGGAACAAAGCACCATACGGTTGTGATGAAGATCGGATTGACTTGTTCGTCATTTCTTTTGGATGCTTTGATGGTCTAATTTGGAAAAAAGCAACGTACGATTCTGATTATGGCACAACTTCTCAAGGAATAGGGTTTTTGAATTAGAACAACTCAAACTAAACTTGTTTAAAATCTTCGATAGCTTGCTAATTGTTTCTTTTACTTGTCCAGATGGTCGAATTTGGCACAAAGCACCATACGGTTGTGATCATTCATGAGTGCAGCAAGGACGTCGTCACGATCGAATTTGGCATAGAGCAACGTATAATTCTAAGTATGGCACGATTTCACTTGGATTGGGACTTTCGAATCAAAACAAGTCAAACGAAACAAGTTCGAAACCGTTGTTGTCATTCTCTATTCTCCTGCACATCCAGACGGTCAATTCTAGAACAAAGCAACATACTGTTGTGGTCATGCCTGATTTTTGCACGGAATTATTCTTTTCGACTCAGAACAACTCAAACAAACTTAGATGAAGATCGGATCGACATACTCGCCGTTTCTTTGGGACGTTTTGATGGTTTAATTTCAAAATAAGCAACGTACGATTCGTATTATGCCAGGACTTCTCCTGGAATGTGGTTTTCGAATCAAAACAACTCAAAGGAAACAAGTTTAAAATGGTTGGTAGCTTGCTAATTGTTTCCTTTAGATGTCCAAAAGGTCGAATTTGGAACAAAGCACCATACGGTTGTGATGAAGATCGGATTGACTTGTTCGTCATTTCTTTTGGATGCTTTGATGGTCTAATTTGGAAAAAAGCAACGTACGATTCTGATTATGGCACAACTTCTCAAGGAATAGGGTTTTTGAATTAGAACAACTCAAACTAAACTTGTTTAAAATCTTCGATAGCATGCTAATTGTTTCTTTTACTTGTCCAGATGGTCGAATTTGGCACAAAGCACCATACGGTTGTGATCATTCATGAGTGCAGCAAGGACGTCGTCACGATCGAATTTGGCATAGAGCAACGTATAATTCTAAGTATGGCACGATTTCACTTGGATTGGGACTTTTCGAATCAAAACAAGTCAAACGAAACAAGTTCGAAACCGTTGTTGTCATTCTCTATTCTTCTGGATATCCAGATGGTCAATTCTTGCACAAAGCACCATACGGTTGTTTTCATGCCTAATTTTTGCAAGGAATTGTTCTTTTTGACTCAGAACAACTCCAACAAACATGGATGAAGATCGGATCGACATGTTCGTCGTTTCTTTGGGACGCTTTGCGGTTTAATTTCAAAAAAAGCAAAGTATGATTCGTATTATGGCACGACTTCTCCTGGAATGTGGTTTTCGAATCAAAACAACGCAAATGAAACAAGTTTAAAATGGTTGGTAGCTTGCTAATTGTTTCCTTTAGATGTCCAAAAGGTCAAATTTGGAACAAAGCACCATACGATTGTGATGAAGATCGGATTGACTTGTTCGTCATTTCTTTTGGATGCTTTGATGGTCTAATTTGGAAAAAAGCAACGTACGATTCTGATTATGGCACAACTTCTCAAGGAATAGGGTTTTTGAATTAGAACAACTCAAACTAAACTTGTTTAAAATCTTCGATAGCTTGCTAATTGTTTCTTTTACTTGTCCAGATGGTCGAATTTGGCACAAAGCACCATACGGTTGTGATCATTCATGAGTGCAGCAAGGACGTCGTCACGGTCGAATTTGGCATAAAGCAACGTATAATTCTAAGTATGGCACGATTTCACTTGGATTGGGACTTTTCGAATTAAAACAAGTCAAATGAAACAAGTTTGAAACCGTTGTTGTCATTCTCTATTCTTCTGCACATCCAGACGGTCAATTCTAGAACAAAGCAACATACTGTTGTGGTCATGCCTGATTTTTGCACGGAATTATTCTTTTCGACTCAGAACAACTCAAACAAACTTAGATGAAGATCGGATCGACATACTCGCCGTTTCTTTGGGACGTTTTGATGGTTTAATTTCAAAATAAGCAACGTACGATTCGTATTATGCCAGGACTTCTCCTGGAATGTGGTTTTCGAATCAAAACAACTCAAAGGAAACAAGTTTAAAATGGTTGGTAGCTTGCTAATTGTTTCCTTTAGATGTCCAAACGGTCAAATTTGGAACAAACCACCATACGGTTGTGATGAAGATTGGATTCACATGTTCAACATTTCTTTGGGATGTTTTGATGCACTAATTTGGAAAAAAGCAACGTACGATTCTTATTGTGGCACAACTTCTCCAGGAATTGGGTTTTTGAATTAGAACAACTCAAACTAGTTTAAAATCATCGACAGCTTGCTAATTGTTTCTTTTACTTGCCCAGATGGTCGAATTTCGCACAAAGCACCATACGGTTGTGATAATTCATCAGTGCAGCAAGGAATTACTCTTTTCGATTCAGGACCTCCTCACGGTCGAATTTGGCATAAAGCAACTTATAATTCTAAGTATGGCACGATTTCACTTGGATTGGGACTTTTCGAATCAAAACAAGTCGAACGAAAAGAGTTCGAAACCGTTGTTGTCATTCTCTATTCTTCTAGACATCCAGATGGTCAATTCTAGCACAAAGCACCATACGGTTGTAGTCATGCCTGATTTTTGTAATGAATTATTCTTTTCGACTCAAAACAACTCAAACAAACATGGATGAATATCAGATATACATGCTCATCGTTTCTTTGGGACGCTTTGATGGTTTAATTTCAAAAAAAGCAATGTACGATTCGTATTATGGGACGACTTCTCCTGTAATGTGGTTTTCGAATCAAAACAACTCAAATGAAATGAGTTTAAAATGGTTGGTAGCTTGTTAATTGTTTCCTTTAGATGTCCAAAAGGTCGAATTTGGAATAAAGCACCATACGGTTGTGATGAAGATCGGATTGACTTGTTCGCCATTTCTTTTGGATGCTTTGATGGTCTAATTTAGAAAAATGCAACTTAAGATTCTGATTATGGCACAACTTCTCCAGGAATGGGGTTTTTGAATCAGAACAACTCAAACTAAACTTGTCTAAAATCGTGGATAGCTGGCTAATGGTTTCTTTTAGTTGTCCAGATGGTCAAATTTCGCACAAAGCACCATACGGTTGTGATTATTCATGAGTGCAGCAAGGAATTACTCTTTTCGATTCAGGATGTCCTCACGGTCGAATTTGGCATAAAGCAACGTATAATTCTAAGTATGGCACGATTTCACTTGCTTTGGGACTTTTCGAATCAAAACAAGTTAAACGAAACAAGTTCAAAACTGTTGTTGTCATTCTCTATTCTTCTGCACATCCAGACGGTCAATTCTAGCACAAAGCACCATACTGTTGTGGTCATGCCTGATTTTTGCAAGGAATTGTTCTTTTCCACTCAGAATAACTCAAACAAACTTGGATGAAGATCGGATCGACATGCTCGTCGTTTCTTTGGGACGCTTTGGCGGTTTAATTTTGAAAAAAGCAACGTACGATTCGTATTATGGCACGACTTCTCCTGGAATGGGGTTTCGAATCAAAACAACTCAAACAAAACAAGTTTGAAATCGTTGTTAGCTTGCTAATTGTTTCCTTTAGATGTCCTAACGGTCAAATTTGGAACAAAGCACCATACGGTTGTGATGAAGATCGGATTGACATGTTCGTCATTTCTTTTGGATGCTTTGATGCTGTAATTTGGAAAAAAGCAACGTACAATTCTGATTATGGCACGACTTCTCCCGGAATGGGATTTTTGAATTAGAACAACTCAAACTAAACTTGTTTAAAATCATCGATAGCTTGCTAATTGTTTCTTTTACTTGTCCAGATGGTCGAATTTGGCACAAAGCACCATACGGTTGTGATCATTCATGAGTGCAGCAAGGACGTCGTCACGGTCGAATTTGGCATAAAGTAACGTATAATTCTAAGTATGGCACGATTTCACTTGGATTGGGACTTTTCGAATCAGAACAAGTCAAACGAAACAAGTTCGAAACCGTTGTTGTCATTCTCTATTCTCCTGCACATCCAGACGGTCAATTCTAGAACAAAGCAACATACTGTTGTGGTCATGCCTAATTTTTGCACGGAATTATTCTTTTCGACTCAGAACAACTCAAACAAACTTAGATGAAGATCGGATCGACATACTCGCCGTTTCTTTGGGACGTTTTGATGGTTTAATTTCAAAATAAGCAACGTACGATTCGTATTATGCCAGGACTTCTCCTGGAATGTGGTTTTCGAATCAAAACAACTCAAAGGAAACAAGTTTAAAATGGTTGGTAGCTTGCTAATTGTTTCCTTTAGATGTCCAAAAGGTCGAATTTGGAACAAAGCACCATACGGTTGTGATGAAGATCGGATTGACTTGTTCGTCATTTCTTTTGCATGCTTTGATGGTCTAATTTGGAAAAAAGCAACGTACGATTCTGATTATGGCACAACTTCTCAAGGAATAGGGTTTTTGAATTAGAACAACTCAAACTAAACTTGTTTAAAATCTTCGATAGCTTGCTAATTGTTTCTTTTACTTGTCCAGATGGTCGAATTTGGCACAAAGCACCATACGGTTGTGATCATTCATGAGTGCAGCAAGGACGTCGTCACGATCGAATTTGGCATAGAGCAACGTATAATTCTAAGTATGGCACGATTTCACTTGGATTGGGACTTTTCGAATCAAAACAAGTCAAACGAAACAAGTTCGAAACCGTTGTTGTCATTCTCTATTCTTCTGGATATCCAGATGGTCAATTCTTGCACAAAGCACCATACGGTTGTTTTCATGCCTAATTTTTGCAAGGAATTGTTCTTTTTGACTCAGAACAACTCCAACAAACATGGATGAAGATCGGATCGACATGTTCGTCGTTTCTTTGGGACGTTTTGCGGTTTAATTTCAAAAAAAGCAACGTATGATTCGTATTATGGCACGACTTCTCCTGGAATGTGGTTTTCGAATCAAAACAACGCAAATGAAACAAGTTTAAAATGGTTGGTAGCTTGCTAATTGTTTCCTTTAGATGTCCAAAAGGTCGAATTTGGAACAAAGCACCATACGGTTGTGATGAAGATCGGATTGACTTGTTCGTCATTTCTTTTGGATGCTTTGATGGTCTAATTTGGAAAAAAGCAACGTACGATTCTGATTATGGCACAACTTCTCAAGGAATAGGGTTTTTGAATTAGAACAACTCAAACTAAACTTGTTTAAAATCTTCGATAGCTTGCTAATTGTTTCTTTTACTTGTCCAGATGGTCGAATTTGGCACAAAGCACCATACGGTTGTGATCATTCATGAGTGCAGCAAGGACGTCGTCACGATCGAATTTGGCATAGAGCAACGTATAATTCTAAGTATGGCACGATTTCACTTGGATTGGGACTTTCGAATCAAAACAAGTCAAACGAAACAAGTTCGAAACCGTTGTTGTCATTCTCTATTCTCCTGCACATCCAGACGGTCAATTCTAGAACAAAGCAACATACTGTTGTGGTCATGCCTGATTTTTGCACGGAATTATTCTTTTCGACTCAGAACAACTCAAACAAACTTAGATGAAGATCGGATCGACATACTCGCCGTTTCTTTGGGACGTTTTGATGGTTTAATTTCAAAATAAGCAACGTACGATTCGTATTATGCCAGGACTTCTCCTGGAATGTGGTTTTCGAATCAAAACAACTCAAAGGAAACAAGTTTAAAATGGTTGGTAGCTTGCTAATTGTTTCCTTTAGATGTCCAAAAGGTCGAATTTGGAACAAAGCACCATACGGTTGTGATGAAGATCGGATTGACTTGTTCGTCATTTCTTTTGGATGCTTTGATGGTCTAATTTGGAAAAAAGCAACGTACGATTCTGATTATGGCACAACTTCTCAAGGAATAGGGTTTTTGAATTAGAACAACTCAAACTAAACTTGTTTAAAATCTTCGATAGCATGCTAATTGTTTCTTTTACTTGTCCAGATGGTCGAATTTGGCACAAAGCACCATACGGTTGTGATCATTCATGAGTGCAGCAAGGACGTCGTCACGATCGAATTTGGCATAGAGCAACGTATAATTCTAAGTATGGCACGATTTCACTTGGATTGGGACTTTTCGAATCAAAACAAGTCAAACGAAACAAGTTCGAAACCGTTGTTGTCATTCTCTATTCTTCTGGATATCCAGATGGTCAATTCTTGCACAAAGCACCATACGGTTGTTTTCATGCCTAATTTTTGCAAGGAATTGTTCTTTTTGACTCAGAACAACTCCAACAAACATGGATGAAGATCGGATCGACATGTTCGTCGTTTCTTTGGGACGTTTTGCGGTTTAATTTCAAAAAAAGCAACGTATGATTCGTATTATGGCACGACTTCTCCTGGAATGTGGTTTTCGAATCAAAACAACGCAAATGAAACAAGTTTAAAATGGTTGGTAGCTTGCTAATTGTTTCCTTTAGATGTCCAAAAGGTCGAATTTGGAACAAAGCACCATACGGTTGTGATGAAGATCGGATTGACTTGTTCGTCATTTCTTTTGGATGCTTTGATGGTCTAATTTGGAAAAAAGCAACGTACGATTCTGATTATGGCACAACTTCTCAAGGAATAGGGTTTTTGAATTAGAACAACTCAAACTAAACTTGTTTAAAATCTTCGATAGCTTGCTAATTGTTTCTTTTACTTGTCCAGATGGTCGAATTTGGCACAAAGCACCATACGGTTGTGATCATTCATGAGTGCAGCAAGGACGTCGTCACGATCGAATTTGGCATAGAGCAACGTATAATTCTAAGTATGGCACGATTTCACTTGGATTGGGACTTTCGAATCAAAACAAGTCAAACGAAACAAGTTCGAAACCGTTGTTGTCATTCTCTATTCTCCTGCACATCCAGACGGTCAATTCTAGAACAAAGCAACATACTGTTGTGGTCATGCCTGATTTTTGCACGGAATTATTCTTTTCGACTCAGAACAACTCAAACAAACTTAGATGAAGATCGGATCGACATACTCGCCGTTTCTTTGGGACGTTTTGATGGTTTAATTTCAAAATAAGCAACGTACGATTCGTATTATGCCAGGACTTCTCCTGGAATGTGGTTTTCGAATCAAAACAACTCAAAGGAAACAAGTTTAAAATGGTTGGTAGCTTGCTAATTGTTTCCTTTAGATGTCCAAAAGGTCGAATTTGGAACAAAGCACCATACGGTTGTGATGAAGATCGGATTGACTTGTTCGTCATTTCTTTTGGATGCTTTGATGGTCTAATTTGGAAAAAAGCAACGTACGATTCTGATTATGGCACAACTTCTCAAGGAATAGGGTTTTTGAATTAGAACAACTCAAACTAAACTTGTTTAAAATCTTCGATAGCATGCTAATTGTTTCTTTTACTTGTCCAGATGGTCGAATTTGGCACAAAGCACCATACGGTTGTGATCATTCATGAGTGCAGCAAGGACGTCGTCACGATCGAATTTGGCATAGAGCAACGTATAATTCTAAGTATGGCACGATTTCACTTGGATTGGGACTTTTCGAATCAAAACAAGTCAAACGAAACAAGTTCGAAACCGTTGTTGTCATTCTCTATTCTTCTGGATATCCAGATGGTCAATTCTTGCACAAAGCACCATACGGTTGTTTTCATGCCTAATTTTTACAAGGAATTGTTCTTTTTGACTCAGAACAACTCCAACAAACATGGATGAAGATCGGATCGACATGTTCGTCGTTTCTTTGGGACGCTTTGCGGTTTAATTTCAAAAAAAGCAACGTATGATTCGTATTATGGCACAACTTCTCCTGGAATGTGGTTTTCGAATCAAAACAACGCAAATGAAACAAGTTTAAAATGGTTGGTAGCTTGCTAATTGTTTCCTTTAGATGTCCAAAAGGTCAAATTTGGAACAAAGCACCATACGGTTGTGATGAAAATCGGATTGACTTGTTCGTCATTTCTTTTGGATGCTTTGATGGTCTAATTTGGAAAAAAGCAACGTACGATTCTGATTATGGCACAACTTCTCAAGGAATAGGGTTTTTGAATTAGAACAACTCAAACTAAACTTGTTTAAAATCTTCGATAGCTTGCTAATTGTTTCTTTTACTTGTCCAGATGGTCGAATTTGGCACAAAGCACCATACGGTTGTGATCATTCATGAGTGCAGCAAGGACATCGTCACGGTCGAATTTGGCATAAAGTAACGTATAATTCTAAGTATGGCACGATTTCACTTGGATTGGGACTTTTCGAATCAAACAAGTCAAACGAAACAAGTTCGAAACCGTTGTTGTCATTCTCTATTCTCCTGCACATCCAGACGGTCAATTCTAGAACAAAGCAACATACTGTTGTGGTCATGCCTGATTTTTGCACGGAATTATTCTTTTCGACTCAGAACAACTCAAACAAACTTAGATGAAGATGGGATCGACATACTCGCCGTTTCTTTGGGACGTTTTGATGGTTTAATTTCAAAATAAGCAACGTACGATTCGTATTATTCCAGGACTTCTCCTGGAATGTGGTTTTCGAATCAAAACAACTCAAAGGAAACAAGTTTAAAATGGTTGGTAGCTTGCTAATTGTTTCCTTTAGATGTCCAAAAGGTCGAATTTGGAACAAAGCACCATACGGTTGTGATGAAGATCGGATTGACTTGTTCGTCATTTCTTTTGGATGCTTTGATGGTCTAATTTGGAAAAAAGCAACGTACGATTCTGATTATGGCACAACTTCTCAAGGAATAGGGTTTTTGAATTAGAACAACTCAAACTAAACTTGTTTAAAATCTTCGATAGCTTGCTAATTGTTTCTTTTACTTGTCCAGATGGTCGAATTTGGCACAAAGCACCATACGGTTGTGATCATTCATGAGTGCAGCAAGGACGTCGTCACGATCGAATTTGGCATAGAGCAACGTATAATTCTAAGTATGGCACGATTTCACTTGGATTGGGACTTTTCGAATCAAAACAAGTCAAACGAAACAAGTTCGAAACCGTTGTTGTCATTCTTAATTCTTCTGGATATCCAGATGGTCAATTCTTGCACAAAGCACCATACGGTTGTTTTCATGCCTAATTTTTGCAAGGAATTGTTCTTTTTGACTCAGAACAACTCCAACAAACATGGATGAAGATCGGATCGACATGTTCGTCGTTTCTTTGGGACGCTTTGCGGTTTAATTTCAAAAAAAGCAACGTATGATTCGTATTATGGCACGACTTCTCCTGGAATGTGGTTTTCGAATCAAAACAACGCAAATGAAACAAGTTTAAAATGGTTGGTAGCTTGCTAATTGTTTCCTTTAGATGTCCAAAAGGTCGAATTTGGAACAAAGCACCATACGGTTGTGATGAAGATCGGATTGACTTGTTCGTCATTTCTTTTGGATGCTTTGATGGTCTAATTTGGAAAAAAGCAACGTACGATTCTGATTATGGCACAACTTCTCAAGGAATAGGGTTTTTGAATTAGAACAACTCAAACTAAACTTGTTTAAAATCTTCGATAGCTTGCTAATTGTTTCTTTTACTTGTCCAGATCGTCGAATTTGGCACAAAGCACCATACGGTTGTGATCATTCATGAGTGCAGCAAGGACATCGTCACGGTCTAATTTGGCATAAAGTAACGTATAATTCTAAGTATGGCACGATTTCACTTGGATTGGGACTTTTCGAATCAAACAAGTCAAACGAAACAAGTTCGAAACCGTTGTTGTCATTCTCTATTCTCCTGCACATCCAGACGGTCAATTCTAGAACAAAGCAACATACTGTTGTGGTCATGCCTGATTTTTGCACGGAATTATTCTTTTCGACTCAGAACAACTCAAACAAACTTAGATGAAGATCGGATCGACATACTCGCCGTTTCTTTGGGACGTTTTGAAGGTTTAATTTCAAAATAAGCAACGTACGATTCGTATTATGCCAGGACTTCTCCTGGAATGTGGTTTTCGAATCAAAACAACTCAAAGGAAACAAGTTTAAAATGGTTGGTAGCTTGCTAATTGTTTCCTTTAGATGTCCAAAAGGTCGAATTTGGAACAAAGCACCATACGGTTGTGATGAAGATCGGATTGACTTGTTCGTCATTTCTTTTGGATGCTTTGATGGTCTAATTTGGAAAAAAGCAATGTACGATTCTGATTATGACACAACTTCTCAAGGAATAGGGTTTTTGAATTAGAACAACTCAAACTAAACTTGTTTAAAATCTTCGATAGCTTGCTAATTGTTTCTTTTACTTGTCCAGATGGTCGAATTTGGCACAAAGCACCATACGGTTGTGATCATTCATGAGTGCAGCAAGGACGTCGTCACGATCGAATTTGGCATAGAGCAACGTATAATTCTAAGTATGGCACGATTTCACTTGGATTGGGACTTTTCGAATCAAAACAAGTCAAACGAAACAAGTTCGAAACCGTTGTTGTCATTCTCTATTCTTCTGGATATCCAGATGGTCAATTCTTGCACAAAGCACCATACGGTTGTTTTCATGCCTAATTTTTACAAGGAATTATTCTTTTTGACTCAGAACAACTCCAACAAACATGGATGAAGATCGGATCGACATGTTCGTCGTTTCTTTGGGACGCTTTGCGGTTTAATTTCAAAAAAAGCAACGTATGATTCGTATTATGGCACGACTTCTCCTGGAATGTGGTTTTCGAATCAAAACAACGCAAATGAAACAAGTTTAAAATGGTTGGTAGCTTGCTAATTGTTTCCTTTAGATGTCCAAAAGGTCAAATTTGGAACAAAGCACCATACGGTTGTGATGAAGATCGGATTGACTTGTTCGTCATTTCTTTTGGATGCTTTGATGGTCTAATTTGGAAAAAAGCAACGTACGATTCTGATTATGGCACAACTTCTCAAGGAATAGGGTTTTTGAATTAGAACAACTCAAACTAAACTTGTTTAAAATCTTCGATAGCTTGCTAATTGTTTCTTTTACTTGTCCAGATGGTCGAATTTGGCACAAAGCACCATACGGTTGTGATCATTCATGAGTGCAGCAAGGACATCGTCACGGTCGAATTTGGCATAAAGTAACGTATAATTCTAAGTATGGCACGATTTCACTTGGATTGGGACTTTTCGAATCAAACAAGTCAAACGAAACAAGTTCGAAA
Organism: Cornus controversa; assembly: GCA_026545225.1. Classification (NCBI taxonomy): domain Eukaryota; kingdom Viridiplantae; phylum Streptophyta; class Magnoliopsida; order Cornales; family Cornaceae; genus Cornus; species Cornus controversa. Next base: position 12,803,830 of record CM048852.1, read on the forward strand.
CCGTTGTTGTCATTCTCTATTCTCCTGCACATCCAGACGGTCAATTCTAGAACAAAGCAACATACTGTTGTGGTCATGCCTGATTTTTGCACGGAATTATTCTTTTCGACTCAGAACAACTCAAACAAACTTAGATGAAGATCGGATCGACATACTCGCCGTTTCTTTGGGACGTTTTGAAGGTTTAATTTCAAAATAAGCAACGTACGATTCGTATTATGCCAGGACTTCTCCTGGAATGTGGTTTTCGAATCAAAACAACTCAAAGGAAACAAGTTTAAAATGGTTGGTAGCTTGCTAATTGTTTCCTTTAGATGTCCAAAAGGTCGAATTTGGAACAAAGCACCATACGGTTGTGATGAAGATCGGATTGACTTGTTCGTCATTTCTTTTGGATGCTTTGATGGTCTAATTTGGAAAAAAGCAATGTACGATTCTGATTATGACACAACTTCTCAAGGAATAGGGTTTTTGAATTAGAACAACTCAAACTAAACTTGTTTAAAATCTTCGATAGCTTGCTAATTGTTTCTTTTACTTGTCCAGATGGTCGAATTTGGCACAAAGCACCATACGGTTGTGATCATTCATGAGTGCAGCAAGGACGTCGTCACGATCGAATTTGGCATAGAGCAACGTATAATTCTAAGTATGGCACGATTTCACTTGGATTGGGACTTTTCGAATCAAAACAAGTCAAACGAAACAAGTTCGAAACCGTTGTTGTCATTCTCTATTCTTCTGGATATCCAGATGGTCAATTCTTGCACAAAGCACCATACGGTTGTTTTCATGCCTAATTTTTACAAGGAATTATTCTTTTTGACTCAGAACAACTCCAACAAACATGGATGAAGATCGGATCGACATGTTCGTCGTTTCTTTGGGACGCTTTGCGGTTTAATTTCAAAAAAAGCAACGTATGATTCGTATTATGGCACGACTTCTCCTGGAATGTGGTTTTCGAATCAAAACAACGCAAATGAAACAAGTTTAAAATGGTTGGTGGCTTGCTAATTGTTTCCTTTAGATGTCCAAAAGGTCAAATTTGGAACAAAGCACCATACGGTTGTGATGAAGATCGGATTGACTTGTTCGTCATTTCTTTTGGATGCTTTGATGGTCTAATTTGGAAAAAAGCAACGTACGATTCTGATTATGGCACAACTTCTCAAGGAATAGGGTTTTTGAATTAGAACAACTCAAACTAAACTTGTTTAAAATCTTCGATAGCTTGCTAATTGTTTCTTTTACTTGTCCAGATGGTCGAATTTGGCACAAAGCACCATACGGTTGTGATCATTCATGAGTGCAGCAAGGACATCGTCACGGTCGAATTTGGCATAAAGTAACGTATAATTCTAAGTATGGCACGATTTCACTTGGATTGGGACTTTTCGAATCAAAACAAGTCAAACGAAACAAGTTCGAAACCGTTGTTGTCATTCTCTATTCTCCTGCACATCCAGACGGTCAATTCTAGAACAAAGCAACATACTGTTGTGGTCATGCCTGATTTTTGCACGAAATTATTCTTTTCGACTCAGAACAACTCAAACAAACTTAGATGAAGATCGGATCGACATACTCGCCGTTTCTTTGGGACGTTTTGATGGTTTAATTTCAAAATAAGCAACGTACGATTCGTATTATGCCAGGACTTCTCCTGGAATGTGGTTTTCGAATCAAAACAACTCAAAGGAAACAAGTTTAAAATGGTTGGTAGCTTGCTAATTGTTTCCTTTAGATGTCCAAACGGTCAAATTTGGAACAAAGCACCATACGGTTGTGATGAAGATTGGATTCACATGTTCAACATTTCTTTGGGATGTTTTGATGCACTAATTTGGAAAAAAGCAACGTACGATTCTTATTGTGGCACAACTTCTCCAGGAATTGGGTTTTTGAATTAGAACAACTCAAACTAGTTTAAAATCATCGACAGCTTGCTAATTGTTTCTTTTACTTGCCCAGATGGTCGAATTTCGCACAAAGCACCATACGGTTGTGATAATTCATCAGTGCAGCAAGGAATTACTCTTTTCGATTCAGGACCTCCTCACGGTCGAATTTGGCATAAAGCAACTTATAATTCTAAGTATGGCACGATTTCACTTGGATTGGGACTTTTCGAATCAAAACAAGTCGAACGAAAAGAGTTCGAAACCGTTGTTGTCATTCTCTATTCTTCTAGACATCCAGATGGTCAATTCTAGCACAAAGCACCATACGGTTGTAGTCATGCCTGATTTTTGTAATGAATTATTCTTTTCGACTCAAAACAACTCAAACAAACATGGATGAATATCAGATATACATGCTCATCGTTTCTTTGGGACGCTTTGATGGTTTAATTTCAAAAAAAGCAATGTACGATTCGTATTATGGGACGACTTCTCCTGTAATGTGGTTTTCGAATCAAAACAACTCAAATGAAATGAGTTTAAAATGGTTGGTAGCTTGTTAATTGTTTCCTTTAGATGTCCAAAAGGTCGAATTTGGAATAAAGCACCATACGGTTGTGATGAAGATCGGATTGACTTGTTCGCCATTTCTTTTGGATGCTTTGATGGTCTAATTTAGAAAAATGCAACTTAAGATTCTGATTATGGCACAACTTCTCCAGGAATGGGGTTTTTGAATCAGAACAACTCAAACTAAACTTGTCTAAAATCGTGGATAGCTGGCTAATGGTTTCTTTTAGTTGTCCAGATGGTCAAATTTCGCACAAAGCACCATACGGTTGTGATTATTCATGAGTGCAGCAAGGAATTACTCTTTTCGATTCAGGACGTCCTCACGGTCGAATTTGGCATAAAGCAACGTATAATTCTAAGTATGGCACGATTTCACTTGCTTTGGGACTTTTCGAATCAAAACAAGTTAAACGAAACAAGTTCAAAACTGTTGTTGTCATTCTCTATTCTTCTGCACATCCAGACGGTCAATTCTAGCACAAAGCACCATACTGTTGTGGTCATGCCTGATTTTTGCAAGGAATTGTTCTTTTCCACTCAGAATAACTCAAACAAACTTGGATGAAGATCGGATCGACATGCTCGTCGTTTCTTTGGGACGCTTTGGCGGTTTAATTTTGAAAAAAGCAACGTACGATTCGTATTATGGCACGACTTCTCCTGGAATGGGGTTTCGAATCAAAACAACTCAAACAAAACAAGTTTGAAATCGTTGTTAGCTTGCTAATTGTTTCCTTTAGATGTCCTAACGGTCAAATTTGGAACAAAGCACCATACGGTTGTGATGAAGATCGGATTGACATGTTCGTCATTTCTTTTGGATGCTTTGATGCTGTAATTTGGAAAAAAGCAACGTACAATTCTGATTATGGCACGACTTCTCCCGGAATGGGATTTTTGAATTAGAACAACTCAAACTAAACTTGTTTAAAATCATCGATAGCTTGCTAATTGTTTCTTTTACTTGTCCAGATGGTCGAACTTGGCACAAAGCATCATACGGTTGTGATCATTCATGAGTGCAGCAAGGACGTCCTCACAGTCAAATTTGGCGTAAAACAACGTATAATTCTAAGTATGGCACGATTTCACTTGGATTGGGACTTTTCGAATCAAAACAAGTCAAACGAAACAAGTTCGAAACCGTTGTTGTCATTCTCTATTCTTCTGGATATCCAGATGGTCAATTCTAGCACAAAGCACCATACGGTTGTGGTCATGCCTGATTTTTGCAAGGAATTGTTCTTTTGACTCAGAACAACTCCAACAAACATGGACGAAGATCGGATCGACATGTTCGTCGTTTCTTTGGGACGCTTTGCGGTTTAATTTCAAAAAAAGCAACGTATGATTCGTATTATGGCACGACTTCTCCTGGAATGTGGTTTTCGAATCAAAACAACGCAAATGAAACAAGTTTAAAATGGTTGGTAGCTTGCTAATTGTTTCCTTTAGATGTCCAAAAGGTCGAATTTGGAACAAAGCACCATACGGTTGTGATGAAGATCGGATTGACTTGTTCGTCATTTCTTTTGGATGCTTTGATGGTCTAATTTGGAAAAAAGCAACGTACGATTCTGATTATGGCACAACTTCTCAAGGAATAGGGTTTTTGAATTAGAACAACTCAAACTAAACTTGTTTAAAATCTTCGATAGCTTGCTAATTGTTTCTTTTACTTGTCCAGATGGTCGAATTTGGCACAAAGCACCATACGGTTGTGATCATTCATGAGTGCAGCAAGGACATCGTCACGGTCGAATTTGGCATAAAGTAACGTATAATTCTAAGTATGGCACGATTTCACTTCGATTGGGACTTTTCGAATCAAACAAGTCAAACGAAACAAGTTCGAAACCGTTGTTGTCATTCTCTATTCTCCTGCACATCCAGACGGTCAATTCTAGAACAAAGCAACATACTGTTGTGGTCATGCCTGATTTTTGCACGGAATTATTCTTTTCGACTCAGAACAACTCAAACAAACTTAGATGAAGATGGGATCGACATACTCGCCGTTTCTTTGGGACGTTTTGATGGTTTAATTTCAAAATAAGCAACGTACGATTCGTATTATTCCAGGACTTCTCCTGGAATGTGGTTTTCGAATCAAAACAACTCAAAGGAAACAAGTTTAAAATGGTTGGTAGCTTGCTAATTGTTTCCTTTAGATGTCCAAAAGGTCGAATTTGGAACAAAGCACCATACGGTTGTGATGAAGATCGGATTGACTTGTTCGTCATTTCTTTTGGATGCTTTGATGGTCTAATTTGGAAAAAAGCAACGTACGATTCTGATTATGGCACAACTTCTCAAGGAATAGGGTTTTTGAATTAGAACAACTCAAACTAAACTTGTTTAAAATCTTCGATAGCTTGCTAATTGTTTCTTTTACTTGTCCAGATGGTCGAATTTGGCACAAAGCACCATACGGTTGTGATCATTCATGAGTGCAGCAAGGACGTCGTCACGATCGAATTTGGCATAGAGCAACGTATAATTCTAAGTATGGCACGATTTCACTTGGATTGGGACTTTTCGAATCAAAACAAGTCAAACGAAACAAGTTCGAAACCGTTGTTGTCATTCTCTATTCTTCTGGATATCCAGATGGTCAATTCTTGCACAAAGCACCATACGGTTGTTTTCATGCCTAATTTTTGCAAGGAATTGTTCTTTTTGACTCAGAACAACTCCAACAAACATGGATGAAGATCGGATCGACATGTTCGTCGTTTCTTTGGGACGCTTTGCGGTTTAATTTCAAAAAAAGCAACGTATGATTCGTATTATGGCACGACTTCTCCTGGAATGTGGTTTTCGAATCAAAACAACGCAAATGAAACAAGTTTAAAATGGTTGGTAGCTTGCTAATTGTTTCCTTTAGATGTCCAAAAGGTCGAATTTGGAACAAAGCACCATACGGTTGTGATGAAGATCGGATTGACTTGTTCGTCATTTCTTTTGGATGCTTTGATGGTCTAATTTGGAAAAAAGCAACGTACGATTCTGATTATGGCACAACTTCTCAAGGAATAGGTTTTTTGAATTAGAACAACTCAAACTAAACTTGTTTAAAATCTTCGATAGCTTGCTAATTGTTTCTTTTACTTGTCCAGATGGTCGAATTTGGCACAAAGCACCATACGGTTGTGATCATTCATGAGTGCAGCAAGGACGTCGTCACGGTCGAATTTGGCATAAAGTAACGTATAATTCTAAGTATGGCACGATTTCACTTGGATTGGGACTTTTCGAATCAAAACAAGTCAAACGAAACAAGTTCGAAACCGTTGTTGTCATTCTCTATTCTCCTGCACATCCAGACGGTCAATTCTAGAACAAAGCAACATACTGTTGTGGTCATGCCTGATTTTTGCACGGAATTATTCTTTTCGACTCAGAACAACTCAAACAAACTTAGATGAAGATCGGATCGACATACTCGCCGTTTCTTTGGGACGTTTTGATGGTTTAATTTCAAAATAAGCAACGTACGATTCGTATTATGCCAGGACTTCTCCTGGAATGTGGTTTTCGAATCAAAACAACTCAAAGGAAACAAGTTTAAAATGGTTGGTAGCTTGCTAATTGTTTCCTTTAGATGTCCAAACGGTCAAATTTGGAACAAACCACCATACGGTTGTGATGAAGATTGGATTCACATGTTCAACATTTCTTTGGGATGTTTTGATGCACTAATTTGGAAAAAAGCAACGTACGATTCTTATTGTGGCACAACTTCTCCAGGAATTGGGTTTTTGAATTAGAACAACTCAAACTAGTTTAAAATCATCGACAGCTTGCTAATTGTTTTTTTTACTTGCCCAGATGGTCGAATTTCGCACAAAGCACCATACGGTTGTGATAATTCATCAGTGCAGCAAGGAATTACTCTTTTCGATTCAGGACCTCCTCACGGTCGAATTTGGCATAAAGCAACTTATAATTCTAAGTATGGCACGATTTCACTTGGATTGGGACTTTTCGAATCAAAACAAGTCGAACGAAAAGAGTTCGAAACCGTTGTTGTCATTCTCTATTCTTCTAGACATCCAGATGGTCAATTCTAGCACAAAGCAGCATACGGTTGTAGTCATGCCTGATTTTTGTAATGAATTATTCTTTTCGACTCAAAACAACTCAAACAAACATGGATGAATATCAGATATACATGCTCATCGTTTCTTTGGGACGCTTTGATGGTTTAATTTCAAAAAAAGCAATGTACGATTCGTATTATGGGACGACTTCTCCTGTAATGTGGTTTTCGAATCAAAACAACTCAAATGAAATGAGTTTAAAATGGTTGGTAGCTTGTTAATTGTTTCCTTTAGATGTCCAAAAGGTCGAATTTGGAATAAAGCACCATACGGTTGTGATGAAGATCGGATTGACTTGTTCGCCATTTCTTTTGGATGCTTTGATGGTCTAATTTAGAAAAATGCAACTTAAGATTCTGATTATGGCACAACTTCTCCAGGAATGGGGTTTTTGAATCAGAACAACTCAAACTAAACTTGTCTAAAATCGTGGATAGCTGGCTAATGGTTTCTTTTAGTTGTCCAGATGGTCAAATTTCGCACAAAGCACCATACGGTTGTGATTATTCATGAGTGCAGCAAGGAATTACTCTTTTCGATTCAGGACGTCCTCACGGTCGAATTTGGCATAAAGCAACGTATAATTCTAAGTATGGCACGATTTCACTTGCTTTGGGACTTTTCGAATCAAAACAAGTTAAACGAAACAAGTTCAAAACTGTTGTTGTCATTCTCTATTCTTCTGCACATCCAGACGGTCAATTCTAGCACAAAGCACCATACTGTTGTGGTCATGCCTGATTTTTGCAAGGAATTGTTCTTTTCCACTCAGAATAACTCAAACAAACTTGGATGAAGATCGGATCGACATGCTCGTCGTTTCTTTGGGACGCTTTGGCGGTTTAATTTTGAAAAAAGCAACGTACGATTCGTATTATGGCACGACTTCTCCTGGAATGGGGTTTCGAATCAAAACAACTCAAACAAAACAAGTTTGAAATCGTTGTTAGCTTGCTAATTGTTTCCTTTAGATGTCCTAACGGTCAAATTTGGAACAAAGCACCATACGGTTGTGATGAAGATCGGATTGACATGTTCGTCATTTCTTTTGGATGCTTTGATGCTGTAATTTGGAAAAAAGCAACGTACAATTCTGATTATGGCACGACTTCTCCCGGAATGGGATTTTTGAATTAGAACAACTCAAACTAAACTTGTTTAAAATCATCGATAGCTTGCTAATTGTTTCTTTTACTTGTCCAGATGGTCGAACTTGGCACAAAGCATCATACGGTTGTGATCATTCATGAGTGCAGCAAGGACGTCCTCACAGTCAAATTTGGCGTAAAACAACGTATAATTCTAAGTATGGCACGATTTCACTTGGATTGGGACTTTTCGAATCAAAACAAGTCAAACGAAACAAGTTCGAAACCGTTGTTGTCATTCTCTATTCTTCTGGATATCCAGATGGTCAATTCTAGCACAAAGCACCATACGGTTGTGGTCATGCCTGATTTTTGCAAGGAATTGTTCTTTTGACTCAGAACAACTCCAACAAACATGGACGAAGATCGGATCGACATGTTTTTTTTTTTTTTTTTTGAAAGGTAAGTGGTTTAGAATTAGAAACAGCTTCAAGTTACATGATTACTTGAGGCATACCCCAAGGAGGATGTACAGATGTGGAATCCCCAAATCCACCATATATATAACATCCAAACCCCAAATCTATACCCAATACAACTTTTCCCTGTATTCAAATTACAAGCCATCCCACAATTCCTAACCCACCACCTGAACCCCTTAATACAAACATTTCCCATAAGGTATATGTTATAGCAATTACTTAGAGCAGAACCTATGAGATAGAAAAATTGTTTGCAGCAAGCCCAGTATCTCCATACTCTACACCAGCTCCTGTACCGGATCGACATGTTCGTCGTTTCTTTGGGACGCTTTGCGGTTTAATTTCAAAAAAAGCAACGTATGATTCGTATTATGGCACGACTTCTCCTGGAATGTGGTTTTCGAATCAAAACAACGCAAATGAAACAAGTTTAAAATGGTTGGTAGCTTGCTAATTGTTTCCTTTAGATGTCCAAAAGGTCGAATTTGGAACAAAGCACCATACGGTTGTGATGAAGATCGGATTGACTTGTTCGTCATTTCTTTTGGATGCTTTGATGGTCTAATTTGGAAAAAAGCAACGTACGATTCTGATTATGGCACAACTTCTCAAGGAATAGGGTTTTTGAATTAGAACAACTCAAACTAAACTTGTTTAAAATCTTCGATAGCTTGCTAATTGTTTCTTTTACTTGTGCAGATGGTCAAATTTGGCACAAAGCACCATACGGTTGTGATCATTCATGAGTGCAGCAAGGACATCGTCACGGTCGAATTTGGCATAAAGTAACGTATAATTCTAAGTATGGCACGATTTCACTTGGATTGGGACTTTTCGAATCAAACAAGTCAAACGAAACAAGTTCGAAACCGTTGTTGTCATTCTCTATTCTCCTGCACATCCAGACGGTCAATTCTAGAACAAAGCAACATACTGTTGTGGTCATGCCTGATTTTTGCACGGAATTATTCTTTTCGACTCAGAACAACTCAAACAAACTTAGATGAAGATGGGATCGACATACTCGCCGTTTCTTTGGGACGTTTTGATGGTTTAATTTCAAAATAAGCAACGTACGATTCGTATTATTCCAGGACTTCTCCTGGAATGTGGTTTTCGAATCAAAACAACTCAAAGGAAACAAGTTTAAAATGGTTGGTAGCTTGCTAATTGTTTCCTTTAGATGTCCAAAAGGTCGAATTTGGAACAAAGCACCATACGGTTGTGATGAAGATCGGATTGACTTGTTCGTCATTTCTTTTGGATGCTTTGATGGTCTAATTTGGAAAAAAGCAACGTACGATTCTGATTATGGCACAACTTCTCAAGGAATAGGGTTTTTGAATTAGAACAACTCAAACTAAACTTGTTTAAAATCTTCGATAGCTTGCTAATTGTTTCTTTTACTTGTCCAGATGGTCGAATTTGGCACAAAGCACCATACGGTTGTGATCATTCATGAGTGCAGCAAGGACGTCGTCACGATCGAATTTGGCATAGAGCAACGTATAATTCTAAGTATGGCACGATTTCACTTGGATTGGGACTTTTCGAATCAAAACAAGTCAAACGAAACAAGTTCGAAACCGTTGTTGTCATTCTCTATTCTTCTGGATATCCAGATGGTCAATTCTTGCACAAAGCACCATACGGTTGTTTTCATGCCTAATTTTTGCAAGGAATTGTTCTTTTTGACTCAGAACAACTCCAACAAACATGGATGAAGATCGGATCGACATGTTCGTCGTTTCTTTGGGACGCTTTGCGGTTTAATTTCAAAAAAAGCAACGTATGATTCGTATTATGGCACGACTTCTCCTGGAATGTGGTTTTCGAATCAAAACAACGCAAATGAAACAAGTTTAAAATGGTTGGTAGCTTGCTAATTGTTTCCTTTAGATGTCCAAAAGGTCGAATTTGGAACAAAGCACCATACGGTTGTGATGAAGATCGGATTGACTTGTTCGTCATTTCTTTTGGATGCTTTGATGGTCTAATTTGGAAAAAAGCAACGTACGATTCTGATTATGGCACAACTTCTCAAGGAATAGGGTTTTTGAATTAGAACAACTCAAACTAAACTTGTTTAAAATCTTCGATAGCTTGCTAATTGTTTCTTTTACTTGTCCAGATGGTCGAATTTGGCACAAAGCACCATACGGTTGTGATCATTCATGAGTGCAGCAAGGACGTCGTCACGGTCGAATTTGGCATAAAGCAACGTATAATTCTAAGTATGGCACGATTTCACTTGGATTGGGACTTTTCGAATTAAAACAAGTCAAATGAAACAAGTTTGAAACCGTTGTTGTCATTCTCTATTCTTCTGCACATCCAGACGGTCAATTCTAGAACAAAGCAACATACTGTTGTGGTCATGCCTGATTTTTGCACGAAATTATTCTTTTCGACTCAGAACAACTCAAACAAACTTAGATGAAGATCGGATCGACATACTCGCCGTTTCTTTGGGACGTTTTGATGGTTTAATTTCAAAATAAGCAACGTACGATTCGTATTATGCCAGGACTTCTCCTGGAATGTGGTTTTCGAATCAAAACAACTCAAAGGAAACAAGTTTAAAATGGTTGGTAGCTTGCTAATTGTTTCCTTTAGATGTCCAAACGGTCAAATTTGGAACAAACCACCATACGGTTGTGATGAAGATTGGATTCACATGTTCAACATTTCTTTGGGATGTTTTGATGCACTAATTTGGAAAAAAGCAACGTACGATTCTTATTGTGGCACAACTTCTCCAGGAATTGGGTTTTTGAATTAGAACAACTCAAACTAGTTTAAAATCATCGACAGCTTGCTAATTGTTTCTTTTACTTGCCCAGATGGTCGAATTTCGCACAAAGCACCATACGGTTGTGATAATTCATCAGTGCAGCAAGGAATTACTCTTTTCGATTCAGGACCTCCTCACGGTCGAATTTGGCATAAAGCAACTTATAATTCTAAGTATGGCACGATTTCACTTGGATTGGGACTTTTCGAATCAAAACAAGTCGAACGAAAAGAGTTCGAAACCGTTGTTGTCATTCTCTATTCTTCTAGACATCCAGATGGTCAATTCTAGCACAAAGCACCATACGGTTGTAGTCATGCCTGATTTTTGTAATGAATTATTCTTTTCGACTCAAAACAACTCAAACAAACATGGATGAATATCAGATATACATGCTCATCGTTTCTTTGGGACGCTTTGATGGTTTAATTTCAAAAAAAGCAATGTACGATTCGTATTATGGGACGACTTCTCCTGTAATGTGGTTTTCGAATCAAAACAACTCAAATGAAATGAGTTTAAAATGGTTGGTAGCTTGTTAATTGTTTCCTTTAGATGTCCAAAAGGTCGAATTTGGAATAAAGCACCATACGGTTGTGATGAAGATCGGATTGACTTGTTCGCCATTTCTTTTGGATGCTTTGATGGTCTAATTTAGAAAAATGCAACTTAAGATTCTGATTATGGCACAACTTCTCCAGGAATGGGGTTTTTGAATCAGAACAACTCAAACTAAACTTGTCTAAAATCGTGGATAGCTGGCTAATGGTTTCTTTTAGTTGTCCAGATGGTCAAATTTCGCACAAAGCACCATACGGTTGTGATTATTCATGAGTGCAGCAAGGAATTACTCTTTTCGATTCAGGACGTCCTCACGGTCGAATTTGGCATAAAGCAACGTATAATTCTAAGTATGGCACGATTTCACTTGCTTTGGGACTTTTCGAATCAAAACAAGTTAAACGAAACAAGTTCAAAACTGTTGTTGTCATTCTCTATTCTTCTGCACATCCAGACGGTCAATTCTAGCACAAAGCACCATACTGTTGTGGTCATGCCTGATTTTTGCAAGGAATTGTTCTTTTCCACTCAGAATAACTCAAACAAACTTGGATGAAGATCGGATCGACATGCTCGTCGTTTCTTTGGGACGCTTTGGCGGTTTAATTTTGAAAAAAGCAACGTACGATTCGTATTATGGCACGACTTCTCCTGGAATGGGGTTTCGAATCAAAACAACTCAAACAAAACAAGTTTGAAATCGTTGTTAGCTTGCTAATTGTTTCCTTTAGATGTCCTAACGGTCAAATTTGGAACAAAGCACCATACGGTTGTGATGAAGATCGGATTGACATGTTCGTCATTTCTTTTGGATGCTTTGATGCTGTAATTTGGAAAAAAGCAACGTACAATTCTGATTATGGCACGACTTCTCCCGGAATGGGATTTTTGAATTAGAACAACTCAAACTAAACTTGTTTAAAATCATCGATAGCTTGCTAATTGTTTCTTTTACTTGTCCAGATGGTCGAACTTGGCACAAAGCATCATACGGTTGTGATCATTCATGAGTGCAGCAAGGACGTCCTCACAGTCAAATTTGGCGTAAAACAACGTATAATTCTAAGTATGGCACGATTTCACTTGGATTGGGACTTTTCGAATCAAAACAAGTCAAACGAAACAAGTTCGAAACCGTTGTTGTCATTCTCTATTCTTCTGGATATCCAGATGGTCAATTCTAGCACAAAGCACCATACGGTTGTGGTCATGCCTGATTTTTGCAAGGAATTGTTCTTTTGACTCAGAACAACTCCAACAAACATGGACGAAGATCGGATCGACATGTTCGTCGTTTCTTTGGGACGCTTTGCGGTTTAATTTCAAAAAAAGTAACGTATGATTCGTATTATGGCACGACTTCTCCTGGAATGTGGTTTTCGAATCAAAACAACGCAAATGAAACAAGTTTAAAATGGTTGGTAGCTTGCTAATTGTTTCCTTTAGATGTCCAAAAGGTCGAATTTGGAACAAAGCACCATACGGTTGTGATGAAGATCGGATTGACTTGTTCGTCATTTCTTTTGGATGCTTTGATGGTCTAATTTGGAAAAAAGCAACGTACGATTCTGATTATGGCACAACTTCTCAAGGAATAGGGTTTTTGAATTAGAACAACTCAAACTAAACTTGTTTAAAATCTTCGATAGCTTTCTAATTGTTTCTTTTACTTGTCCAGATGGTCGAATTTGGCACAAAGCACCATACGGTTGTGATCATTCATGAGTGCAGCAAGGACATCGTCACGGTCGAATTTGGCATAAAGTAACGTATAATTCTAAGTATGGCACGATTTCACTTGGATTGGGACTTTTCGAATCAGAACAAGTCAAACGAAACAAGTTCGAAACCGTTGTTGTCATTCTCTATTCTCCTGCACATCCAGATGGTCAATTCTAGAAGAAAGCAACATACTGTTGTGGTCATGCCTGATTTTTGCACGGAATTATTCTTTTCGACTCAGAACAACTCAAACAAACTTAGATGAAGATGGGATCGACATACTCGCCGTTTCTTTGGGACGTTTTGATGGTTTAATTTCAAAATAAGCAACGTACGATTCGTATTATGCCAGGACTTCTCCTGGAATGTGGTTTTCGAATCAAAACAACTCAAAGGAAACAAGTTTAAAATGGTTGGTAGCTTGCTAATTGTTTCCTTTAGATGTCCAAAAGGTCGAATTTGGAACAAAGCACCATACGGTTGTGATGAAGATCGGATTGACTTGTTCGTCATTTCTTTTGGATGCTTTGATGGTCTAATTTGGAAAAAAGCAACGTACGATTCTGATTATGGCACAACTTCTCAAGGAATAGGGTTTTTGAATTAGAACAACTCAAACTAAACTTGTTTAAAATCTTCGATAGCTTGCTAATTGTTTCTTTTACTTGTCCAGATGGTCGAATTTGGCACAAAGCACCATACGGTTGTGATCATTCATGAGTGCAGCAAGGACGTCGTCACGATCGAATTTGGCATAGAGCAACGTATAATTCTAAGTATGGCACGATTTCACTTGGATTGGGACTTTTCGAATCAAAACAAGTCAAACGAAACAAGTTCGAAACCGTTGTTGTCATTCTCTATTCTTCTGGATATCCAGATGGTCAATTCTTGCACAAAGCACCATACGGTTGTTTTCATGCCTAATTTTTGCAAGGAATTGTTCTTTTTGACTCAGAACAACTCCAACAAACATGGATGAAGATCGGATCGACATGTTCGTCGTTTCTTTGGGACGCTTTGCGGTTTAATTTCAAAAAAAGCAACGTATGATTCGTATTATGGCACGACTTCTTCTGGAATGTGGTTTTCGAATCAAAACAACGCAAATGAAACAAGTTTAAAATGGTTGGTAGCTTGCTAATTGTTTCCTTTAGATGTCCAAAAGGTCGAATTTGGAACAAAGCACCATACGGTTGTGATGAAGATCGGATTGACTTGTTCGTCATTTCTTTTGGATGCTTTGATGGTCTAATTTGGAAAAAAGCAACGTACGATTCTGATTATGGCACAACTTCTCAAGGAATAGGGTTTTTGAATTAGAACAACTCAAACTAAACTTGTTTAAAATCTTCGATAGCTTGCTAATTGTTTCTTTTACTTGTCCAGATGGTCGAATTTGGCACAAAGCACCATACGGTTGTGATCATTCATGAGTGCAGCAAGGACGTCGTCACGATCGAATTTGGCATAGAGCAACGTATAATTCTAAGTATGGCACGATTTCACTTGGATTGGGACTTTTCGAATCAAAACAAGTCAAACGAAACAAGTTCGAAACCGTTGTTGTCATTCTCTATTCTTCTGGATATCCAGATGGTCAATTCTTGCACAAAGCACCATACGGTTGTTTTCATGCCTAATTTTTGCAAGGAATTGTTCTTTTTGACTCAGAACAACTCCAACAAACATGGATGAAGATCGGATCGACATGTTCGTCGTTTCTTTGGGACGCTTTGCGGTTTAATTTCAAAAAAAGCAACGTATGATTCGTATTATGGCACGACTTCTTCTGGAATGTGGTTTTCGAATCAAAACAACGCAAATGAAACAAGTTTAAAATGGTTGGTAGCTTGCTAATTGTTTCCTTTAGATGTCCAAAAGGTCGAATTTGGAACAAAGCACCATACGGTTGTGATGAAGATCGGATTGACTTGTTCGTCATTTCTTTTGGATGCTTTGATGGTCTAATTTGGAAAAAAGCAACGTTCGATTCTGATTATGGCACAACTTCTCAAGGAATAGGGTTTTTGAATTAGAACAACTCAAACTAAACTTGTTTAAAATCTTCGATAGCTTGCTAATTGTTTCTTTTACTTGTCCAGATGGTCGAATTTGGCACAAAGCACCATACGGTTGTGATCATTCATGAGTGCAGCAAGGACGTCGTCACGGTCGAATTTGGCATAAAGTAACGTATAATTCTAAGTATGGCACGATTTCACTTGGATTGGGACTTTTCGAATCAAAACAAGTCAAACGAAACAAGTTCGAAACCGTTGTTGTCATTCTCTATTCTCCTGCACATCCAGACGGTCAATTCTAGAACAAAGCAACATACTGTTGTGGTCATGCCTGATTTTTGCACGAAATTATTCTTTTCGACTCAGAACAACTCAAACAAACTTAGATGAAGATCGGATCGACATACTCGCCGTTTCTTTGGGACGTTTTGATGGTTTAATTTCAAAATAAGCAACGTACGATTCGTATTATGCCAGGACTTCTCCTGGAATGTGGTTTTCGAATCAAAACAACTCAAAGGAAACAAGTTTAAAATGGTTGGTAGCTTGCTAATTGTTTCCTTTAGATGTCCAAACGGTCAAATTTGGAACAAACCACCATACGGTTGTGATGAAGATTGGATTCACATGTTCAACATTTCTTTGGGATGTTTTGATGCACTAATTTGGAAAAAAGCAACGTACGATTCTTATTGTGGCACAACTTCTCCAGGAATTGGGTTTTTGAATTAGAACAACTCAAACTAGTTTAAAATCATCGACAGCTTGCTAATTGTTTCTTTTACTTGCCCAGATGGTCGAATTTCGCACAAAGCACCATACGGTTGTGATAATTCATCAGTGCAGCAAGGAATTACTCTTTTCGATTCAGGACCTCCTCACGGTCGAATTTGGCATAAAGCAACTTATAATTCTAAGTATGGCACGATTTCACTTGGATTGGGACTTTTCGAATCAAAACAAGTCGAACGAAAAGAGTTCGAAACCGTTGTTGTCATTCTCTATTCTTCTAGACATCCAGATGGTCAATTCTAGCACAAAGCACCATACGGTTGTAGTCATGCCTGATTTTTGTAATGAATTATTCTTTTCGACTCAAAACAACTCAAACAAACATGGATGAATATCAGATATACATGCTCATCGTTTCTTTGGGACGCTTTGATGGTTTAATTTCAAAAAAAGCAATGTACGATTCGTATTATGGGACGACTTCTCCTGTAATGTGGTTTTCGAATCAAAACAACTCAAATGAAATGAGTTTAAAATGGTTGGTAGCTTGTTAATTGTTTCCTTTAGATGTCCAAAAGGTCGAATTTGGAATAAAGCACCATACGGTTGTGATGAAGATCGGATTGACTTGTTCGCCATTTCTTTTGGATGCTTTGATGGTCTAATTTAGAAAAATGCAACTTAAGATTCTGATTATGGCACAACTTCTCCAGGAATGGGGTTTTTGAATCAGAACAACTCAAACTAAACTTGTCTAAAATCGTGGATAGCTGGCTAATGGTTTCTTTTAGTTGTCCAGATGGTCAAATTTCGCACAAAGCACCATACGGTTGTGATTATTCATGAGTGCAGCAAGGAATTACTCTTTTCGATTCAGGACGTCCTCACGGTCGAATTTGGCATAAAGCAACGTATAATTCTAAGTATGGCACGATTTCACTTGCTTTGGGACTTTTCGAATCAAAACAAGTTAAACGAAACAAGTTCAAAACTGTTGTTGTCATTCTCTATTCTTCTGCACATCCAGACGGTCAATTCTAGCACAAAGCACCATACTGTTGTGGTCATGCCTGATTTTTGCAAGGAATTGTTCTTTTCCACTCAGAATAACTCAAACAAACTTGGATGAAGATCGGATCGACATGCTCGTCGTTTCTTTGGGACGCTTTGGCGGTTTAATTTTGAAAAAAGCAACGTACGATTCGTATTATGGCACGACTTCTCCTGGAATGGGGTTTCGAATCAAAACAACTCAAACAAAACAAGTTTGAAATCGTTGTTAGCTTGCTAATTGTTTCCTTTAGATGTCCTAACGGTCAAATTTGGAACAAAGCACCATACGGTTGTGATGAAGATCGGATTGACATGTTCGTCATTTCTTTTGGATGCTTTGATGCTGTAATTTGGAAAAAAGCAACGTACAATTCTGATTATGGCACGACTTCTCCCGGAATGGGATATTTGATTTAGAACAACTCAAACTAAACTTGTTTAAAATCATCGATAGCTTGCTAATTGTTTCTTTTACTTGTCCAGATGGTCGAACTTGGCACAAAGCATCATACGGTTGTGATCATTCATGAGTGCAGCAAGGACGTCCTCATAGTCAAATTTGGCGTAAAGCAACGTATAATTCTAAGTATGGCACGATTTCACTTGGATTGGAACTTTTCGTATCAAAATAAGTCAAACGAAACAAGTTCGAAACCGTTGTTGTCATTCTCTATTCTTCTGGATATCCAGATGGTCAATTCAAGCACAAAGCACCATACGGTTGTGGTCATGCCTGATTTTTGCAAGGAATTGTTCTTTTGACTCAGAACAACTCCAACAAACATGGACGAAGATCGGATCGACATGTTCGTCGTTTCTTTGGGACGCTTTGCGGTTTAATTTCAAAAAAAGCAACGTATGATTCGTATTATGGCACGACTTCTCCTGGAATGTGGTTTTTGAATCAAAACAACGCAAATGAAACAAGTTTAAAATGGTTGGTAGCTTGCTAATTGTTTCCTTTAGATGTCCAAAAGGTCGAATTTGGAACAAAGCACCATACGGTTGTGATGAAGATCGGATTGACTTGTTCGTCATTTCTTTTGGATGCTATGATGGTCTAATTTGGAAAAAAGCAACGTACGATTCTGATTATGGCACAACTTCTCAAGGAATAGGGTTTTTGAATTAGAACAACTCAAACTAAACTTGTTTAAAATCTTCGATAGCTTGCTAATTGTTTCTTTTACTTGTCCAGATGGTCGAATTTGGCACAAAGCACCATACGGTTGTGATCATTCATGAGTGCAGCAAGGACGTCGTCACGGTCGAATTTGGCATAAAGTAACGTATAATTCTAAGTATGGCACGATTTCACTTGGATTGGGACTTTTCGAATCAGAACAAGTCAAACGAAACAAGTTCGAAACCGTTGTTGTCATTCTCTATTCTCCTGCACATCCAGACGGTCAATTCTAGAACAAAGCAACATACTGTTGTGGTCATGCCTGATTTTTGCACGGAATTATTCTTTTCGACTCAGAACAACTCAAACAAACTTAGATGAAGATGGGATCGACATACTCGCCGTTTCTTTGGGACGTTTTGATGGTTTAATTTCAAAATAAGCAACGTACGATTCGTATTATGCCAGGACTTCTCCTGGAATGTGGTTTTCGAATCAAAACAACTCAAAGGAAACAAGTTTAAAATGGTTGGTAGCTTGCTAATTGTTTCCTTTAGATGTCCAAAAGGTCGAATTTGGAACAAAGCACCATACGGTTGTGATGAAGATCGGATTGACATGTTCGTCATTTCTTTTGGATGCTTTGATGCTGTAATTTGGAAAAAAGCAACGTACAATTCTGATTATGGCACGACTTCTCCCGGAATGGGATTTTTGAATTAGAACAACTCAAACTAAACTTGTTTAAAATCATCGATAGCTTGCTAATTGTTTCTTTTACTTGTCCAGATGGTCGAACTTGGCACAAAGCATCATACGGTTGTGATCATTCATGAGTGCAGCAAGGACGTCCTCATAGTCAAATTTGGCGTAAAGCAACGTATAATTCTAAGTATGGCACGATTTCACTTGGATTGGAACTTTTCGTATCAAACTAAGTCAAACGAAACAAGTTCGAAACCGTTGTTGTCATTCTCTATTCTTCTGGATATCCAGATGGTCAATTCAAGCACAAAGCACCATACGGTTGTGGTCATGCCTGATTTTTGCAAGGAATTGTTCTTTTGACTCAGAACAACTCCAACAAACATGGACGAAGATCGGATCGACATGTTCGTCGTTTCTTTGGGACGCTTTGCGGTTTAATTTCAAAAAAAGCAACGTATGATTCGTATTATGGCACGACTTCTCCTGGAATGTGGTTTTTGAATCAAAACAACGCAAATGAAACAAGTTTAAAATGGTTGGTAGCTTGCTAATTGTTTCCTTTAGATGTCCAAAAGGTCGAATTTGGAACAAAGCACCATACGGTTGTGATGAAGATCGGATTAACTTGTTCGTCATTTCTTTTGGATGCTTTGATGGTCTAATTTGGAAAAAAGCAACGTACGATTCTGATTATGGCACAACTTCTCAAGGAATAGGGTTTTTGAATTAGAACAACTCAAACTAAACTTGTTTAAAATCTTCGATAGCTTGCTAATTGTTTCTTTTACTTGTCCAGATGGTCGAATTTGGCACAAAGCACCATACGGTTGTGATCATTCATGAGTGCAGCAAGGACGTCGTCACGGTCGAATTTGGCATAAAGTAACGTATAATTCTAAGTATGGCACGATTTCACTTGGATTGGGACTTTTCGAATCAGAACAAGTCAAACGAAACAAGTTCGAAACCGTTGTTGTCATTCTCTATTCTCCTGCACATCCAGACGGTCAATTCTAGAACAAAGCAACATACTGTTGTGGTCATGCCTGATTTTTGCACGGAATTATTCTTTTCGACTCAGAACAACTCAAACAAACTTAGATGAAGATGGGATCGACATACTCGCCGTTTCTTTGGGACGTTTTGATGGTTTAATTTCAAAATAAGCAACGTACGATTCGTATTATGCCAGGACTTCTCCTGGAATGTGGTTTTCGAATCAAAACAACTCAAAGGAAACAAGTTTAAAATGGTTGGTAGCTTGCTAATTGTTTCCTTTAGATGTCCAAAAGGTCGAATTTGGAACAAAGCACCATACGGTTGTGATGAAGATCGGATTGACTTGTTCGTCATTTCTTTTGGATGCTTTGATGGTCTAATTTGGAAAAAAGCAACGTACGATTCTGATTATGGCACAACTTCTCAAGGAATAGGGTTTTTGAATTAGAACAACTCAAACTAAACTTGTTTAAAATCTTCGATAGCTTGCTAATTGTTTCTTTTACTTGTCCAGATGGTCGAATTTGGCACAAAGCACCATACGGTTGTGATCATTCATGAGTGCAGCAAGGACGTCGTCACGGTCGAATTTGGCATAGAGTAACGTATAATTCTAAGTATGGCACGATTTCACTTGGATTGGGACTTTTCGAATCAAAACAAGTCAAACGAAACAAGTTCGAAACCGTTGTTGTCATTCTCTATTCTCCTGCACATCCAGACGGTCAATTCTAGAACAAAGCAACATACTGTTGTGGTCATGCCTGATTTTTGCACGAAATTATTCTTTTCGACTCAGAACAACTCAAACAAACTTAGATGAAGATCGGATCGACATACTCGCCGTTTCTTTGGGACGTTTTGATGGTTTAATTTCAAAATAAGCAACGTACGATTCGTATTATGCCAGGACTTCTCCTGGAATGTGGTTTTCGAATCGAAACAACTCAAAGGAAACAAGTTTAAAATGGTTGGTAGCTTGCTAATTGTTTCCTTTAGATGTCCAAACGGTCAAATTTGGAACAAACCACCATACGGTTGTGATGAAGATTGGATTCACATGTTCAACATTTCTTTGGGATGTTTTGATGCACTAATTTGGAAAAAAGCAACGTACGATTCTTATTGTGGCACAACTTCTCCAGGAATTGGGTTTTTGAATTAGAACAACTCAAACTAGTTTAAAATCATCGACAGCTTGCTAATTGTTTCTTTTACTTGCCCAGATGGTCGAATTTCGCACAAAGCACCATACGGTTGTGATAATTCATCAGTGCAGCAAGGAATTACTCTTTTCGATTCAGGACCTCCTCACGGTCGAATTTGGCATAAAGCAACTTATAATTCTAAGTATGGCACGATTTCACTTGGATTGGGACTTTTCGAATCAAAACAAGTCGAACGAAAAGAGTTCGAAACCGTTGTTGTCATTCTCTATTCTTCTAGACATCCAGATGGTCAATTCTAGCACAAAGCACCATACGGTTGTAGTCATGCCTGATTTTTGTAATGAATTATTCTTTTCGACTCAAAACAACTCAAACAAACATGGATGAATATCAGATATACATGCTCATCGTTTCTTTGGGACGCTTTGATGGTTTAATTTCAAAAAAAGCAATGTACGATTCGTATTATGGGACGACTTCTCCTGTAATGTGGTTTTCGAATCAAAACAACTCAAATGAAATGAGTTTAAAATGGTTGGTAGCTTGTTAATTGTTTCCTTTAGATGTCCAAAAGGTCGAATTTGGAATAAAGCACCATACGGTTGTGATGAAGATCGGATTGACTTGTTCGCCATTTCTTTTGGATGCTTTGATGGTCTAATTTAGAAAAATGCAACTTAAGATTCTGATTATGGCACAACTTCTCCAGGAATGGGGTTTTTGAATCAGAACAACTCAAACTAAACTTGTCTAAAATCGTGGATAGCTGGCTAATGGTTTCTTTTAGTTGTCCAGATGGTCAAATTTCGCACAAAGCACCATACGGTTGTGATTATTCATGAGTGCAGCAAGGAATTACTCTTTTCGATTCAGGACGTCCTCACGGTCGAATTTGGCATAAAGCAACGTATAATTCTAAGTATGGCACGATTTCACTTGCTTTGGGACTTTTCGAATCAAAACAAGTTAAACGAAACAAGTTCAAAACTGTTGTTGTCATTCTCTATTCTTCTGCACATCCAGACGGTCAATTCTAGCACAAAGCACCATACTGTTGTGGTCATGCCTGATTTTTGCAAGGAATTGTTCTTTTCCACTCAGAATAACTCAAACAAACTTGGATGAAGATCGGATCGACATGCTCGTCGTTTCTTTGGGACGCTTTGGCGGTTTAATTTTGAAAAAAGCAACGTACGATTCGTATTATGGCACGACTTCTCCTGGAATGGGGTTTCGAATCAAAACAACTCAAACAAAACAAGTTTGAAATCGTTGTTAGCTTGCTAATTGTTTCCTTTAGATGTCCTAACGGTCAAATTTGGAACAAAGCACCATACGGTTGTGATGAAGATCGGATTGACATGTTCGTCATTTCTTTTGGATGCTTTGATGCTGTAATTTGGAAAAAAGCAACGTACAATTCTGATTATGGCACGACTTCTCCCGGAATGGGATTTTTGAATTAGAACAACTCAAACTAAACTTGTTTAAAATCATCGATAGCTTGCTAATTGTTTCTTTTACTTGTCCAGATGGTCGAACTTGGCACAAAGCATCATACGGTTGTGATCATTCATGAGTGCAGCAAGGACGTCCTCACAGTCAAATTTGGCGTAAAGCAACGTATAATTCTAAGTATGGCACGATTTCACTTGGATTGGGACTTTTCGTATCAAAATAAGTCAAACGAAACAAGTTCGAAACCGTTGTTGTCATTCTCTATTCTTCTGGATATCCAGATGGTCAATTCAAGCACAAAGCACCATACGGTTGTGGTCATGCCTGATTTTTGCAAGGAATTGTTCTTTTGACTCAGAACAACTCCAACAAACATGGACGAAGATCGGATCGACATGTTCGTCGTTTCTTTGGGACGCTTTGCGGTTTAATTTCAAAAAAAGCAACGTATGATTCGTATTATGGCACGACTTCTCCTGGAATGTGGTTTTTGAATCAAAACAACGCAAATGAAACAAGTTTAAAATGGTTGGTAGCTTGCTAATTGTTTCCTTTAGATGTCCAAAAGGTCGAATTTGGAACAAAGCACCATACGGTTGTGATGAAGATCGGATTGACTTGTTCGTCATTTCTTTTGGATGCTTTGATGGTCTAATTTGGAAAAAAGCAACGTACGATTCTGATTATGGCACAACTTCTCAAGGAATAGGGTTTTTGAATTAGAACAACTCAAACTAAACTTGTTTAAAATCTTCGATAGCTTGCTAATTGTTTCTTTTACTTGTCCAGATGGTCGAATTTGGCACAAAGCACCATACGGTTGTGATCATTCATGAGTGCAGCAAGGACGTCGTCACGGTCGAATTTGGCATAGAGTAACGTATAATTCTAAGTATGGCACGATTTCACTTGGATTGGGACTTTTCGAATCAAAACAAGTCAAACGAAACAAGTTCGAAACCGTTGTTGTCATTCTCTATTCTCCTGCACATCCAGACGGTCAATTCTAGAACAAAGCAACATACTGTTGTGGTCATGCCTGATTTTTGCACGAAATTATTCTTTTCGACTCAGAACAACTCAAACAAACTTAGATGAAGATCGGATCGACATACTCGCCGTTTCTTTGGGACGTTTTGATGGTTTAATTTCAAAATAAGCAACGTACGATTCGTATTATGCCAGGACTTCTCCTGGAATGTGGTTTTCGAATCGAAACAACTCAAAGGAAACAAGTTTAAAATGGTTGGTAGCTTGCTAATTGTTTCCTTTAGATGTCCAAACGGTCAAATTTGGAACAAACCACCATACGGTTGTGATGAAGATTGGATTCACATGTTCAACATTTCTTTGGGATGTTTTGATGCACTAATTTGGAAAAAAGCAACGTACGATTCTTATTGTGGCACAACTTCTCAAGGAATAGGGTTTTTGAATTAGAACAACTCAAACTAAACTTGTTTAAAATCTTCGATAGCTTGCTAATTGTTTCTTTTACTTGTCCAGATGGTCGAATTTGGCACAAAGCACCATACGGTTGTGATCATTCATGAGTGCAGCAAGGACGTCGTCACGATCGAATTTGGCATAGAGCAACGTATAATTCTAAGTATGGCACGATTTCACTTGGATTGGGACTTTTCGAATCAAAACAAGTCAAACGAAACAAGTTCGAAACCGTTGTTGTCATTCTCTATTCTTCTGGATATCCAGATGGTCAATTCTTGCACAAAGCACCATACGGTTGTTTTCATGCCTAATTTTTGCAAGGAATTGTTCTTTTTGACTCAGAACAACTCCAACAAACATGGATGAAGATCGGATCGACATGTTCGTCGTTTCTTTGGGACGCTTTGCGGTTTAATTTCAAAAAAAGCAACGTATGATTCGTATTATGGCACGACTTCTCCTGGAATGTGGTTTTCGAATCAAAACAACGCAAATGAAACAAGTTTAAAATGGTTGGTAGCTTGCTAATTGTTTCCTTTAGATGTCCAAAAGGTCGAATTTGGAACAAAGCACCATACGGTTGTGATGAAGATCGGATTGACTTGTTCGTCATTTCTTTTGGATGCTTTGATGGTCTAATTTGGAAAAAAGCAACGTACGATTCTGATTATGGCACAACTTCTCAAGGAATAGGGTTTTTGAATTAGAACAACTCAAACTAAACTTGTTTAAAATCTTCGATAGCTTGCTAATTGTTTCTTTTACTTGTCCAGATGGTCGAATTTGGCACAAAGCATCATACGGTTGTGATCATTCATGAGTGCAGCAAGGACATCGTCACGGTCGAATTTGGCATAAAGCAACGTATAATTCTAAGTATGGCACGATTTCACTTGGATTGGGACTTTTCGAATTAAAACAAGTCAAATGAAACAAGTTTGAAACCGTTGTTGTCATTCTCTATTCTTCTGCACATCCAGACGGTCAATTCTAGAACAAAGCAACATACTGTTGTGGTCATGCCTGATTTTTGCACGGAATTATTCTTTTCGACTCAGAACAACTCAAACAAAGTTAGATGAAGATCGGATCGACATACTCGCCGTTTCTTTGGGACGTTTTGATGGTTTAATTTCAAAATAAGCAACGTACGATTCGTATTATGCCAGGACTTCTCCTGGAATGTGGTTTTCGAATCAAAACAACTCAAAGGAAACAAGTTTAAAATGGTTGGTAGGTTGCTAATTGTTTCCTTTAGATGTCCAAACGGTCAAATTTGGAACAAACCACCATACGGTTGTGATGAAGATTGGATTCACATGTTCAACATTTCTTTGGGATGTTTTGATGCACTAATTTGGAAAAAAGCAACGTACGATTCTTATTGTGGCACAACTTCTCCAGGAATTGGGTTTTTGAATTAGAACAACTCAAACTAGTTTAAAATCATCGACAGCTTGCTAATTGTTTCTTTTACTTGCCCAGATGGTCGAATTTCGCACAAAGCACCATACGGTTGTGATAATTCATCAGTGCAGCAAGGAATTACTCTTTTCGATTCAGGACCTCCTCACGGTCGAATTTGGCATAAAGCAACTTATAATTCTAAGTATGGCACGATTTCACTTGGATTGGGACTTTTCGAATCAAAACAAGTCGAACGAAAAGAGTTCGAAACCGTTGTTGTCATTCTCTATTCTTCTAGACATCCAGATGGTCAATTCTAGCACAAAGCACCATACGGTTGTAGTCATGCCTGATTTTTGTAATGAATTATTCTTTTCGACTCAAAACAACTCAAACAAACATGGATGAATATCAGATATACATGCTCATCGTTTCTTTGGGACGCTTTGATGGTTTAATTTCAAAAAAAGCAATGTACGATTCGTATTATGGGACGACTTCTCCTGTAATGTGGTTTTCGAATCAAAACAACTCAAATGAAATGAGTTTAAAATGGTTGGTAGCTTGTTAATTGTTTCCTTTAGATGTCCAAAAGGTCGAATTTGGAATAAAGCACCATACGGTTGTGATGAAGATCGGATTGACTTGTTCGCCATTTCTTTTGGATGCTTTGATGGTCTAATTTAGAAAAATGCAACTTAAGATTCTGATTATGGCACAACTTCTCCAGGAATGGGGTTTTTGAATCAGAACAACTCAAACTAAACTTGTCTAAAATCGTGGATAGCTGGCTAATGGTTTCTTTTAGTTGTCCAGATGGTCAAATTTCGCACAAAGCACCATACGGTTGTGATTATTCATGAGTGCAGCAAGGAATTACTCTTTTCGATTCAGGACGTCCTCACGGTCGAATTTGGCATAAAGCAACGTATAATTCTAAGTATGGCACGATTTCACTTGCTTTGGGACTTTTCGAATCAAAACAAGTTAAACAAAACAAGTTCAAAACTGTTGTTGTCATTCTCTATTCTTCTGCACATCCAGACGGTCAATTCTAGCACAAAGCACCATACTGTTGTGGTCATGCCTGATTTTTGCAAGGAATTGTTCTTTTCCACTCAGAATAACTCAAACAAACTTGGATGAAGATCGGATCGACATGCTCGTCGTTTCTTTGGGACGCTTTGGCGGTTTAATTTTGAAAAAAGCAACGTACGATTCGTATTATGGCACGACTTCTCCTGGAATGGGGTTTCGAATCAAAACAACTCAAACAAAACAAGTTTGAAATCGTTGTTAGCTTGCTAATTGTTTCCTTTAGATGTCCTAACGGTCAAATTTGGAACAAAGCACCATACGGTTGTGATGAAGATCGGATTGACATGTTCGTCATTTCTTTTGGATGCTTTGATGCTGTAATTTGGAAAAAAGCAACGTACAATTCTGATTATGGCACGACTTCTCCCGGAATGGGATTTTTGAATTAGAACAACTCAAACTAAACTTGTTTAAAATCATCGATAGCTTGCTAATTGTTTCTTTTACTTGTCCAGATGGTCGAACTTGGCACAAAGCATCATACGGTTGTGATCATTCATGAGTGCAGCAAGGACGTCCTCACAGTCAAATTTGGCGTAAAGCAACGTATAATTCTAAGTATGGCACGATTTCACTTGGATTGGGACTTTTCGAATCAAAATAAGTCAAACGAAACAAGTTCGAAACCGTTGTTGTCATTCTCTATTCTTCTGGATATCCAGATGGTCAATTCAAGCACAAAGCACCATACGGTTGTGGTCATGCCTGATTTTTGTAAGGAATTGTTCTTTTGACTCAGAACAACTCCAACAAACATGGACGAAGATCGGATCGACATGTTCGTCGTTTCTTTGGGACGCTTTGCGGTTTAATTTCAAAAAAAGCAACGTATGATTCGTATTATGGCACGACTTCTCCTGGAATGTGGTTTTTGAATCAAAACAACGCAAATGAAACAAGTTTAAAATGGTTGGTAGCTTGCTAATTGTTTCCTTTAGATGTCCAAAAGGTCAAATTTGGAACAAAGCACCATACGGTTGTGATGAAGATCGGATTGACTTGTTCGTCATTTCTTTTGGATGCTTTGATGGTCTAATTTGGAAAAAAGCAACGTACGATTCTGATTATGGCACAACTTCTCAAGGAATAGGGTTTTTGAATTAGAACAACTCAAACTAAACTTGTTTAAAATCTTCGATAGCTTGCTAATTGTTTCTTTTACTTGTCCAGATGGTCGAATTTGGCACAAAGCACCATACGGTTGTGATCATTCATGAGTGCAGCAAGGACGTCGTCACGGTCGAATTTGGCATAAAGTAACGTATAATTCTAAGTATGGCACGATTTCACTTGGATTGGGACTTTTCGAATCAGAACAAGTCAAACGAAACAAGTTCGAAACCGTTGTTGTCATTCTCTATTCTCCTGCACATCCAGACGGTCAATTCTAGAACAAAGCAACATACTGTTGTGGTCATGCCTGATTTTTGCACGGAATTATTCTTTTCGACTCAGAACAACTCAAACAAACTTAGATGAAGATCGGATCGACATACTCGCCGTTTCTTTGGGACGTTTTGATGGTTTAATTTCAAAATAAGCAACGTACGATTCGTATTATGCCAGGACTTCTCCTGGAATGTGGTTTTCGAATCAAAACAACTCAAAGGAAACAAGTTTAAAATGGTTGGTAGCTTGCTAATTGTTTCCTTTAGATGTCCAAAAGGTCGAATTTGGAACAAAGCACCATACGGTTGTGATGAAGATCGGATTGACTTGTTCGTCATTTCTTTTGGATGCTTTGATGGTCTAATTTGGAAAAAAGCAACGTACGATTCTGATTATGGCACAACTTCTCAAGGAATAGGGTTTTTGAATTAGAACAACTCAAACTAAACTTGTTTAAAATCTTCGATAGCTTGCTAATTGTTTCTTTTACTTGTCCAGATGGTCGAATTTGGCACAAAGCACCATACGGTTGTGATCATTCATGAGTGCAGCAAGGACGTCGTCACGATCGAATTTGGCATAGAGCAACGTATAATTCTAAGTATGGCACGATTTCACTTGGATTGGGACTTTTCGAATCAAAACAAGTCAAACGAAACAAGTTCGAAACCGTTGTTGTCATTCTCTATTCTTCTGGATATCCAGATGGTCAATTCTTGCACAAAGCACCATACGGTTGTTTTCATGCCTAATTTTTGCAAGGAATTGTTCTTTTTGACTCAGAACAACTCCAACAAACATGGATGAAGATCGGATCGACATGTTCGTCGTTTCTTTGGGACGCTTTGCGGTTTAATTTCAAAAAAAGCAACGTATGATTCGTATTATGGCACGACTTCTCCTGGAATGTGGTTTTCGAATCAAAACAACGCAAATGAAACAAGTTTAAAATGGTTGGTAGCTTGCTAATTGTTTCCTTTAGATGTCCAAAAGGTCGAATTTGGAACAAAGCACCATACGGTTGTGATGAAGATCGGATTGACTTGTTCGTCATTTCTTTTGGATGCTTTGATGGTCTAATTTGGAAAAAAGCAACGTACGATTCTGATTATGGCACAACTTCTCAAGGAATAGGGTTTTTGAATTAGAACAACTCAAACTAAACTTGTTTAAAATCTTCGATAGCTTGCTAATTGTTTCTTTTACTTGTCCAGATGGTCGAATTTGGCACAAAGCATCATACGGTTGTGATCATTCATGAGTGCAGCAAGGACATCGTCACGGTCGAATTTGGCATAAAGCAACGTATAATTCTAAGTATGGCACGATTTCACTTGGATTGGGACTTTTCGAATTAAAACAAGTCAAATGAAACAAGTTTGAAACCGTTGTTGTCATTCTCTATTCTTCTGCACATCCAGACGGTCAATTCTAGAACAAAGCAACATACTGTTGTGGTCATGCCTGATTTTTGCACGGAATTATTCTTTTCGACTCAGAACAACTCAAACAAAGTTAGATGAAGATCGGATCGACATACTCGCCGTTTCTTTGGGACGTTTTGATGGTTTAATTTCAAAATAAGCAACGTACGATTCGTATTATGCCAGGACTTCTCCTGGAATGTGGTTTTCGAATCAAAACAACTCAAAGGAAACAAGTTTAAAATGGTTGGTAGGTTGCTAATTGTTTCCTTTAGATGTCCAAACGGTCAAATTTGGAACAAACCACCATACGGTTGTGATGAAGATTGGATTCACATGTTCAACATTTCTTTGGGATGTTTTGATGCACTAATTTGGAAAAAAGCAACGTACGATTCTTATTGTGGCACAACTTCTCCAGGAATTGGGTTTTTGAATTAGAACAACTCAAACTAGTTTAAAATCATCGACAGCTTGCTAATTGTTTCTTTTACTTGCCCAGATGGTCGAATTTCGCACAAAGCACCATACGGTTGTGATAATTCATCAGTGCAGCAAGGAATTACTCTTTTCGATTCAGGACCTCCTCACGGTCGAATTTGGCATAAAGCAACTTATAATTCTAAGTATGGCACGATTTCACTTGGATTGGGACTTTTCGAATCAAAACAAGTCGAACGAAAAGAGTTCGAAACCGTTGTTGTCATTCTCTATTCTTCTAGACATCCAGATGGTCAATTCTAGCACAAAGCACCATACGGTTGTAGTCATGCCTGATTTTTGTAATGAATTATTCTTTTCGACTCAAAACAACTCAAACAAACATGGATGAATATCAGATATACATGCTCATCGTTTCTTTGGGACGCTTTGATGGTTTAATTTCAAAAAAAGCAATGTACGATTCGTATTATGGGACGACTTCTCCTGTAATGTGGTTTTCGAATCAAAACAACTCAAATGAAATGAGTTTAAAATGGTTGGTAGCTTGTTAATTGTTTCCTTTAGATGTCCAAAAGGTCGAATTTGGAATAAAGCACCATACGGTTGTGATGAAGATCGGATTGACTTGTTCGCCATTTCTTTTGGATGCTTTGATGGTCTAATTTAGAAAAATGCAACTTAAGATTCTGATTATGGCACAACTTCTCCAGGAATGGGGTTTTTGAATCAGAACAACTCAAACTAAACTTGTCTAAAATCGTGGATAGCTGGCTAATGGTTTCTTTTAGTTGTCCAGATGGTCAAATTTCGCACAAAGCACCATACGGTTGTGATTATTCATGAGTGCAGCAAGGAATTACTCTTTTCGATTCAGGACGTCCTCACGGTCGAATTTGGCATAAAGCAACGTATAATTCTAAGTATGGCACGATTTCACTTGCTTTGGGACTTTTCGAATCAAAACAAGTTAAACAAAACAAGTTCAAAACTGTTGTTGTCATTCTCTATTCTTCTGCACATCCAGACGGTCAATTCTAGCACAAAGCACCATACTGTTGTGGTCATGCCTGATTTTTGCAAGGAATTGTTCTTTTCCACTCAGAATAACTCAAACAAACTTGGATGAAGATCGGATCGACATGCTCGTCGTTTCTTTGGGACGCTTTGGCGGTTTAATTTTGAAAAAAGCAACGTACGATTCGTATTATGGCACGACTTCTCCTGGAATGGGGTTTCGAATCAAAACAACTCAAACAAAACAAGTTTGAAATCGTTGTTAGCTTGCTAATTGTTTCCTTTAGATGTCCTAACGGTCAAATTTGGAACAAAGCACCATACGGTTGTGATGAAGATCGGATTGACATGTTCGTCATTTCTTTTGGATGCTTTGATGCTGTAATTTGGAAAAAAGCAACGTACAATTCTGATTATGGCACGACTTCTCCCGGAATGGGATTTTTGAATTAGAACAACTCAAACTAAACTTGTTTAAAATCATCGATAGCTTGCTAATTGTTTCTTTTACTTGTCCAGATGGTCGAACTTGGCACAAAGCATCATACGGTTGTGATCATTCATGAGTGCAGCAAGGACGTCCTCACAGTCAAATTTGGCGTAAAGCAACGTATAATTCTAAGTATGGCACGATTTCACTTGGATTGGGACTTTTCGAATCAAAATAAGTCAAACGAAACAAGTTCGAAACCGTTGTTGTCATTCTCTATTCTTCTGGATATCCAGATGGTCAATTCAAGCACAAAGCACCATACGGTTGTGGTCATGCCTGATTTTTGTAAGGAATTGTTCTTTTGACTCAGAACAACTCCAACAAACATGGACGAAGATCGGATCGACATGTTCGTCGTTTCTTTGGGACGCTTTGCGGTTTAATTTCAAAAAAAGCAACGTATGATTCGTATTATGGCACGACTTCTCCTGGAATGTGGTTTTTGAATCAAAACAACGCAAATGAAACAAGTTTAAAATGGTTGGTAGCTTGCTAATTGTTTCCTTTAGATGTCCAAAAGGTCAAATTTGGAACAAAGCACCATACGGTTGTGATGAAGATCGGATTGACTTGTTCGTCATTTCTTTTGGATGCTTTGATGGTCTAATTTGGAAAAAAGCAACGTACGATTCTGATTATGGCACAACTTCTCAAGGAATAGGGTTTTTGAATTAGAACAACTCAAACTAAACTTGTTTAAAATCTTCGATAGCTTGCTAATTGTTTCTTTTACTTGTCCAGATGGTCGAATTTGGCACAAAGCACCATACGGTTGTGATCATTCATGAGTGCAGCAAGGACGTCGTCACGGTCGAATTTGGCATAAAGTAACGTATAATTCTAAGTATGGCACGATTTCACTTGGATTGGGACTTTTCGAATCAGAACAAGTCAAACGAAACAAGTTCGAAACCGTTGTTGTCATTCTCTATTCTCCTGCACATCCAGACGGTCAATTCTAGAACAAAGCAACATACTGTTGTGGTCATGCCTGATTTTTGCACGGAATTATTCTTTTCGACTCAGAACAACTCAAACAAACTTAGATGAAGATCGGATCGACATACTCGCCGTTTCTTTGGGACGTTTTGATGGTTTAATTTCAAAATAAGCAACGTACGATTCGTATTATGCCAGGACTTCTCCTGGAATGTGGTTTTCGAATCAAAACAACTCAAAGGAAACAAGTTTAAAATGGTTGGTAGCTTGCTAATTGTTTCCTTTAGATGTCCAAAAGGTCGAATTTGGAACAAAGCACCATACGGTTGTGATGAAGATCGGATTGACTTGTTCGTCATTTCTTTTGGATGCTTTGATGGTCTAATTTGGAAAAAAGCAACGTACGATTCTGATTATGGCACAACTTCTCAAGGAATAGGGTTTTTGAATTAGAACAACTCAAACTAAACTTGTTTAAAATCTTCGATAGCTTGCTAATTGTTTCTTTTACTTGTCCAGATGGTCGAATTTGGCACAAAGCACCATACGGTTGTGATCATTCATGAGTGCAGCAAGGACGTCGTCACGATCGAATTTGGCATAGAGCAACGTATAATTCTAAGTATGGCACGATTTCACTTGGATTGGGACTTTTCGAATCAAAACAAGTCAAACGAAACAAGTTCGAAACCGTTGTTGTCATTCTCTATTCTTCTGGATATCCAGATGGTCAATTCTTGCACAAAGCACCATACGGTTGTTTTCATGCCTAATTTTTGCAAGGAATTGTTCTTTTTGACTCAGAACAACTCCAACAAACATGGATGAAGATCGGATCGACATGTTCGTCGTTTCTTTGGGACGCTTTGCGGTTTAATTTCAAAAAAAGCAACGTATGATTCGTATTATGGCACGACTTCTCCTGGAATGTGGTTTTCGAATCAAAACAACGCAAATGAAACAAGTTTAAAATGGTTGGTAGCTTGCTAATTGTTTCCTTTAGATGTCCAAAAGGTCGAATTTGGAACAAAGCACCATACGGTTGTGATGAAGATCGGATTGACTTGTTCGTCATTTCTTTTGGATGCTTTGATGGTCTAATTTGGAAAAAAGCAACGTACGATTCTGATTATGGCACAACTTCTCAAGGAATAGGGTTTTTGAATTAGAACAACTCAAACTAAACTTGTTTAAAATCTTCGATAGCTTGCTAATTGTTTCTTTTACTTGTCCAGATGGTCGAATTTGGCACAAAGCATCATACGGTTGTGATCATTCATGAGTGCAGCAAGGACATCGTCACGGTCGAATTTGGCATAAAGCAACGTATAATTCTAAGTATGGCACGATTTCACTTGGATTGGGACTTTTCGAATTAAAACAAGTCAAATGAAACAAGTTTGAAACCGTTGTTGTCATTCTCTATTCTTCTGCACATCCAGACGGTCAATTCTAGAACAAAGCAACATACTGTTGTGGTCATGCCTGATTTTTGCACGGAATTATTCTTTTCGACTCAGAACAACTCAAACAAAGTTAGATGAAGATCGGATCGACATACTCGCCGTTTCTTTGGGACGTTTTGATGGTTTAATTTCAAAATAAGCAACGTACGATTCGTATTATGCCAGGACTTCTCCTGGAATGTGGTTTTCGAATCAAAACAACTCAAAGGAAACAAGTTTAAAATGGTTGGTAGGTTGCTAATTGTTTCCTTTAGATGTCCAAACGGTCAAATTTGGAACAAACCACCATACGGTTGTGATGAAGATTGGATTCACATGTTCAACATTTCTTTGGGATGTTTTGATGCACTAATTTGGAAAAAAGCAACGTACGATTCTTATTGTGGCACAACTTCTCCAGGAATTGGGTTTTTGAATTAGAACAACTCAAACTAGTTTAAAATCATCGACAGCTTGCTAATTGTTTCTTTTACTTGCCCAGATGGTCGAATTTCGCACAAAGCACCATACGGTTGTGATAATTCATCAGTGCAGCAAGGAATTACTCTTTTCGATTCAGGACCTCCTCACGGTCGAATTTGGCATAAAGCAACTTATAATTCTAAGTATGGCACGATTTCACTTGGATTGGGACTTTTCGAATCAAAACAAGTCGAACGAAAAGAGTTCGAAACCGTTGTTGTCATTCTCTATTCTTCTAGACATCCAGATGGTCAATTCTAGCACAAAGCACCATACGGTTGTAGTCATGCCTGATTTTTGTAATGAATTATTCTTTTCGACTCAAAACAACTCAAACAAACATGGATGAATATCAGATATACATGCTCATCGTTTCTTTGGGACGCTTTGATGGTTTAATTTCAAAAAAAGCAATGTACGATTCGTATTATGGGACGACTTCTCCTGTAATGTGGTTTTCGAATCAAAACAACTCAAATGAAATGAGTTTAAAATGGTTGGTAGCTTGTTAATTGTTTCCTTTAGATGTCCAAAAGGTCGAATTTGGAATAAAGCACCATACGGTTGTGATGAAGATCGGATTGACTTGTTCGCCATTTCTTTTGGATGCTTTGATGGTCTAATTTAGAAAAATGCAACTTAAGATTCTGATTATGGCACAACTTCTCCAGGAATGGGGTTTTTGAATCAGAACAACTCAAACTAAACTTGTCTAAAATCGTGGATAGCTGGCTAATGGTTTCTTTTAGTTGTCCAGATGGTCAAATTTCGCACAAAGCACCATACGGTTGTGATTATTCATGAGTGCAGCAAGGAATTACTCTTTTCGATTCAGGACGTCCTCACGGTCGAATTTGGCATAAAGCAACGTATAATTCTAAGTATGGCACGATTTCACTTGCTTTGGGACTTTTCGAATCAAAACAAGTTAAACGAAACAAGTTCAAAACTGTTGTTGTCATTCTCTATTCTTCTGCACATCCAGACGGTCAATTCTAGCACAAAGCACCATACTGTTGTGGTCATGCCTGATTTTTGCAAGGAATTGTTCTTTTCCACTCAGAATAACTCAAACAAACTTGGATGAAGATCGGATCGACATGCTCGTCGTTTCTTTGGGACGCTTTGGCGGTTTAATTTTGAAAAAAGCAACGTACGATTCGTATTATGGCACGACTTCTCCTGGAATGGGGTTTCGAATCAAAACAACTCAAACAAAACAAGTTTGAAATCGTTGTTAGCTTGCTAATTGTTTCCTTTAGATGTCCTAACGGTCAAATTTGGAACAAAGCACCATACGGTTGTGATGAAGATCGGATTGACATGTTCGTCATTTCTTTTGGATGCTTTGATGCTGTAATTTGGAAAAAAGCAACGTACAATTCTGATTATGGCACGACTTCTCCCGGAATGGGATTTTTGAATTAGAACAACTCAAACTAAACTTGTTTAAAATCATCGATAGCTTGCTAATTGTTTCTTTTACTTGTCCAGATGGTCGAACTTGGCACAAAGCATCATACGGTTGTGATCATTCATGAGTGCAGCAAGGACGTCCTCACAGTCAAATTTGGCGTAAAGCAACGTATAATTCTAAGTATGGCACGATTTCACTTGGATTGGGACTTTTCGAATCAAAATAAGTCAAACGAAACAAGTTCGAAACCGTTGTTGTCATTCTCTATTCTTCTGGATATCCAGATGGTCAATTCAAGCACAAAGCACCATACGGTTGTGGTCATGCCTGATTTTTGTAAGGAATTGTTCTTTTGACTCAGAACAACTCCAACAAACATGGACGAAGATCGGATCGACATGTTCGTCGTTTCTTTGGGACGCTTTGCGGTTTAATTTCAAAAAAAGCAACGTATGATTCGTATTATGGCACGACTTCTCCTGGAATGTGGTTTTTGAATCAAAACAACGCAAATGAAACAAGTTTAAAATGGTTGGTAGCTTGCTAATTGTTTCCTTTAGATGTCCAAAAGGTCAAATTTGGAACAAAGCACCATACGGTTGTGATGAAGATCGGATTGACTTGTTCGTCATTTCTTTTGGATGCTTTGATGGTCTAATTTGGAAAAAAGCAA
The DNA here is from genome assembly GCA_026545225.1 of Cornus controversa. NCBI lineage: Eukaryota > Viridiplantae > Streptophyta > Magnoliopsida > Cornales > Cornaceae > Cornus > Cornus controversa. The sequence continues at coordinate 12,840,001 of CM048852.1, forward strand.
CGTACGATTCTGATTATGGCACAACTTCTCAAGGAATAGGGTTTTTGAATTAGAACAACTCAAACTAAACTTGTTTAAAATCTTCGATAGCTTGCTAATTGTTTCTTTTACTTGTCCAGATGGTCGAATTTGGCACAAAGCACCATACGGTTGTGATCATTCATGAGTGCAGCAAGGACGTCGTCACGGTTGAATTTGGCATAAAGTAACGTATAATTCTAAGTATGGCACGATTTCACTTGGATTGGGACTTTTCGAATCAGAACAAGTCAAACGAAACAAGTTCGAAACCGTTGTTGTCATTCTCTATTCTCCTGCACATCCAGACGGTCAATTCTAGAACAAAGCAACATACTGTTGTGGTCATGCCTGATTTTTGCACGGAATTATTCTTTTCGACTCAGAACAACTCAAACAAACTTAGATGAAGATCGGATCGACATACTCGCCGTTTCTTTGGGACGTTTTGATGGTTTAATTTCAAAATAAGCAACGTACGATTCGTATTATGCCAGGACTTCTCCTGGAATGTGGTTTTCGAATCAAAACAACTCAAAGGAAACAAGTTTAAAATGGTTGGTAGCTTGCTAATTGTTTCCTTTAGATGTCCAAAAGGTCGAATTTGGAACAAAGCACCATACGGTTGTGATGAAGATCGGATTGACTTGTTCGTCATTTCTTTTGGATGCTTTGATGGTCTAATTTGGAAAAAAGCAACGTACGATTCTGATTATGGCACAACTTCTCAAGGAATAGGGTTTTTGAATTAGAACAACTCAAACTAAACTTGTTTAAAATCTTCGATAGCTTGCTAATTGTTTCTTTTACTTGTCCAGATGGTCGAATTTGGCACAAAGCACCATACGGTTGTGATCATTCATGAGTGCAGCAAGGACGTCGTCACGATCGAATTTGGCATAGAGCAACGTATAATTCTAAGTATGGCACGATTTCACTTGGATTGGGACTTTTCGAATCAAAACAAGTCAAACGAAACAAGTTCGAAACAGTTGTTGTCATTCTCTATTCTTCTGGATATCCAGATGGTCAATTCTTGCACAAAGCACCATACGGTTGTTTTCATGCCTAATTTTTGCAAGGAATTGTTCTTTTTGACTCAGAACAACTCCAACAAACATGGATGAAGATTTGATCGACATGTTCGTCGTTTCTTTGGGACGCTTTGCGGTTTAATTTCAAAAAAAGCAACGTATGATTCGTATTATGGCACGACTTCTCCTGGAATGTGGTTTTCGAATCAAAACAACGCAAATGAAACAAGTTTAAAATGGTTGGTAGCTTGCTAATTGTTTCCTTTAGATGTCCAAAAGGTCGAATTTGGAACAAAGCATCATACGGTTGTGATGAAGATCGGATTGACTTGTTCGTCATTTCTTTTGGATGCTTTGATGGTCTAATTTGGAAAAAAGCAACGTACGATTCTGATTATGGCACAACTTCTCAAGGAATAGGGTTTTTGAATTAGAACAACTCAAACTAAACTTGTTTAAAATCTTCGATAGCTTGCTAATTGTTTCTTTTACTTGTCCAGATGGTCGAATTTGGCACAAAGCACCATACGGTTGTGATCATTCATGAGTGCAGCAAGGACATCGTCACGGTCGAATTTGGCATAAAGCAACGTATAATTCTAAGTATGGCACGATTTCACTTGGATTGGGACTTTTCGAATTAAAACAAGTCAAATGAAACAAGTTTGAAACCGTTGTTGTCATTCTCTATTCTTCTGCACATCCAGACGGTCAATTCTAGAACAAAGCAACATACTGTTGTGGTCATGCCTGATTTTTGCACGGAATTATTCTTTTCGACTCAGAACAACTCAAACAAACTTAGATGAAGATCGGATCGACATACTCGCCGTTTCTTTGGGACGTTTTGATGGTTTAATTTCAAAATAAGCAACGTACGATTCGTATTATGCCAGGACTTCTCCTGGAATGTGGTTTTCGAATCAAAACAACTCAAAGGAAACAAGTTTAAAATGGTTGGTAGCTTGCTAATTGTTTCCTTTAGATGTCCAAACGGTCAAATTTGGAACAAACCACCATACGGTTGTGATGAAGATTGGATTCACATGTTCAACATTTCTTTGGGATGTTTTGATGCACTAATTTGGAAAAAAGCAACGTACGATTCTTATTGTGGCACAACTTCTCCAGGAATTGGGTTTTTGAATTAGAACAACTCAAACTAGTTTAAAATCATCGACAGCTTGCTAATTGTTTCTTTTACTTGCCCAGATGGTCGAATTTCGCACAAAGCACCATACGGTTGTGATAATTCATCAGTGCAGCAAGGAATTACTCTTTTCGATTCAGGACCTCCTCACGGTCGAATTTGGCATAAAGCAACTTATAATTCTAAGTATGGCACGATTTCACTTGGATTGGGACTTTTCGAATCAAAACAAGTCGAACGAAAAGAGTTCGAAACCGTTGTTGTCATTCTCTATTCTTCTAGACATCCAGATGGTCAATTCTAGCACAAAGCACCATACGGTTGTAGTCATGCCTGATTTTTGTAATGAATTATTCTTTTCGACTCAAAACAACTCAAACAAACATGGATGAATATCAGATATACATGCTCATCGTTTCTTTGGGACGCTTTGATGGTTTAATTTCAAAAAAAGCAATGTACGATTCGTATTATGGGACGACTTCTCCTGTAATGTGGTTTTCGAATCAAAACAACTCAAATGAAATGAGTTTAAAATGGTTGGTAGCTTGTTAATTGTTTCCTTTAGATGTCCAAAAGGTCGAATTTGGAATAAAGCACCATACGGTTGTGATGAAGATCGGATTGACTTGTTCGCCATTTCTTTTGGATGCTTTGATGGTCTAATTTAGAAAAATGCAACTTAAGATTCTGATTATGGCACAACTTCTCCAGGAATGGGGTTTTTGAATCAGAACAACTCAAACTAAACTTGTCTAAAATCGTGGATAGCTGGCTAATGGTTTCTTTTAGTTGTCCAGATGGTCAAATTTCGCACAAAGCACCATACGGTTGTGATTATTCATGAGTGCAGCAAGGAATTACTCTTTTCGATTCAGGACGTCCTCACGGTCGAATTTGGCATAAAGCAACGTATAATTCTAAGTATGGCACGATTTCACTTGCTTTGGGACTTTTCGAATCAAAACAAGTTAAACGAAACAAGTTCAAAACTGTTGTTGTCATTCTCTATTCTTCTGCACATCCAGACGGTCAATTCTAGCACAAAGCACCATACTGTTGTGGTCATGCCTGATTTTTGCAAGGAATTGTTCTTTTCCACTCAGAATAACTCAAACAAACTTGGATGAAGATCGGATCGAAATGCTCGTCGTTTCTTTGGGACGCTTTGGCGGTTTAATTTTGAAAAAAGCAACGTACGATTCGTATTATGGCACGACTTCTCCTGGAATGGGGTTTCGAATCAAAACAACTCAAACAAAACAAGTTTGAAATCGTTGTTAGCTTGCTAATTGTTTCCTTTAGATGTCCTAACGGTCAAATTTGGAACAAAGCACCATACGGTTGTGATGAAGATCGGATTGACATGTTCGTCATTTCTTTTGGATGCTTTGATGCTGTAATTTGGAAAAAAGCAACGTACAATTCTGATTATGGCACGACTTCTCCCGGAATGGGATTTTTGAATTAGAACAACTCAAACTAAACTTGTTTAAAATCATCGATAGCTTGCTAATTGTTTCTTTTACTTGTCCAGATGGTCGAACTTGGCACAAAGCATCATACGGTTGTGATCATTCATGAGTGCAGCAAGGACGTCCTCACAGTCAAATTTGGCGTAAAGCAACGTATAATTCTAAGTATGGCACGATTTCACTTGGATTGGGACTTTTCGTATCAAAATAAGTCAAACGAAACAAGTTCGAAATCGTTGTTGTCATTCTCTATTCTTCTGGATATCCAGATGGTCAATTCTAGCACAAAGCACCATACGGTTGTGGTCATGCCTGATTTTTGCAAGGAATTGTTCTTTTGACTCAGAACAACTCCAACAAACATGGACGAAGATCGGATCGACATGTTCGTCGTTTCTTTGGGACGCTTTGCGGTTTAATTTCAAAAAAAGCAACGTATGATTCGTATTATGGCACGACTTCTCCTGGAATGTGGTTTTCGAATCAAAACAACGCAAATGAAACAAGTTTAAAATGGTTGGTAGCTTGCTAATTGTTTCCTTTAGATGTCCAAAAGGTCGAATTTGGAACAAAGCACCATACGGTTGTGATGAAGATCGGATTGACTTGTTCGTCATTTCTTTTGGATGCTTTGATGGTCTAATTTGGAAAAAAGCAACGTACGATTCTGATTATGGCACAACTTCTCAAGGAATAGGGTTTTTGAATTAGAACAACTCAAACTAAACTTGTTTAAAATCTTCGATAGCTTGCTAATTGTTTCTTTTACTTGTCCAGATGGTCGAATTTGGCACAAAGCACCATACGGTTGTGATCATTCATGAGTGCAGCAAGGACGTCGTCACGGTCGAATTTGGCATAAAGTAACGTATAATTCTAAGTATGGCACGATTTCACTTGGATTGGGACTTTTCGAATCCGAACAAGTCAAACGAAACAAGTTCGAAACCGTTGTTGTCATTCTCTATTCTCCTGCACATCCAGACGGTCAATTCTAGAACAAAGCAACATACTGTTGTGGTCATGCCTGATTTTTGCACGGAATTATTCTTTTCGACTCAGAACAACTCAAACAAACTTAGATGAAGATCGGATCGACATACTCGCCGTTTCTTTGGGACGTTTTGATGGTTTAATTTCAAAATAAGCAACGTACGATTCGTATTATGCCAGGACTTCTCCTGGAATGTGGTTTTCGAATCAAAACAACTCAAAGGAAACAAGTTTAAAATGGTTGGTAGCTTGCTAATTGTTTCCTTTAGATGTCCAAAAGGTCGAATTTGGAACAAAGCACCATACGGTTGTGATGAAGATCGGATTGACTTGTTCGTCATTTCTTTTGGATGCTTTGATGGTCTAATTTGGAAAAAAGCAACGTACGATTCTGATTATGGCACAACTTCTCAAGGAATAGGGTTTTTGAATTAGAACAACTCAAACTAAACTTGTTTAAAATCTTTGATAGCTTGCTAATTGTTTCTTTTACTTGTCCAGATGGTCGAATTTGGCACAAAGCACCATACGGTTGTGATCATTCATGAGTGCAGCAAGGACATCGTCACGGTCGAATTTGGCATAAAGCAACGTATAATTCTAAGTATGGAACGATTTCACTTGGATTGGGACTTTTCGAATTAAAACAAGTCAAATGAAACAAGTTTGAAACCGTTGTTGTCATTCTCTATTCTTCTGCACATCCAGACGGTCAATTCTAGAACAAAGCAACATACTGTTGTGGTCATGCCTGATTTTTGCACGGAATTATTCTTTTCGACTCAGAACAACTCAAACAAACTTAGATGAAGATCGGATCGACATACTCGCCGTTTCTTTGGGACGTTTTGATTTTTTAATTTCAAAATAAGCAACGTACGATTCGTATTATGCCAGGACTTCTCCTGGAATGTGGTTTTCGAATCAAAACAACTCAAAGGAAACAAGTTTAAAATGGTTGGTAGCTTGCTAATTGTTTCCTTTAGATGTCCAAACGGTCAAATTTGGAACAAACCACCATACGGTTGTGATGAAGATTGGATTCACATGTTCAACATTTCTTTGGGATGTTTTGATGCACTAATTTGGAAAAAAGCAACGTACGATTCTTATTATGGCACAACTTCTCCAGGAATTGGGTTTTTGAATTAGAACAACTCAAACTAGTTTAAAATCATCGACAGCTTGCTAATTGTTTCTTTTACTTGCCCAGATGTCGAATTTCGCACAAAGCACCATACGGTTGTGATAATTCATCAGTGCAGCAAGGAATTACTCTTTTCGATTCAGGACCTCCTCACGGTCGAATTTGGCATAAAGCAACTTATAATTCTAAGTATGGCACGATTTCACTTGGATTGGGACTTTTCGAATCAAAACAAGTCGAACGAAAAGAGTTCGAAACCGTTGTTGTCATTCTCTATTCTTCTAGACATTCAGATGGTCAATTCTAGCACAAAGCACCATACGGTTGTAGTCATGCCTGATTTTTGTAATGAATTATTCTTTTCGACTCAAAACAACTCAAACAAACATGGATGAATATCAGATATACATGCTCATCGTTTCTTTGGGACGCTTTGATGGTTTAATTTAAAAAAAAGCAATGTACGATTCGTATTATGGGACGACTTCTCCTGTAATGTGGTTTTCGAATCAAAACAACTCAAATGAAATGAGTTTAAAATGGTTGGTAGCTTGTTAATTGTTTCCTTTAGATGTCCAAAAGGTCGAATTTGGAATAAAGCACCATACGGTTGTGATGAAGATCGGATTGACTTGTTCGCCATTTCTTTTGGATGCTTTGATGGTCTAATTTAGAAAAATGCAACTTAAGATTCTGATTATGGCACAACTTCTCCAGGAATGGGGTTTTTGAATCAGAACAACTCAAACTAAACTTGTCTAAAATCGTGGATAGCTGGCTAATGGTTTCTTTTAGTTGCCCAGATGGTCAAATTTCGCACAAAGCACCATACGGTTGTGATTATTCATGAGTGCAGCAAGGAATTACTCTTTTCGATTCAGGACGTCCTCACGGTCGAATTTGGCATAAAGCAACGTATAATTCTAAGTATGGCACGATTTCACTTGCTTTGGGACTTTTCGAATCAAAACAAGTTAAACGAAACAAGTTCAAAACTGTTGTTGTCATTCTCTATTCTTCTGCACATCCAGACGGTCAATTCTAGCACAAAGCACCATACTGTTGTGGTCATGCCTGATTTTTGCAAGGAATTGTTCTTTTTCACTCAGAATAACTCAAACAAACTTGGATGAAGATCGGATCGACATGCTCGTCGTTTCTTTGGGACGCTTTGGCGGTTTAATTTTGAAAAAAGCAACGTACGATTCGTATTATGGCACGACTTCTCCTGGAATGGGGTTTCGAATCAAAACAACTCAAACAAAACAAGTTTGAAATCGTTGTTAGCTTGCTAATTGTTTCCTTTAGATGTCCTAACGGTCAAATTTGGAACAAAGCACCATACGGTTGTGATGAAGATCGGATTGACATGTTCGTCATTTCTTTTGGATGCTTTGATGCTGTAATTTGGAAAAAAGCAACGTACAATTCTGATTATGGCACGACTTCTCCCGGAATGGGATTTTTGAATTAGAACAACTCAAACTAAACTTGTTTAAAATCATCGATAGCTTGCTAATTGTTTCTTTTACTTGTCCAGATGGTCGAACTTGGCACAAATCATCATACGGTTGTGATCATTCATGAGTGCAGCAAGGACGTCCTCACAGTCAAATTTGGCGTAAAGCAACGTATAATTCTAAGTATGGCACGATTTCACTTGGATTGGGACTTTTCGTATCAAAATAAGTCAAACGAAACAAGTTCGAAACCGTTGTTGTCATTCTCTATTCTTCTGGATATCCAAATGGTCAATTCAAGCACAAAGCACCATACGGTTGTGGTCATGCCTGATTTTTGCAAGGAATTGTTCTTTTGACTCAGAACAACTCCAACAAACATGGACGAAGATCGGATCGACATGTTCGTCGTTTCTTTGGGACGCTTTGCGGTTTAATTTCAAAAAAAGCAACGTATGATTCGTATTATGGCACGACTTCTCCTGGAATGTGGTTTTCGAATCAAAACAACGCAAATGAAACAAGTTTAAAATGGTTGGTAGCTTGCTAATTGTTTCCTTTAGATGTCCAAAAGGTCGAATTTGGAACAAAGCACCATACGGTTGTGATGAAGATCGGATTGACTTGTTCGTCATTTCTTTTGGATGCTTTGATGGTCTAATTTGGAAAAAAGCAACGTACGATTCTGATTATGGCACAACTTCTCAAGGAATAGGGTTTTTGAATTAGAACAACTCAAACTAAACTTGTTTAAAATCTTCGATAGCTTGCTAATTGTTTCTTTTACTTGTCCAGATGGTCGAATTTGGCACAAAGCACCATACGGTTGTGATCATTCATGAGTGCAGCAAGGACGTCGTCACGGTCGAATTTGGCATAAAGTAACGTATAATTCTAAGTATGGCACGATTTCACTTGGATTGGGACTTTTCGAATCCGAACAAGTCAAACGAAACAAGTTCGAAACCGTTGTTGTCATTCTCTATTCTCCTGCACATCCAGACGGTCAATTCTAGAACAAAGCAACATACTGTTGTGGTCATGCCTGATTTTTGCACGGAATTATTCTTTTCGACTCAGAACAACTCAAACAAACTTAGATGAAGATCGGATCGACATACTCGCCGTTTCTTTGGGACGTTTTGATGGTTTAATTTCAAAATAAGCAACGTACGATTCGTATTATGCCAGGACTTCTCCTGGAATGTGGTTTTCGAATCAAAACAACTCAAAGGAAACAAGTTTAAAATGGTTGGTAGCTTGCTAATTGTTTCCTTTAGATGTCCAAAAGGTCGAATTTGGAACAAAGCACCATACGGTTGTGATGAAGATCGGATTGACTTGTTCGTCATTTCTTTTGGATGCTTTGATGGTCTAATTTGGAAAAAAGCAACGTACGATTCTGATTATGGCACAACTTCTCAAGGAATAGGGTTTTTGAATTAGAACAACTCAAACTAAACTTGTTTAAAATCTTCGATAGCTTGCTAATTGTTTCTTTTACTTGTCCAGATGGTCGAATTTGGCACAAAGCACCATACGGTTGTGATCATTCATGAGTGCAGCAAGGACGTCGTCACGATCGAATTTGGCATAGAGCAACGTATAATTCTAAGTATGGCACGATTTCACTTGGATTGGGACTTTTCGAATCAAAACAAGTCAAACGAAAGAAGTTCGAAACCGTTGTTGTCATTCTCTATTCTTCTGGATATCCAGATGGTCAATTCTTGCACAAAGCACCATACGGTTGTTTTCATGCCTAATTTTTGCAAGGAATTGTTCTTTTTGACTCAGAACAACTCCAACAAACATGGATGAAGATCGGATCGACATGTTCGTCGTTTCTTTGGGACGCTTTGCGGTTTAATTTCAAAAAAAGCAACGTATGATTCGTATTATGGCACGACTTCTCCTGGAATGTGGTTTTCGAATCAAAACAACGCAAATGAAACAAGTTTAAAATGGTTGGTAGCTTGCTAATTGTTTCCTTTAGATGTCCAAAAGGTCGAATTTGGAACAAAGCACCATACGGTTGTGATGAAGATCGGATTGACTTGTTCGTCATTTCTTTTGGATGCTTTGATGGTCTAATTTGGAAAAAAGCAACGTACGATTCTGATTATGGCACAACTTCTCAAGGAATAGGGTTTTTGAATTAGAACAACTCAAACTAAACTTGTTTAAAATCTTCGATAGCTTGCTAATTGTTTCTTTTACTTGTCCAGATGGTCGAATTTGGCACAAAGCATCATACGGTTGTGATCATTCATGAGTGCAGCAAGGACATCGTCACGGTCGAATTTGGCATAAAGCAACGTATAATTCTAAGTATGGCACGATTTCACTTGGATTGGGACTTTTCAAATCCGAACAAGTCAAACGAAACAAGTTCGAAACCGTTGTTGTCATTCTCTATTCTCCTGCACATCCAGACGGTCAATTCTAGAACAAAGCAACATACTGTTGTGGTCATGCCTGATTTTTGCACGGAATTATTCTTTTCGACTCAGAACAACTCAAACAAACTTAGATGAAGATCGGATCGACATACTCGCCGTTTCTTTGGGACGTTTTGATGGTTTAATTTCAAAATAAGCAACGTACGATTCGTATTATTCCAGGACTTCTCCTGGAATGTGGTTTTCGAATCAAAACAACTCAAAGGAAACAAGTTTAAAATGGTTGGTAGCTTGCTAATTGTTTCCTTTAGATGTCCAAAAGGTCGAATTTGGAACAAAGCACCATACGGTTGTGATGAAGATCGGATTGACTTGTTCGTCATTTCTTTTGGATGCTTTGATGGTCTAATTTGGAAAAAAGCAACGTACGATTCTGATTATGGCACAACTTCTCAAGGAATAGGGTTTTTGAATTAGAACAACTCAAACTAAACTTGTTTAAAATCTTCGATAGCTTGCTAATTGTTTCTTTTAGTTGTCCAGATGGTCAAATTTCGCACAAAGCACCATACGGTTGTGATTATTCATGAGTGCAGCAAGGAATTACTCTTTTCGATTCAGGACGTCCTCACGGTCGAATTTGGCATAAAGCAACGTATAATTCTAAGTATGGCACGATTTCACTTGCTTTGGGACTTTTCGAATCAAAACAAGTTAAACGAAACAAGTTCAAAACTGTTGTTGTCATTCTCTATTCTTCTGCACATCCAGACGGTCAATTCTAGCACAAAGCACCATACTGTTGTGGTCATGCCTGATTTTTGCAAGGAATTGTTCTTTTCCACTCAGAATAACTCAAACAAACTTGGATGAAGATCGGATCGACATGCTCGTCGTTTCTTTGGGACGCTTTGGCGGTTTAATTTTGAAAAAAGCAACGTACGATTCGTATTATGGCACGACTTCTCCTGGAATGGGGTTTCGAATCAAAACAACTCAAACAAAACAAGTTTGAAATCGTTGTTAGCTTGCTAATTGTTTCCTTTAGATGTCCTAACGGTCAAATTTGGAACAAAGCACCATACGGTTGTGATGAAGATCGGATTGACATGTTCGTCATTTCTTTTGGATGCTTTGATGCTGTAATTTGGAAAAAAGCAACGTACAATTCTGATTATGGCACGACTTCTCCCGGAATGGGATTTTTGAATTAGAACAACTCAAACTAAACTTGTTTAAAATCATCGATAGCTTGCTAATTGTTTCTTTTACTTGTCCAGATGGTCGAACTTGGCACAAAGCATCATACGGTTGTGATCATTCATGAGTGCAGCAAGGACGTCCTCACAGTCAAATTTGGCGTAAAGCAACGTATAATTCTAAGTATGGCACGATTTCACTTGGATTGGGACTTTTCGTATCAAAATAAGTCAAACGAAACAAGTTCGAAACCGTTGTTGTCATTCTCTATTCTTCTGGATATCCAAATGGTCAATTCAAGCACAAAGCACCATACGGTTGTGGTCATGCCTGATTTTTGCAAGGAATTGTTCTTTTGACTCAGAACAACTCCAACAAACATGGACGAAGATCGGATCGACATGTTCGTCGTTTCTTTGGGACGCTTTGCGGTTTAATTTCAAAAAAAGCAACGTATGATTCGTATTATGGCACGACTTCTCCTGGAATGTGGTTTTCGAATCAAAACAACGCAAATGAAACAAGTTTAAAATGGTTGGTAGCTTGCTAATTGTTTCCTTTAGATGTCCAAAAGGTCGAATTCGGAACAAAGCACCATACGGTTGTCATGAAGATCGGATTGACTTGTTCGTCATTTCTTTTGGATGCTTTGATGGTCTAATTTGGAAAAAAGCAACGTACGATTCTGATTATGGCACAACTTCTCAAGGAATAGGGTTTTTGAATTAGAACAACTCAAACTAAACTTGTTTAAAATCTTCGATAGCTTGCTAATTGTTTCTTTTACTTGTCCAGATGGTCGAATTTGGCACAAAGCACCATACGGTTGTGATCATTCATGAGTGCAGCAAGGACGTCGTCACGGTCGAATTTGGCATAAAGTAACGTATAATTCTAAGTATGGCACGATTTCACTTGGATTGGGACTTTTCGAATCCGAACAAGTCAAACGAAACAAGTTCGAAACCGTTGTTGTCATTCTCTATTCTCCTGCACATCCAGACGGTCAATTCTAGAACAAAGCAACATACTGTTGTGGTCATGCCTGATTTTTGCACGGAATTATTCTTTTCGACTCAGAACAACTCAAACAAACTTAGATGAAGATCGGATCGACATACTCGCCGTTTCTTTGGGACGTTTTGATGGTTTAATTTCAAAATAAGCAACGTACGATTCGTATTATGCCAGGACTTCTCCTGGAATGTGGTTTTCGAATCAAAACAACGCAAATGAAACAAGTTTAATATGGTTGGTAGCTTGCTAATTGTTTCCTTTAGATGTCCAAAAGGGAATTTGGAACAAAGCACCATACGGTTGTGATGAAGATCGGATTGACTTGTTCGTCATTTCTTTTGGATGCTTTGATGGTCTAATTTGAAAAAAAGCAACGTACGATTCTGATTATGGCACAACTTCTCAAGGAATAGGGTTTTTGAATTAGAACAACTCAAACTAAACTTGTTTAAAATCTTCGATAGCTTGCTAATTGTTTCTTTTACTTGTCCAGATGGTCGAATTTGGCACAAAGCACCATACGGTTGTGATCATTCATGAGTGCAGCAAGGACATCGTCACGGTCGAATTTGGCATAAAGCAACGTATAATTCTAAGTATGGCACGATTTCACTTGGATTGGGACTTTTCGAATTAAAACAAGTCAAATGAAACAAGTTTGAAACCGTTGTTGTCATTCTCTATTCTTCTGCACATCCAGACGGTCAATTCTAGAACAAAGCAACATACTGTTGTGGTCATGCCTGATTTTTGCACGGAATTATTCTTTTCGACTCAGAACAACTCAAACAAACTTAGATGAAGATCGGATCGACATACTCGCCGTTTCTTTGGGACGTTTTGATGGTTTAATTTCAAAATAAGCAACGTACGATTCGTATTATGCCAGGACTTCTCCTGGAATGTGGTTTTCGAATCAAAACAACTCAAAGGAAACAAGTTTAAAATGGTTGGTAGCTTGCTAATTGTTTCCTTTAGATGTCCAAACGGTCAAATTTGGAACAAACCACCATACGGTTGTGATGAAGATTGGATTCACATGTTCAACATTTCTTTGGGATGTTTTGATGCACTAATTTGGAAAAAAGCAACGTACGATTCTTATTGTGGCACAACTTCTCCAGGAATTGGGTTTTTGAATTAGAACAACTCAAACTAGTTTAAAATCATCCACAGCATGCTAATTGTTTCTTTTACTTGCCCAGATGGTCGAATTTCGCACAAAGCACCATACGGTTGTGATAATTCATCAGTGCAGCAAGGAATTACTCTTTTCGATTCAGGACCTCCTCACGGTCGAATTTGGCATAAAGCAACTTATAATTCTAAGTATGGCACGATTTCACTTGGATTGGGACTTTTCGAATCAAAACAAGTCGAACGAAAAGAGTTCGAAACCGTTGTTGTCATTCTCTATTCTTCTAGACATCCAGATGGTCAATTCTAGCACAAAGCACCATACGGTTGTAGTCATGCCTGATTTTTGTAATGAATTATTCTTTTCGACTCAAAACAACTCAAACAAACATGGATGAATATCAGATATACATGCTCATCGTTTCTTTGGGACGCTTTGATGGTTTAATTTCAAAAAAAGCAATGTACGATTCGTATTATGGGACGACTTCTCCTGTAATGTGGTTTTCGAATCAAAACAACTCAAATGAAATGAGTTTAAAATGGTTGGTAGCTTGTTAATTGTTTCCTTTAGATGTCCAAAAGGTCGAATTTGGAATAAAGCACCATACGGTTGTGATGAAGATCGGATTGACTTGTTCGCCATTTCTTTTGGATGCTTTGATGGTCTAATTTAGAAAAATGCAACTTAAGATTCTGATTATGGCACAACTTCTCCAGGAATGGGGTTTTTGAATCAGAACAACTCAAACTAAACTTGTCTAAAATCGTGGATAGCTGGCTAATGGTTTCTTTTAGTTGTCCAGATGGTCAAATTTCGCACAAAGCACCATACGGTTGTGATTATTCATGAGTGCAGCAAGGAATTACTCTTTTCGATTCAGGACGTCCTCACGGTCGAATTTGGCATAAAGCAACGTATAATTCTAAGTATGGCACGATTTCACTTGCTTTGGGACTTTTCGAATCAAAACAAGTTAAACGAAACAAGTTCAAAACTGTTGTTGTCATTCTCTATTCTTCTGCACATCCAGACGGTCAATTCTAGCACAAAGCACCATACTGTTGTGGTCATGCCTGATTTTTGCAAGGAATTGTTCTTTTCCACTCAGAATAACTCAAACAAACTTGGATAAAGATCGGATCGACATGCTCGTCGTTTCTTTGGGACGCTTTGGCGGTTTAATTTTGAAAAAAGCAACGTACGATTCGTATTATGGCACGACTTCTCCTGGAATGGGGTTTCGAATCAAAACAACTCAAACAAAACAAGTTTGAAATCGTTGTTAGCTTGCTAATTGTTTCCTTTAGATGTCCTAACGGTCAAATTTGGAACAAAGCACCATACGGTTGTGATGAAGATCGGATTGACATGTTCGTCATTTCTTTTGGATGCTTTGATGCTGTAATTTGGAAAAAAGCAACGTACAATTCTGATTATGGCACGACTTCTCCCGGAATGGGATTTTTGAATTAGAACAACTCAAACTAAACTTGTTTAAAATCATCGATAGCTTGCTAATTGTTTCTTTTACTTGTCCAGATGGTCGAACTTGGCACAAAGCATCATACGGTTGTGATCATTCATGAGTGCAGCAAGGACGTCCTCACAGTCAAATTTGGCGTAAAGCAACGTATAATTCTAAGTATGGCACGATTTCACTTGGATTGGGACTTTTCGAATCAAAATAAGTCAAACGAAACAAGTTCGAAACCGTTGTTGTCATTCTCTATTCTTCTGGATATCCAAATGGTCAATTCAAGCACAAAGCACCATACGGTTGTGGTCATGCCTGATTTTTGCAAGGAATTGTTCTTTTGACTCAGAACAACTCCAACAAACATGGACGAAGATCGGATCGACATGTTCGTCGTTTCTTTGGGACGCTTTGCGGTTTAATTTCAAAAAAAGCAACGTATGATTCGTATTATGGCACGACTTCTCCTGGAATGTGGTTTTCGAATCAAAACAACGCAAATGAAACAAGTTTAAAATGGTTGGTAGCTTGCTAATTGTTTCCTTTAGATGTCCAAAAGGTCGAATTCGGAACAAAGCACCATACGGTTGTCATGAAGATCGGATTGACTTGTTCGTCATTTCTTTTGGATGCTTTGATGGTCTAATTTGGAAAAAAGCAACGTACGATTCTGATTATGGCACAACTTCTCAAGGAATAGGGTTTTTGAATTAGAACAACTCAAACTAAACTTGTTTAAAATCTTCGATAGCTTGCTAATTGTTTCTTTTACTTGTCCAGATGGTCGAATTTGGCACAAAGCACCATACGGTTGTGATCATTCATGAGTGCAGCAAGGACGTCGTCACGGTCGAATTTGGCATAAAGTAACGTATAATTCTAAGTATGGCACGATTTCACTTGGATTGGGACTTTTCGAATCCGAACAAGTCAAACGAAACAAGTTCGAAACCGTTGTTGTCATTCTCTATTCTCCTGCACATCCAGACGGTCAATTCTAGAACAAAGCAACATACTGTTGTGGTCATGCCTGATTTTTGCACGGAATTATTCTTTTCGACTCAGAACAACTCAAACAAACTTAGATGAAGATCGGATCGACATACTCGCCGTTTCTTTGGGACGTTTTGATGGTTTAATTTCAAAATAAGCAACGTACGATTCGTATTATGCCAGGACTTCTCCTGGAATGTGGTTTTCGAATCAAAACAACGCAAATGAAACAAGTTTAATATGGTTGGTAGCTTGCTAATTGTTTCCTTTAGATGTCCAAAAGGGAATTTGGAACAAAGCACCATACGGTTGTGATGAAGATCGGATTGACTTGTTCGTCATTTCTTTTGGATGCTTTGATGGTCTAATTTGAAAAAAAGCAACGTACGATTCTGATTATGGCACAACTTCTCAAGGAATAGGGTTTTTGAATTAGAACAACTCAAACTAAACTTGTTTAAAATCTTCGATAGCTTGCTAATTGTTTCTTTTACTTGTCCAGATGGTCGAATTTGGCACAAAGCACCATACGGTTGTGATCATTCATGAGTGCAGCAAGGACATCGTCACGGTCGAATTTGGCATAAAGCAACGTATAATTCTAAGTATGGCACGATTTCACTTGGATTGGGACTTTTCGAATTAAAACAAGTCAAATGAAACAAGTTTGAAACCGTTGTTGTCATTCTCTATTCTTCTGCACATCCAGACGGTCAATTCTAGAACAAAGCAACATACTGTTGTGGTCATGCCTGATTTTTGCACGGAATTATTCTTTTCGACTCAGAACAACTCAAACAAACTTAGATGAAGATCGGATCGACATACTCGCCGTTTCTTTGGGACGTTTTGATGGTTTAATTTCAAAATAAGCAACGTACGATTCGTATTATGCCAGGACTTCTCCTGGAATGTGGTTTTCGAATCAAAACAACTCAAAGGAAACAAGTTTAAAATGGTTGGTAGCTTGCTAATTGTTTCCTTTAGATGTCCAAACGGTCAAATTTGGAACAAACCACCATACGGTTGTGATGAAGATTGGATTCACATGTTCAACATTTCTTTGGGATGTTTTGATGCACTAATTTGGAAAAAAGCAACGTACGATTCTTATTGTGGCACAACTTCTCCAGGAATTGGGTTTTTGAATTAGAACAACTCAAACTAGTTTAAAATCATCAACAGCTTGCTAATTGTTTCTTTTACTTGCCCAGATGGTCGAATTTCGCACAAAGCACCATACGGTTGTGATAATTCATCAGTGCAGCAAGGAATTACTCTTTTCGATTCAGGACCTCCTCACGGTCGAATTTGGCATAAAGCAACTTATAATTCTAAGTATGGCACGATTTCACTTGGATTGGGACTTTTCGAATCAAAACAAGTCGAACGAAAAGAGTTCGAAACCGTTGTTGTCATTCTCTATTCTTCTAGACATCCAGATGGTCAATTCTAGCACAAAGCACCATACGGTTGTAGTCATGCCTGATTTTTGTAATGAATTATTCTTTTCGACTCAAAACAACTCAAACAAACATGGATGAATATCAGATATACATGCTCATCGTTTCTTTGGGACGCTTTGATGGTTTAATTTCAAAAAAAGCAATGTACGATTCGTATTATGGGACGACTTCTCCTGTAATGTGGTTTTCGAATCAAAACAACTCAAATGAAATGAGTTTAAAATGGTTGGTAGCTTGTTAATTGTTTCCTTTAGATGTCCAAAAGGTCGAATTTGGAATAAAGCACCATACGGTTGTGATGAAGATCGGATTGACTTGTTCGCCATTTCTTTTGGATGCTTTGATGGTCTAATTTAGAAAAATGCAACTTAAGATTCTGATTATGGCACAACTTCTCCAGGAATGGGGTTTTTGAATCAGAACAACTCAAACTAAACTTGTCTAAAATCGTGGATAGCTGGCTAATGGTTTCTTTTAGTTGTCCAGATGGTCAAATTTCGCACAAAGCACCATACGGTTGTGATTATTCATGAGTGCAGCAAGGAATTACTCTTTTCGATTCAGGACGTCCTCACGGTCGAATTTGGCATAAAGCAACGTATAATTCTAAGTATGGCACGATTTCACTTGCTTTGGGACTTTTCGAATCAAAACAAGTTAAACGAAACAAGTTCAAAACTGTTGTTGTCATTCTCTATTCTTCTGCACATCCAGACGGTCAATTCTAGCACAAAGCACCATATTGTTGTGGTCATGCCTGATTTTTGCAAGGAATTGTTCTTTTCCACTCAGAATAACTCAAACAAACTTGGATGAAGATCGGATCGACATGCTCGTCGTTTCTTTGGGACGCTTTGGCGGTTTAATTTTGAAAAAAGCAACGTACGATTCGTATTATGGCACGACTTCTCCTGGAATGGGGTTTCGAATCAAAACAACTCAAACAAAACAAGTTTGAAATCGTTGTTAGCTTGCTAATTGTTTCCTTTAGATGTCCTAACGGTCAAATTTGGAACAAAGCACCATACGGTTGTGATGAAGATCGGATTGACATGTTCGTCATTTCTTTTGGATGCTTTGATGCTGTAATTTGGAAAAAAGCAACGTACAATTCTGATTATGGCACGACTTCTCCCGGAATGGGATTTTTGAATTAGAACAACTCAAACTAAACTTGTTTAAAATCATCGATAGCTTGCTAATTGTTTCTTTTACTTGTCCAGA
The DNA here is from genome assembly GCA_026545225.1 of Cornus controversa. Lineage (NCBI taxonomy): Eukaryota > Viridiplantae > Streptophyta > Magnoliopsida > Cornales > Cornaceae > Cornus > Cornus controversa. The sequence continues at coordinate 12,858,195 of CM048852.1, forward strand.
TGGTCGAACTTGGCACAAAGCATCATACGGTTGTGATCATTCATGAGTGCAGCAAGGACGTCCTCACAGTCAAATTTGGCGTAAAGCAACGTATAATTCTAAGTATGGCACGATTTCACTTGGATTGGGACTTTTCGTATCAAAATAAGACAAACGAAACAAGTTCGAAACCGTTGTTGTCATTCTCTATTCTTCTGGATATCCAGAAGGTCAATTCTAGCACAAATCACCATACGGTTGTGGTCATGCCTGATTTTTGCAAGGAATTGTTCTTTTGACTCAGAACAACTCCAACAAACATGGACGAAGATCGGATCGACATGTTCGTCGTTTCTTTGGGACGCTTTGCGGTTTAATTTCAAAAAAAGCAACGTATGATTCGTATTATGGCACGACTTCTCCTGGAATGTGGTTTTCGAATCAAAACAACGCAAATGAAACAAGTTTAAAATGGTTGGTAGCTTGCTAATTGTTTCCTTTAGATGTCCAAAAGGTCGAATTCGGAACAAAGCACCATACGGTTGTCATGAAGATCGGATTGACTTGTTCGTCATTTCTTTTCGATGCTTTGATGGTCTAATTTGGAAAAAAGCAACGTACGATTCTGATTATGGCACAACTTCTCAAGGAATAGGGTTTTTGAATTAGAACAACTCAAACTAAACTTGTTTAAAATCTTCGATAGCTTGCTAATTGTTTCTTTTACTTGTCCAGATGGTCGAATTTGGCACAAAGCACCATACGGTTGTGATCATTCATGAGTGCAGCAAGGACGTCGTCACGGTCGAATTTGGCATAAAGTAACGTATAATTCTAAGTATGGCACGATTTCACTTGGATTGGGACTTTTCGAATCAAAACAAGTCAAACGAAACAAGTTCGAAACCGTTGTTGTCATTCTCTATTCTCCTGCACATCCAGACGGTCAATTCTAGAACAAAGCAACATACTGTTGTGGTCATGCCTGATTTTTGCACGGAATTATTCTTTTCGACTCAGAACAACTCAAACAAACTTAGATGAAGATCGGATCGACATACTCGCCGTTTCTTTGGGACGTTTTGATGGTTTAATTTCAAAATAAGCAACGTACGATTCGTATTATTGCAGGACTTCTCCTGGAATGTGGTTTTCGAATCAAAACAACTCAAAGGAAACAAGTTTAAAATGGTTGGTAGCTTGCTAATTGTTTCCTTTAGATGTCCAAAAGGTCGAATTTGGAACAAAGCACCATACGGTTGTGATGAAGATCGGATTGACTTGTTCGTCATTTCTTTTGGATGCTTTGATGGTCTAATTTGGAAAAAAGCAACGTACGATTCTGATTATGGCACAACTTCTCAAGGAATAGGGTTTTTGAATTAGAACAACTCAAACTAAACTTGTTTAAAATCTTCGATAGCTTGCTAATTGTTTCTTTTACTTGTCCAGATGGTCGAATTTGGCACAAAGCACCATACGGTTGTGATCATTCATGAGTGCAGCAAGGACGTCGTCACGATCGAATTTGGCATAGAGCAACGTATAATTCTAAGTATGGCACGATTTCACTTGGATTGGGACTTTTCGAATCAAAACAAGTCAAACGAAAGAAGTTCGAAACCGTTGTTGTCATTCTCTATTCTTCTGGATATCCAGATGGTCAATTCTTGCACAAAGCACCATACGGTTGTTTTCATGCCTAATTTTTGCAAGGAATTGTTCTTTTTGACTCAGAACAACTCCAACAAACATGGATGAAGATCGGATCGACATGTTCGTCGTTTCTTTGGGACGCTTTGCGGTTTAATTTCAAAAAAAGCAACGTATGATTCGTATTATGGCACGACTTCTCCTGGAATGTGGTTTTCGAATCAAAACAACGCAAATGAAACAAGTTTAAAATGGTTGGTAGCTTGCTAATTGTTTCCTTTAGATGTCCAAAAGGTCGAATTTGGAACAAAGCACCATACGGTTGTGATGAAGATCGGATTGACTTGTTCGTCATTTCTTTTGGATGCTTTGATGGTCTAATTTGGAAAAAAGCAACGTACGATTCTGATTATGGCACAACTTCTCAAGGAATAGGGTTTTTGAATTAGAACAACTCAAACTAAACTTGTTTAAAATCTTCGATAGCTTGCTAATTGTTTCTTTTACTTGTCCAGATGGTCGAATTTGGCACAAAGCACCATACGGTTGTGATCATTCATGAGTGCAGCAAGGACATCGTCACGGTCGAATTTGGCATAAAGCAACGTATAATTCTAAGTATGGCACGATTTCACTTGGATTGGGACTTTTCGAATTAAAACAAGTCAAATGAAACAAGTTTGAAACCGTTGTTGTCATTCTCTATTCTTCTGCACATCCAGACGGTCAATTCTAGAACAAAGCAACATACTGTTGTGGTCATGCCTGATTTTTGCACGGAATTATTCTTTTCGACTCAGAACAACTCAAACAAACTTAGATGAAGATCGGATCGACATACTCGCCGTTTCTTTGTGACGTTTTGATGGTTTAATTTCAAAATAAGCAACGTACGATTCGTATTATGCCAGGACTTCTCCTGGAATGTGGTTTTCGAATCGAAACAACTCAAAGGAAACAAGTTTAAAATGGTTGGTAGCTTGCTAATTGTTTCCTTTAGATGTCCAAACGGTCGAATTTGGAACAAACCACCATACGGTTGTGATGAAGATTGGATTCACATGTTCGTCATTTCTTTTGGATGCTTTGATGCACTAATTTGGAAAAAAGCAACGTACGATTCTGATTGTGGCACAACTTCTCCAGGAATTGGGTTTTTGAATTAGAACAACTCAAACTAAACTTGTTTAAAATCATCGACAGCTTGCTAATTGTTTCTTTTACTTGCCCAGATGGTCGAATTTCGCACAAAGCACCATACGGTTGTGATAATTCATCAGTGCAGCAAGGAATTACTCTTTTCGATTCAGGACCTCCTCACGGTCGAATTTGGCATAAAGCAACTTATAATTCTAAGTATGGCACGATTTCACTTGGATTGGGACTTTTCGAATCAAAACAAGTCGAACGAAAAGAGTTCAAAATCGTTGTTGTCATTCTCTATTCTTCTGGACATCCAGATGGTCAATTCTGGCACAAAGCACCATACGGTTGTAGTCATGCCTGATTTTTGTAATGAATTATTCTTTTCGACTCAAAACAACTCAAACAAACATGGATGAATATCGGATCTACATGCTCATCGTTTCTTTGGGACGCTTTGATGGTTTAATTTCAAAAAAAGCAATGTATGATTCGTATTATGGGATGACTTCTCCTGTAATGTGGTTTTCGAATCAAAACAACTCAAATGAAATGAGTTTAAAATGGTTGGTAGCTATTTAATTGTTTCCTTTAGATGTCCAAAAGGTCGAATTTGGAATAAAGCACCATACGGTTGTGATGAAGATCGGATTGACTTGTTCGCCATTTCTTTTGGATGCTTTGATGGTCTAATTTAGAAAAATGCAACGTACGATTCTGATTATGGCACAACTTCTCCAGGAATGGGGTTTTTGAATCAGAACAACTCAAACTAAACTTGTCTAAAATCGTGGATAGCTGGCTAATGGTTTCTTTTAGTTGTCCAGATGGGCGAATTTCGCACAAAGCACCATACGGTTGTGATTATTCATGAGTGCAGCAAGGAATTACTCTTTTCGATTAAGGACGTCCTCACGGTCGAATTTGGCATAAAGCAACGTATAATTCTAAGTATGGCACGATTTCACTTGCTTTGGGACTTTTCGAATCAAAACAAGTTAAACGAAACAAGTTCAAAACTGTTGTTGTCATTCTCTATTCTTCTGCACATCCAGACGGTCAATTCTAGCACAAAGCACCATACTGTTGTGGTCATGCCTGATTTTTGCAAGGAATTGTTCTTTTCCACTCAGAATAACTCAAACAAACTTGGATGAAGATCGGATCGACATGCTCGTCGTTTCTTTGGGACGCTTTGGCGGTTTAATTTTGAAAAAAGCAACGTACGATTCGTATTATGGCACGACTTCTCCTGGAATGGGGTTTCGAATCAAAACAACTCAAACAAAACAAGTTTAAAATCGTTGTTAGCTTGCTAATTGTTTCCTTTAGATGTCCTAACGGTCAAATTTGGAACAAAGCACCATACGGTTGTGATGAAGATCGGATTGACATGTTCGTCATTTCTTTTGGATGCTTTGATGCTGTAATTTGGAAAAAAGCAACGTACAATTCTGATTATGGCACGACTTCTCCCGGAATGGGATTTTTGAATTAGAACAACTCAAACTAAACTTGTTTAAAATCATCGATAGCTTGCTAATTGTTTCTTTTACTTGTCCAGATGGTCGAACTTGGCACAAAGCATCATACGGTTGTGATCATTCGTGAGTGCAGCAAGGACGTCCTCACAGTCAAATTTGGCGTAAAGCAACGTATAATTCTAAGTATGGCACGATTTCACTTGGATTGAGACTTTTCGTATCAAAATAAGTCAAACGAAACAAGTTCGAAACCGTTGTTGTCATTCTCTATTCTTCTGGATATCCAGATGGTCAATTCTAGCACAAAGCACCATACGGTTGTGGTCATGCCTGATTTTTGCAAGGAATTGTTCTTTTTGACTCAGAACAACTCCAACAAACATGGACGAAGATCGGATCGACATGTTCGTCGTTTCTTTGGGACGCTTTGCGGTTTAATTTCAAAAAAAGCAACGTATGATTCGTATTATGGCACGACTTCTCCTGGAATGTGGTTTTCGAATCAAAACAACGCAAATGAAACAAGTTTAAAATGGTTGGTAGCTTGCTAATTGTTTCCTTTAGATGTCCAAAAGGTCGAATTTGGAACAAAGCACCATACGGTTGTGATGAAGATCGGATTGACTTGTTCGTCATTTCTTTTGGATGCTTTGATGGTCTAATTTGGAAAAAAGCAACGTACGATTCTGATTATGGCACAACTTCTCAAGGAATAGGGTTTTTGAATTAGAACAACTCAAACTAAACTTGTTTAAAATCTTCGATAGCTTGCTAATTGTTTCTTTTACTTGTCCAGATGGTCGAATTTGGCACAAAGCACCATACGGTTGTGATCATTCATGAGTGCAGCAAGGACGTCGTCACGGTCGAATTTGGCATAAAGCAACGTATAATTCTAAGTATGGCACGATTTCACTTGGATTGGGACTTTTCGAATCAAAACAAGTCAAATGAAACAAGTTTGAAACCGTTGTTGTCATTCTCTATTCTTCTGCACATCCAGACGGTCAATTCTAGAACAAAGCAACATACTGTTGTGGTCATGCCTGATTTTTGCAAGGAATTATTCTTTTCGACTCAGAATAACTCAAACAAACTTAGATGAAGATCGGATCGACATACTCGCCGTTTCTTTGGGACGTTTTGATGGTTTAATTTCAAAATAAGCGACGTACGATTCGTATTATGCCAGGACTTCTCCTGGAATGTGGTTTTCGAATCAAAACAACTCAAAGGAAACAAGTTTAAAATGGTTGGTAGCTTGCTAATTGTTTCCTTTAGATGTCCAAACGGTCGAATTTGGAACAAACCACCATACGGTTGTGATGAAGATTGGATTCACATGTTCGTCATTTCTTTTGGATGCTTTGATGCACTAATTTGGAAAAAAGCAACGTACGATTCTGATTGTGGCACAACTTCTCCAGGAATTGGGTTTTTGAATTAGAACAACTCAAACTAAACTTGTTTAAAATCATCGACAGCTTGCTAATTGTTTCTTTTACTTGCCCAGATGGTCGAATTTCGCACAAAGCACCATACGGTTGTGATAATTCATCAGTGCAGCAAGGAATTACTCTTTTCGATTCAGGACCTCCTCACGGTCGAATTTGGCATAAAGCAACTTATAATTCTAAGTATGGCACGATTTCACTTGGATTGGGACTTTTCGAATCAAAACAAGTCGAACGAAAAGAGTTCAAAATCGTTGTTGTCATTCTCTATTCTTCTGGACATCCAGATGGTCAATTCTGGCACAAAGCACCATACGGTTGTAGTCATGCCTGATTTTTGTAATGAATTATTCTTTTCGACTCAAAACAACTCAAACAAACATGGATGAATATCGGATCTACATGCTCATCGTTTCTTTGGGACGTTTTGATGGTTTAATTTCAAAAAAAGCAATGTATGATTCGTATTATAGGATGACTTCTCCTGTAATGTGGTTTTCGAATCAAAACAACTCAAATGAAATGAGTTTAAAATGGTTGGTAGCTATTTAATTGTTTCCTTTAGATGTCCAAAAGGTCGAATTTGGAATAAAGCACCATACGGTTGTGATGAAGATCGGATTGACTTGTTCGCCATTTCTTTTGGATGCTTTGATGGTCTAATTTAGAAAAATGCAACGTACGATTCTGATTATGGCACAACTTCTCCAGGAATGGGGTTTTTGAATCAGAACAACTCAAACTAAACTTGTCTAAAATCGTGGATAGCTGGCTAATGGTTTCTTTTAGTTGTCCAGATGGTCGAATTTCGCACAAAGCACCATACGGTTGTGATTATTCATGAGTGCAGCAAGGAATTACTCTTTTCGATTAAGGACGTCCTCACGGTCGAATTTGGCATAAAGCAACGTATAATTCTAAGTATGGCACGATTTCACTTGCTTTGGGACTTTTCGAATCAAAACAAGTTAAACGAAACAAGTTCAAAACTGTTGTTGTCATTCTCTCTGCACATCCAGACGGTCAATTCTAGCACAAAGCACCATACTGTTGTGGTCATGCCTGATTTTTGCAAGGAATTGTTCTTTTCCACTCAGAATAACTCAAACAAACTTGGATGAAGATCGGATCGACATGCTCGTCGTTTCTTTGGGACGCTTTGGCGGTTTAATTTTGAAAAAAGCAACGTACGATTCGTATTATGGCACGACTTCTCCTGGAATGGGGTTTCGAATCAAAACAACTCAAACAAAACAAGTTTGAAATCGTTGTTAGCTTGCTAATTGTTTCCTTTAGATGTCCTAACGGTCAAATTTGGAACAAAGCACCATACGGTTGTGATGAAGATCGGATTGACATGTTCGTCATTTCTTTTGGATGCTTTGATGCTGTAATTTGGAAAAAAGCAACGTACAATTCTGATTATGGCACGACTTCTCCCTGAATGGGATTTTTGAATTAGAACAACTCAAACTAAACTTGTTTAAAATCATCGATAGCTTGCTAATTGTTTCTTTTACTTGTCCAGATGGTCGAACTTGGCACAAAGCATCATACGGTTGTGATCATTCATGAGTGCAGCAAGGACGTCCTCACAGTCAAATTTGGCGTAAAGCAACGTATAATTCTAAGTATGGCACGATTTCACTTGGATTGGGACTTTTCGTATCAAAATAAGACAAACGAAACAAGTTCGAAACCGTTGTTGTCATTCTCTATTCTTCTGGATATCCAGATGGTCAATTCTAGCACAAATCACCATACGGTTGTGGTCATGCCTGATTTTTGCAAGGAATTGTTCTTTTGACTCAGAACAACTCCAACAAACATGGACGAAGATCGGATCGACATGTTCGTCGTTTCTTTGGGACGCTTTGCGGTTTAATTTCAAAAAAAGCAACGTATGATTCGTATTATGGCACGACTTCTCCTGGAATGTGGTTTTCGAATCAAAACAACGCAAATGAAACAAGTTTAAAATGGTTGGTAGCTTGCTAATTGTTTCCTTTAGATGTCCAAAAGGTCGAATTCGGAACAAAGCACCATACGGTTGTCATGAAGATCGGATTGACTTGTTCGTCATTTCTTTTCGATGCTTTGATGGTCTAATTTGGAAAAAAGCAACGTACGATTCTGATTATGGCACAACTTCTCAAGGAATAGGGTTTTTGAATTAGAACAACTCAAACTAAACTTGTTTAAAATCTTCGATAGCTTGCTAATTGTTTCTTTTACTTGTCCAGATGGTCGAATTTGGCACAAAGCACCATACGGTTGTGATCATTCATGAGTGCAGCAAGGACGTCGTCACGGTCGAATTTGGCATAAAGTAACGTATAATTCTAAGTATGGCACGATTTCACTTGGATTGGGACTTTTCGAATCAAAACAAGTCAAACGAAACAAGTTCGAAACCGTTGTTGTCATTCTCTATTCTCCTGCACATCCAGACGGTCAATTCTAGACCAAAGCAACATACTGTTGTGGTCATGCCTGATTTTTGCACGGAATTATTCTTTTCGACTCAGAACAACTCAAACAAACTTAGATGAAGATCGGATCGACATACTCACCGTTTCTTTGGGACGTTTTGATGGTTTAATTTCAAAATAAGCAACGTACGATTCGTATTATTGCAGGACTTCTCCTGGAATGTGGTTTTCGAATCAAAACAACTCAAAGGAAACAAGTTTAAAATGGTTGGTAGCTTGCTAATTGTTTCCTTTAGATGTCCAAAAGGTCGAATTTGGAACAAAGCACCATACGGTTGTGATGAAGATCGGATTGACTTGTTCGTCATTTCTTTTGGATGCTTTGATGGTCTAATTTGGAAAAAAGCAACGTACGATTCTGATTATGGCACAACTTCTCAAGGAATAGGGTTTTTGAATTAGAACAACTCAAACTAAACTTGTTTAAAATCTTCGATAGCTTGCTAATTGTTTCTTTTACTTGTCCAGATGGTCGAACTTGGCACAAAGCACCATACGGTTGTGATCATTCATGAGTGCAGCAAGGACGTCGTCACGATCGAATTTGGCATAGAGCAACGTATAATTCTAAGTATGGCACGATTTCACTTGGATTGGGACTTTTCGAATCAAAACAAGTCAAACGAAAGAAGTTCGAAACCGTTGTTGTCATTCTCTATTCTTCTGGATATCCAGATGGTCAATTCTTGCACAAAGCACCATACGGTTGTTTTCATGCCTAATTTTTGCAAGGAATTGTTCTTTTTGACTCAGAACAACTCCAACAAACATGGATGAAGATCGGATCGACATGTTCGTCGTTTCTTTGGGACGCTTTGCGGTTTAATTTCAAAAAAAGCAACGTATGATTCGTATTATGGCACGACTTCTCCTGGAATGTGGTTTTCGAATCAAAACAACGCAAATGAAACAAGTTTAAAATGGTTGGTAGCTTGCTAATTGTTTCCTTTAGATGTCCAAAAGGTCGAATTTGGAACAAAGCACCATACGGTTGTGATGAAGATCGGATTGACTTGTTCGTCATTTCTTTTGGATGCTTTGATGGTCTAATTTGGAAAAAAGCAACGTACGATTCTGATTATGGCACAACTTCTCAAGGAATAGGGTTTTTGAATTAGAACAACTCAAACTAAACTTGTTTAAAATCTTCGATAGCTTGCTAATTGTTTCTTTTACTTGTCCAGATGGTCGAATTTGGCACAAAGCACCATACGGTTGTGATCATTCATGAGTGCAGCAAGGACATCGTCACGGTCGAATTTGGCATAAAGCAACGTATAATTCTAAGTATGGCACGATTTCACTTGGATTGGGACTTTTCGAATTAAAACAAGTCAAATGAAACAAGTTTGAAACCGTTGTTGTCATTCTCTATTCTTCTGCACATCCAGACGGTCAATTCTAGAACAAAGCAACATACTGTTGTGGTCATGCCTGATTTTTGCACGGAATTATTCTTTTCGACTCAGAACAACTCAAACAAACTTAGATGAAGATCGGATCGACATACTCGCCGTTTCTTTGTGACGTTTTGATGGTTTAATTTCAAAATAAGCAACGTACGATTCGTATTATGCCAGGACTTCTCCTGGAATGTGGTTTTCGAATCGAAACAACTCAAAGGAAACAAGTTTAAAATGGTTGGTAGCTTGCTAATTGTTTCCTTTAGATGTCCAAACGGTCGAATTTGGAACAAACCACCATACGGTTGTGATGAAGATTGGATTCACATGTTCGTCATTTCTTTTGGATGCTTTGATGCACTAATTTGGAAAAAAGCAACGTACGATTCTGATTGTGGCACAACTTCTCCAGGAATTGGGTTTTTGAATTAGAACAACTCAAACTAAACTTGTTTAAAATCATCGACAGCTTGCTAATTGTTTCTTTTACTTGCCCAGATGGTCGAATTTCGCACAAAGCACCATACGGTTGTGATAATTCATCAGTGCAGCAAGGAATTACTCTTTTCGATTCAGGACCTCCTCACGGTCGAATTTGGCATAAAGCAACTTATAATTCTAAGTATGGCACGATTTCACTTGGATTGGGACTTTTCGAATCAAAACAAGTCGAACGAAAAGAGTTCAAAATCGTTGTTGTCATTCTCTATTCTTCTGGACATCCAGATGGTCAATTCTGGCACAAAGCACCATACGGTTGTAGTCATGCCTGATTTTTGTAATGAATTATTCTTTTCGACTCAAAACAACTCAAACAAACATGGATGAATATCGGATCTACATGCTCATCGTTTCTTTGGGACGCTTTGATGGTTTAATTTCAAAAAAAGCAATGTATGATTCGTATTATGGGATGACTTCTCCTGTAATGTGGTTTTCGAATCAAAACAACTCAAATGAAATGAGTTTAAAATGGTTGGTAGCTATTTAATTGTTTCCTTTAGATGTCCAAAAGGTCGAATTTGGAATAAAGCACCATACGGTTGTGATGAAGATCGGATTGACTTGTTCGCCATTTCTTTTGGATGCTTTGATGGTCTAATTTAGAAAAATGCAACGTACGATTCTGATTATGGCACAACTTCTCCAGGAATGGGGTTTTTGAATCAGAACAACTCAAACTAAACTTGTCTAAAATCGTGGATAGCTGGCTAATGGTTTCTTTTAGTTGTCCAGATGGTCGAATTTCGCACAAAGCACCATACGGTTGTGATTATTCATGAGTGCAGCAAGGAATTACTCTTTTCGATTCAGGACGTCCTCATGGTCGAATTTGGCATAAAGCAACGTATAATTCTAAGTATGGCACGATTTCACTTGCTTTGGGACTTTTCGAATCAAAACAAGTTAAACGAAACAAGTTCAAAACTGTTGTTGTCATTCTCTCTGCACATCCAGACGGTCAATTCTAGCACAAAGCACCATACTGTTGTGGTCATGCCTGATTTTTGCAAGGAATTGTTCTTTTCCACTCAGAATAACTCAAACAAACTTGGATGAAGATCGGATCGACATGCTCGTCGTTTCTTTGGGACGCTTTGGCGGTTTAATTTTGAAAAAAGCAACGTACGATTCGTATTATGGCACGACTTCTCCTGGAATGGGGTTTCGAATCAAAACAACTCAAACAAAACAAGTTTGAAATCGTTGTTAGCTTGCTAATTGTTTCCTTTAGATGTCCTAACGGTCAAATTTGGAACAAAGCACCATACGGTTGTGATGAAGATCGGATTGACATGTTCGTCATTTCTTTTGGATGCTTTGATGCTGTAATTTGGAAAAAAGCAACGTACAATTCTGATTATGGCACGACTTCTCCCGGAATGGGATTTTTGAATTAGAACAACTCAAACTAAACTTGTTTAAAATCATCGATAGCTTGCTAATTGTTTCTTTTACTTGTCCAGATGGTCGAACTTGGCACAAAGCATCATACGGTTGTGATCATTCGTGAGTGCAGCAAGGACGTCCTCACAGTCAAATTTGGCGTAAAGCAACGTATAATTCTAAGTATGGCACGATTTCACTTGGATTGAGACTTTTCGTATCAAAATAAGTCAAACGAAACAAGTTCGAAACCGTTGTTGTCATTCTCTATTCTTCTGGATATCCAGATGGTCAATTCTAGCACAAAGCACCATACGGTTGTGGTCATGCCTGATTTTTGCAAGGAATTGTTCTTTTTGACTCAGAACAACTCCAACAAACATGGACGAAGATCGGATCGACATGTTCGTCGTTTCTTTGGGACGCTTTGCGGTTTAATTTCAAAAAAAGCAACGTATGATTCGTATTATGGCACGACTTCTCCTGGAATGTGGTTTTCGAATCAAAACAACGCAAATGAAACAAGTTTAAAATGGTTGGTAGCTTGCTAATTGTTTCCTTTAGATGTCCAAAAGGTCGAATTTGGAACAAAGCACCATACGGTTGTGATGAAGATCGGATTGACTTGTTCGTCATTTCTTTTGGATGCTTTGATGGTCTAATTTGGAAAAAAGCAACGTACGATTCTGATTATGGCACAACTTCTCAAGGAATAGGGTTTTTGAATTAGAACAACTCAAACTAAACTTGTTTAAAATCTTCGATAGCTTGCTAATTGTTTCTTTTACTTGTCCAGATGGTCGAATTTGGCACAAAGCACCATACGGTTGTGATCATTCATGAGTGCAGCAAGGACGTCGTCACGGTCGAATTTGGCATAAAGCAACGTATAATTCTAAGTATGGCACGATTTCACTTGGATTGGGACTTTTCGAATCAAAACAAGTCAAATGAAACAAGTTTGAAACCGTTGTTGTCATTCTCTATTCTTCTGCACATCCAGACGGTCAATTCTAGAACAAAGCAACATACTGTTGTGGTCATGCCTGATTTTTGCAAGGAATTATTCTTTTCGACTCAGAATAACTCAAACAAACTTAGATGAAGATCGGATCGACATACTCGCCGTTTCTTTGGGACGTTTTGATGGTTTAATTTCAAAATAAGCGACGTACGATTCGTATTATGCCAGGACTTCTCCTGGAATGTGGTTTTCGAATCAAAACAACTCAAAGGAAACAAGTTTAAAATGGTTGGTAGCTTGCTAATTGTTTCCTTTAGATGTCCAAACGGTCGAATTTGGAACAAACCACCATACGGTTGTGATGAAGATTGGATTCACATGTTCGTCATTTCTTTTGGATGCTTTGATGCACTAATTTGGAAAAAAGCAACGTACGATTCTGATTGTGGCACAACTTCTCCAGGAATTGGGTTTTTGAATTAGAACAACTCAAACTAAACTTGTTTAAAATCATCGACAGCTTGCTAATTGTTTCTTTTACTTGCCCAGATGGTCGAATTTCGCACAAAGCACCATACGGTTGTGATAATTCATCAGTGCAGCAAGGAATTACTCTTTTCGATTCAGGACCTCCTCACGGTCGAATTTGGCATAAAGCAACTTATAATTCTAAGTATGGCACGATTTCACTTGGATTGGGACTTTTCGAATCAAAACAAGTCGAACGAAAAGAGTTCAAAATCGTTGTTGTCATTCTCTATTCTTCTGGACATCCAGATGGTCAATTCTGGCACAAAGCACCATACGGTTGTAGTCATGCCTGATTTTTGTAATGAATTATTCTTTTCGACTCAAAACAACTCAAACAAACATGGATGAATATCGGATCTACATGCTCATCGTTTCTTTGGGACGCTTTGATGGTTTAATTTCAAAAAAAGCAATGTATGATTCGTATTATGGGATGACTTCTCCTGTAATGTGGTTTTCGAATCAAAACAACTCAAATGAAATGAGTTTAAAATGGTTGGTAGCTATTTAATTGTTTCCTTTAGATGTCCAAAAGGTCGAATTTGGAATAAAGCACCATACGGTTGTGATGAAGATCGGATTGACTTGTTCGCCATTTCTTTTGGATGCTTTGATGGTCTAATTTAGAAAAATGCAACGTACGATTCTGATTATGGCACAACTTCTCCAGGAATGGGGTTTTTGAATCAGAACAACTCAAACTAAACTTGTCTAAAATCGTGGATAGCTGGCTAATGGTTTCTTTTAGTTGTCCAGATGGTCGAATTTCGCACAAAGCACCATACGGTTGTGATTATTCATGAGTGCAGCAAGGAATTACTCTTTTCGATTCAGGACGTCCTCATGGTCGAATTTGGCATAAAGCAACGTATAATTCTAAGTATGGCACGATTTCACTTGCTTTGGGACTTTTCGAATCAAAACAAGTTAAACGAAACAAGTTCAAAACTGTTGTTGTCATTCTCTCTGCACATCCAGACGGTCAATTCTAGCACAAAGCACCATACTGTTGTGGTCATGCCTGATTTTTGCAAGGAATTGTTCTTTTCCACTCAGAATAACTCAAACAAACTTGGATGAAGATCGGATCGACATGCTCGTCGTTTCTTTGGGACGCTTTGGCGGTTTAATTTTGAAAAAAGCAACGTACGATTCGTATTATGGCACGACTTCTCCTGGAATGGGGTTTCGAATCAAAACAACTCAAACAAAACAAGTTTGAAATCGTTGTTAGCTTGCTAATTGTTTCCTTTAGATGTCCTAACGGTCAAATTTGGAACAAAGCACCATACGGTTGTGATGAAGATCGGATTGACATGTTCGTCATTTCTTTTGGATGCTTTGATGCTGTAATTTGGAAAAAAGCAACGTACAATTCTGATTATGGCACGACTTCTCCCGGAATGGGATTTTTGAATTAGAACAACTCAAACTAAACTTGTTTAAAATCATCGATAGCTTGCTAATTGTTTCTTTTACTTGTCCAGATGGTCGAACTTGGCACAAAGCATCATACGGTTGTGATCATTCATGAGTGCAGCAAGGACGTCCTCACAGTCAAATTTGGCGTAAAGCAACGTATAATTCTAAGTATGGCACGATTTCACTTGGATTGGGACTTTTCGTATCAAAATAAGACAAACGAAACAAGTTCGAAACCGTTGTTGTCATTCTCTATTCTTCTGGATATCCAGATGGTCAATTCTAGCACAAATCACCATACGGTTGTGGTCATGCCTGATTTTTGCAAGGAATTGTTCTTTTGACTCAGAACAACTCCAACAAACATGGACGAAGATCGGATCGACATGTTCGTCGTTTCTTTGGGACGCTTTGCGGTTTAATTTCAAAAAAAGCAACGTATGATTCGTATTATGGCACGACTTCTCCTGGAATGTGGTTTTCGAATCAAAACAACGCAAATGAAACAAGTTTAAAATGGTTGGTAGCTTGCTAATTGTTTCCTTTAGATGTCCAAAAGGTCGAATTCGGAACAAAGCACCATACGGTTGTCATGAAGATCGGATTGACTTGTTCGTCATTTCTTTTCGATGCTTTGATGGTCTAATTTGGAAAAAAGCAACGTACGATTCTGATTATGGCACAACTTCTCAAGGAATAGGGTTTTTGAATTAGAACAACTCAAACTAAACTTGTTTAAAATCTTCGATAGCTTGCTAATTGTTTCTTTTACTTGTCCAGATGGTCGAATTTGGCACAAAGCACCATACGGTTGTGATCATTCATGAGTGCAGCAAGGACGTCGTCACGGTCGAATTTGGCATAAAGTAACGTATAATTCTAAGTATGGCACGATTTCACTTGGATTGGGACTTTTCGAATCAAAACAAGTCAAACGAAACAAGTTCGAAACCGTTGTTGTCATTCTCTATTCTCCTGCACATCCAGACGGTCAATTCTAGAACAAAGCAACATACTGTTGTGGTCATGCCTGATTTTTGCACGGAATTATTCTTTTCGACTCAGAACAACTCAAACAAACTTAGATGAAGATCGGATCGACATACTCGCCGTTTCTTTGGGACGTTTTGATGGTTTAATTTCAAAATAAGCAACGTACGATTCGTATTATTGCAGGACTTCTCCTGGAATGTGGTTTTCGAATCAAAACAACTCAAAGGAAACAAGTTTAAAATGGTTGGTAGCTTGCTAATTGTTTCCTTTAGATGTCCAAAAGGTCGAATTTGGAACAAAGCACCATACGGTTGTGATGAAGATCGGATTGACTTGTTCGTCATTTCTTTTGGATGCTTTGATGGTCTAATTTGGAAAAAAGCAACGTACGATTCTGATTATGGCACAACTTCTCAAGGAATAGGGTTTTTGAATTAGAACAACTCAAACTAAACTTGTTTAAAATCTTCGATAGCTTGCTAATTGTTTCTTTTACTTGTCCAGATGGTCGAACTTGGCACAAAGCACCATACGGTTGTGATCATTCATGAGTGCAGCAAGGACGTCGTCACGATCGAATTTGGCATAGAGCAACGTATAATTCTAAGTATGGCACGATTTCACTTGGATTGGGACTTTTCGAATCAAAACAAGTCAAACGAAAGAAGTTCGAAACCGTTGTTGTCATTCTCTATTCTTCTGGATATCCAGATGGTCAATTCTTGCACAAAGCACCATACGGTTGTTTTCATGCCTAATTTTTGCAAGGAATTGTTCTTTTTGACTCAGAACAACTCCAACAAACATGGATGAAGATCGGATCGACATGTTCGTCGTTTCTTTGGGACGCTTTGCGGTTTAATTTCAAAAAAAGCAACGTATGATTCGTATTATGGCACGACTTCTCCTGGAATGTGGTTTTCGAATCAAAACAACGCAAATGAAACAAGTTTAAAATGGTTGGTAGCTTGCTAATTGTTTCCTTTAGATGTCCAAAAGGTCGAATTTGGAACAAAGCACCATACGGTTGTGATGAAGATCGGATTGACTTGTTCGTCATTTCTTTTGGATGCTTTGATGGTCTAATTTGGAAAAAAGCAACGTACGATTCTGATTATGGCACAACTTCTCAAGGAATAGGGTTTTTGAATTAGAACAACTCAAACTAAACTTGTTTAAAATCTTCGATAGCTTGCTAATTGTTTCTTTTACTTGTCCAGATGGTCGAATTTGGCACAAAGCACCATACGGTTGTGATCATTCATGAGTGCAGCAAGGACATCGTCACGGTCGAATTTGGCATAAAGCAACGTATAATTCTAAGTATGGCACGATTTCACTTGGATTGGGACTTTTCGAATTAAAACAAGTCAAATGAAACAAGTTTGAAACCGTTGTTGTCATTCTCTATTCTTCTGCACATCCAGACGGTCAATTCTAGAACAAAGCAACATACTGTTGTGGTCATGCCTGATTTTTGCACGGAATTATTCTTTTCGACTCAGAACAACTCAAACAAACTTAGATGAAGATCGGATCGACATACTCGCCGTTTCTTTGTGACGTTTTGATGGTTTAATTTCAAAATAAGCAACGTACGATTCGTATTATGCCAGGACTTCTCCTGGAATGTGGTTTTCGAATCGAAACAACTCAAAGGAAACAAGTTTAAAATGGTTGGTAGCTTGCTAATTGTTTCCTTTAGATGTCCAAACGGTCGAATTTGGAACAAACCACCATACGGTTGTGATGAAGATTGGATTCACATGTTCGTCATTTCTTTTGGATGCTTTGATGCACTAATTTGGAAAAAAGCAACGTACGATTCTGATTGTGGCACAACTTCTCCAGGAATTGGGTTTTTGAATTAGAACAACTCAAACTAAACTTGTTTAAAATCATCGACAGCTTGCTAATTGTTTCTTTTACTTGCCCAGATGGTCGAATTTCGCACAAAGCACCATACGGTTGTGATAATTCATCAGTGCAGCAAGGAATTACTCTTTTCGATTCAGGACCTCCTCACGGTCGAATTTGGCATAAAGCAACTTATAATTCTAAGTATGGCACGATTTCACTTGGATTGGGACTTTTCGAATCAAAACAAGTCGAACGAAAAGAGTTCAAAATCGTTGTTGTCATTCTCTATTCTTCTGGACATCCAGATGGTCAATTCTGGCACAAAGCACCATACGGTTGTAGTCATGCCTGATTTTTGTAATGAATTATTCTTTTCGACTCAAAACAACTCAAACAAACATGGATGAATATCGGATCTACATGCTCATCGTTTCTTTGGGACGCTTTGATGGTTTAATTTCAAAAAAAGCAATGTATGATTCGTATTATGGGATGACTTCTCCTGTAATGTGGTTTTCGAATCAAAACAACTCAAATGAAATGAGTTTAAAATGGTTGGTAGCTATTTAATTGTTTCCTTTAGATGTCCAAAAGGTCGAATTTGGAATAAAGCACCATACGGTTGTGATGAAGATCGGATTGACTTGTTCGCCATTTCTTTTGGATGCTTTGATGGTCTAATTTAGAAAAATGCAACGTACGATTCTGATTATGGCACAACTTCTCCAGGAATGGGGTTTTTGAATCAGAACAACTCAAACTAAACTTGTCTAAAATCGTGGATAGCTGGCTAATGGTTTCTTTTAGTTGTCCAGATGGTCGAATTTCGCACAAAGCACCATACGGTTGTGATTATTCATGAGTGCAGCAAGGAATTACTCTTTTCGATTCAGGACGTCCTCATGGTCGAATTTGGCATAAAGCAACGTATAATTCTAAGTATGGCACGATTTCACTTGCTTTGGGACTTTTCGAATCAAAACAAGTTAAACGAAACAAGTTCAAAACTGTTGTTGTCATTCTCTCTGCACATCCAGACGGTCAATTCTAGCACAAAGCACCATACTGTTGTGGTCATGCCTGATTTTTGCAAGGAATTGTTCTTTTCCACTCAGAATAACTCAAACAAACTTGGATGAAGATCGGATCGACATGCTCGTCGTTTCTTTGGGACGCTTTGGCGGTTTAATTTTGAAAAAAGCAACGTACGATTCGTATTATGGCACGACTTCTCCTGGAATGGGGTTTCGAATCAAAACAACTCAAACAAAACAAGTTTGAAATCGTTGTTAGCTTGCTAATTGTTTCCTTTAGATGTCCTAACGGTCAAATTTGGAACAAAGCACCATACGGTTGTGATGAAGATCGGATTGACATGTTCGTCATTTCTTTTGGATGCTTTGATGCTGTAATTTGGAAAAAAGCAACGTACAATTCTGATTATGGCACGACTTCTCCCGGAATGGGATTTTTGAATTAGAACAACTCAAACTAAACTTGTTTAAAATCATCGATAGCTTGCTAATTGTTTCTTTTACTTGTCCAGATGGTCGAACTTGGCACAAAGCATCATACGGTTGTGATCATTCGTGAGTGCAGCAAGGACGTCCTCACAGTCAAATTTGGCGTAAAGCAACGTATAATTCTAAGTATGGCACGATTTCACTTGGATTGAGACTTTTCGTATCAAAATAAGTCAAACGAAACAAGTTCGAAACCGTTGTTGTCATTCTCTATTCTTCTGGATATCCAGATGGTCAATTCTAGCACAAAGCACCATACGGTTGTGGTCATGCCTGATTTTTGCAAGGAATTGTTCTTTTTGACTCAGAACAACTCCAACAAACATGGACGAAGATCGGATCGACATGTTCGTCGTTTCTTTGGGACGCTTTGCGGTTTAATTTCAAAAAAAGCAACGTATGATTCGTATTATGGCACGACTTCTCCTGGAATGTGGTTTTCGAATCAAAACAACGCAAATGAAACAAGTTTAAAATGGTTGGTAGCTTGCTAATTGTTTCCTTTAGATGTCCAAAAGGTCGAATTTGGAACAAAGCACCATACGGTTGTGATGAAGATCGGATTGACTTGTTCGTCATTTCTTTTGGATGCTTTGATGGTCTAATTTGGAAAAAAGCAACGTACGATTCTGATTATGGCACAACTTCTCAAGGAATAGGGTTTTTGAATTAGAACAACTCAAACTAAACTTGTTTAAAATCTTCGATAGCTTGCTAATTGTTTCTTTTACTTGTCCAGATGGTCGAATTTGGCACAAAGCACCATACGGTTGTGATCATTCATGAGTGCAGCAAGGACGTCGTCACGGTCGAATTTGGCATAAAGCAACGTATAATTCTAAGTATGGCACGATTTCACTTGGATTGGGACTTTTCGAATCAAAACAAGTCAAATGAAACAAGTTTGAAACCGTTGTTGTCATTCTCTATTCTTCTGCACATCCAGACGGTCAATTCTAGAACAAAGCAACATACTGTTGTGGTCATGCCTGATTTTTGCAAGGAATTATTCTTTTCGACTCAGAATAACTCAAACAAACTTAGATGAAGATCGGATCGACATACTCGCCGTTTCTTTGGGACGTTTTGATGGTTTAATTTCAAAATAAGCGACGTACGATTCGTATTATGCCAGGACTTCTCCTGGAATGTGGTTTTCGAATCAAAACAACTCAAAGGAAACAAGTTTAAAATGGTTGGTAGCTTGCTAATTGTTTCCTTTAGATGTCCAAACGGTCGAATTTGGAACAAACCACCATACGGTTGTGATGAAGATTGGATTCACATGTTCGTCATTTCTTTTGGATGCTTTGATGCACTAATTTGGAAAAAAGCAACGTACGATTCTGATTGTGGCACAACTTCTCCAGGAATTGGGTTTTTGAATTAGAACAACTCAAACTAAACTTGTTTAAAATCATCGACAGCTTGCTAATTGTTTCTTTTACTTGCCCAGATGGTCGAATTTCGCACAAAGCACCATACGGTTGTGATAATTCATCAGTGCAGCAAGGAATTACTCTTTTCGATTCAGGACCTCCTCCCGGTCGAATTTGGCATAAAGCAACTTATAATTCTAAGTATGGCACGATTTCACTTGGATTGGGACTTTTCGAATCAAAACAAGTCGAACGAAAAGAGTTCAAAACCGTTGTTGTCATTCTCTATTCTTCTGGACATCCAGATGGTCAATTCTAGTACAAAGCACCATACGGTTGTAGTCATGCCATATTTTTGTAATGAAATATTCTTTTTGACTCAAAACAACTGAAACAAACATGGATGAATATCGGATCTACATGCTCATCGTTTCTTTAGGACGCTTTAATGGTTTAATTTCAAAAAAAGCAATGTACGATTTGTATTATGGGACGACTTTTCCTATAATGTGGTTTTCGAATCAAAACAACTCAAATGAAATGAGTTTAAAATGGTTGGTAGCTTGTTAATTGTTTCCTTTAGATGTCCAAAAGGTCGAATTTGGAATAAAACACCATACGGTTGTGATGAAGATCGGATTTACTTGTTCGCCATTTCTTTTGGATGCTTTGATGGTCTAATTTAGAAAAATGCAACGTACGATTCTGATTATGGCACAACTTCTCCAGGAATGGGGTTTTTGAATCAGAACAACTCAAACTAAACTTGTCTAAAATCGTGGATAGCTGGCTAATGGTTTCTTTTAGTTGTCCAGATGGTCGAATTTCGCACAAAGCACCATACGGTTGTGATTATTCATGAGTGCAGCAAGGAATTACTCTTTTCGATTAAGGACGTCCTCACGGTCGAATTTGGCATAAAGCAACGTATAATTCTAAGTATGGCACGATTTCACTTGCTTTGGGACTTTTCGAATCAAAACAAGTTAAACGAAACAAGTTCAAAACTGTTGTTGTCATTCTCTCTGCACATCCAGACGGTCAATTCTAGCACAAAGCACCATACTGTTGTGGTCATGCCTGATTTTTGCAAGGAATTGTTCTTTTCCACTCAGAATAACTCAAACAAACTTGGATGAAGATCGGATCGACATGCTCGTCGTTTCTTTGGGACGCTTTGGCGGTTTAATTTTGAAAAAAGCAACGTACGATTCGTATTATGGCACGACTTCTCCTGGAATGGGGTTTCGAATCAAAACAACTCAAACAAAACAAGTTTGAAATCGTTGTTAGCTTGCTAATTGTTTCCTTTAGATGTCCTAACGGTCAAATTTGGAACAAAGCACCATACGGTTGTGATGAAGATCGGATTGACATGTTCGTCATTTCTTTTGGATGCTTTGATGCTGTAATTTGGAAAAAAGCAACGTACAATTCTGATTATGGCACGACTTCTCCCGGAATGGGATTTTTGAATTAGAACAACTCAAACTAAACTTGTTTAAAATCATCGATAGCTTGCTAATTATTTCTTTTACTTGTCCAGATGGTCGAACTTGGCACAAAGCATCATACGGTTGTGATCATTCGTGAGTGCAGCAAGGACGTCCTCACAGTCAAATTTGGCGTAAAGCAACGTATAATTCTAAGTATGGCACGATTTCACTTGGATTGGGACTTTTCGTATCAAAATAAGTCAAACGAAACAAGTTCGAAACCGTTGTTGTCATTCTCTATTCTTCTGGATATCCAGATGGTCAATTCTATCACAAAGCACCATACGGTTGTGGTCATGCCTGATTTTTGAAAGGAATTGTTCTTTTTGACTCAGAACAACTCCAACAAACATGGACGAAGATCGGATCGACATGTTCGTCGTTTCTTTGGGACGCTTTGCGGTTTAATTTCAAAAAAAGCAACGTATGATTCGTATTATGGCACGACTTCTCCTGGAATGTGGTTTTCGAATCAAAACAACGCAAATGAAACAAGTTTAAAATGGTTGGTAGCTTGCTAATTGTTTCCTTTAGATGTCCAAAAGGTCGAATTTGGAACAAAGCACCATACGGTTGTGATGAAGATCGGATTGACTTGTTCGTCATTTCTTTTGGATGCTTTGATGGTCTAATTTGGAAAAAAGCAACGTACGATTCTGATTATGGCACAACTTCTCAAGGAATAGGATTTTTGAATTAGAACAACTCAAACTAAACTTGTTTAAAATCTTCGATAGCTTGCTAATTGTTTCTTTTACTTGTCCAGATGGTCGAATTTGGCACAAAGCACCATACGGTTGTGATCATTCATGAGTGCAGCAAGGACGTCGTCACGGTCGAATTTGGCATAAAGCAACGTATAATTCTAAGTATGGCACGATTTCACTTGGATTGGGACTTTTCGAATCAAAACAAGTCAAATGAAACAAGTTTGAAACCGTTGTTGTCATTCTCTATTCTTCTGCACATCCAGACGGTCAATTCTAGAACAAAGCAACATACTGTTGTGGTCATGCCTGATTTTTGCAAGGAATTATTCTTTTCGACTCAGAATAACTCAAACAAACTTAGATGAAGATCGGATCGACATACTCGCCGTTTCTTTGGGACGTTTTGATGGTTTAATTTCAAAATAAGCGACGTACGATTCGTATTATGCCAGGACTTCTCCTGGAATGTGGTTTTCGAATCAAAACAACTCAAAGGAAACAAGTTTAAAATGGTTGGTAGCTTGCTAATTGTTTCCTTTAGATGTCCAAACGGTCGAATTTGGAACAAACCACCATACGGTTGTGATGAAGATTGGATTCACATGTTCGTCATTTCTTTTGGATGCTTTGATGCACTAATTTGGAAAAAAGCAACGTACGATTCTGATTGTGGCACAACTTCTCCAGGAATTGGGTTTTTCAATTGGAACAACTCAAACTAAACTTGTTTAAAATCATCGACAGCTTGCTAATTGTTTCTTTTACTTGCCCAGATGGTCGAATTTCGCACAAAGCACCATACGGTTGTGATAATTCATCAGTGCAGCAAGGAATTACTCTTTTCGATTCAGGACCTCCTCACGGTCGAATTTGGCATAAAGCAACTTATAATTCTAAGTATGGCACGATTTCACTTGGATTGGGACTTTTCGAATCAAAACAAGTCGAACGAAAAGAGTTCAAAATCGTTGTTGTCATTCTCTATTCTTCTGGACATCCAGATGGTCAATTCTGGCACAAAGCACCATACGGTTGTAGTCATGCCTGATTTTTGTAATGAATTATTCTTTTCGACTCAAAACAACTCAAACAAACATGGATGAATATCGGATCTACATGCTCATCGTTTCTTTGGGACGTTTTGATGGTTTAATTTCAAAATAAGCAACGTACGATTCGTATTATGCCAGGACTTCTCCTGGAATGTGGTTTTCGAATCAAAACAACTCAAAGGAAACAAGTTTAAAATGGTTGGTAGCTTGCTAATTGTTTCCTTTAGATGTCCAAACGGTCGAATTTGGAACAAACCACCATACGGTTGTGATGAAGATTGGATTCACATGTTCGTCATTTCTTTTGGATGCTTTGATGCACTAATTTGGAAAAAAGCAACGTACGATTCTGATTGTGGCACAACTTCTCCAAGAATTGGGTTTTTCAATTAGAATAACTCAAACTAAACTTGTTTAAAATTATCGACAGCTTGCTAATTGTTTCTTTTACTTGCCCAGATGGTCGAATTTCGCACAAAGCACCATACGGTTGTGATAATTCATCAGTGCAGCAAGGAATTACTCTTTTCGATTCAGGACCTCCTCCCGGTCGAATTTGGCATAAAGCAACTTATAATTCTAAGTATGGCACGATTTCACTTGGATTGGGACTTTTCGAATCAAAACAAGTCGAACGAAAAGAGTTCAAAACCGTTGTTGTCATTCTCTATTCTTCTGGACATCCAGATGGTCAATTCTAGCACAAAGCACCATACGGTTGTAGTCATGCCATATTTTTGTAATGAAATATTCTTTTCGACTCAAAACAACTGAAACAAACATGGATGAATATCGGATCTACATGCTCATCGTTTCTTTAGGACGCTTTAATGGTTTAATTTCAAAAAAAGCAATGTACGATTTGTATTATGGGACGACTTTTCCTATAATGTGGTTTTCGAATCAAAACAACTCAAATGAAATGAGTTTAAAATGGTTGGTAGCTTGTTAATTGTTTCCTTTAGATGTCCAAAAGGTCGAATTTGGAATAAAACACCATACGGTTGTGATGAAGATCGGATTTACTTGTTCGCCATTTCTTTTGGATGCTTTGATGGTCTAATTTAGAAAAATGCAACGTACGATTCTGATTATGGCACAACTTCTCCAGGAATGGGGTTTTTGAATCAGAACAACTCAAACTAAACTTGTCTAAAATCGTGGATAGCTGGCTAATGGTTTCTTTTAGTTGTCCAGATGGTCGAATTTCGCACAAAGCACCATACGGTTGTGATTATTCATGAGTGCAGCAAGGAATTACTCTTTTCGATTAAGGACGTCCTCACGGTCGAATTTGGCATAAAGCAACGTATAATTCTAAGTATGGCACGATTTCACTTGCTTTGGGACTTTTCGAATCAAAACAAGTTAAACGAAACAAGTTCAAAACTGTTGTTGTCATTCTCTCTGCACATCCAGACGGTCAATTCTAGCACAAAGCACCATACTGTTGTGGTCATGCCTGATTTTTGCAAGGAATTGTTCTTTTCCACTCAGAATAACTCAAACAAACTTGGATGAAGATCGGATCGACATGCTCGTCGTTTCTTTGGGACGCTTTGGCGGTTTAATTTTGAAAAAAGCAACGTACGATTCGTATTATGGCACGACTTCTCCTGGAATGGGGTTTCGAATCAAAACAACTCAAACAAAACAAGTTTGAAATCGTTGTTAGCTTGCTAATTGTTTCCTTTAGATGTCCTAACGGTCAAATTTGGAACAAAGCACCATACGGTTGTGATGAAGATCGGATTGACATGTTCGTCATTTCTTTTGGATGCTTTGATGCTGTAATTTGGAAAAAAGCAACGTACAATTCTGATTATGGCACGACTTCTCCCGGAATGGGATTTTTGAATTAGAACAACTCAAACTAAACTTGTTTAAAATCATCGATAGCTTGCTAATTGTTTCTTTTACTTGTCCAGATGGTCGAACTTGGCACAAAGCATCATACGGTTGTGATCATTCGTGAGTGCAGCAAGGACGTCCTCACAGTCAAATTTGGCGTAAAGCAACGTATAATTCTAAGTATGGCACGATTTCACTTGGATTGAGACTTTTCGTATCAAAATAAGTCAAACGAAACAAGTTCGAAACCGTTGTTGTCATTCTCTATTCTTCTGGATATCCAGATGGTCAATTCTAGCACAAAGCACCATACGGTTGTGGTCATGCCTGATTTTTGCAAGGAATTGTTCTTTTTGACTCAGAACAACTCCAACAAACATGGACGAAGATCGGATCGACATGTTCGTCGTTTCTTTGGGACGCTTTGCGGTTTAATTTCAAAAAAAGCAACGTATGATTCGTATTATGGCACGACTTCTCCTGGAATGTGGTTTTCGAATCAAAACAACGCAAATGAAACAAGTTTAAAATGGTTGGTAGCTTGCTAATTGTTTCCTTTAGATGTCCAAAAGGTCGAATTTGGAACAAAGCACCATACGGTTGTGATGAAGATCGGATTGACTTGTTCGTCATTTCTTTTGGATGCTTTGATGGTCTAATTTGGAAAAAAGCAACGTACGATTCTGATTATGGCACAACTTCTCAAGGAATAGGGTTTTTGAATTAGAACAACTCAAACTAAACTTGTTTAAAATCTTCGATAGCTTGCTAATTGTTTCTTTTACTTGTCCAGATGGTCGAATTTGGCACAAAGCACCATACGGTTGTGATCATTCATGAGTGCAGCAAGGACGTCGTCACGGTCGAATTTGGCATAAAGCAACGTATAATTCTAAGTATGGCACGATTTCACTTGGATTGGGACTTTTCGAATCAAAACAAGTCAAATGAAACAAGTTTGAAACCGTTGTTGTCATTCTCTATTCTTCTGCACATCCAGACGGTCAATTCTAGAACAAAGCAACATACTGTTGTGGTCATGCCTGATTTTTGCAAGGAATTATTCTTTTCGACTCAGAATAACTCAAACAAACTTAGATGAAGATCGGATCGACATACTCGCCGTTTCTTTGGGACGTTTTGATGGTTTAATTTCAAAATAAGCGACGTACGATTCGTATTATGCCAGGACTTCTCCTGGAATGTGGTTTTCGAATCAAAACAACTCAAAGGAAACAAGTTTAAAATGGTTGGTAGCTTGCTAATTGTTTCCTTTAGATGTCCAAACGGTCGAATTTGGAACAAACCACCATACGGTTGTGATGAAGATTGGATTCACATGTTCGTCATTTCTTTTGGATGCTTTGATGCACTAATTTGGAAAAAAGCAACGTACGATTCTGATTGTGGCACAACTTCTCCAGGAATTGGGTTTTTGAATTAGAACAACTCAAACTAAACTTGTTTAAAATCATCGACAGCATGCTAATTGTTTCTTTTACTTGCCCAGATGGTCGAATTTCGCACAAAGCACCATACGGTTGTGATAATTCATCAGTGCAGCAAGGAATTACTCTTTTCGATTCAGGACCTCCTCACGGTCGAATTTGGCATAAAGCAACTTATAATTCTAAGTATGGCACGATTTCACTTGGATTGGGACTTTTCGAATCAAAACAAGTCGAACGAAAAGAGTTCAAAATCGTTGTTGTCATTCTCTATTCTTCTGGACATCCAGATGGTCAATTCTGGCACAAAGCACCATACGGTTGTAGTCATGCCTGATTTTTGTAATGAATTATTCTTTTCGACTCAAAACAACTCAAACAAACATGGATGAATATCGGATCTACATGCTCATCGTTTCTTTGGGACGTTTTGATGGTTTAATTTCAAAAAAAGCAATGTATGATTCGTATTATAGGATGACTTCTCCTGTAATGTGGTTTTCGAATCAAAACAACTCAAATGAAATGAGTTTAAAATGGTTGGTAGCTATTTAATTGTTTCCTTTAGATGTCCAAAAGGTCGAATTTGGAATAAAGCACCATACGGTTGTGATGAAGATCGGATTGACTTGTTCGCCATTTCTTTTGGATGCTTTGATGGTCTAATTTAGAAAAATGCAACGTACGATTCTGATTATGGCACAACTTCTCCAGGAATGGGGTTTTTGAATCAGAACAACTCAAACTAAACTTGTCTAAAATCGTGGATAGCTGGCTAATGGTTTCTTTTAGTTGTCCAGATGGTCGAATTTCGCACAAAGCACCATACGGTTGTGATTATTCATGAGTGCAGCAAGGAATTACTCTTTTCGATTAAGGACGTCCTCACGGTCGAATTTGGCATAAAGCAACGTATAATTCTAAGTATGGCACGATTTCACTTGCTTTGGGACTTTTCGAATCAAAACAAGTTAAACGAAACAAGTTCAAAACTGTTGTTGTCATTCTCTCTGCACATCCAGACGGTCAATTCTAGCACAAAGCACCATACTGTTGTGGTCATGCCTGATTTTTGCAAGGAATTGTTCTTTTCCACTCAGAATAACTCAAACAAACTTGGATGAAGATCGGATCGACATGCTCGTCGTTTCTTTGGGACGCTTTGGCGGTTTAATTTTGAAAAAAGCAACGTACGATTCGTATTATGGCACGACTTCTCCTGGAATGGGGTTTCGAATCAAAACAACTCAAACAAAACAAGTTTAAAATCGTTGTTAGCTTGCTAATTGTTTCCTTTAGATGTCCTAACGGTCAAATTTGGAACAAAGCACCATACGGTTGTGATGAAGATCGGATTGACATGTTCGTCATTTCTTTTGGATGCTTTGATGCTGTAATTTGGAAAAAAGCAACGTACAATTCTGATTATGGCACGACTTCTCCCGGAATGGGATTTTTGAATTAGAACAACTCAAACTAAACTTGTTTAAAATCATCGATAGCTTGCTAATTATTTCTTTTACTTGTCCAGATGGTCGAACTTGGCACAAAGCATCATACGGTTGTGATCATTCGTGAGTGCAGCAAGGACGTCCTCACAGTCAAATTTGGCGTAAAGCAACGTATAATTCTAAGTATGGCACGATTTCACTTGGATTGGGACTTTTCGAATCAAAACAAGTCAAATGAAACAAGTTTGAAACCGTTGTTGTCATTCTCTATTCTTCTGCACATCCAGACGGTCAATTCTAGAACAAAGCAACATACTGTTGTGGTCATGCCTGATTTTTGCAAGGAATTATTCTTTTCGACTCAGAATAACTCAAACAAACTTAGATGAAGATCGGATCGACATACTCGCCGTTTCTTTGGGACGTTTTGATGGTTTAATTTCAAAATAAGCGACGTACGATTCGTATTATGCCAGGACTTCTCCTGGAATGTGGTTTTCGAATCAAAACAACTCAAAGGAAACAAGTTTAAAATGGTTGGTAGCTTGCTAATTATTTCCTTTAGATGTCCAAACGGTCGAATTTGGAACAAACCACCATACGGTTGTGATGAAGATTGGATTCACATGTTCGTCATTTCTTTTGGATGCTTTGATGCACTAATTTGGAAAAAAGCAACGTACGATTCTGATTGTGGCACAACTTCTCCAGGAATTGGGTTTTTCAATTGGAACAACTCAAACTAAACTTGTTTAAAATCATCGACAGCTTGCTAATTGTTTCTTTTACTTGCCCAGATGGTCGAATTTCGCACAAAGCACCATACGGTTTTGATAATTCATCAGTGCAGCAAGGAATTACTCTTTTCGATTCAGGACCTCCTCACGGTCGAATTTGGCATAAAGCAACTTATAATTCTAAGTATGGCACGATTTCACTTGGATTGGGACTTTTCGAATCAAAACAAGTCGAACGAAAAGAGTTCAAAATCGTTGTTGTCATTCTCTATTCTTCTGGACATCCAGATGGTCAATTCTGGCACAAAGCACCATACGGTTGTAGTCATGCCTGATTTTTGTAATGAATTATTCTTTTCGACTCAAAACAACTCAAACAAACATGGATGAATATCGGATCTACATGCTCATCGTTTCTTTGGGACGTTTTGATGGTTTAATTTCAAAATAAGCAACGTACGATTCGTATTATGCCAGGACTTCTCCTGGAATGTGGTTTTCGAATCAAAACAACTCAAAGGAAACAAGTTTAAAATGGTTGGTAGCTTGCTAATTGTTTCCTTTAGATGTCCAAACGGTCGAATTTGGAACAAACCACCATACGGTTGTGATGAAGATTGGATTCACATGTTCGTCATTTCTTTTGGATGCTTTGATGCACTAATTTGGAAAAAAGCAACGTACGATTCTGATTGTGGCACAACTTCTCCAGGAATTGGGTTTTTCAATTAGAATAACTCAAACTAAACTTGTTTAAAATTATCGACAGCTTGCTAATTGTTTCTTTTACTTGCCCAGATGGTCGAATTTCGCACAAAGCACCATACGGTTGTGATAATTCATCAGTGCAGCAAGGAATTACTCTTTTCGATTCAGGACCTCCTCCCGGTCGAATTTGGCATAAAGCAACTTATAATTCTAAGTATGGCACGATTTCACTTGGATTGGGACTTTTCGAATCAAAACAAGTCGAACGAAAAGAGTTCAAAACCGTTGTTGTCATTCTCTATTCTTCTGGACATCCAGATGGTCAATTCTAGCACAAAGCACCATACGGTTGTAGTCATGCCATATTTTTGTAATGAAATATTCTTTTCGACTCAAAACAACTGAAACAAACATGGATGAATATCGGATCTACATGCTCATCGTTTCTTTAGGACGCTTTAATGGTTTAATTTCAAAAAAAGCAATGTACGATTTGTATTATGGGACGACTTTTCCTATAATGTGGTTTTCGAATCAAAACAACTCAAATGAAATGAGTTTAAAATGGTTGGTAGCTTGTTAATTGTTTCCTTTAGATGTCCAAATGGTCGAATTTGGAATAAAGCACCATACGGTTGTGATGAAGATCGGATTTACTTGTTCGCCATTTCTTTTGGATGCTTTGATGGTCTAATTTAGAAAAATGCAACGTACGATTCTGATTATGGCACAACTTCTCCAGGAATGGGGTTTTTGAATCAGAACAACTCAAACTAAACTTGTCTAAAATCGTGGATAGCTGGCTAATGGTTTCTTTTAGTTGTCCAGATGGTCGAATTTCGCACAAAGCACCATACGGTTGTGATTATTCATGAGTGCAGCAAGGAATTACTCTTTTCGATTAAGGACGTCCTCACGGTCGAATTTGGCATAAAGCAACGTATAATTCTAAGTATGGCACGATTTCACTTGCTTTGGGACTTTTCGAATCAAAACAAGTTAAACGAAACAAGTTCAAAACTGTTGTTGTCATTCTCTCTGCACATCCAGACGGTCAATTCTAGCACAAAGCACCATACTGTTGTGGTCATGCCTGATTTTTGCAAGGAATTGTTCTTTTCCACTCAGAATAACTCAAACAAACTTGGATGAAGATCGGATCGACATGCTCGTCGTTTCTTTGGGACGCTTTGGCGGTTTAATTTTGAAAAAAGCAACGTACGATTCGTATTATGGCACGACTTCTCCTGGAATGGGGTTTCGAATCAAAACAACTCAAACAAAACAAGTTTGAAATCGTTGTTAGCTTGCTAATTGTTTCCTTTAGATGTCCTAACGGTCAAATTTGGAACAAAGCACCATACGGTTGTGATGAAGATCGGATTGACATGTTCGTCATTTCTTTTGGATGCTTTGATGCTGTAATTTGGAAAAAAGCAACGTACAATTCTGATTATGGCACGACTTCTCCCGGAATGGGATTTTTGAATTAGAACAACTCAAACTAAACTTGTTTAAAATCATCGATAGCATGCTAATTGTTTCTTTTACTTGTCCAGATGGTCGAACTTGGCACAAAGCATCATACGGTTGTGATCATTCGTGAGTGCAGCAAGGACGTCCTCACAGTCAAATTTGGCGTAAAGCAACGTATAATTCTAAGTATGGCACGATTTCACTTGGATTGGGACTTTTCGTATCAAAATAAGTCAAACGAAACAAGTTCGAAACCGTTGTTGTCATTCTCTATTCTTCTGGATATCCAGATGGTCAATTCTAGCACAAAGCACCATACGGTTGTGGTCATGCCTGATTTTTGCAAGGAATTGTTCTTTTTGACTCAGAACAACTCCAACAAACATGGACGAAGATCGGATCGACATGTTCGCCGTTTCTTTGGGACGCTTTGCGGTTTAATTTCAAAAAAAGCAACGTATGATTCGTATTATGGCACAACTTCTCCTGGAATGTGGTTTTCGAATCAAAACAACGCAAATGAAACAAGTTTAAAATGGTTGGTAGCTTGCTAATTGTTTCCTTTAGATGTCCAAAAGGTCGAATTTGGAACAAAGCACCATACGGTTGTGATGAAGATCGGATTGACTTGTTCGTCATTTCTTTTGGATGCTTTGATGGTCTAATTTGGAAAAAAGCAACGTACGATTCTGATTATGGCACAACTTCTCAAGGAATAGGGTTTTTGAATTAGAACAACTCAAACTAAACTTGTTTAAAATCTTCGATAGCTTGCTAATTGTTTCTTTTACTTGTCCAGATGGTCGAATTTGGCACAAAGCACCATACGGTTGTGATCATTCATGAGTGCAGCAAGGACGTCGTCACGGTCGAATTTGGCATAAAGCAACGTATAATTCTAAGTATGGCACGATTTCACTTGGATTGGGACTTTTCGAATCAAAACAAGTCAAATGAAACAAGTTTGAAACCGTTGTTGTCATTCTCTATTCTTCTGCACATCCAGACGGTCAATTCTGGCACAAAGCACCATACTGTTGTGGTCATGCCTGATTTTTGCAAGGAATTATTCTTTTCGACTCAGAATAACTCAAACAAACTTAGATGAAGATCGGATCGACATACTCGCCGTTTCTTTGGGACGTTTTGATGGTTTAATTTCAAAATAAGCGACGTACGATTCGTATTATGCCAGGACTTCTCCTGGAATGTGGTTTTCGAATCAAAACAACTCAAAGGAAACAAGTTTAAAATGGTTGGTAGCTTGCTAATTGTTTCCTTTAGATGTCCAAACGGTCGAATTTGGAACAAACCACCATACGGTTGTGATGAAGATTGGATTCACATGTTCGTCATTTCTTTTGGATGCTTTGATGCACTAATTTGGAAAAAAGCAACGTACGATTCTGATTGTGGCACAACTTCTCCAGGAATTGGGTTTTTGAATTAGAACAACTCAAACTAAACTTGTTTAAAATCATCGACAGCTTGCTAATTGTTTCTTTTACTTGCCCATATGGTCGAATTTCGCACAAAGCACCATACGGTTGTGATAATTCATCAGTGCAGCAAGGAATTACTCTTTTCGATTCAGGACCTCCTCCCGGTCGAATTTGGCATAAAGCAACTTATAATTCTAAGTATGGCACGATTTCACTTGGATTGGGACTTTTCGAATCAAAACAAGTCGAACGAAAAGAGTTCAAAATCGTTGTTGTCATTCTCTATTCTTCTGGACATCCAGATGGTCAATTCTGGCACAAAGCACCATACGGTTGTAGTCATGCCTGATTTTTGTAATGAATTATTCTTTTCGACTCAAAACAACTCAAACAAACATGGATGAATATCGGATCTACATGCTCATCGTTTCTTTAGGACGCTTTAATGGTTTAATTTCAAAAAAAGCAATGTACGATTTGTATTATGGGACGACTTTTCCTCTAATGTGGTTTTCGAATCAAAACAACTCAAATGAAATGAGTTTAAAATGGTTGGTAGCTTGTTAATTGTTTCCTTTAGATGTCCAAAAGGTCGAATTTGGAATAAAGCACCATACGGTTGTGATGAAGATCGGATTTACTTGTTCGCCATTTCTTTTGGATGCTTTGATGGTCTAATTTAGAAAAATGCAACGTACGATTCTGATTATGGCACAACTTCTCCAGGAATGGGGTTTTTGAATCAGAACAACTCAAACTAAACTTGTCTAAAATCGTGGATAGCTGGCTAATGGTTTCTTTTAGTTGTCCAGATGGTCGAATTTCGCACAAAGCACCATACGGTTGTGATTATTCATGAGTGCAGCAAGGAATTACTCTTTTCGATTAAGGACGTCCTCACGGTCGAATTTGGCATAAAGCAACGTATAATTCTAAGTATGGCACGATTTCACTTGCTTTGGGACTTTTCGAATCAAAACAAGTTAAACGAAACAAGTTCAAAACTGTTGTTGTCATTCTCTCTGCACATCCAGACGGTCAATTCTAGCACAAAGCACCATACTGTTGTGGTCATGCCTGATTTTTGCAAGGAATTGTTCTTTTCCACTCAGAATAACTCAAACAAACTTGGATGAAGATCGGATCGACATGCTCGTCGTTTCTTTGGGACGCTTTGGCGGTTTAATTTTGAAAAAAGCAACGTACGATTCGTATTATGGCACGACTTCTCCTGGAATGGGGTTTCGAATCAAAACAACTCAAACAAAACAAGTTTGAAATCGTTGTTAGCTTGCTAATTGTTTCCTTTAGATGTCCTAACGGTCAAATTTGGAACAAAGCACCATACGGTTGTGATGAAGATCGGATTGACATGTTCGTCATTTCTTTTGGATGCTTTGATGCTGTAATTTGGAAAAAAGCAACGTACAATTCTGATTATGGCACGA
Source organism: Cornus controversa (assembly GCA_026545225.1). NCBI lineage: Eukaryota > Viridiplantae > Streptophyta > Magnoliopsida > Cornales > Cornaceae > Cornus > Cornus controversa. Next base: position 12,892,181 of record CM048852.1, read on the forward strand.
CTTCTCCCGGAATGGGATTTTTGAATTAGAACAACTCAAACTAAACTTGTTTAAAATCATCGATAGCATGCTAATTGTTTCTTTTACTTGTCCAGATGGTCGAACTTGGCACAAAGCATCATACGGTTGTGATCATTCGTGAGTGCAGCAAGGACGTCCTCACAGTCAAATTTGGCGTAAAGCAACGTATAATTCTAAGTATGGCACGATTTCACTTGGATTGGGACTTTTCGTATCAAAATAAGTCAAACGAAACAAGTTCGAAACCGTTGTTGTCATTCTCTATTCTTCTGGATATCCAGATGGTCAATTCTAGCACAAAGCACCATACGGTTGTGGTCATGCCTGATTTTTGCAAGGAATTGTTCTTTTTGACTCAGAACAACTCCAACAAACATGGACGAAGATCGGATCGACATGTTCGCCGTTTCTTTGGGACGCTTTGCGGTTTAATTTCAAAAAAAGCAACGTATGATTCGTATTATGGCACAACTTCTCCTGGAATGTGGTTTTCGAATCAAAACAACGCAAATGAAACAAGTTTAAAATGGTTGGTAGCTTGCTAATTGTTTCCTTTAGATGTCCAAAAGGTCGAATTTGGAACAAAGCACCATACGGTTGTGATGAAGATCGGATTGACTTGTTCGTCATTTCTTTTGGATGCTTTGATGGTCTAATTTGGAAAAAAGCAACGTACGATTCTGATTATGGCACAACTTCTCAAGGAATAGGGTTTTTGAATTAGAACAACTCAAACTAAACTTGTTTAAAATCTTCGATAGCTTGCTAATTGTTTCTTTTACTTGTCCAGATGGTCGAATTTGGCACAAAGCACCATACGGTTGTGATCATTCATGAGTGCAGCAAGGACGTCGTCACGGTCGAATTTGGCATAAAGCAACGTATAATTCTAAGTATGGCACGATTTCACTTGGATTGGGACTTTTCGAATCAAAACAAGTCAAATGAAACAAGTTTGAAACCGTTGTTGTCATTCTCTATTCTTCTGCACATCCAGACGGTCAATTCTAGAACAAAGCAACATACTGTTGTGGTCATGCCTGATTTTTGCAAGGAATTATTCTTTTCGACTCAGAATAACTCAAACAAACTTAGATGAAGATCGGATCGACATACTCGCCGTTTCTTTGGGACGTTTTGATGGTTTAATTTCAAAATAAGCGACGTACGATTCGTATTATGCCAGGACTTCTCCTGGAATGTGGTTTTCGAATCAAAACAACTCAAAGGAAACAAGTTTAAAATGGTTGGTAGCTTGCTAATTGTTTCCTTTAGATGTCCAAACGGTCGAATTTGGAACAAACCACCATACGGTTGTGATGAAGATTGGATTCACATGTTCGTCATTTCTTTTGGATGCTTTGATGCACTAATTTGGAAAAAAGCAACGTACGATTCTGATTGTGGCACAACTTCTCCAGGAATTGGGTTTTTGAATTAGAACAACTCAAACTAAACTTGTTTAAAATCATCGACAGCTTGCTAATTGTTTCTTTTACTTGCCCAGATGGTCGAATTTCGCACAAAGCACCATACGGTTGTGATAATTCATCAGTGCAGCAAGGAATTACTCTTTTCGATTCAGGACCTCCTCACGGTCGAATTTGGCATAAAGCAACTTATAATTCTAAGTATGGCACGATTTCACTTGGATTGGGACTTTTCGAATCAAAACAAGTCGAACGAAAAGAGTTCAAAATCGTTGTTGTCATTCTCTATTCTTCTGGACATCCAGATGGTCAATTCTGGCACAAAGCACCATACGGTTGTAGTCATGCCTGATTTTTGTAATGAATTATTCTTTTCGACTCAAAACAACTCAAACAAACATGGATGAATATCGGATCTACATGCTCATCGTTTCTTTAGGACGCTTTAATGGTTTAATTTCAAAAAAAGCAATGTACGATTTGTATTATGGGACGACTTTTCCTCTAATGTGGTTTTCGAATCAAAACAACTCAAATGAAATGAGTTTAAAATGGTTGGTAGCTTGTTAATTGTTTCCTTTAGATGTCCAAAAGGTCGAATTTGGAATAAAGCACCATACGGTTGTGATGAAGATCGGATTTACTTGTTCGCCATTTCTTTTGGATGCTTTGATGGTCTAATTTAGAAAAATGCAACGTACGATTCTGATTATGGCACAACTTCTCCAGGAATGGGGTTTTTGAATCAGAACAACTCAAACTAAACTTGTCTAAAATCGTGGATAGCTGGCTAATGGTTTCTTTTAGTTGTCCAGATGGTCGAATTTCGCACAAAGCACCATACGGTTGTGATTATTCATGAGTGCAGCAAGGAATTACTCTTTTCGATTCAGGACGTCCTCACGGTCGAATTTGGCATAAAGCAACGTATAATTCTAAGTATGGCACGATTTCACTTGCTTTGGGACTTTTCGAATCAAAACAAGTTAAACGAAACAAGTTCAAAACTGTTGTTGTCATTCTCTCTGCACATCCAGACGGTCAATTCTAGCACAAAGCACCATACTGTTGTGGTCATGCCTGATTTTTGCAAGGAATTGTTCTTTTCCACTCAGAATAACTCAAACAAACTTGGATGAAGATCGGATCGACATGCTCGTCGTTTCTTTGGGACGCTTTGGCGGTTTAATTTTGAAAAAAGCAACGTACGATTCGTATTATGACACGACTTCTCCTGGAATGGGGTTTCGAATCAAAACAACTCAAACAAAACAAGTTTGAAATCGTTGTTAGCTTGCTAATTGTTTCCTTTAGATGTCCTAACGGTCAAATTTGGAACAAAGCACCATACGGTTGTGATGAAGATCGGATTGACATGTTCGTCATTTCTTTTGGATGCTTTGATGCTGTAATTTGGAAAAAAGCAACGTACAATTCTGATTATGGCACGACTTCTCCCGGAATGGGATTTTTGAATTAGAACAACTCAAACTAAACTTGTTTAAAATCATCGATAGCTTGCTAATTGTTTCTTTTACTTGTCCAGATGGTCGAACTTGGCACAAAGCATCATACGGTTGTGATCATTCGTGAGTGCAGCAAGGACGTCCTCACAGTCAAATTTGGCGTAAAGCAACGTATAATTCTAAGTATGGCACGATTTCACTTGGATTGGGACTTTTCGTATCAAAATAAGTCAAACGAAACAAGTTCGAAACCGTTGTTGTCATTCTCTATTCTTCTGGATATCCAGATGGTCAATTCTAGCACAAAGCACCATACGGTTGTGGTCATGCCTGATTTTTGCAAGGAATTGTTCTTTTTGACTCAGAACAACTCCAACAAACATGGACGAAGATCGGATCGACATGTTCGCCATTTCTTTGGGACGCTTTGCGGTTTAATTTCAAAAAAAGCAACGTATGATTCGTATTATGGCACAACTTCTCCTGGAATGTGGTTTTCGAATCAAAACAACGCAAATGAAACAAGTTTAAAATGGTTGGTAGCTTGCTAATTGTTTCCTTTAGATGTCCAAAAGGTCGAATTTGGAACAAAGCACCATACGGTTGTGATGAAGATCGGATTGACTTGTTCGTCATTTCTTTTGGATGCTTTGATGGTCTAATTTGGAAAAAAGCAACGTACGATTCTGATTATGGCACAACTTCTCAAGGAATAGGGTTTTTGAATTAGAACAACTCAAACTAAACTTGTTTAAAATCTTCGATAGCTTGCTAATTGTTTCTTTTACTTGTCCAGATGGTCGAATTTGGCACAAAGCACCATACGGTTGTGATCATTCATGAGTGCAGCAAGGACGTCGTCACGGTCGAATTTGGCATAAAGCAACGTATAATTCTAAGTATGGCACGATTTCACTTGGATTGGGACTTTTCGAATCAAAACAAGTCAAATGAAACAAGTTTGAAACCGTTGTTGTCATTCTCTATTCTTCTGCACATCCAGACGGTCAATTCTAGAACAAAGCAACATACTGTTGTGGTCATGCCTGATTTTTGCAAGGAATTATTCTTTTCGACTCAGAATAACTCAAACAAACTTAGATGAAGATCGGATCGACATACTCGCCGTTTCTTTGGGACGTTTTGATGGTTTAATTTCAAAATAAGCGACGTACGATTCGTATTATGCCAGGACTTCTCCTGGAATGTGGTTTTCGAATCAAAACAACTCAAAGGAAACAAGTTTAAAATGGTTGGTAGCTTGCTAATTGTTTCCTTTAGATGTCCAAACGGTCGAATTTGGAACAAACCACCATACGGTTGTGATGAAGATTGGATTCACATGTTCGTCATTTCTTTTGGATGCTTTGATGCACTAATTTGGAAAAAAGCAACGTACGATTCTGATTGTGGCACAACTTCTCCAGGAATTGGGTTTTTGAATTAGAACAACTCAAACTAAACTTGTTTAAAATCATCGACAGCTTGCTAATTGTTTCTTTTACTTGCCCAGATGGTCGAATTTCGCACAAAGCACCATACGGTTGTGATAATTCATCAGTGCAGCAAGGAATTACTCTTTTCGATTCAGGACCTCCTCACGGTCGAATTTGGCATAAAGCAACTTATAATTCTAAGTATGGCACGATTTCACTTGGATTGGGACTTTTCGAATCAAAACAAGTCGAACGAAAAGAGTTCAAAATCGTTGTTGTCATTCTCTATTCTTCTGGACATCCAGATGGTCAATTCTGGCACAAAGCACCATACGGTTGTAGTCATGCCTGATTTTTGTAATGAATTATTCTTTTCGACTCAAAACAACTCAAACAAACATGGATGAATATCGGATCTACATGCTCATCGTTTCTTTAGGACGCTTTAATGGTTTAATTTCAAAAAAAGCAATGTACGATTTGTATTATGGGACGACTTTTCCTCTAATGTGGTTTTCGAATCAAAACAACTCAAATGAAATGAGTTTAAAATGGTTGGTAGCTTGTTAATTGTTTCCTTTAGATGTCCAAAAGGTCGAATTTGGAATAAAGCACCATACGGTTGTGATGAAGATCGGATTTACTTGTTCGCCATTTCTTTTGGATGCTTTGATGGTCTAATTTAGAAAAATGCAACGTACGATTCTGATTATGGCACAACTTCTCCAGGAATGGGGTTTTTGAATCAGAACAACTCAAACTAAACTTGTCTAAAATCGTGGATAGCTGGCTAATGGTTTCTTTTAGTTGTCCAGATGGTCGAATTTCGCACAAAGCACCATACGGTTGTGATTATTCATGAGTGCAGCAAGGAATTACTCTTTTCGATTCAGGACGTCCTCACGGTCGAATTTGGCATAAAGCAACGTATAATTCTAAGTATGGCACGATTTCACTTGCTTTGGGACTTTTCGAATCAAAACAAGTTAAACGAAACAAGTTCAAAACTGTTGTTGTCATTCTCTCTGCACATCCAGACGGTCAATTCTAGCACAAAGCACCATACTGTTGTGGTCATGCCTGATTTTTGCAAGGAATTGTTCTTTTCCACTCAGAATAACTCAAACAAACTTGGATGAAGATCGGATCGACATGCTCGTCGTTTCTTTGGGACGCTTTGGCGGTTTAATTTTGAAAAAAGCAACGTACGATTCGTATTATGACACGACTTCTCCTGGAATGGGGTTTCGAATCAAAACAACTCAAACAAAACAAGTTTGAAATCGTTGTTAGCTTGCTAATTGTTTCCTTTAGATGTCCTAACGGTCAAATTTGGAACAAAGCACCATACGGTTGTGATGAAGATCGGATTGACATGTTCGTCATTTCTTTTGGATGCTTTGATGCTGTAATTTGGAAAAAAGCAACGTACAATTCTGATTATGGCACGACTTCTCCCGGAATGGGATTTTTGAATTAGAACAACTCAAACTAAACTTGTTTAAAATCATCGATAGCTTGCTAATTGTTTCTTTTACTTGTCCAGATGGTCGAACTTGGCACAAAGCATCATACGGTTGTGATCATTCGTGAGTGCAGCAAGGACGTCCTCACAGTCAAATTTGGCGTAAAGCAACGTATAATTCTAAGTATGGCACGATTTCACTTGGATTGGGACTTTTCGTATCAAAATAAGTCAAACGAAACAAGTTCGAAACCGTTGTTGTCATTCTCTATTCTTCTGGATATCCAGATGGTCAATTCTAGCACAAAGCACCATACGGTTGTGGTCATGCCTGATTTTTGCAAGGAATTGTTCTTTTTGACTCAGAACAACTCCAACAAACATGGACGAAGATCGGATCGACATGTTCGCCATTTCTTTGGGACGCTTTGCGGTTTAATTTCAAAAAAAGCAACGTATGATTCGTATTATGGCACAACTTCTCCTGGAATGTGGTTTTCGAATCAAAACAACGCAAATGAAACAAGTTTAAAATGGTTGGTAGCTTGCTAATTGTTTCCTTTAGATGTCCAAAAGGTCGAATTTGGAACAAAGCACCATACGGTTGTGATGAAGATCGGATTGACTTGTTCGTCATTTCTTTTGGATGCTTTGATGGTCTAATTTGGAAAAAAACAACGTACGATTCTGATTATGGCACAACTTCTCAAGGAATAGGGTTTTTGAATTAGAACAACTCAAACTAAACTTGTTTAAAATCTTCGATAGCTTGCTAATTGTTTCTTTTACTTGTCCAGATGGTCGAATTTGGCACAAAGCACCATACGGTTGTGATCATTCATGAGTGCAGCAAGGACGTCGTCACGGTCGAATTTGGCATAAAGCAACGTATAATTCTAAGTATGGCACGATTTCACTTGGATTGGGACTTTTCGAATCAAAACAAGTCAAATGAAACAAGTTTGAAACCGTTGTTGTCATTCTCTATTCTTCTGCACATCCAGACGGTCAATTCTAGAACAAAGCAACATACTGTTGTGGTCATGCCTGATTTTTGCAAGGAATTATTCTTTTCGACTCAGAATAACTCAAACAAACTTAGATGAAGATCGGATCGACATACTCACCGTTTCTTTGGGACGTTTTGATGGTTTAATTTCAAAATAAGCGACGTACGATTCGTATTATGCCAGGACTTCTCCTGGAATGTGGTTTTCGAATCAAAACAACTCAAAGGAAACAAGTTTAAAATGGTTGGTAGCTTGCTAATTGTTTCCTTTAGATGTCCAAACGGTCGAATTTGGAACAAACCACCATACGGTTGTGATGAAGATTGGATTCACATGTTCGTCATTTCTTTTGGATGCTTTGATGCACTAATTTGGAAAAAAGCAACGTACGATTCTGATTGTGGCACAACTTCTCCAGGAATTGGGTTTTTGAATTAGAACAACTCAAACTAAACTTGTTTAAAATCATCGACAGCTTGCTAATTGTTTCTTTTACTTGCCCAGATGGTCGAATTTCGCACAAAGCACCATACGGTTGTGATAATTCATCAGTGCAGCAAGGAATTACTCTTTTCGATTCAGGACCTCCTCACGGTCGAATTTGGCATAAAGCAACTTATAATTCTAAGTATGGCACGATTTCACTTGGATTGGGACTTTTCGAATCAAAACAAGTCGAACGAAAAGAGTTCAAAATCGTTGTTGTCATTCTCTATTCTTCTGGACATCCAGATGGTCAATTCTGGCACAAAGCACCATACGGTTGTAGTCATGCCTGATTTTTGTAATGAATTATTCTTTTCGACTCAAAACAACTCAAACAAACATGGATGAATATCGGATCTACATGCTCATCGTTTCTTTAGGACGCTTTAATGGTTTAATTTCAAAAAAAGCAATGTACGATTTGTATTATGGGACGACTTTTCCTCTAATGTGGTTTTCGAATCAAAACAACTCAAATGAAATGAGTTTAAAATGGTTGGTAGCTTGTTAATTGTTTCCTTTAGATGTCCAAAAGGTCGAATTTGGAATAAAGCACCATACGGTTGTGATGAAGATCGGATTTACTTGTTCGCCATTTCTTTTGGATGCTTTGATGGTCTAATTTAGAAAAATGCAACGTACGATTCTGATTATGGCACAACTTCTCCAGGAATGGGGTTTTTGAATCAGAACAACTCAAACTAAACTTGTCTAAAATCGTGGATAGCTGGCTAATGGTTTCTTTTAGTTGTCCAGATGGTCGAATTTCGCACAAAGCACCATACGGTTGTGATTATTCATGAGTGCAGCAAGGAATTACTCTTTTCGATTCAGGACGTCCTCACGGTCGAATTTGGCATAAAGCAACGTATAATTCTAAGTATGGCACGATTTCACTTGGATTGGGACTTTTCGAATCAAAACAAGTCAAATGAAACAAGTTTGAAACCGTTGTTGTCATTCTCTATTCTTCTGCACATCCAGACGGTCAATTCTAGAACAAAGCAACATACTGTTGTGGTCATGCCTGATTTTTGCAAGGAATTATTCTTTTCGACTCAGAATAACTCAAACAAACTTAGATGAAGATCGGATCGACATACTCGCCGTTTCTTTGGGACGTTTTGATGGTTTAATTTCAAAATAAGCGACGTACGATTCGTATTATGCCAGGACTTCTCCTGGAATGTGGTTTTCGAATCAAAACAACTCAAAGGAAACAAGTTTAAAATGGTTGGTAGCTTGCTAATTGTTTCCTTTAGATGTCCAAACGGTCGAATTTGGAACAAACCACCATACGGTTGTGATGAAGATTGGATTCACATGTTCGTCATTTCTTTTGGATGCTTTGATGCACTAATTTGGAAAAAAGCAACGTACGATTCTGATTGTGGCACAACTTCTCCAGGAATTGGGTTTTTGAATTAGAACAACTCAAACTAAACTTGTTTAAAATCATCGACAGCTTGCTAATTGTTTCTTTTACTTGCCCAGATGGTCGAATTTCGCACAAAGCACCATACGGTTGTGATAATTCATCAGTGCAGCAAGGAATTACTCTTTTCGATTCAGGACCTCCTCACGGTCGAATTTGGCATAAAGCAACTTATAATTCTAAGTATGGCACGATTTCACTTGGATTGGCACTTTTCGAATCAAAACAAGTCGAACGAAAAGAGTTCAAAATCGTTGTTGTCATTCTCTATTCTTCTGGACATCCAGATGGTCAATTCTGGCACAAAGCACCATACGGTTGTAGTCATGCCTGATTTTTGTAATGAATTATTCTTTTCGACTCAAAACAACTCAAACAAACATGGATGAATATCGGATCTACATGCTCATCGTTTCTTTGGGACGTTTTGATGGTTTAATTTCAAAATAAGCAACGTACGATTCGTATTATGCCAGGACTTCTCCTGGAATGTGGTTTTCGAATCAAAACAACTCAAAGGAAACAAGTTTAAAATGGTTGGTAGCTTGCTAATTGTTTCCTTTAGATGTCCAAACGGTCGAATTTGGAACAAACCACCATACGGTTGTGATGAAGATTGGATTCACATGTTCGTCATTTCTTTTGGATGCTTTGATGCACTAATTTGGAAAAAAGCAACGTACGATTCTGATTGTGGCACAACTTCTCCAGGAATTGGGTTTTTCAATTAGAATAACTCAAACTAAACTTGTTTAAAATTATCGACAGCTTGCTAATTGTTTCTTTTACTTGCCCAGATGGTCGAATTTCGCACAAAGCACCATACGGTTGTGATAATTCATCAGTGCAGCAAGGAATTACTCTTTTCGATTCAGGACCTCCTCACGGTCGAATTTGGCATAAAGCAACTTATAATTCTAAGTATGGCACGATTTCACTTGGATTGGGACTTTTCGAATCAAAACAAGTCGAACGAAAAGAGTTCAAAATCGTTGTTGTCATTCTCTATTCTTCTGGACATCCAGATGGTCAATTCTGGCACAAAGCACCATACGGTTGTAGTCATGCCTGATTTTTGTAATGAATTATTCTTTTCGACTCAAAACAACTCAAACAAACATGGATGAATATCGGATCTACATGCTCATCGTTTCTTTGGGACGTTTTGATGGTTTAATTTCAAAATAAGCAACGTACGATTCGTATTATGCCAGGACTTCTCCTGGAATGTGGTTTTCGAATCAAAACAACTCAAAGGAAACAAGTTTAAAATGGTTGGTAGCTTGCTAATTGTTTCCTTTAGATGTCCAAACGGTCGAATTTGGAACAAACCACCATACGGTTGTGATGAAGATTGGATTCACATGTTCGTCATTTCTTTTGGATGCTTTGATGCACTAATTTGGAAAAAAGCAACGTACGATTCTGATTGTGGCACAACTTCTCCAGGAATTGGGTTTTTCAATTAGAATAACTCAAACTAAACTTGTTTAAAATTATCGACAGCTTGCTAATTGTTTCTTTTACTTGCCCAGATGGTCGAATTTCGCACAAAGCACCATACGGTTGTGATAATTCATCAGTGCAGCAAGGAATTACTCTTTTCGATTCAGGACCTCCTCACGGTCGAATTTGGCATAAAGCAACTTATAATTCTAAGTATGGCACGATTTCACTTGGATTGGGACTTTTCGAATCAAAACAAGTCGAACGAAAAGAGTTCAAAACCGTTGTTGTCATTCTCTATTCTTCTGAACATCCAGATGGTCAATCCTAGCACAAAGCACCATACGGTTGTAGTCATGCCATATTTTTGTAATGAAATATTCTTTTCGACTCAAAACAACTGAAACAAACATGGATGAATATCAGATATACATGCTCATCGTTTCTTTAGGACGCTTTAATGGTTTAATTTCAAAAAAAGCAATGTACGATTTGTATTATGGGACGACTTTTCCTATAATGTGGTTTTCGAATCAAAACAACTCAAATGAAATGAGTTTAAAATGGTTGGTAGCTTGTTAATTGTTTCCTTTAGATGTCCAAAAGGTCGAATTTGGAATAAAGCACCATACGGTTGTGATGAAGATCGGATTTACTTGTTCGCCATTTCTTTTGGATGCTTTGATGGTCTAATTTAGAAAAATGCAACGTACGATTCTGATTATGGCACAACTTCTCCAGGAATGGGGTTTTTGAATCAGAACAACTCAAACTAAACTTGTCTAAAATCGTGGATAGCTGGCTAATGGTTTCTTTTAGTTGTCCAGATGGTCGAATTTCGCACAAAGCACCATACGGTTGTGATTATTCATGAGTGCAGCAAGGAATTACTCTTTTCGATTCAGGACGTCCTCACGGTCGAATTTGGCATAAAGCAACGTATAATTCTAAGTATGGCACGATTTCACTTGCTTTGGGACTTTTCGAATCAAAACAAGTTAAACGAAACAAGTTCAAAACTGTTGTTGTCATTCTCTATTCTTCTGCACATCCAGACGGTCAATTCTAGCACAAAGCACCATACTGTTGTGGTCATGCCTGATTTTTGCAAGGAATTGTTCTTTTCCACTCAGAATAACTCAAACAAACTTGGATGAAGATCGGATCGACATGCTCGTCGTTTCTTTGGGACGCTTTGGCGGTTTAATTTTGAAAAAAGCAACGTACGATTCGTATTATGGCACGACTTCTCCTGGAATGGGGTTTCGAATCAAAACAACTCAAACAAAACAAGTTTGAAATCGTTGTTAGCTTGCTAATTGTTTCCTTTAGATGTCCTAACGGTCAAATTTGGAACAAAGCACCATACGGTTGTGATGAAGATCGGATTGACATGTTCGTCATTTCTTTTGGATGCTTTGATGCTGTAATTTGGAAAAAAGCAACGTACAATTCTGATTATGGCACGACTTCTCCCGGAATGGGATTTTTGAATTAGAACAACTCAAACTAAACTTGTTTAAAATCATCGATAGCTTGCTAATTGTTTCTTTTACTTGTCCAGATGGTCGAACTTGGCACAAAGCATCATACGGTTGTGATCATTCGTGAGTGCAGCAAGGACGTCCTCACAGTCAAATTTGGCGTAAAGCAACGTATAATTCTAAGTATGGCACGATTTCACTTGGATTGGGACTTTTCGTATCAAAATAAGTCAAACGAAACAAGTTCGAAACCGTTGTTGTCATTCTCTATTCTTCTGGATATCCAGATGGTCAATTCTAGCACAAAGCACCATACGGTTGTGGTCATGCCTGATTTTTGCAAGGAATTGTTCTTTTTGACTCAGAACAACTCCAACAAACATGGACGAAGATCGGATCGACATGTTCGTCGTTTCTTTGGGACGCTTTGCGGTTTAATTTCAAAAAAAGCAACGTATGATTCGTATTATGGCACGACTTCTCCTGGAATGTGGTTTTCGAATCAAAACAACGCAAATGAAACAAGTTTAAAATGGTTGGTAGCTTGCTAATTGTTTCCTTTAGATGTCCAAAAGGTCGAATTTGGAACAAAGCACCATACGGTTGTGATGAAGATCGGATTGACTTGTTCGTCATTTCTTTTGGATGCTTTGATGGTCTAATTTGGAAAAAAGCAACGTACGATTTTGATTATGGCACAACTTCTCAAGGAATAGGGTTTTTGAATTAGAACAACTCAAACTAAACTTGTTTAAAATCTTTGATAGCTTGCTAATTGTTTCTTTTACTTGTCCAGATGGTCGAATTTGGCACAAAGCACCATACGGTTGTGATCATTCATGAGTGCAGCAAGGACGTCGTCACGGTCGAATTTGGCATAAAGCAACGTATAATTCTAAGTATGGCACGATTTCACTTGGATTGGGACTTTTCGAATCAAAACAAGTCAAATGAAACAAGTTTGAAACCGTTGTTGTCATTCTCTATTCTTCTGCACATCCAGACGGTCAATTCTAGAACAAAGCAACATACTGTTGTGGTCATGCCTGATTTTTGCAAGGAATTATTCTTTTCGACTCAGAATAACTCAAACAAACTTAGATGAAGATCGGATCGACATACTCGCCGTTTCTTTGGGACGTTTTGATGGTTTAATTTCAAAATAAGCGACGTACGATTCGTATTATGCCAGGACTTCTCCTGGAATGTGGTTTTCGAATCAAAACAACTCAAAGGAAACAAGTTTAAAATGGTTGGTAGCTTGCTAATTGTTTCCTTTAGATGTCCAAACGGTCGAATTTGGAACAAACCACCATACGGTTGTGATGAAGATTGGATTCACATGTTCGTCATTTCTTTTGGATGCTTTGATGCACTAATTTGGAAAAAAGCAACGTACGATTCTGATTGTGGTACAACTTCTCCAGGAATTGGGTTTTTCAATTGGAACAACTCAAACTAAACTTGTTTAAAATCATCGACAGCTTGCTAATTGTTTCTTTTACTTGCCCAGATGGTCGAATTTCGCACAAAGCACCATACGGTTGTGATCATTCATCAGTGCAGCAAGGAATTACTCTTTTCGATTCAGGACCTCCTCACGGTCGAATTTGGCATAAAGCAACTTATAATTCTAAGTATGGCACGATTTCACTTGGATTGGGACTTTTCGAATCAAAACAAGTCGAACGAAAAGAGTTCAAAATCGTTGTTGTCATTCTCTATTCTTCTGGACATCCAGATGGTCAATTCTGGCACAAAGCACCATACGGTTGTAGTCATGCCTGATTTTTGTAATGAATTATTCTTTTCGACTCAAAACAACTCAAACAAACATGGATGAATATCGGATCTACATGCTCATCGTTTCTTTGGGACGTTTTGATGGTTTAATTTCAAAATAAGCAACGTACGATTCGTATTATGCCAGGACTTCTCCTGGAATGTGGTTTTCGAATCAAAACAACTCAAAGGAAACAAGTTTAAAATGGTTGGTAGCTTGCTAATTGTTTCCTTTAGATGTCCAAACGGTCGAATTTGGAACAAACCACCATACGGTTGTGATGAAGATTGGATTCACATGTTCGTCATTTCTTTTGGATGCTTTGATGCACTAATTTGGAAAAAAGCAACGTACGATTCTGATTGTGGCACAACTTCTCCAGGAATTGGGTTTTTCAATTAGAATAACTCAAACTAAACTTGTTTAAAATTATCGACAGCTTGCTAATTGTTTCTTTTACTTGCCCAGATGGTCGAATTTCGCACAAAGCACCATACGGTTGTGATAATTCATCAGTGCAGCAAGGAATTACTCTTTTCGATTCAGGACCTCCTCACGGTCGAATTTGGCATAAAGCAACTTATAATTCTAAGTATGGCACGATTTCACTTGGATTGGGACTTTTCGAATCAAAACAAGTCGAACGAAAAGAGTTCAAAACCGTTGTTGTCATTCTCTATTCTTCTGGACATCCAGATGGTCAATTCTAGCACAAAGCACCATACGGTTGTAGTCATGCCATATTTTTGTAATGAAATATTCTTTTCGACTCAAAACAACTGAAACAAACATGGATGAATATCGGATCTACATGCTCATCGTTTCTTTAGGACGCTTTAATGGTTTAATTTCAAAAAAAGCAATGTACGATTTGTATTATGGGACGACTTTTCCTATAATGTGGTTTTCGAATCAAAACAACTCAAATGAAATGAGTTTAAAATGGTTGGTAGCTTGTTAATTGTTTCCTTTAGATGTCCAAAAGGTCGAATTTGGAATAAAGCACCATACGGTTGTGATGAAGATCGGATTTACTTGTTCGCCATTTCTTTTGGATGCTTTGATGGTCTAATTTAGAAAAATGCAACGTACGATTCTGATTATGGCACAACTTCTCCAGGAATGGGGTTTTTGAATCAGAACAACTCAAACTAAACTTGTCTAAAATCGTGGATAGCTGGCTAATGGTTTCTTTTAGTTGTCCAGATGGTCGAATTTCGCACAAAGCACCATACGGTTGTGATTATTCATGAGTGCAGCAAGGAATTACTCTTTTCGATTCAGGACGTCCTCACGGTCGAATTTGGCATAAAGCAACGTATAATTCTAAGTATGGCACGATTTCACTTGCTTTGGGACTTTTCGAATCAAAACAAGTTAAACGAAACAAGTTCAAAACTGTTGTTGTCATTCTCTATTCTTCTGCACATCCAGACGGTCAATTCTAGCACAAAGCACCATACTGTTGTGGTCATGCCTGATTTTTGCAAGGAATTGTTCTTTTCCACTCAGAATAACTCAAACAAACTTGGATGAAGATCGGATCGAAATGCTCGTCGTTTCTTTGGGACGCTTTGGCGGTTTAATTTTGAAAAAAGCAACGTACGATTCGTATTATGGCACGACTTCTCCTGGAATGGGGTTTCGAATCAAAACAACTCAAACAAAACAAGTTTGAAATCGTTGTTAGCTTGCTAATTGTTTCCTTTAGATGTCCTAACGGTCAAATTTGGAACAAAGCACCATACGGTTGTGATGAAGATCGGATTGACATGTTCGTCATTTCTTTTGGATGCTTTGATGCTGTAATTTGGAAAAAAGCAACGTACAATTCTGATTATGGCACGACTTCTCCCGGAATGGGATTTTTGAATTAGAACAACTCAAACTAAACTTGTTTAAAATCATCGATAGCTTGCTAATTGTTTCTTTTACTTGTCCAGATGGTCGAACTTGGCACAAAGCATCATACGGTTGTGATCATTCGTGAGTGCAGCAAGGACGTCCTCACAGTCAAATTTGGCGTAAAGCAACGTATAATTCTAAGTATGGCACGATTTCACTTGGATTGGGACTTTTCGTATCAAAATAAGTCAAACAAAACAAGTTCGAAACCGTTGTTGTCATTCTCTATTCTTCTGGATATCCAGATGGTCAATTCTAGCACAAAGCACCATACGGTTGTGGTCATGCCTGATTTTTGCAAGGAATTGTTCTTTTTGACTCAGAACAACTCCAACAAACATGGACGAAGATCGGATCGACATGTTCGTCGTTTCTTTGGGACGCTTTGCGGTTTAATTTCAAAAAAAGCAACGTATGATTCGTATTATGGCACGACTTCTCCTGGAATGTGGTTTTCGAATCAAAACAACGCAAATGAAACAAGTTTAAAATGGTTGGTAGCTTGCTAATTGTTTCCTTTAGATGTCCAAAAGGTCGAATTTGGAACAAAGCACCATACGGTTGTGATGAAGATCGGATTGACTTGTTCGTCATTTCTTTTGGATGCTTTGATGGTCTAATTTGGAAAAAAGCAACGTACGATTTTGATTATGGCACAACTTCTCAAGGAATAGGGTTTTTGAATTAGACCAACTCAAACTAAACTTGTTTAAAATCTTTGATAGCTTGCTAATTGTTTCTTTTACTTGTCCAGATGGTCGAATTTGGCACAAAGCACCATACGGTTGTGATCATTCATGAGTGCAGCAAGGACGTCGTCACGGTCGAATTTGGCATAAAGCAACGTATAATTCTAAGTATGGCACGATTTCACTTGGATTGGGACTTTTCGAATCAAAACAAGTCAAATGAAACAAGTTTGAAACCGTTGTTGTCATTCTCTATTCTTCTGCACATCCAGACGGTCAATTCTAGAACAAAGCAACATACTGTTGTGGTCATGCCTGATTTTTGCAAGGAATTATTCTTTTCGACTCAGAATAACTCAAACAAACTTAGATGAAGATCGGATCGACATACTCGCCGTTTCTTTGGGACGTTTTGATGGTTTAATTTCAAAATAAGCGACGTACGATTCGTATTATGCCAGGACTTCTCCTGGAATGTGGTTTTCGAATCAAAACAACTCAAAGGAAACAAGTTTAAAATGGTTGGTAGCTTGCTAATTGTTTCCTTTAGATGTCCAAACGGTCGAATTTGGAACAAACCACCATACGGTTGTGATGAAGATTGGATTCACATGTTCGTCATTTCTTTTGGATACTTTGATGCACTAATTTGGAAAAAAGCAACGTACGATTCTGATTGTGGTACAACTTCTCCAGGAATTGGGTTTTTCAATTGGAACAACTCAAACTAAACTTGTTTAAAATCATCGACAGCTTGCTAATTGTTTCTTTTACTTGCCCAGATGGTCGAATTTCGCACAAAGCACCATACGGTTGTGATCATTCATCAGTGCAGCAAGGAATTACTCTTTTCGATTCAGGACCTCCTCACGGTCGAATTTGGCATAAAGCAACTTATAATTCTAAGTATGGCACGATTTCACTTGGATTGGGACTTTTCGAATCAAAACAAGTCGAACGAAAAGAGTTCAAAATCGTTGTTGTCATTCTCTATTCTTCTGGACATCCAGATGGTCAATTCTGGCACAAAGCACCATACGGTTGTAGTCATGCCTGATTTTTGTAATGAATTATTCTTTTCGACTCAAAACAACTCAAACAAACATGGATGAATATCGGATCTACATGCTCATCGTTTCTTTGGGACGTTTTGATGGTTTAATTTCAAAATAAGCAACGTACGATTCGTATTATGCCAGGACTTCTCCTGGAATGTGGTTTTCGAATCAAAACAACTCAAAGGAAACAAGTTTAAAATGGTTGGTAGCTTGCTAATTGTTTCCTTTAGATGTCCAAACGGTCGAATTTGGAACAAACCACCATACGGTTGTGATGAAGATTGGATTCACATGTTCGTCATTTCTTTTGGATGCTTTGATGCACTAATTTGGAAAAAAGCAACGTACGATTCTGATTGTGGCACAACTTCTCCAGGAATTGGGTTTTTCAATTAGAATAACTCAAACTAAACTTGTTTAAAATTATCGACAGCTTGCTAATTGTTTCTTTTACTTGCCCAGATGGTCGAATTTCGCACAAAGCACCATACGGTTGTGATAATTCATCAGTGCAGCAAGGAATTACTCTTTTCGATTCAGGACCTCCTCACGGTCGAATTTGGCATAAAGCAACTTATAATTCTAAGTATGGCACGATTTCACTTGGATTGGGACTTTTCGAATCAAAACAAGTCGAACAAAAAGAGTTCAAAACCGTTGTTGTCATTCTCTATTCTTCTGAACATCCAGATGGTCAATCCTAGCACAAAGCACCATACGGTTGTAGTCATGCCATATTTTTGTAATGAAATATTCTTTTCGACTCAAAACAACTCAAACAAACATGGATGAATATCAGATATACATGCTCATCGTTTCTTTAGGACGCTTTAATGGTTTAATTTCAAAAAAAGCAATGTACGATTTGTATTATGGGACGACTTTTCCTATAATGTGGTTTTCGAATCAAAACAACTCAAATGAAATGAGTTTAAAATGGTTGGTAGCTTGTTAATTGTTTCCTTTAGATGTCCAAAAGGTCGAATTTGGAATAAAGCACCATACGGTTGTGATGAAGATCGGATTTACTTGTTCGCCATTTCTTTTGGATGCTTTGATGGTCTAATTTAGAAAAATGCAACGTACGATTCTGATTATGGCACAACTTCTCCAGGAATGGGGTTTTTGAATCAGAACAACTCAAACTAAACTTGTCTAAAATCGTGGATAGCTGGCTAATGGTTTCTTTTAGTTGTCCAGATGGTCGAATTTCGCACAAAGCACCATACGGTTGTGATTATTCATGAGTGCAGCAAGGAATTACTCTTTTCGATTCAGGACGTCCTCACGGTCGAATTTGGCATAAAGCAACGTATAATTCTAAGTATGGCACGATTTCACTTGCTTTGGGACTTTTCGAATCAAAACAAGTTAAACGAAACAAGTTCAAAACTGTTGTTGTCATTCTCTATTCTTCTGCACATCCAGACGGTCAATTCTAGCACAAAGCACCATACTGTTGTGGTCATGCCTGATTTTTGCAAGGAATTGTTCTTTTCCACTCAGAATAACTCAAACAAACTTGGATGAAGATCGGATCGACATGCTCGTCGTTTCTTTGGGACGCTTTGGCGGTTTAATTTTGAAAAAAGCAACGTACGATTCGTATTATGGCACGACTTCTCCTGGAATGGGGTTTCGAATCAAAACAACTCAAACAAAACAAGTTTGAAATCGTTGTTAGCTTGCTAATTGTTTCCTTTAGATGTCCTAACGGTCAAATTTGGAACAAAGCACCATACGGTTGTGATGAAGATCGGATTGACATGTTCGTCATTTCTTTTGGATGCTTTGATGCTGTAATTTGGAAAAAAGCAACGTACAATTCTGATTATGGCACGACTTCTCCCGGAATGGGATTTTTGAATTAGAACAACTCAAACTAAACTTGTTTAAAATCATCGATAGCTTGCTAATTGTTTCTTTTACTTGTCCAGATGGTCGAACTTGGCACAAAGCATCATACGGTTGTGATCATTCGTGAGTGCAGCAAGGACGTCCTCACAGTCAAATTTGGCGTAAAGCAACGTATAATTCTAAGTATGGCACGATTTCACTTGGATTGGGACTTTTCGTATCAAAATAAGTCAAACGAAACAAGTTCGAAACCGTTGTTGTCATTCTCTATTCTTCTGGATATCCAGATGGTCAATTCTAGCACAAAGCACCATACGGTTGTGGTCATGCCTGATTTTTGCAAGGAATTGTTCTTTTTGACTCAGAACAACTCCAACAAACATGGACGAAGATCGGATCGACATGTTCGTCGTTTCTTTGGGACGCTTTGCGGTTTAATTTCAAAAAAAGCAACGTATGATTCGTATTATGGCACGACTTCTCCTGGAATGTGGTTTTCGAATCAAAACAACGCAAATGAAACAAGTTTAAAATGGTTGGTAGCTTGCTAATTGTTTCCTTTAGATGTCCAAAAGGTCGAATTTGGAACAAAGCACCATACGGTTGTGATGAAGATCGGATTGACTTGTTCGTCATTTCTTTTGGATGCTTTGATGGTCTAATTTGGAAAAAAGCAACGTACGATTTTGATTATGGCACAACTTCTCAAGGAATAGGGTTTTTGAATTAGAACAACTCAAACTAAACTTGTTTAAAATCTTTGATAGCTTGCTAATTGTTTCTTTTACTTGTCCAGATGGTCGAATTTGGCACAAAGCACCATACGGTTGTGATCATTCATGAGTGCAGCAAGGACGTCGTCACGGTCGAATTTGGCATAAAGCAACGTATAATTCTAAGTATGGCACGATTTCACTTGGATTGGGACTTTTCGAATCAAAACAAGTCAAATGAAACAAGTTTGAAACCGTTGTTGTCATTCTCTATTCTTCTGCACATCCAGACGGTCAATTCTAGAACAAAGCAACATACTGTTGTGGTCATGCCTGATTTTTGCAAGGAATTATTCTTTTCGACTCAGAATAACTCAAACAAACTTAGATGAAGATCGGATCGACATACTCGCCGTTTCTTTGGGACGTTTTGATGGTTTAATTTCAAAATAAGCGACGTACGATTCGTATTATGCCAGGACTTCTCCTGGAATGTGGTTTTCGAATCAAAACAACTCAAAGGAAACAAGTTTAAAATGGTTGGTAGCTTGCTAATTGTTTCCTTTAGATGTCCAAACGGTCGAATTTGGAACAAACCACCATACGGTTGTGATGAAGATTGGATTCACATGTTCGTCATTTCTTTTGGATGCTTTGATGCACTAATTTGGAAAAAAGCAACGTACGATTCTGATTGTGGTACAACTTCTCCAGGAATTGGGTTTTTCAATTGGAACAACTCAAACTAAACTTGTTTAAAATCATCGACAGCTTGCTAATTGTTTCTTTTACTTGCCCAGATGGTCGAATTTCGCACAAAGCACCATACGGTTGTGATCATTCATCAGTGCAGCAAGGAATTACTCTTTTTGATTCAGGACCTCCTCACGGTCGAATTTGGCATAAAGCAACTTATAATTCTAAGTATGGCACGATTTCACTTGGATTGGGACTTTTCGAATCAAAACAAGTCGAACGAAAAGAGTTCAAAATCGTTGTTGTCATTCTCTATTCTTCTGGACATCCAGATGGTCAATTCTGGCACAAAGCACCATACGGTTGTAGTCATGCCTGATTTTTGTAATGAATTATTCTTTTCGACTCAAAACAACTCAAACAAACATGGATGAATATCGGATCTACATGCTCATCGTTTCTTTGGGACGTTTTGATGGTTTAATTTCAAAATAAGCAACGTACGATTCGTATTATGCCAGGACTTCTCCTGGAATGTGGTTTTCGAATCAAAACAACTCAAAGGAAACAAGTTTAAAATGGTTGGTAGCTTGCTAATTGTTTCCTTTAGATGTCCAAACGGTCGAATTTGGAACAAACCACCATACGGTTGTGATGAAGATTGGATTCACATGTTCGTCATTTCTTTTGGATGCTTTGATGCACTAATTTGGAAAAAAGCAACGTACGATTCTGATTGTGGCACAACTTCTCCAGGAATTGGGTTTTTCAATTAGAATAACTCAAACTAAACTTGTTTAAAATTATCGACAGCTTGCTAATTGTTTCTTTTACTTGCCCAGATGGTCGAATTTCGCACAAAGCACCATACGGTTGTGATAATTCATCAGTGCAGCAAGGAATTACTCTTTTCGATTCAGGACCTCCTCACGGTCGAATTTGGCATAAAGCAACTTATAATTCTAAGTATGGCACGATTTCACTTGGATTGGGACTTTTCGAATCAAAACAAGTCGAACGAAAAGAGTTCAAAACCGTTGTTGTCATTCTCTATTCTTCTGGACATCCAGATGGTCAATTCTAGCACAAAGCACCATACGGTTGTAGTCATGCCATATTTTTGTAATGAAATATTCTTTTCGACTCAAAACAACTGAAACAAACATGGATGAATATCGGATCTACATGCTCATCGTTTCTTTAGGACGCTTTAATGGTTTAATTTCAAAAAAAGCAATGTACGATTTGTATTATGGGACGACTTTTCCTATAATGTGGTTTTCGAATCAAAACAACTCAAATGAAATGAGTTTAAAATGGTTGGTAGCTTGTTAATTGTTTCCTTTAGATGTCCAAAAGGTCGAATTTGGAATAAAGCACCATACGGTTGTGATGAAGATCGGATTTACTTGTTCGCCATTTCTTTTGGATGCTTTGATGGTCTAATTTAGAAAAATGCAACGTACGATTCTGATTATGGCACAACTTCTCCAGGAATGGGGTTTTTGAATCAGAACAACTCAAACTAAACTTGTCTAAAATCGTGGATAGCTGGCTAATGGTTTCTTTTAGTTGTCCAGATGGTCGAATTTCGCACAAAGCACCATACGGTTGTGATTATTCATGAGTGCAGCAAGGAATTACTCTTTTCGATTCAGGACGTCCTCACGGTCGAATTTGGCATAAAGCAACGTATAATTCTAAGTATGGCACGATTTCACTTGCTTTGGGACTTTTCGAATCAAAACAAGTTAAACGAAACAAGTTCAAAACTGTTGTTGTCATTCTCTATTCTTCTGCACATCCAGACGGTCAATTCTAGCACAAAGCACCATACTGTTGTGGTCATGCCTGATTTTTGCAAGGAATTGTTCTTTTCCACTCAGAATAACTCAAACAAACTTGGATGAAGATCGGATCGAAATGCTCGTCGTTTCTTTGGGACGCTTTGGCGGTTTAATTTTGAAAAAAGCAACGTACGATTCGTATTATGGCACGACTTCTCCTGGAATGGGGTTTCGAATCAAAACAACTCAAACAAAACAAGTTTGAAATCGTTGTTAGCTTGCTAATTGTTTCCTTTAGATGTCCTAACGGTCAAATTTGGAACAAAGCACCATACGGTTGTGATGAAGATCGGATTGACATGTTCGTCATTTCTTTTGGATGCTTTGATGCTGTAATTTGGAAAAAAGCAACGTACAATTCTGATTATGGCACGACTTCTCCCGGAATGGGATTTTTGAATTAGAACAACTCAAACTAAACTTGTTTAAAATCATCGATAGCTTGCTAATTGTTTCTTTTACTTGTCCAGATGGTCGAACTTGGCACAAAGCATCATACGGTTGTGATCATTCGTGAGTGCAGCAAGGACGTCCTCACAGTCAAATTTGGCGTAAAGCAACGTATAATTCTAAGTATGGCACGATTTCACTTGGATTGGGACTTTTCGTATCAAAATAAGTCAAACGAAACAAGTTCGAAACCGTTGTTGTCATTCTCTATTCTTCTGGATATTCAGATGGTCAATTCTAGCACAAAGCACCATACGGTTGTGGTCATGCCTGATTTTTGCAAGGAATTGTTCTTTTTGACTCAGAACAACTCCAACAAACATGGACGAAGATCGGATCGACATGTTCGTCGTTTCTTTGGGACGCTTTGCGGTTTAATTTCAAAAAAAGCAACGTATGATTCGTATTATGGCACGACTTCTCCTGGAATGTGGTTTTCGAATCAAAACAACGCAAATGAAACAAGTTTAAAATGGTTGGTAGCTTGCTAATTGTTTCCTTTAGATGTCCAAAAGGTCGAATTTGGAACAAAGCACCATACGGTTGTGATGAAGATCGGATTGACTTGTTCGTCATTTCTTTTGGATGCTTTGATGGTCTAATTTGGAAAAAAGCAACGTACGATTTTGATTATGGCACAACTTCTCAAGGAATAGGGTTTTTGAATTAGACCAACTCAAACTAAACTTGTTTAAAATCTTTGATAGCTTGCTAATTGTTTCTTTTACTTGTCCAGATGGTCGAATTTGGCACAAAGCACCATACGGTTGTGATCATTCATGAGTGCAGCAAGGACGTCGTCACGGTCGAATTTGGCATAAAGCAACGTATAATTCTAAGTATGGCACGATTTCACTTGGATTGGGACTTTTCGAATCAAAACAAGTCAAATGAAACAAGTTTGAAACCGTTGTTGTCATTCTCTATTCTTCTGCACATCCAGACGGTCAATTCTAGAACAAAGCAACATACTGTTGTGGTCATGCCTGATTTTTGCAAGGAATTATTCTTTTCGACTCAGAATAACTCAAACAAACTTAGATGAAGATCGGATCGACATACTCGCCGTTTCTTTGGGACGTTTTGATGGTTTAATTTCAAAATAAGCGACGTACGATTCGTATTATGCCAGGACTTCTCCTGGAATGTGGTTTTCGAATCAAAACAACTCAAAGGAAACAAGTTTAAAATGGTTGGTAGCTTGCTAATTGTTTCCTTTAGATGTCCAAACGGTCGAATTTGGAACAAACCACCATACGGTTGTGATGAAGATTGGATTCACATGTTCGTCATTTCTTTTGGATACTTTGATGCACTAATTTGGAAAAAAGCAACGTACGATTCTGATTGTGGTACAACTTCTCCAGGAATTGGGTTTTTCAATTGGAACAACTCAAACTAAACTTGTTTAAAATCATCGACAGCTTGCTAATTGTTTCTTTTACTTGCCCAGATGGTCGAATTTCGCACAAAGCACCATACGGTTGTGATCATTCATCAGTGCAGCAAGGAATTACTCTTTTCGATTCAGGACCTCCTCACGGTCGAATTTGGCATAAAGCAACTTATAATTCTAAGTATGGCACGATTTCACTTGGATTGGGACTTTTCGAATCAAAACAAGTCGAACGAAAAGAGTTCAAAATCGTTGTTGTCATTCTCTATTCTTCTGGACATCCAGATGGTCAATTCTGGCACAAAGCACCATACGGTTGTAGTCATGCCTGATTTTTGTAATGAATTATTCTTTTCGACTCAAAACAACTCAAACAAACATGGATGAATATCGGATCTACATGCTCATCGTTTCTTTGGGACGTTTTGATGGTTTAATTTCAAAATAAGCAACGTACGATTCGTATTATGCCAGGACTTCTCCTGGAATGTGGTTTTCGAATCAAAACAACTCAAAGGAAACAAGTTTAAAATGGTTGGTAGCTTGCTAATTGTTTCCTTTAGATGTCCAAACGGTCGAATTTGGAACAAACCACCATACGGTTGTGATGAAGATTGGATTCACATGTTCGTCATTTCTTTTGGATGCTTTGATGCACTAATTTGGAAAAAAGCAACGTACGATTCTGATTGTGGCACAACTTCTCCAGGAATTGGGTTTTTCAATTAGAATAACTCAAACTAAACTTGTTTAAAATTATCGACAGCTTGCTAATTGTTTCTTTTACTTGCCCAGATGGTCGAATTTCGCACAAAGCACCATACGGTTGTGATAATTCATCAGTGCAGCAAGGAATTACTCTTTTCGATTCAGGACCTCCTCACGGTCGAATTTGGCATAAAGCAACTTATAATTCTAAGTATGGCACGATTTCACTTGGATTGGGACTTTTCGAATCAAAACAAGTCGAACGAAAAGAGTTCAAAACCGTTGTTGTCATTCTCTATTCTTCTGGACATCCAGATGGTCAATTCTAGCACAAAGCACCATACGGTTGTAGTCATGCCATATTTTTGTAATGAAATATTCTTTTCGACTCAAAACAACTGAAACAAACATGGATGAATATCGGATCTACATGCTCATCGTTTCTTTAGGACGCTTTAATGGTTTAATTTCAAAAAAAGCAATGTACGATTTGTATTATGGGACGACTTTTCCTATAATGTGGTTTTCGAATCAAAACAACTCAAATGAAATGAGTTTAAAATGGTTGGTAGCTTGTTAATTGTTTCCTTTAGATGTCCAAAAGGTCGAATTTGGAATAAAGCACCATACGGTTGTGATGAAGATCGGATTTACTTGTTCGCCATTTCTTTTGGATGCTTTGATGGTCTAATTTAGAAAAATGCAACGTACGATTCTGATTATGGCACAACTTCTCCAGGAATGGGGTTTTTGAATCAGAACAACTCAAACTAAACTTGTCTAAAATCGTGGATAGCTGGCTAATGGTTTCTTTTAGTTGTCCAGATGGTCGAATTTCGCACAAAGCACCATACGGTTGTGATTATTCATGAGTGCAGCAAGGAATTACTCTTTTCGATTCAGGACGTCCTCACGGTCGAATTTGGCATAAAGCAACGTATAATTCTAAGTATGGCACGATTTCACTTGCTTTGGGACTTTTCGAATCAAAACAAGTTAAACGAAACAAGTTCAAAACTGTTGTTGTCATTCTCTATTCTTCTGCACATCCAGACGGTCAATTCTAGCACAAAGCACCATACTGTTGTGGTCATGCCTGATTTTTGCAAGGAATTGTTCTTTTCCACTCAGAATAACTCAAACAAACTTGGATGAAGATCGGATCGAAATGCTCGTCGTTTCTTTGGGACGCTTTGGCGGTTTAATTTTGAAAAAAGCAACGTACGATTCGTATTATGGCACGACTTCTCCTGGAATGGGGTTTCGAATCAAAACAACTCAAACAAAACAAGTTTGAAATCGTTGTTAGCTTGCTAATTGTTTCCTTTAGATGTCCTAACGGTCAAATTTGGAACAAAGCACCATACGGTTGTGATGAAGATCGGATTGACATGTTCGTCATTTCTTTTGGATGCTTTGATGCTGTAATTTGGAAAAAAGCAACGTACAATTCTGATTATGGCACGACTTCTCCCGGAATGGGATTTTTGAATTAGAACAACTCAAACTAAACTTGTTTAAAATCATCGATAGCTTGCTAATTGTTTCTTTTACTTGTCCAGATGGTCGAACTTGGCACAAAGCATCATACGGTTGTGATCATTCGTGAGTGCAGCAAGGACGTCCTCACAGTCAAATTTGGCGTAAAGCAACGTATAATTCTAAGTATGGCACGATTTCACTTGGATTGGGACTTTTCGTATCAAAATAAGTCAAACGAAACAAGTTCGAAACCGTTGTTGTCATTCTCTATTCTTCTGGATATCCAGATGGTCAATTCTAGCACAAAGCACCATACGGTTGTGGTCATGCCTGATTTTTGCAAGGAATTGTTCTTTTTGACTCAGAACAACTCCAACAAACATGGACGAAGATCGGATCGACATGTTCGTCGTTTCTTTGGGACGCTTTGCGGTTTAATTTCAAAAAAAGCAACGTATGATTCGTATTATGGCACGACTTCTCCTGGAATGTGGTTTTCGAATCAAAACAACGCAAATGAAACAAGTTTAAAATGGTTGGTAGCTTGCTAATTGTTTCCTTTAGATGTCCAAAAGGTCGAATTTGGAACAAAGCACCATACGGTTGTGATGAAGATCGGATTGACTTGTTCGTCATTTCTTTTGGATGCTTTGATGGTCTAATTTGGAAAAAAGCAACGTACGATTTTGATTATGGCACAACTTCTCAAGGAATAGGGTTTTTGAATTAGACCAACTCAAACTAAACTTGTTTAAAATCTTTGATAGCTTGCTAATTGTTTCTTTTACTTGTCCAGATGGTCGAATTTGGCACAAAGCACCATACGGTTGTGATCATTCATGAGTGCAGCAAGGACGTCGTCACGGTCGAATTTGGCATAAAGCAACGTATAATTCTAAGTATGGCACGATTTCACTTGGATTGGGACTTTTCGAATCAAAACAAGTCAAATGAAACAAGTTTGAAACCGTTGTTGTCATTCTCTATTCTTCTGCACATCCAGACGGTCAATTCTAGAACAAAGCAACATACTGTTGTGGTCATGCCTGATTTTTGCAAGGAATTATTCTTTTCGACTCAGAATAACTCAAACAAACTTAGATGAAGATCGGATCGACATACTCGCCGTTTCTTTGGGACGTTTTGATGGTTTAATTTCAAAATAAGCGACGTACGATTCGTATTATGCCAGGACTTCTCCTGGAATGTGGTTTTCGAATCAAAACAACTCAAAGGAAACAAGTTTAAAATGGTTGGTAGCTTGCTAATTGTTTCCTTTAGATGTCCAAACGGTCGAATTTGGAACAAACCACCATACGGTTGTGATGAAGATTGGATTCACATGTTCGTCATTTCTTTTGGATACTTTGATGCACTAATTTGGAAAAAAGCAACGTACGATTCTGATTGTGGTACAACTTCTCCAGGAATTGGGTTTTTCAATTGGAACAACTCAAACTAAACTTGTTTAAAATCATCGACAGCTTGCTAATTGTTTCTTTTACTTGCCCAGATGGTCGAATTTCGCACAAAGCACCATACGGTTGTGATCATTCATCAGTGCAGCAAGGAATTACTCTTTTCGATTCAGGACCTCCTCACGGTCGAATTTGGCATAAAGCAACTTATAATTCTAAGTATGGCACGATTTCACTTGGATTGGGACTTTTCGAATCAAAACAAGTCGAACGAAAAGAGTTCAAAATCGTTGTTGTCATTCTCTATTCTTCTGGACATCCAGATGGTCAATTCTGGCACAAAGCACCATACGGTTGTAGTCATGCCTGATTTTTGTAATGAATTATTCTTTTCGACTCAAAACAACTCAAACAAACATGGATGAATATCGGATCTACATGCTCATCGTTTCTTTGGGACGTTTTGATGGTTTAATTTCAAAATAAGCAACGTACGATTCGTATTATGCCAGGACTTCTCCTGGAATGTGGTTTTCGAATCAAAACAACTCAAAGGAAACAAGTTTAAAATGGTTGGTAGCTTGCTAATTGTTTCCTTTAGATGTCCAAACGGTCGAATTTGGAACAAACCACCATACGGTTGTGATGAAGATTGGATTCACATGTTCGTCATTTCTTTTGGATGCTTTGATGCACTAATTTGGAAAAAAGCAACGTACGATTCTGATTGTGGCACAACTTCTCCAGGAATTGGGTTTTTCAATTAGAATAACTCAAACTAAACTTGTTTAAAATTATCGACAGCTTGCTAATTGTTTCTTTTACTTGCCCAGATGGTCGAATTTCGCACAAAGCACCATACGGTTGTGATAATTCATCAGTGCAGCAAGGAATTACTCTTTTCGATTCAGGACCTCCTCACGGTCGAATTTGGCATAAAGCAACTTATAATTCTAAGTATGGCACGATTTCACTTGGATTGGGACTTTTCGAATCAAAACAAGTCGAACGAAAAGAGTTCAAAACCGTTGTTGTCATTCTCTATTCTTCTGGACATCCAGATGGTCAATTCTAGCACAAAGCACCATACGGTTGTAGTCATGCCATATTTTTGTAATGAAATATTCTTTTCGACTCAAAACAACTGAAACAAACATGGATGAATATCGGATCTACATGCTCATCGTTTCTTTAGGACGCTTTAATGGTTTAATTTCAAAAAAAGCAATGTACGATTTGTATTATGGGACGACTTTTCCTATAATGTGGTTTTCGAATCAAAACAACTCAAATGAAATGAGTTTAAAATGGTTGGTAGCTTGTTAATTGTTTCCTTTAGATGTCCAAAAGGTCGAATTTGGAATAAAGCACCATACGGTTGTGATGAAGATCGGATTTACTTGTTCGCCATTTCTTTTGGATGCTTTGATGGTCTAATTTAGAAAAATGCAACGTACGATTCTGATTATGGCACAACTTCTCCAGGAATGGGGTTTTTGAATCAGAACAACTCAAACTAAACTTGTCTAAAATCGTGGATAGCTGGCTAATGGTTTCTTTTAGTTGTCCAGATGGTCGAATTTCGCACAAAGCACCATACGGTTGTGATTATTCATGAGTGCAGCAAGGAATTACTCTTTTCGATTCAGGACGTCCTCACGGTCGAATTTGGCATAAAGCAACGTATAATTCTAAGTATGGCACGATTTCACTTGCTTTGGGACTTTTCGAATCAAAACAAGTTAAACGAAACAAGTTCAAAACTGTTGTTGTCATTCTCTATTCTTCTGCACATCCAGACGGTCAATTCTAGCACAAAGCACCATACTGTTGTGGTCATGCCTGATTTTTGCAAGGAATTGTTCTTTTCCACTCAGAATAACTCAAACAAACTTGGATGAAGATCGGATCGACATGCTCGTCGTTTCTTTGGGACGCTTTGGCGGTTTAATTTTGAAAAAAGCAACGTACGATTCGTATTATGGCACGACTTCTCCTGGAATGGGGTTTCGAATCAAAACAACTCAAACAAAACAAGTTTGAAATCGTTGTTAGCTTGCTAATTGTTTCCTTTAGATGTCCTAACGGTCAAATTTGGAACAAAGCACCATACGGTTGTGATGAAGATCGGATTGACATGTTCGTCATTTCTTTTGGATGCTTTGATGCTGTAATTTGGAAAAAAGCAACGTACAATTCTGATTATGGCACGACTTCTCCCGGAATGGGATTTTTGAATTAGAACAACTCAAACTAAACTTGTTTAAAATCATCGATAGCTTGCTAATTGTTTCTTTTACTTGTCCAGATGGTCGAACTTGGCACAAAGCATCATACGGTTGTGATCATTCGTGAGTGCAGCAAGGACGTCCTCACAGTCAAATTTGGCGTAAAGCAACGTATAATTCTAAGTATGGCACGATTTCACTTGGATTGGGACTTTTCGTATCAAAATAAGTCAAACGAAACAAGTTCGAAACCGTTGTTGTCATTCTCTATTATTCTGGATATCCAGATGGTCAATTCTAGCACAAAGCACCATACGGTTGTGGTCATGCCTGATTTTTGAAAGGAATTGTTCTTTTTGACTCAGAACAACTCCAACAAACATGGACGAAGATCGGATCGACATGTTCGTCGTTTCTTTGGGACGCTTTGCGGTTTAATTTCAAAAAAAGCAACGTATGATTCGTATTATGGCACGACTTCTCCTGAAATGTGGTTTTCGAATCAAAACAACGCAAATGAAACAAGTTTAAAATGGTTGGTAGCTTGCTAATTGTTTCCTTTAGATGTCCAAAAGGTCGAATTTGGAACAAAGCACCATACGGTTGTGATGAAGATCGGATTGACTTGTTCGTCATTTCTTTTGGATGCTTTGATGGTCTAATTTGGAAAAAAGCAACGTACGATTCTGATTATGGCACAACTTCTCAAGGAATAGGGTTTTTGAATTAGAACAACTCAAACTAAACTTGTTTAAAATCTTCGATAGCTTGCTAATTGTTTCTTTTACTTGTCCAGATGGTCGAATTTGTCACAAAGCACCATACGGTTGTGATCATTCATGAGTGCAGCAAGGACGTCATCACGGTCGAATTTGGCATAAAGCAACGTATAATTCTAAGTATGGCACGATTTCACTTGGATTGGGACTTTTCGAATCAAAACAAGTCAAACGAAACAAGTTCCAAACTGTTGTTGTCATTCTCTATTCTTCTGCACATCCAGACGGTCAATTCTAGAACAAAGCAACATACTGTTGTGGTCATGCCGGATTTTTGCAAGGAATTATTCTTTTCGACTCAGAATAACTCAAACAAACTTAGATGAAGATCGGATCGACATACTCGCCGTTTCTTTGGGACGTTTTGATGGTTTAATTTCAAAATAAGCAACGTACGATTCGTATTATGCCAGGACTTCTCCTGGAATGTGGTTTTCGAATCAAAACAACTCAAAGGAAACAAGTTTAAAATGGTTGGTAGCTTGCTAATTGTTTCCTTTAGATGTCCAAACGGTCGAATTCGGATCAAAGCACCATACGGTTGTGATGAAGATTGGATTCACATGTTCGTCATTTCTTTTGGATGCTTTGATGCACTAATTTGGAAAAAAGCAACGTACGAGTCTGATTGTGGCACAACTTCTCCAGGAATTGGGTTTTTGAATTAGAACAACTCAAACTAAACTTGTTTAAAATCATCGACAGCTTGCTAATTGTTTCTTTTACTTGCCCAGATGGTCGAATTTCGCACAAAGCACCATACGGTTGTGATAATTCATCAGTGCAGCAAGGAATTACTCTTTTCGATTCAGGACCTCCTCACGGTCGAATTTGGCATAAAGCAACTTATAATTCTAAGTATGGCACGATTTCACTTGGATTGGGACTTTTCGAATCAAAACAAGTAGAACGAAAAGAGTTCAAAATCGTTGTTGTCATTCTCTATTCTTCTGGACATCTAGATGGTCAATTCTAGCACAAAGCACCATACGGTTGTAGTCATGCTTGATTTTTGTAATGAATTATTCTTTTCGACTCAAAACAACTCAAACAAACATGGATGAATATCACATATACATGCTCATCGTTTCTTTGGGACGCTTTGATGGTTTAATTTCAAAAAAAGCAATGTACGATTCGTATTATGGGACGACTTCTCCTGTAATGTGGTTTTCGAATCAAAACAACTCAAATGAAATGAGTTTAAAATGGTTGGTAGCTTGTTAATTGTTTCCTTTAGATGTCCAAAAGGTCGAATTTGGAATAAAGCACCATACGGTTGTGATGAAGATCGGATTGACTTGTTCGCCATTTCTTTTGGATGCTTTGATGGTCTAATTTGGAAAAATGCAACGTACGATTCTGATTATGGCACAACTTCTCCAGGAATGGGGTTTTTGAATCAGAACAACTCAAACTAAACTTGTCTAAAATCGTGGATAGCTGGCTAATGGTTTCTTTTATTGTCCAGATGGTCGAATTTCGCACAAAGCACCATACGGTTGTAATTATTCATGAGTGCAGTAAGGAACTATTCTTTTCGATTCAGGACGTCCTCACGGTCGAATTTGGCATAAAGCAACGTATAATTCTAAGTATGGCACGATTTCACTTGCTTTGTGACTTTTCAAATCAAAACTACTCAAACGAAACAAGTTCAAAACTGTTGTTGTCATTCTCTCTGCACATCCAGACGGTCAATTCTAGCACAAAGCACCATACTGTTGTGGTCATGCCTGATTTTTGCAAGGAATTGTTCTTTTCCACTCAGAACAACTCAAACAAACTTAGATGAAGATCGGATCGACATACTCGTCGTTTCTTTGGGACGTTTTGATGGTTTAATTTCAAAATAAGCGACGTACGATTCGTATTATGCCAGGACTTCTCCTGGAATGTGGTTTTCGAATCAAAACAACTCAAAGGAAACAAGTTTAAAATGGTTGGTAGCTTGCTAATTGTTTCCTTTAGATGTCCAAACGGTCGAATTTGGAACAAACCACCATACGGTTGTGATGAAGATTGGATTCACATGTTCGTCATTTCTTTTGGATGCTTTGATGCACTAATTTGGAAAAAAGCAACGTACGATTCTGATTGTGGCACAACTTCTCCAGGAATTGGGTTTTTCAATTTGAACAACTCAAACTAAACTTGTTTAAAATCATCGACAGCTTGCTAATTGTTTCTTTTACTTGCCCAGATGGTCGAATTTCGCACAAAGCACCATACGGTTGTGATAATTCATCAGTGTAGCAAGGAATTACTCTGTTCGATTCAGGACCTCCTCACGGTCGAATTTGGCATAAAGCAACTTATAATTCTAAGTATGGCACGATTTCACTTGGATTGGGACTTTTCGAATCAAAACAAGTAGAACGAAAAGAGTTCAAAATCGTTGTTGTCATTCTCTATTCTTCTGGACATCCAGATGGTCAATTCTAGCACAAAGCACCATACGGTTGTAGTCATGCCTGATTTTTGTAATGAATTATTCTTTTCGACTCAAAACAACTCAAACAAACATGGATGAATATCGGATCTACATGCTCATCGTTTCTTTGGGACGCTTTGATGGTTTAATATCAAAAAAAGCAACGTACGATTCGTATTATGGGATGACTTCTCCTGTAATGTGGTTTTCGAATCAAAACAACTCAAATGAAATGAGTTTAAAATGGTTGGTAGCTTGCTAATTGTTTCCTTTAGATGTCCAAACGGTCGAATTTGGAACAAAGCACCATACGGTTGTGATGAAGATTGGATTCACATGTTCGTCATTTCTTTTGGATGCTTTGATGCACTAATTTGGAAAAAAGCAACGTACGATTCTGATTGTGGCACAACTTCTCCAGGAATTGGGTTTTTGAATTAGAACAACTCAAACTAAACTTGTTTAAAATCATCGACAGCTTGCTAATTGTTTCTTTTACTTGCCCAGATGGTCGAATTTCGCACAAAGCACCATACGGTTGTGATAATTCATCAGTGCAGCAAGGAATTACTCTTTTCGATTCAGGACCTCCTCACGGTCGAATTTGGCATAAAGCAACTTATAATTCTAAGTATGGCACGATTTCACTTGGATTGGGACTTTTCGAATCAAAACAAGTAGAACGAAAAGAGTTCAAAACCGTTGTTGTCATTCTCTATTCTTCTGGACATCCAGATGGTCAATTCTAGCACAAAGCACCATACGGTTGTAGTCATGCCTGATTTTTGTAATGAATTATTCTTTT
The DNA here is from genome assembly GCA_026545225.1 of Cornus controversa. Taxonomy (NCBI): domain Eukaryota; kingdom Viridiplantae; phylum Streptophyta; class Magnoliopsida; order Cornales; family Cornaceae; genus Cornus; species Cornus controversa. Next base: position 12,926,108 of record CM048852.1, read on the forward strand.
CGACTCAAAACAACTCAAACAAACATGGATGAATATCGGATCTACATGCTCATCGTTTCTTTGGGACGTTTTGATGGTTTAATTTCAAAATAAGCAACGTACGATTCGTATTATGCCAGGACTTCTCCTGGAATGTGGTTTTCGAATCAAAACAACTCAAAGGAAACAAGTTTAAAATGGTTGGTAGCTTGCTAATTGTTTCCTTTAGATGTCCAAACGGTCGAATTTGGAACAAACCACCATACGGTTGTGATGAAGATTGGATTCACATGTTCGTCATTTCTTTTGGATGCTTTGATGCACTAATTTGGAAAAAAGCAACGTACGATTCTGATTGTGGCACAACTTCTCCAGGAATTGGGTTTTTCAATTAGAATAACTCAAACTAAACTTGTTTAAAATTATCGACAGCTTGCTAATTGTTTCTTTTACTTGCCCAGATGGTCGAATTTCGCACAAAGCACCATACGGTTGTGATAATTCATCAGTGCAGCAAGGAATTACTCTTTTCGATTCAGGACCTCCTCACGGTCGAATTTGGCATAAAGCAACTTATAATTCTAAGTATGGCACGATTTCACTTGGATTGGGACTTTTCGAATCAAAACAAGTCGAACGAAAAGAGTTCAAAACCGTTGTTGTCATTCTCTATTCTTCTGGACATCCAGATGGTCAATTCTAGCACAAAGCACCATACGGTTGTAGTCATGCCATATTTTTGTAATGAAATATTCTTTTCGACTCAAAACAACTGAAACAAACATGGATGAATATCGGATCTACATGCTCATCGTTTCTTTAGGACGCTTTAATGGTTTAATTTCAAAAAAAGCAATGTACGATTTGTATTATGGGACGACTTTTCCTATAATGTGGTTTTCGAATCAAAACAACTCAAATGAAATGAGTTTAAAATGGTTGGTAGCTTGTTAATTGTTTCCTTTAGATGTCCAAAAGGTCGAACTTGGAATAAAGCACCATACGGTTGTGATGAAGATCGGATTGACTTGTTCGCCATTTCTTTTGGATTCTTTGATGGTCTAATTTGGAAAAATGCAACGTACGATTCTGATTATGGCACAACTTCTCCAGGAATGGGGTTTTTGAATCAAAACAACTCAAACTAAACTTGTCTAAAATCGTATATAGCTGGCTAATGGTTTCTTTTAGTTGTCCAGATGGTCAAATTTCGCACAAAGCACCATACGGTTGTGATTATTCATGAGTGCAGCAAGGAATTACTCTTTTCGATTCAGGACGTCCTCACGGTCGAATTTGGCATAAAGCAACGTATAATTCTAAGTATGGCACGATTTCACTTGCTTTGAGACTTTTCGAATCAAAACAAGTTAAACGAAACAAGTTCAAAACTGTTGTTGTCATTCTCTATTTTTCTGCACATCCAGACGGTCAATTCTAGCACAAAGCACCATACTGTTGTGGTCATGCCTGATTTTTGCAAGGAATTGTTCTTTTCCACTCAGAATAACTCAAACAAACTTGGATGAAGATCGGATCGACATGCCCGTCGTTTCTTTGGGACGCTTTGGCGGTTTAATTTTGAAAAAAGCAACGTACGATTCGTAATATGGCACGACTTCTCCTGGAATGGGGTTTCGAATCAAAACAACTCAAACGAAACAAGTTTGAAATCGTTGTTAGCTTGCTAATTGTTTCCTTTAGATGTGCTAACGGTCAAATTTGGAACAAAGCACCATACGGTTGTGATGAAGATCGGATTGACATGTTCGTCATTTCTTTTGGATGCTTTGATGCTGTAATTTGGAAAAAAGCAACGTACAATTCTGATTATGGCACGACTTCTCCCGGAATGGGATTTTTGAATTAGAACAACTCAAACTAAACTTGTTTAAAATCATCGATAGCTTGCTAATTGTTTCTTTTACTTGTCCAGATGGTCGAACTTGGCACAAAGCATCATACGGTTGTGATCATTCATGAGTGCAGCAAGGACGTCCTCACAGTCAAATTTGGCGTAAAGCAACGTATAATTCTAAGTATGGCACGATTTCACTTGGATTGGGACTTTTCGTATCAAAATAAGTCAAACGAAACAAGTTCGAAACCGTTGTTGTCATTCTCTATTCTTCTGGATATCCAGATGGTCAATTCTAGCACAAAGCACCATACAGTTGTGGTCATGCCTGATTTTTGCAAGGAATTGTTCTTTTTGACTCAGAGCAACTCCAACAAACATGGATAAAGATCGGATCGACATGTTCGTCGTTTCTTTGGGACGCTTTGCGGTTTAATTTCAAAAAAAGCAACGTATGATTCGTATTATGGCACGACTTCTCCTGGAATGTGGTTTTCGTATCAAAACAACGCAAATGAAACAAGTTTAAAATGGTTGTTAGCTTGCTAATTGTTTCCTTTAGATGTCCAAAAGGTCGAATTTGGAACAAAGCACCATACGGTTGTGATGAAGATCGGATTGACTTGTTCGTCATTTCTTTTGGATGCTTTGATGGTCTAATTTGGAAAAAAGCAACGTACGATTCTGATTATGGCACAACTTCTCAAGGAATAGGGTTTTTGAATTAGAACAACTCAAACTAAACTTGTTTAAAATCTTCGATAGCTTGCTAATTGTTTCTTTTACTTGTCCAGATGGTCGAATTTGGCACAAAGCACCATACGGTTGTGATCATTCATGAGTGCAGCAAGGACGTCGTCACGGTCGAATTTGGCATAAAGCAACGTATAATTCTAAGTATGGCACGATTTCACTTGGATTGGGACTTTTCGAATCAAAACAAGTCAAACGAAACAAGTTCCAAACTGTTGTTGTCATTCTCTATTCTTCTGCACATCCAGACGGTCAATTCTATAACAAAACAACATACTGTTGTGGTCATGCCTGATTTTTGCAAGGAATTATTCTTTTCGACTCAGAATAACTCAAACAAACTTAGATGAAGATCGGATCGACATACTCGCCGTTTCTTTGGGACGTTTTGATGGTTTAATTTCAAAATAAGCAACGTACGATTCGTATTATGCCAGGACTTCTCCTGGAATGTGGTTTTCGAATCAAAAAAACTCAAAGGAAACAAGTTTAAAATGGTTGGTAGCTTGCAAATTGTTTCCTTTAGATGTCCAAACGGTCGAATTTGGAACAAAGCACCATACGGTTGTGATGAAGATTGGATTCACATGTTCGTCATTTCTTTTGGATGCTTTGATGCACTAATTTGGAAAAAAGCAACGTACGATTCTGATTGTGGCACAACTTCTCCAGGAATTGGGTTTTTGAATTAGAACAACTCAAACTAAACTTGTTTAAAATCATCGACAGCTTGCTAATTGTTTCTTTTACTTGCCCAGATGGTCGAATTTCGCACAAAGCACCATACGGTGGTGATAATTCATCAGTGCAGCAAGGAATTACTCTTTTCGATTCAGGACCTCCTCACGGTCGAATTTGGCATAAAGCAACTTATAATTCTAAGTATGGCACGATTTCACTTGGATTGGGACTTTTCGAATCAAAACAAGTAGAACGAAAAGAGTTCAAAACCGTTGTTGTCATTCTCTATTCTTCTGGACATCCAGATGGTCAATTCTAGCACAAAGCACCATACGGTTGTAGTCATGCCTGATTTTTGTAATGAATTATTCTTTTCAACTCAAAACAACTCAAACAAACATGGATGAATATCGGATCTACATGCTCATCGTTTCTTTGGGACGCTTTGATGGTTTAATTTCAAAAAAAGCAACGTACGATTCGTATTATGGGATGACTTCTCCTGTAATGTGGTTTTCGAATCAAAACAACTCAAATGAAATGAGTTTAAAATGGTTGGTAGCTTGTTAATTGTTTCCTTTAGATGTCCAAAAGGTCGAACTTGGAATAAAGCACCATACGGTTGTGATGAAGATCGGATTGACTTGTTCGCCATTTCTTTTGGATTCTTTGATGGTCTAATTTGGAAAAATGCAACGTACGATTCTGATTATGGCACAACTTCTCCAGGAATGGGGTTTTTGAATCAAAACAACTCAAACTAAACTTGTCTAAAATCGTATATAGCTGGCTAATGGTTTCTTTTAGTTGTCCAGATGGTCAAATTTCGCACAAAGCACCATACGGTTGTGATTATTCATGAGTGCAGCAAGGAATTACTCTTTTCGATTCAGGACGTCCTCACGGTCGAATTTGGCATAAAGCAACGTATAATTCTAAGTATGGCACGATTTCACTTGCTTTGAGACTTTTCGAATCAAAACAAGTTAAACGAAACAAGTTCAAAACTGTTGTTGTCATTCTCTATTTTTCTGCACATCCAGACGGTCAATTCTAGCACAAAGCACCATACTGTTGTGGTCATGCCTGATTTTTGCAAGGAATTGTTCTTTTCCACTCAGAATAACTCAAACAAACTTGGATGAAGATCGGATCGACATGCCCGTCGTTTCTTTGGGACGCTTTGGCGGTTTAATTTTGAAAAAAGCAACGTACGATTCGTAATATGGCACGACTTCTCCTGGAATGGGGTTTCGAATCAAAACAACTCAAACGAAACAAGTTTGAAATCGTTGTTAGCTTGCTAATTGTTTCCTTTAGATGTGCTAACGGTCAAATTTGGAACAAAGCACCATACGGTTGTGATGAAGATCGGATTGACATGTTCGTCATTTCTTTTGGATGCTTTGATGCTGTAATTTGGAAAAAAGCAACGTACAATTCTGATTATGGCACGACTTCTCCCGGAATGGGATTTTTGAATTAGAACAACTCAAACTAAACTTGTTTAAAATCATCGATAGCTTGCTAATTGTTTCTTTTACTTGTCCAGATGGTCGAACTTGGCACAAAGCATCATACGGTTGTGATCATTCATGAGTGCAGCAAGGACGTCCTCACAGTCAAATTTGGCGTAAAGCAACGTATAATTCTAAGTATGGCACGATTTCACTTGGATTGGGACTTTTCGTATCAAAATAAGTCAAACGAAACAAGTTCGAAACCGTTGTTGTCATTCTCTATTCTTCTGGATATCCAGATGGTCAATTCTAGCACAAAGCACCATACAGTTGTGGTCATGCCTGATTTTTGCAAGGAATTGTTCTTTTTGACTCAGAGCAACTCCAACAAACATGGATAAAGATCGGATCGACATGTTCGTCGTTTCTTTGGGACGCTTTGCGGTTTAATTTCAAAAAAAGCAACGTATGATTCGTATTATGGCACGACTTCTCCTGGAATGTGGTTTTCGTATCAAAACAACGCAAATGAAACAAGTTTAAAATGGTTGTTAGCTTGCTAATTGTTTCCTTTAGATGTCCAAAAGGTCGAATTTGGAACAAAGCACCATACGGTTGTGATGAAGATCGGATTGACTTGTTCGTCATTTCTTTTGGATGCTTTGATGGTCTAATTTGGAAAAAAGCAACGTACGATTCTGATTATGGCACAACTTCTCAAGGAATAGGGTTTTTGAATTAGAACAACTCAAACTAAACTTGTTTAAAATCTTCGATAGCTTGCTAATTGTTTCTTTTACTTGTCCAGATGGTCGAATTTGGCACAAAGCACCATACGGTTGTGATCATTCATGAGTGCAGCAAGGACGTCGTCACGGTCGAATTTGGCATAAAGCAACGTATAATTCTAAGTATGGCACGATTTCACTTGGATTGGGACTTTTCGAATCAAAACAAGTCAAACGAAACAAGTTCCAAACTGTTGTTGTCATTCTCTATTCTTCTGCACATCCAGACGGTCAATTCTATAACAAAGCAACATACTGTTGTGGTCATGCCTGATTTTTGCAAGGAATTATTCTTTTCGACTCAGAATAACTCAAACAAACTTAGATGAAGATCGGATCGACATACTCGCCGTTTCTTTGGGACGTTTTGATGGTTTAATTTCAAAATAAGCAACGTACGATTCGTATTATGCCAGGACTTCTCCTGGAATGTGGTTTTCGAATCAAAAAAACTCAAAGGAAACAAGTTTAAAATGGTTGGTAGCTTGAAAATTGTTTCCTTTAGATGTCCAAACGGTCGAATTTGGAACAAAGCACCATACGGTTGTGATGAAGATTGGATTCACATGTTCGTCATTTCTTTTGGATGCTTTGATGCACTAATTTGGAAAAAAGCAACGTACGATTCTGATTGTGGCACAACTTCTCCAGGAATTGGGTTTTTGAATTAGAACAACTCAAACTAAACTTGTTTAAAATCATCGACAGCTTGCTAATTGTTTCTTTTACTTGCCCAGATGGTCGAATTTCGCACAAAGCACCATACGGTGGTGATAATTCATCAGTGCAGCAAGGAATTACTCTTTTCGATTCAGGACCTCCTCACGGTCGAATTTGGCATAAAGCAACTTATAATTCTAAGTATGGCACGATTTCACTTGGATTGGGACTTTTCGAATCAAAACAAGTAGAACGAAAAGAGTTCAAAACCGTTGTTGTCATTCTCTATTCTTCTGGACATCCAGATGGTCAATTCTAGCACAAAGCACCATACGGTTGTAGTCATGCCTGATTTTTGTAATGAATTATTCTTTTCGACTCAAAACAACTCAAACAAACATGGATTAATATCGGATCTACATGCTCATCGTTTCTTTGGGACGCTTTGATGGTTTAATTTCAAAAAAAGCAACGTACGATTCGTATTATGGGATGACTTCTCCTGTAATGTGGTTTTCGAATCAAAACAACTCAAATGAAATGAGTTTAAAATGGTTGGTAGCTTGTTAATTGTTTCCTTTAGATGTCCAAAAGGTCGAATTTGGAATAAAGCACCATACGGTTGTGATGAAGATCGGATTTACTTGTTCGCCATTTCTTTTGGATGCTTTGATGGTCTAATTTGGAAAAATGCAACGTACGATTCTGATTATGGCACAACTTCTCCAGGAATGGGGTTTTTGAATCAAAACAACTCAAACTAAACTTGTCTAAAATCGTATATAGCTGGCTAATGGTTTCTTTTAGTTGTCCAGATGGTCAAATTTCGCACAAAGCACCATACGGTTGTGATTATTCATGAGTGCAGCAAGGAATTACTCTTTTCGATTCAGGACGTCCTCACGGTCGAATTTGGCATAAAGCAACGTATAATTCTAAGTATGGCACGATTTCACTTGCTTTGAGACTTTTCGAATCAAAACAAGTTAAACGAAACAAGTTCAAAACTGTTGTTGTCATTCTCTATTCTTCTGCACATCCAGACGGTCAATTCTAGCACAAAGCACCATACTGTTGTGGTCATGCCTGATTTTTGCAAGGAATTGTTCTTTTCCACTCAGAATAACTCAAACAAACTTGGATGAAGATCGGATCGACATGCCCGTCGTTTCTTTGGGACGCTTTGGCGGTTTAATTTTGAAAAAAGCAACGTACGATTCGTAATATGGCACGACTTCTCCTGGAATGGGGTTTCGAATCAAAACAAATCAAACGAAACAAGTTTGAAATCGTTGTTAGCTTGCTAATTGTTTCCTTTAGATGTGCTAACGGTCAAATTTGGAACAAAGCACCATACGGTTGTGATGAAGATCGGATTGACATGTTCGTCATTTCTTTTGGATGCTTTGATGCTGTAATTTGGAAAAAAGCAATGTACAATTCTGATTATGGCACGACTTCTCCCAGAATGGGATTTTTGAATTAGAACAACTCAAACTAAACTTGTTTAAAATCATCGATAGCTTGCTAATTGTTTCTTTTACTTGTCCAGATGGTCGAACTTGGCACAAAGCATCATACGGTTGTGATCATTCATGAGTGCAGCAAGGACGTCCTCACAGTCAAATTTGGCGTAAAGCAACGTATAATTCTAAGTATGGCACGATTTCACTTGGATTGGGACTTTTCGTATCAAAATAAGTCAAACGAAACAAGTTCGAAACCGTTGTTGTCATTCTCTATTCTTCTGGATATCCAGATGGTCAATTCTAGCACAAAGCACCATACGGTTGTGGTCATGCCTGATTTTTGCAAGGAATTGTTCTTTTTGACTCAGAGCAACTCCAACAAACATGGATGAAGATCGGATCGACATGTTCGTCGTTTCTTTGGGATGCTTTGCGGTTTAATTTCAAAAAAAGCAACGTATGATTCGTATTATGGCACGACTTCTCCTGGAATGTGGTTTTCGAATCAAAACAACGCAAATGAAACAAGTTTAAAATGGTTGTTAGCTTGCTAATTGTTTCCTTTAGATGTCCAAAAGGTCGAATTTGGAACAAAGCACCATACGGTTGTGATGAAGATCGGATTGACTTGTTCGTCATTTCTTTTGGATGCTTTGATGGTCTAATTTGGAAAAAAGCAACGTACGATTCTGATTATGGCACAACTTCTCAAGGAATAGGGTTTTTGAATTAGAACAACTCAAACTAAACTTGTTTAAAATCTTCGATAGCTTGCTAATTGTTTCTTTTACTTGTCCAGATGGTCGAATTTGGCACAAAGCGCCATACGGTTGTGATCATTCATGAGTGCAGCAAGGACGTCGTCACGGTCGAATTTGGCATAAAGCAACGTATAATTCTAAGTATGGCACGATTTCACTTGGATTGGGACTTTTCGAATCAAAACAAGTCAAACGAAACAAGTTCCAAACTGTTGTTGTCATTCTCTATTCTTCTGCACATCCAGACGGTCAATTCTATAACAAAGCAACATACTGTTGTGGTCATGCCTGATTTTTGCAAGGAATTATTCTTTTCGACTCAGAATAACTCAAACAAACTTAGATGAAGATCGGATCGACATACTCGCCGTTTCTTTGGGACGTTTTGATGGTTTAATTTCAAAATAAGCAACGTACGATTCGTATTATGCCAGGACTTCTCCTGGAATGTGGTTTCGAACCAAAACAACTCAAAGGAAACAAGTTTAAAATGGTTGGTAGCTTGCTAATTGTTTCCTTTAGATGTCCAAACGGTCGAATTTGGAACAAAGCACCATACGGTTGTGATGAAGATTGGATTCACATGTTCGTCATTTCTTTTGGATGCTTTGATGCACTAATTTGGAAAAAAGCAACGTACGATTCTGATTGTGGCACAACTTCTCCAGGATTGGGTTTTTGAATTAGAACAACTCAAACTAAACTTGTTTAAAATCATCGACAGCTTGCTAATTGTTTCTTTTACTTGCCCAGATGGTCGAATTTCGCACAAAGCACCATACGGTTGTGATAATTCATCAGTGCAGCAAGGAATTACTCTTTTCGATTCAGGACCTCCTCACGGTCGAATTTGGCATAAAGCAACTTATAATTCTAAGTATGGCACGATTTCACTTGGATTGGGACTTTTCGAATCAAAACAAGTAGAACGAAAAGAGTTCAAAACCGTTGTTGTCATTCTCTATTCTTCTGGACATCCAGATGGTCAATTCTAGCACAAAGCACCATACGGTTGTAGTCATGCCTGATTTTTGTAATGAATTATTCTTTTCAACTCAAAACAACTCAAACAAACATGGATGAATATCGGATCTACATGCTCATCGTTTCTTTGGGACGCTTTGATGGTTTAATTTCAAAAAAAGCAACGTACGATTCGTATTATGGGATGACTTCTCCTGTAATGTGGTTTTCGAATCAAAACAACTCAAATGAAATGAGTTTAAAATGGTTGGTAGCTTGTTAATTGTTTCCTTTAGATGTCCAAAAGGTCGAACTTGGAATAAAGCACCATACGGTTGTGATGAAGATCGGATTGACTTGTTCGCCATTTCTTTTGGATTCTTTGATGGTCTAATTTGGAAAAATGCAACGTACGATTCTGATTATGGCACAACTTCTCCAGGAATGGGGTTTTTGAATCAAAACAACTCAAACTAAACTTGTCTAAAATCGTATATAGCTGGCTAATGGTTTCTTTTAGTTGTCCAGATGGTCAAATTTCGCACAAAGCACCATACGGTTGTGATTATTCATGAGTGCAGCAAGGAATTACTCTTTTCGATTCAGGACGTCCTCACGGTCGAATTTGGCATAAAGCAACGTATAATTCTAAGTATGGCACGATTTCACTTGCTTTGAGACTTTTCGAATCAAAACAAGTTAAACGAAACAAGTTCAAAACTGTTGTTGTCATTCTCTATTTTTCTGCACATCCAGACGGTCAATTCTAGCACAAAGCACCATACTGTTGTGGTCATGCCTGATTTTTGCAAGGAATTGTTCTTTTCCACTCAGAATAACTCAAACAAACTTGGATGAAGATCGGATCGACATGCCCGTCGTTTCTTTGGGACGCTTTGGCGGTTTAATTTTGAAAAAAGCAACGTACGATTCGTAATATGGCACGACTTCTCCTGGAATGGGGTTTCGAATCAAAACAACTCAAACGAAACAAGTTTGAAATCGTTGTTAGCTTGCTAATTGTTTCCTTTAGATGTGCTAACGGTCAAATTTGGAACAAAGCACCATACGGTTGTGATGAAGATCGGATTGACATGTTCGTCATTTCTTTTGGATGCTTTGATGCTGTAATTTGGAAAAAAGCAACGTACAATTCTGATTATGGCACGACTTCTCCCGGAATGGGATTTTTGAATTAGAACAACTCAAACTAAACTTGTTTAAAATCATCGATAGCTTGCTAATTGTTTCTTTTACTTGTCCAGATGGTCGAACTTGGCACAAAGCATCATACGGTTGTGATCATTCATGAGTGCAGCAAGGACGTCCTCACAGTCAAATTTGGCGTAAAGCAACGTATAATTCTAAGTATGGCACGATTTCACTTGGATTGGGACTTTTCGTATCAAAATAAGTCAAACGAAACAAGTTCGAAACCGTTGTTGTCTGTGCTATATGTGGTGTGTGGTGGTGAAAAATATCCTTGTTACTTCTTTTTAGTATCAATGAGCATGAGTTGAGCATGAAAATAAAATGTCATGTGTTTATGCATTTATATTGCATATGTGGGAAATTGCGGGAAGATGACGCAAATGACGTACACGGGGCTTCAGAGTGGTCCAACCGTGTGGTGAAATGTGGTAAAATTATCCACAATGTATGGCCCTCGGAGTGGACCCACCATACTAAGGCTTAATGCCTAAGATCGGAGTATGTCCAATACTAATGACCCCTCGGAGTTGTCCCGGTCATAGGATGATTATCGGAGAATGTCCAAGATATGTGGGCCTCAGAGTTGTCCCCTCACTCTATGGCAATCCTATATATTGCTATGGTAGAATGACCTTTCAGAGTTATCCCAGTCATTGGATGGTTATCAGAGGTGTCCAAGGTTACATGATCCTCGGAGCGGACCAATCATGTAGGGTATCGGATGAGGACCGAGAGAGAGAGAGAGCATTTACCTTCCTTAATACTTTTATGTTTGAATATGTTATACATGATTCGTGAAATATGCAATCCTCTTTAATTGCATTTGTTGATTATTTTGTGAGATTGTGGATGTCGCATGTAGTGTATTCATATGCATTCTATGTAGGTCGGTGTCGAGTCGGCACTTAGGAGGGTTGGGGTATCTTTATTGAGCCGCAGTGGTGCTCACCCCGCTCCCCCAAATATTTTTTTACAGGTAAGGCAATTATGGATGGATGAAAAAGGACTTGCTTGGTCACTTGGAACAAATTGGAGCAATTTGGTGTATTTTGAAGTTTTGAGGGTGAAATATCTTTTTGGCTACCCATGCCGGCATGTGGCATGTGGATTATGTTGAATTATAGTTATATTCACGTTATATGTAACTTGTATGTTCATTTGGACCTTGTATATATAACAAATGATGTTGGTGTATGGATATTGTGAATGTATGCAATGATATGTGCATTTTGATAGAAATGTATGAGGATGGTGAGATTATAATATCCAAATGTGTGATTTGGAGTTTGTGTGTGATGATATATCATGTATAGATGATCTTAATGTTGAGGGAATGGCCCTAGGTGGTTAGGATGAGATTTGGACTCAAAATGGACAAAATGTGAAGTTGCAGGAAATCCTGCAGAGTGTAATTTCGATTGTGCGAAATGGCAATTTTGCACAATCGAAATTTCCTGTTGTACCCAAACTTCAAATGGGCAGAACTCCTTCATTTTAGATCAGAATTGAGTGTGATTTTTTTTGAACTTGAGTATTTTTGGATTATCTATCCAATGGTGTTGGTGTCAGATTCAAATTTCAGTCATAATAGGAATTAAGTCCCAGGATTGAGTGATTCCCATGTGTAGAAGGTTGCTAACCTTTGAGAAATGTACTAATGTAAGCACTTAGACTTCATAAATGATGTTATAGTATTCCTTTAATGTTTGAGAGGTTCTATGGATGTATGTGGATGATTCTAGATGACTAGAGTGGGAGTTGGGATCAAAAAGACCAAGTTGTGAAATAGCAGAAATTCTCAACAGAGAGAATTTTGATCGTGCGAAATGACCATTTCGCATGATCGAAGTTTCGATTGTGCGAAATGGCTGTTTTGCACAATCGAGATAATGCAGGTCTGGGTAGTGGACAAAAGTCCCGAGAGATGAAGAATTTTGATACTACTTCGCAAACACTTCGATCGTGCGAAATTCAGGTTTCGCATAATCGAAGTTTCGATTGTGCGAAAGGAACTTTTCGATTGATCAAAAAGTTACAGGTCCAGATTGTGAGGAACATGAGGAACATGCAGATGTGGCTTGATGTAGGGCCCATTGAGGTTGGTTGATGTTAAGTTATGTGCATTTATATGCAAGAATTGAGTTAAGCTTCCGCGGTAAATAAGGGTAATGAGGGTCTACTGGGCTAAATAGACAGGTTAACCTCCGGTTCTCCGAAAGTCAGAAATTAAGGCGTTGTAGCATAGTATCAAACCTCGATACTATCGCATGAGTGTGACTGAGATTGTTCACGAGGTTGAGTGAACGGGTCCGCGACCTGGATTCGGGGCCAGTCCGGGGGAGTCCCGGCGGTCCGGGTTCTGGGGCGTGACAGATACCAACTGTAATACCCCGCTCCAACACATGGTATGATATTGTCCACTTTGGGCCTGAGCCCGCACGATTTTGCTCTTGGATTTTACACCAAAAGGCCTCATATCATTTGAAAAGAACATACTACATATAAGCACATCCCCTTTTCCACACCCAGGCGATGTGGGATTGAGCACCCTGTACCCTGTCAGTGTGGTAGCTCAGCCTAGTGTCTATCTTCGTACCCGCCCACTTACACCCGTCTATAAGGGTTACTACAGCTTCCTTCGTAGATAGAAGTTGGAAGAGAAACAGTGAGTCCGGCAAGGGGGAAATTGTCACCCCAATTGAGATCTTCAAGCTCCTTGAAGCCTATTTCCTAATTTTGTCAAGGCAACCAACATCTCTGTCAAATATCCCGACTAAACAAGAGCATAATGCCTTTCTTCACAGCGTTGTGTTGCGATCATCCACCCTAAAGACATGTCCCCTATCCGTTGCTTTGCCTTCAAACTCACCAGAATTAGGAAAATAGGGCATTCTCGCTACCTCCAAGAAGGATCGCCTCTCTCGTATAGGCTAGTTTATAATAAACTGAGATCGTGTCCCTATGGCCCAATCCCTTTTTGCCATGTTGCCCCTAGCTGTTGCCCACCACATATGCTCGTTAGCATCTGATGACCTACATGCCCACTCACTTCTTCCCTCGTAACCACGTGTCTCAGGTACGTGACCATCCCCTCATCCCTGATCTCTCACCGTTTCTAATCTCTATCATCCCTTTCTCTAGTCAACCCTATTGAAAATACCGTATCAGTTCCCGTAAGCACTCTTGTCCCTCATCCTCCACCATTCCTCCTCTGTCATAAGCTCCCGTTCATTATGCCCTATAAGAGACACTACAGTTGGCACCATCTCTGGCAATTTCTCCTCCATGATAGCCACCTTATAGCAAAGTCAATCATCTTTAATCCAAACGAAGTCTGGAATCTCGCCACCCTCCCTGATCGAAATAGTAACCTTCATAGCATCTCTCATAGCATCAACCTCCACCTCAACAAACCCTTCACACGCCTCACCCACAGTGACAAACAGTGAGTCACACTAGATGTGAAGCGACAAGCCAAACAACAGTATTCGATATTCCTTCCTTACCCTTAGCCTTGTAGAAATTCCTGTGCGAAAATACCACACATCAATTCTCAATTTTGCCTCACCCCCATGACCAAGAACCTTCAATGTAATACCCCACTCCAACACATGGTATGATATTGTCCGCTTTGGGCCTGAGCCCGCACGGTTTTGCTCTTGGGTTTTACCCCAAAAGGTCTCATACCATTTGAAGAGAACATACTACATATAAGCACATCCCCTTTTCCACACCCAGGCAATATGGGATTGAGTCCCTGTACCCTGTCAGTGTGGTAGCTCAGCCTAGTGTCTATTTTTGCACCCGCCCACTCACACCCGTCCACAAGGGTTACTACATTCAAGTAAGACTCTGACGGCCTCAACGTGAAACGACAACCGGAACAACAAAAGGGAATCTGGCATCGGCACCACCTTTACCTCACAGGATATATGCCAAGCCTTAGTTACCACTCTGCAATCTTTTCGATCGAACTAACTTCTTTGTCAAACTTCCCAATGAGGCACGCCCATAACATCTCTCTTCATTGCCACAAACCTTTGTCCTCCACTTTGAGGCATAATCCTCCCATCTCAAGCGCAGGCAACACCACAGCCTTCCCCCCTAAGAACAACCGTAGCAGCCGAGCGACCTCTGCATATGATGTCTTCACCTCCATTACTAATTTCTTGTGGCTAAATTGATTTACTTGGGCATTTTCTTGATTGCTTGATTTATTTTGTGCAGTAATTTTATTTGGGAACTGTACATTGAGGTCATTCTGATGTCTTTTGCTTAACTGAGCTATTTAGGCCATTAAGATTTTGTGATCCTTTTTGCTAAATTGATTTAGTTAACATTGATTGACGTAGGATCTTTAATCTCAGGATTAATAAATTCACATTCGAGAGGAAATAACAAACTAATTTTGAAAGACTCTACAAGAAACTATTTTTATGCTCCCTTTGGTAAGAGGAGGGATGGAATAATGGATGGAAGGATTGACGAGGCATCCCTAGGGCTGGTTGGGTGGGAGGAAATGAAAGGAGTTCTATTATTATTTAATCAATATTATACCCCTAAAAATATAACTTATCATATTTGAATGAGGATACTAAAGTCTATTCATTTTCATCAAACAAATATCTAACTTTCTCTCTCTTCCACCCATTTTTGGATGGAAGCAAAATGGTGGGCCCAGAGGGATGTCTCATCCCTTCTCTCATCCTTCTCCTTTCCTCTCTCCTCTACCAAACAATAGAAATCTTACTTAATCCCTAATATCTTCTCATTCCCCTTCCCTCCTATGAAATGAAGAATTAATGAAAGAAGAAAAAGAATGGATTTAGTGAATAACATCAAATTACTCTTAGAGCACCTCTATAATTCTTGAGTAAATTATGGAGAACTCAAAATTATTGGAACAACTTGGGCTTGAAGGTTTAATATTAACAATTAACTATGAGTGTAAATGATCTAAGACCTCTATTCTCAACACTAATAGCTTAATAAGGAAAGAACAACAAAAGAAATGGGATTGAAAGTTATAAGAGAGAGAATGGAGAATAGGAGTGAGAAGCCTAGGCAATTGCAATAACACCGAAGAGAGTATGCATCTCGCATCACAAGTTCACAACTAATATGCCTAAAAGATTTCTATTTTATTTTCCAAGAGAAGGCCAATGCATCATCTCATATAAAGGTCTAGAGATGGGATACCAACGAACTTTGTGAAGAAGCAAGCTTGGTGTCTAAGTTCGACAAAAAAGGTTTGACCCATCAAAAAAAAAGTTTGACAAAAAGGTTTGGACTATTTAAAACTCACAAACCCTATCCCAAAATACACAAGTAAGCTCACAACGAAAAGCCCAACATGGGATCCTTCGGAAGGAATGAAACAATAGATCCTTTGAAGATGTTGAGTCTCTATGGGGGAGCTTAAATTTTTTATGCTTTGCTCTCTCTTTTATTGGGTTCATGGAAGAAATTGTAACTCATTGAGTGAGATGGTTGATTTGTTGGATGCTCTGAGACGTTGAGGGCCTCTATGCCCTTTTTGTATCTGGGATGCACTCCCCATTTGAGTGCCTTTTTATACATCTTTACTTATAAAAAAAAAAACCAAAATTACCAAAGTAACGTAAAAAAGTTAAAAAATAAAACAACAATATGAAAATAAGGAAATTAATTGTTTTGGGAAGTTCTACATTAGAATCTTGTCAAGTGACAATATTGGCCCTCAAATCTGGATGTTTTCCTTTTCTTTTTGTAGTAATTTCTAAATCTTCATGCACTTTATTTGCATGAGTAAATCTTTCCTTTTTTTTCTTCTCTTTTTTAGATCTTATTGAAAGATTAAAAGAATGGAAATTAAATAAAATTGGCTTAAAATGAGTTTTAAATCACTCTAGCGATTCTTGAATAATATAAGGAGAATGCAGAGAATTTTACAACATTCATAGCATGAAGGTTTAATGATAACGGTAACTTAATGGTCCTATATACTTTTTCCCCCCTAGTTGACACAAACAGACTCACCCCCAAAGAATTGTTTGCACCCAAGAGAACTTGATCTTTAGACCTAAAGTTTGCTAGACACTAGGGCTAAGTTCCTTATTCACTTGAGCCAACCCCTTGGGGTAACGATCCTATATAGTTCTCTATATGTTATTGTAGAAATAATTTATGCATGCCTTCACGAATGCTCATTTTTTTCTTTTTTCTTTATTTTTTTCTTTTACTAATGTTGGTTTGTATTGGTCATCAATTTTGGATCAAGTGTTGCTTAAATTTGTGTGATGTTAAGTAGTCAATTTCTTGTTATAGAATGCAAAAGATTCTAAAAAAATGTTATGAAGGGCTCATTGAATCTGGGTTATAAACAAAATTTTGTAGTTTGGGACGATGCTCAATAATTAATTAGATAGTAGGATTACAATTGCAGTCAATTCAAGAATATTAATCAACTTATAATTTGGATGAGTGGGTGAGAAGACAAAGGGTGTTGTGTGCATCTACAAATTATACTGCAGGGGATGATGCATCTGCTCTTGATGTGAGTCTGACATAACATTCTATCATTTGCTTGTGAATTTGGTGATTGTAATTTTTGGCAATGTCCACTTGGTGATGGCTTTTCATTTTTCAAATCCGAAAGAAATAAAGTGGTTTATGGTTTGGTCATAAAGCAATTTTAAGAGTCAAGAATTTTAATCCACTAGTAAAGAACAAAATTTATGAAAAAAAAATTGCTACTTTGCTCATGAAGCAATTACTTGGTTTGTCCATCAAGTATTGAGATAAAAGATATTGAGTTGAATAGCATGAAATTTTCTTTCAAGTTCTGTAATTCAACTAATATATGTTCTTTCCAATAATTTTGTATAACCTTACTATTTGAACTACAACTAGTCCACTAAAACTAACATAGAAGGTTTGTGATACACAAGAACTTACTTGCTAGAATATGGAATTGTGTCATAACTAAAATGCAAGTTTGGACTTGATTGCACAAGAATAACTCACCACTGGTTTGACCATTTAAGAAATTGTTAAAGGAGGTTGACTTTGTTTAGGAAATGGTTTGACCATACATTTGTTAATTTTTTCGCTTTAGATATGGCAATAACTTTTGCTAATTGTAGGATAATATGAATCTTTCTAGCCTTCATTGGTCTTCTGATTTATCTTGTCTTCCTCTTGGCAAATTAGTGACATACATTGTAATGGAAGAGGCTAAAGCTCATCTCAAGCTATATGAGACAAAGTTGTTTGGTAGAATCATAGTCATTCTCACATTTAGGTGATGGATTGAAGTGTATGATTGATGTACTTGAAAAAGAGAAAAAAATTAAAGAAAAGCATATTGTGTATTGGATACGTTGAATGGTTCATAGATACTCAAATATGTTTTACATACTCCACAATGTTGTTTTGTTGTTGCAAAATTCCATTTCCAGCATTTCCCTTGTGACCATCATCATTATCATATTGCCATTCTTTTATTTCTATCAATTATCATTATAAGTTTGCCTCTTTTTTTTGGATTTCAGGATGTGCTAAGTCGGTTGAACTTTACTTAATCTAAGGAGATTGATCAAAGAGCATGTTAGAGTAAGTAGTTGTATACTTTATATTGACCTTGAATTATCTGATCTCATGTTGAATTTTCTTGTTCTTCTTTGTTCTTGCTTTCATTTTTTGTTTGGAACATATTAAAGTCTTCTTACTTTGTTATAGGGTTTTACTGAACCCATCCTCGGATAAGCTCCTGATTTGCACCTCATGGAGCAGCACATGTTTACGCTTGTGTTATATCTTAATGAGACTAATATACTTTGATTGGAAGGTAAGGTTTGATTTTTAATGGCTTGCTTTATTGCAATTCTTTATTTTAACATTGTTTAAAACTAACATAGTGCTTGTATGGCATCATTACTAACATCTATTGCAGTTATGTTTTATCGTCATGATCAATGATTTATTTTTTACCTCTCTTTTGGAACAATGATAGTCCTACAAAAGGGCTCAGTTATTTTAGTAATGCTAAATAGTTTAGCATGAAGGATTTGTTTTGAAGTTGCTTGATGTTAATGTCTTTACTTTTAGTTGATTTTCTCTTTCATTTTTAAAGCGTGACAAAGGCTAGAAGACATTCAAAAGGCTTGGAATTGATGCCATTTTGGAACATCTAGCCCATTTTTATGAAATTGTAGTGTATTCAAACCAGCTTAGTATGGTAATTTTGATTCTTTACTCCCTATTGTGTTATCATTTCTTTCAAGTCATAAGTATTACCATTAATAGCACTGTTATTTTTCTGGCATATATAGTATATTAATCCTATTGTTGACAAATTGGATTCAAAGAACTGATACGATATAGGCTATCAAGGGGTGCAACTAGATGTCAAGACGAGAAACATTATAGAGTAAGTTGATAATTTTCTTCACATATTACATGTGACATTTATTCTATCACATAGTTTTCCAAAGCTTTTGTGGTCATTGTAATATGCTTGTTCTTTTTCCTTCACATTAAGTTATATATATGTACATACATATACATATAGTACATATATAAGAACCCCTTTCAATTCCATTTCTTACATATTGCTGCAAAGTTTTTATCTTATCCCCTTATCCCCCTCTCTATCTTGTTTATAATATCTTATTATTCACATATATACTCGTTTAGTAGACAAATTTCTTGGCTCTCTCTCTATTTCTACTTGATTTATTTTACGCATTTGAGATTATACTAATTTTTTGTGGCTAAATTGAGTTACTTGGGCATCTTTTTGATTGCTTGATTTATTTTGTGCAATGATTTTATTTGGAAATTGTGCATCGAGGTCATTCTGATGTCTTTTGCTCAACTATGATATTTAGGCACTAAAATTTGTGATCTTTTTGTTAAATTGTTTTATTTGTACATTGATTGATTTTTGGGCTTTGTTCATTGAGAATTATATTCACCGTTTGTCTTTTTGCTTGATTTATTTGTGGTATAGTGTATTTGCCTTTCCATTTTTGTTGTATGATTCTTGATCATTTTGTTTGATTACTGAGTTTGGTGTGTATGATGCTTTGCCTATATTGTATCCATATCCTTGCAGGTCTTATTAATAAATAAATAATAAATAATGGGTTTATTGTGTCATACTAATAAATAAATGACAAATAGATTAATGTATGAGAAAATGTTATGGTCGTTTGAACATTCTTGAAACCTATTTTCTTTAATCGACTTGTTACTTCACATGGAGATTGAAATTTCTTGCTTCTTGAATTTTATTACAAGTGTCATTTACATTTGACTAGTATATAGTTATAGATATGTTTTTTGCATATTTGTATATTTATGTTTGCATATGCTTCCATGTGTCCTGAAACCAAATATTTATTGTTCTTGATTTAGCTTTGATCATTGGATAAGCACAATCTTGAACAGTTAGATATGGCCTGAAGAGGGAATAATCAGATATTTAAAGCCTAGCCATATAACCTAGATTTTTCAAGATTCCATTTAAGGTGTTGGTATTGTAAATGTATTAGACGATATTAGGTATCATATACGTAAATGTATTAGACGATTTTCGTATTTGGAGGTAACATTGCGTATATCTGACTTTTTTTTTCCAATGAGTTCTTTTTGTAAAGATCGAGTGGGTATTTACAAGTAGATGAGGCATTACATTGTTCATAACTAAATAGTTGTAATAAACTCCCGTCTGGTTTCAAAATGGTGCACAATATCTCCTCTTTTTTTTTTGTGCAACAAAAATCATCCAACTTACAAATTAGTGCAATTTGCCCCCTATATATATATGTATGTACATCCATATATATATATATATATATATATATATATTATACATAGACTAAGATTCAAACAAAAGTTTGTACAAATTTCATATATCAAATCTAAGATTCATATACATAAACACATATTCATATTATATAAACAAATTCATGTATATATATTATATATATGCGTATCTGGAGATTAATCCATCACTCTCTTTCTATTTTCATATCGATTATTACCCATCTCCTCACAAATCACAGACCTAAAAATGAATTGTGCTTCAACTACATCATATGAAGAGAGATGAGAGATAGGGGATGAAGTGTGGCAGCACATGTGAGAATGAGATAAGATACACCAGACGAAGAGAGATGGAGAATTAAGCTAGTTTAGCAGCACATATGAGAATGAGATAAGATTTAGGGCTGAAAGAGTCAGCGGTGGGGGATTAGCGTGAAGATAATTTAAGGTTTTTTAATTCTAAATGTATTTGCGCATATAAGTTGGTGAAGTAAACATGGACTTTTTTGCATGGGGTTACACATTTTGATGAGGGCTTAACTGTACGTTTTAATGGGCTGATCATAAATATATATTTATAATATATATTAAACATGAATATTGAAAAAAAATGATAAATTCATAAGCATACACGAGCTTATGTTCAAGAGCCTAAATGAGTCGAGCCCACTATTGTTTGAGTTCTGTTTGTTTATTAAATGAATGAGCACAAGCTGTTCCTGAACAAATCGGTTCATTTGCAGCCTTACCCGCACCCCATCCCCATCAATCCCGTTCCATTTAACCTCCCACTCAAATTAAAATTCTTCTAAATTTTACACAATTGTACCAAATTAAGCAAATAAACATTAACAATTTTATAACAAAAAAAAAGTAATTTATATTTAACATAAGGTATAGTATTTTCACATTATAAACTCGGAAGGAAGGGGCAAGTTGACCTTCCTCCATCCCCGCCCCGCACTCATATGGTTTTCATTATACAATCCGTCCTGGCCTAAAACCATTAAATGGATCTCTAAACCATGTTAAACAGGGCGAGATGATCTATTTTGCCATCCCTAGTGGATGGGACTTGGAGTGACCAAGTGCCATAACAACAGTGAAAAAATGGCAATAATTTGAACCCATGTGACAACTACTTTAAGAGCCTTAATTCACAATCATACCTAGTGAAAATGTTGCAGAAGCTTTGAGGGAACAAGTTTCTTGTCTTAAATATTTCATGGGCACCCCATAATCAGATGGTGTGGTTTTCTTGTCACATGAACAAAACGAAACTTTGTCGAGTTGCATAACCTGATGAGCAAGTTTGTTAAGTTCATGATAGAATAAAGCTCAAAATTATATATTAATGAATGCCCTTAAGAGTTTTTTTTTAATTAACCAGGATATCCAAGACTTCACCCAGACTAATCCTTAAGACTCAGGAAGGGCACCTCCCCACTCCAGACTAGGTAAGTCACGGAATTGTCTGTGAATATTGGCTCCAAAGAATTGTTTGGACTCAAGATTAACTTGAATAACATAGAGGACAAAGTGGCTTTTGTCAAGTGAATACTTCATTGCTAAGTTAGTGTTGGTGATGTTGCATTGACAAATTCTACTTGGAAAAGAAGTTGAATATCAAAATAGAACTCTCCTAGAAGTTTCAAACCCAATAGGAATCAAAATTTGTGTCAAATTTTGTTTCCTATTTGGAACAGGCTAAGTGGGACCGGTGCCAAATAATTAGGACCGGTGGGACTTTGTAAAAACTTGAAGAAATCAAACTGCCGAGACAAGTTGGACTAGTCCTAAATATTGGGGACTGGTCCTACTTTGAAAAACCCTATTTTTTCCATTTAAATCCTAGTTTTTCAAAATAGGCTTGAAAATAAAAAGTGCAGTGTGTCCTCACCATACTTACCTATTTTATATGGTATTCTTACTGATTTATCTGCTTCCATGCACTTGAATATCAGCTCAAAGTTTTCGATGATCGATTACATAAAATAATATGAAAATTACAACTCGATCACTCAGGTTTTGATCACCGAAATATGCCAATTACAAATTTATATCTCACAGAATCAACACAATATAACTATTTTTCTTTCTTTTTTTCTTTTTCTTTTTTTATTTTGTTATAGTGTCATATACTACTTGTGCTTGGGAGCTGATGCTTTTGTCCTCTCCAAAAAAACTTTTGTTATAAACCCATCCTTTAATAAAAGAAAAGAAAGATTCACACACTATTATTTGATATATACACTTTATTTTGAAACAGAATGATATTATTGTCCCTAACTTTATAATTAAGAGCACTAATAGAATTGGGAGTATTTTTGTCTTTCGCTTAAAAAAAAAAGACAAAAAATTAAAATGCATTTATCAATGTGAACATTATCTCTCTAATAAAATAAAATAAAATATTTGAAAATCCCATAAATTATTCCAACATCAAAGTGCAATATTAGACCGTTGATTTACATGTGTGCCTCTCTCAAACAATAAATAGGAAAAAACATTTAATGAAAACCTCTCATTTTTCTTGATAAGAAAAAATAACAATTCACCCTTGATCGAGAGTGATAGAGGGTACGGTAGCCCGGGGTATCCAATACTTTCTTGATTAGATAGATTATTTTGTTCTTGATATCTTGCTTTAACGTTACAAAATGGGTTCTTTGCTTTTGCAATCAAGATCTCACTGTTTAACTAAAGATGTGAATAAAAGAAAAGTGAATAAAAAGGATAATGATTTATAGAGTGAAAAGTTATATGTGTAGTGAACACGGTGTCATCCATTAGATTGTAAAAGTATGAGTCTCACTTGCACTATCTAAGAATGAGAGGAGACTGTGATAATCAAAGTATTAGCTTTACTTTCCATGTTAGCCTTGTGGAGGCATGTTGTAGAAGCCATATTAGACTTTTCTCTTCAAAAATATTTGACCCCTAAATTTCATAATGCATAAAGTGCATCCCAGCTAAAAATGATACTCGTAGTCTAAAATTTTAATGTGAGATTTTTTTTTCTTTTCCTTTTCCTTTCTTTTTGAATGGAATGTTACTCTTTAGAGTACATTGAAGAATTCTCTGGGTCTTTTTCGTATTTTCTAATATATATAAAGCACTATGAATTTGTATCTTTACAAGTTAGTAATTTTATTGAGATGGTATATCAACCATTTTTAACTATCATATTTATTGGGAAAAAAATCATTCAATCTATCATGGTTCTCTATATAATTTTGTCTTTCTTTCTTGAGTCGTGGGAAGTCGAGTTCAAGATTGTTTGGATTTGGATTCATTTGTTTGTGCACTCAACTTAAATTTTGACTCGCACTATTTACGAGTTCAAAAAATTAAATTTTAAAGTCAATTTTAGATAGCATACCGACTTGACTTGTGAATTAGTAAAACATACTATTTTATATTTTTTATTCTATTTCATTTTTTTATATATTTTACTATATCTATATCTATACTACTATTAAAAGTACAAAGGGATTTTTTAGTTTTAGTACACTATTTTTTATTTTAAAATTAAAAAATAGAATTATAACCCAAACAAAACCCTTTTTTAGTTTCACTATATTATTTATGTGAGATATATAATTGTAATTGGAAAATTTCGATGTCAAAACTTGTTGATCAAGTTGTAATTTTTGTTTGATCTTGTGTCTCGATCTTCGGAGCTGAACAGAAGGTGTCTCGATACCGTGGATTTGATAAGGACATCACTTAGAACAAGTATGTGAGTGAGGACACTATGTTTTGAAGTTTGGTGGGCTTAGGACTTGGAAATATGCTTTAAATGTAAAAATTGAATTTTTGCTAAGTCCCACCGGTCCCCATATATGGGGACTGGTCCAACTTCTCTCGGGACTTTCAAAATTCAACATCTTTGAAAATTTCCACCGGTCCCTAAATATTAGGACTGGTCCGACTTTTCTCAGGACTTGAAAATTTCTAAGTGTTTGCAAAAGTCCCATTGTTTTCCAATTTTTAGGACCGGTTCGACTTAGCTGATGGGCTCAAAAACTTCCTTTTTGATCCGAATTGATTTCCTAGTCAACCAAAACTTCTCTAAAACTTTCCTTAGGTGTTTTTAACTTATTTTTCAACTAGATTAAGGATTCTAAACCTTATAAATACCTCTTTATGCTTCAATTAAAGTAAGGGGAAAGAAGAGACTCAATGATTTAACTGTTAGAGACATGAATATACTTTTGGGAGCTAAAAGAGAAATTTATTTAAGAAAATCTTCATGGATTTTTATTTTTGAGAGCACACACACATGGAGTGTTTAAGTTGTGATGTTCTTCGTCATTTGATCAACGAAATCTTCAAGACATCATCAGTCTACACAGTTGATCAAGAGCAGCAGAAGTGGTTCCTTGAAACTACAAGATTTTATTTGAAGAAGGAGAGAAACGATCACTATGAAGGGAACGAAATACTTGCTGAGTATTTTTGTTCTTTCAACAACCCTTTTGGAAGAATTATGACATTAGCCGGGAGTCTACAGTAGTTGGACATGTTGTCGCAATTGTAAGCCTGAGGTGTTCCGCATCAAGTTCTTGTTATAGTGGAGTGAGTGTGAGTCTAGGATAGAGTCTGATGTACTTTGCTTTAAGATAGTGGATTGGTTTCTCTGGGGTTCTACCTCACCCCCATGGTTTTTCCCGACTTGGGTTTTCACGTAAAATTCCTGGTGTCATCTCTAACTTTTCCTTACTTGCTTTATTTATTTTGTGATTGGTTTAGATGCATAATTGATAATAATTGTGGCTAATTAATCAATTATAAAAATTGGGCAAGAAGACCTATTCACTCCCCTCTAGGTTTAGGGATTAGCATCTCACTCTATATTAACTGAACCATTTTCGCACCGTGTAACTCATAATTTATTTATTTTAAAATAAAAAATAGAGTTATAACCTAAACAAAACCTTAAAACCCCTAAAATAACAAACAAAACTCTCGATTCTTCCTCTCGGCTCTTATCAACATGTCTCTCATTGGCGATTCTTCCTCTAGATTCTCCATTCCATTTTGGTTTCCTCTTGGCTTACATCAACTTTCATATGAGTTTCTTTTCGTTTTCTCTTTTTTTATTATTTGTTTTCTTTATTTTTTCTCCCAATTTTTTGTCTTTTCTTACTATTTAATTATTGCAAGTCTATGTTTTTTTTAATCTTCTTGATAGCTATTTGATGAGTATAAGTTATGGATAAAGCTTATGAAATTGAATGAAGTTATATATAATATGCATCAAAGTTCTTATTCTTCTTCGTCCCACTTTTTTCTTTTTGTATTTGGTTGTTAAAGCTATTGATTTCTTCTGGAGTAATTACAAAATTTGGTTTCAAAATTATAATTAAGGTTTTCAATTAGATTTGAGTGAAGTTGGGATTTTTGAGGCGGTTTCCTACTTTCTAAGTTTTTAGATTCAATATTTCATCATAATTTTCACTAACCAAGAAAAGAGAAATTATAAATTTTTAAAAAACTTGTTCAAGTGACCATTCATCTTATCCATAAATATATATATTTATTCTTTCAATGTCATAAATGATAATATTTGACGTTTTTTTTTATTGTAATTAAGATTAGAGCAATGCTACACGTCTCGAATAAATATCACAAATTTTAACTTGAATCTATGTGGCAAGTGATATAACCCATTATTTTAGGAGATAAAATTAAATGGTAAGTTATTATCGGTGGGATTCCCCCATACACGGAGTCCTTATGGTAATATCACCTGCCACATAGATTCGAGTTAAAATTCGTAAAATAAAATTGTGACGTTTAGCATTTCTCTTAAGATTAGGATCACAATATCTTGCATTTTGAAGATCGTAAAATTATCTAATGTCTTCACGCTAGATTTATTTTCAGTAAATTATTAAAAAAAATTTAAAAACAACAAGTAATTTTAAATTTGTTTAAACAATATTATATTTGTTACAATAGTTATTTTATTTTATTATCATAGAATATTATTTTCAATAGTTCTTCATTTTTAATTTAATAAAAACTCTATTTAACACACATACAAATAATATCAATAGTCCTAAAATCATATCTTATAATATAGTAATAAGTTGCAAAGAAGAATATATTTTAGAGGTTCTCACTTGCATCACAAAAATTTTAAAAATTATTTACCGTGATATAATTACTGAATAAGAATGAAAAATTATTAATTAAACAGCCATTATTCATCATTACACCTTTTACTTCTTCTTTTTATTATTGTGAAAGTCAAACTTTTTATTATTTTTTATTTTTACAGTTTATTTAGCGGTTTCTTCTATTCGGTTTAATTGAAGTGATCTCTTTGTTTCTCTCGGCTTCACCGGTAAGTGCTCTTTTCAAATTAATGTGTGTGTGTGTCTATATATATATAGTTTTATTGTTGTCATTTTTGTTTTTCATGGTTGTTTTTTACTATCATCAATCTATCCTTTTCAAAAAAAAAATTCAATATAGTTCTATCTTAAGGTTTGTTACGAATTTCTCTAATTTCCTTTTATTCATCATTAATCTCTTCTTTTCATTTTTTTTTTTTTGTGATGTTCCTTTATATTGTTGTTAAGTTTATTATTATTTTTTCATTCTGTTATGATTAGGACCGAATGACTAAAATAGTGCATGTAATAGGAATTAGTATTTCAACCAAAGTTGATTATGGTCCAACCAACATAAATAATTTAAGACTAGCTAGAAGCATAAAATATAGTAATATGTTTAACCTAATTTTATTAAAAAGTTAGGTCCCACCTTATGATTTGTACAAAAACTGTAAAATAAGGCTATGAATTTGTACAAAAACTATAACATAAGGTTTTGAATAAATTGTTAACTAAACTTAAAAGATATATTCTTAATTCTAAATAAAACAGTTTGCTTGTATTATTTAATAAATATAATATTATTCATTTCAAAAAATATATAGAAACATAATCTTTCTAATGTACTAATGACAAACAACCATTTTTTTATTTTTTATAATGCATTTTTAAATTTTAAAATATTATTTATTCTAATAAATAAATAGAAACATAACTTTTCCTTAACTCTTAAATAAGTATTCTTTTCTAATTATATTTCTTCTCTCTCTGACTTCATTCCTAACACAAACTCCAAAACTGTAATATTATTTAAATAAGTATTCTTTTTTTAATTTTATTTCTTCTCTCTCTAACTTCATTCATAACATAAGCTCTTAAAATATAATATTAATTAATAAAAAAAACTATAATGGAAAAACTTCTAGAGATGGGAATTGAAAAAATAGAACTAAATAATATTTAATGAACTCACTAATTTTATAATTTAGCTACTATTTATGTACTAAATTAAAAAATATATTTAAGTAAATTATTTTGTTAAGAATGATAATTTAAAATTTTAATGTGAGAATTTTTTTTTCCTTTTCCTTTTCCTTTCTTTTTGGATGGAGTGCTACTCTTTAGAGTTCACATTGAAGAATTCTCTGGGTCTTTTTCTTAATTTCTAATATATATAAAGTAGTATGAATTTGTATCTTTACAAGTTAGTAATTTTATTGAGATGGTATATCAACCATTTTTAACTATCATATTTATCAACAAAAAAAATCATCAATCTATCATGGTTCTGTATATACTTCTATCTTTCTTTCATGAGTCATGAGAAGTGAAGTTCAAGATTGTTTGAATTTGAATTCATTTGTTTGCACAGTCAACATGAATTTTGACTTGTACTTTTTATGAGTTCAAAAAATTAAATTTTAAACTCAATTTTAGATAACATACCAACTTGACTTGTGAATTAGTAAAACATATTATTTTATATTTTTTATTCTATTTCATTTTTTATATATTTTAGTATATCTAATATATGTAAGCAGAATTTCAAAATTACAAAAAAGAAAAAAAAAACTATAAAATTGATTCCTTATTGAACTTTATGCAATTCACTGTACCATGGATTCAATGTAACAAAAGCCACATAATTGAGGATTGAAAAGGTTTTTTCATGCTACTTCCAAGTTAGCTACGAACAAGAAAATAATACAAAAATTACCCCAAAACCCAAGATTAATTGGGGATTTTTCAATTTTTGCAATGATTCCAATTTCCACTACAAATTCAAGGTACTGTTACAATCAAATCCCTTTTATAACCACCAAACAAAAATTTTTGAAAAAAAATCTTAAACAGTTGTGGCCAATTATTACAAAAAAAATTCAAAATTTATTATGATTTTCCTATATTCCATGTTCATATTTTAATTTTTTGTTTTTTTGTTTTTATTGACTAATTTTAGTTGTTTCATTAGAATGAGGGTGCAACATTTGAAATATTTTCCACAAAGGACCTATCATCACAGTTTACCATTTTTTTTTCTCCAAAATTTCAACACATAATAGGAAGAGACAACCTTTTCAATCTCTGTTTGTCAAAAAAAAAAACTGAATTCCTAAAAATTGTATCAAAAATTCAAATTAGTGACTCATTTTTTTTTAAAATCACAGTTTCAATCTTCAATCGATAGGCCTCTTTTCAATCTATGTTTGTCAACGGAAAAACGAAATTCCTTTTATTTTCTTTAATTGTTCCAAAAATTCAAATTATTTAGTCATTTTTTCCAAAACTAGAACTAGCTTTTATTATAAGAAGTTGAGCCCTGAAGTGCTGGGTAAATTGATCATTGAAAAGACACCATTTGTTTTCCAAATAATAAACAAATTATTAAAACCAAAAACTCGAGTTGTTATTTATCCACCAAGTCCAATCTGCCGGTTTTATCTATCATTCACTAATTAATATAATAAAAAATCAAATACTTCTCTTTCAAGAATTATTCTCCATGTTCTAGTCTTCTCTTCTTTTTATTTTATTTTTGATAAATTTCAGTACTTTTTGTTTGAAATGCGACAAAACGTACTAATAGAGATGCTTTACAAATTGGAGCTGAATTTTTCGTATGGCACATATGTTGAATTTGCTAAGCATGCATTTGGAAGTGGAGATTATATAGCTCATTCAGACATCCTAGAGAGCATTAGGAAACAAATTGTGGAGAAGTGCAAAGGTTTGCCCTTAGCCGTAAAATCGCTTGGAGGTCTCTTGTGGTATAATCAGAATATAAAAGAGTGAAAAAATATATTAAAAAGTGAGATATGGGATTTGAAGGAGAGAAACATTCTTCCAGCTCTAAGATTGAGCTATCAGTATCTTCCTTCCCATTTAAAACGATGTTTTGTATATTGTTCAATATTTCCAAAAGATTACATATTTAAAAAGAAAAAGTTAATTAAGTTATGGATAGTTGTAGATCTTGTGCAACAACGCAATATATTATTAAAAGGTGTAGGTAAAGTCTACTTTCGTGAATTGTTGTCAACGTCTTTCTTTCAAAGATTAAGTCATGACACCGATTCTGATTTTATAATGCATGACCTCATGCATGATTTAGCTCAACAAATATCTAGAGAGTTTTGTTTTAGGTTGGAAGATGGCAAGCCCTTTAATCATATCGATGAAAGAGTCTGCCATTTCTCATATGTTCAAGGTGAATTTGATGCATTTGAGAAATTCAAGGTTGTTAATGTAAAGTGTTTACGGACATTCATACCATTTTCAAGAGACATTTTGTACACTCTTTCTTGGGCAATAAGGTACTACATGACATGTTGCCAACTTTGAGATGCTTAAGGGTGTTATCTTTGTCTAGTTATGAGATTTCTGAATTGCCTCAATCCATCGAAAATTTGATACTTTTATGATACTTGGATTTCTCAATGACAAGAATTCAACGGTTACCTCATTCAATAACAACTTTGTGCAATTTGCAGGCATTAGATTTGTCATATTGTATGGATCTCATTGAGTTGCATGTGAATATGAAAAAACTAATAAAATTGCATCATCTTGACATCACAGCAACGAGATTGATTGCAATGCCAAGGCAAATGAACAGACTGAAAGATCTCCAACATTTAACATATTTTGTAGTTGGCAAAGATGATGTAGCTAGTGGTCCGGATGCATCAGAGGCAAATTTGAAAGGAACGGAGCAGTTTGAAGGTTTAGAGCTGAAATGGGGTAGTGAAATTGATGATTTACGAAAGGAAAAAGATGTACTTGACAAGCTACAGCCTCATGTAGGAGTGAAGCATGTCTGTATCATTAATTATAGGGGCACAAAATTTCCAAATTGGTTAGAGAGAGCTTATTCATTTCTTGACATGGTGTCCTTAGATCTTATAGACTGTGCAAATTGCTCTTGTTTGCCGTCGATTGGGCAGCTACCCTATCTAAAATATGTAAGAATTGAAGGGATGAAAGCAATAAAGAATGTGGGTGAGGAGTTCTATGGGAATGCTTCTTCTTTGAGCAAACCATTTCAATCTTTGGAGACACTAAGTTTTCTTAGAATGTTAGAGTGGGAGGAATGACATACGTTAGAGTTCTCCCAGCTTTTGGAGCTTCCTGTGGTTGATTGTCCTAAGTTGATCAGTGATTTATCCATCCGCTTCCCATCTCTAAGGAAGCTTGAAATTTCTGAAAACCAACGGCTGGTATTCGATCAAGTTCGGGTGTTACTGCAAGGTCTTTCTTTTGTTCAGGAGTTGAAGATTTCAGGGATGACAAACTTGACGGAATTGCCCCAACAGCTGCAACACCTGTTGTTTTCTCTTTAGAAATTAGAGATTTTAGGTATTCCAAACTTGACAGAATTACCGTAGCAGCTACAACACCTCTCTTCTCTTGAGACACTGGAGATTTCATGGATGCCAAACTTGACATAATTGCCGCCTCAATTGTGCAGATTAATAAAACTTGAAAGGTTAAAGATAGTGCAATGCTCGAGCCTTGTGTCATTTCCAAAAGTGGGGTTGCCGCCGATGCTAAAGACTTTGGAGACTGAAAGATGTGAAGCTCTACAGTCCCTAGCAGCAATACCATCAGAGGAAATCATGAATATGATGGGCATCAACAATTGTGTTGAAGAGTTATACATGCCCATTGCCATTGGTGGTCTACCTACTATATTGAAAACACTTGTTATCTAGAAGAGTAGGAGTTTAGAGTTTCCCCTCCTATCCAAGGATATGGAGACAAAAAAGCATAATTACCAGTTGACATATTGTTCTATTGAAATTTTGCAAATAAGCTACGGTTGTCATCTAATTCTCGCGGTAGCTTTCTTCCCAAAGCTTCATTCTCTAAAGATCTACGAGTGTGAAAACATTTCTTTTCCAAACGAGCTCCAAACTCTAGTATAGCTTGACATACATGGTTGCGCTGCAATGATATCGTTTGGCCAATTGTCCACTCCCAATCTGACATCTTTTAAGGTGGTTTAGTGCAGCAATCTGAAATCGCTACCACAACAAATGCACACCCTCCTCGATCCCATCTCTTCGAGAATTACAGATATGGAAGTGTCCAGAAGTTGAATCATCTCCAGACGGAGGAGGTTTGCCATCCAATCTATGTCAAATTTGGATCTATGATTGCGAGAAACTAATGAAGGGCCGGAAGCAGCGGGGTTTGCAAACACTCTTCTCACTTACAACTTTACTGAAGAACAAGTGTTGGAGTCATTTCCAGAGGAGTGGCTATTGCCCACCACTTTTATTTCTCTTTGGATACATGACCTTCCACATCTGAAATCATTAAACCACAAGGGCCTTCAACACCTCACCTTTCTTACAACTTTACTCATCAACAATTGTCCAAAGCTTCAGTCCTTGCCAAAAGAGGGGCTTCCCAACTCCCTCTCTTACCTGGAAATACATAATTGTCCATTGCTGAAACGACGTTGCCAAAGGGAGAAAAGGGAAGATTGGCCCAAGATTTCCCCAATCCTCTACATAAGGATCCATGATGATGAAGAAATTGTAAACTTAGAGTGAAAGACACCAGAGATTCAATTGGAAAGGCCCTAAAGAAAAAGTCAATGCTCTGGCTGCAGGAAAGATAAAAAAGTTGGTTTATGTGTGTGACTATATATAGTATCATATTTTTTGAGCCTTTCTTTTGCTTACATCTAGGTGTACTGTGTGGAACCAGCTGAAGTGTAATTCTAAATGGCTGCCATGTTTACTTACAATTTACCTGCCTTGTTTACTTTTTCTTTTTAGCTGCTGTTGTATAATTCTCTAGTCTAATTTTCATTGGGTTGTGCATATGGTGGTTGCATTTCCATTTTCTTTTCTTGGTTGCTAGGAATTGATAATTTTAAAGTTTGTATTCATAGCATGTGCAGATATAAACACTATTAATGTAGAGTTGTTTTAGTCCTAGGATGATTCTTCTTTTGAGAGTAAAGTAAAAATATGAAAAGGGAAAAGAGAATGACATACCGTATCATTTTTCTCTTCCCTCATAATATATGTTTTGATATAAAAGTAAAACCATGCCTTCAAGGATCTCCCCAAGGAGTGCACATTTCAAGGAAGTGAAATTTCATATATTGATGTGCATTTTTAATATGTTCAGAATACTAGTAAATAAATATCAAAGCAATATATTTTGTTAATGTAAAATCTATGCTCTTTGGCAATAAGCATATCATTTTTCTACAATTCATTATCAGAAATAGTTTTAATCTTTTCTGCTTGCTAAACTCATATGGTGGTAGGTACTTGTTTTCTTCTGACTGCCACACAAACCTAAAGAACTTGCCAATAAATTTTGGTGAGTGGCCATTACTCTTGTTGAATTGGATGATTTCAATCAAGAAGATGGGATGATTCTTGCGAATGCGACATCTGTAGGAATAAGAACATATCTAAGGTTTGTTTACCTCTCTGTTTCCAATTTAGATACTCTGTTGTCATTCAAATGCTGCTAGGATTTGCAGATTGTGCTAATTCTCAATTTGTATGTTATGACATGCTGGAACATCTCAAGAAAAATTAATTGCTCCTTTTGTGTTATATACATAATACTTTTTAAGTTCCTCTTGGGGTGGAGCATTTTAGGAAATGGAAACCATTACTTCAAATGGTATTTACTAGGAAAAGGAATTTTCTTCCATTTAATCCTAAAATAAATTGCTTCGGTACCATCCACAATGGAAATGGCTTCCAAAAATTTTATGGCTTTACTGATGATGATTTTGTTCTTTCAAATACTATGTAGAAATCATTGGACCTTCCAATTTACATGATCAGAGAAAATGTGCACAGTATACTGTGTCCTCGACTCATCGATGAGGCTATGATGGGGAATCACTATGCAATCTACAAACATGAACACAACATCAAAATTTGGAGCCATAGAAAAATTACTTCATTTTCAGTCCTTTCATCATTATTTTCATTGAGCCTTGACATGTCAAATTGTTAGTTATAATTAACCCATCGTGGGGTCCTAAAAATAACATTCTCAACTTTCATTTAAATTCATCTTATCAAGACATCATAAACTCGGAGTGACAGACACTCATTGTGTAGTTTTACCATGTAAATACTAGACTAGAGATTTAATTGGAAGCACTGTCAATAGAAAGTCAATGGCCTCTATTGTTGCAGGGAGAGGAACAGTGTAAATAAGTAAAAATGTTTCTTTCATGGCAATGCTTCTCCATTTTGGTATGTGTTCAGTTATAAATCGATCAGCCAGGTAGGCTGATTGATTGCAGGCATGCCAGAGTCATGGTGTCAGCTCGATGTAAACAGTTTTGATCGAACACAAGTATCTTCTTTGGAAGTCTTGTTAGATATGGCGATTAGCTAGGGAGAGAGAATACGAAACTCTCTATTGAGTTCTTTCCTTGCCTTAATTAAGAGGACTTTTAACTGTGGGCAAAGAATTGTGAGACTGAATCGTAGAAGGAGGGAGGTAGAAAGAGGGAGAAATAGACTGACGGACGGATTAGAGGAGGCCGAGAGCAAGAAAAATCTGGGAGAATATTGTGAGAGAGATAGATTGCACGTGATGCAATTGTTTTGTTATGGTTTTTGGGAACCCTTAATTCAGAGTTCTGTACTTTTATTTATAGAAGAAAAGAAATACATCACTTAATCCTAAATTACAAGATAATGCAGAAAATAAAATAATAAAAGGAAACTCTTTATTGGTGTGAAACAATCGAACATGTCATGTGGTTGGAAAATTTTTTATTGTGGATTTGAAGGTTGTGGACTCCATACACAAGCCTATGACATTTTTTGTGATAATGAAATTGTTATAAAGTATGTGAAAGATGAAACGTTGACCGAACGTAATAAACACATTGACATAAAGTACATTTTCGTGTGTGAAAATGTTAAGGAAGGTTCTATTGAGGTTCCCCACATAAAATATTGTTGCAGATCCTCTCATTAAAGATATTTAGCTACAAATATTTAAGGAGCACGTGATCCAGATAGGTGTTCGAGAGTCATTGTGTTATGATGCCTGTTATTTGTTTTATATCATGTTACATTGCAGTTAGCTTTTAGCTTATTTACCCCTTATGGTTATAATTGTTTTTCTTCAAGTTTATTTACACTTTGTGGTGACAGTTATTTGCATACAAAATGAAGTTATATGCATCATTATTATTATATTTATTTATATATAGTTTATGCATGTGCTATTATGTTTACCTGGGAGTGATGTTACACTCATGAGGGTGTTTGGATTAGATGTGGGATTGACACCACATTAGTAAATCCAAACATAATTATTAAAATGCCTATGAGAGTGTTTCACACTTCATAAGGAGAGCTTGGGCTAGATATAGGATTGGCTCCATATTGGTAAACCGTAAACCCTCACATTGGACAAGAGGTTGGCGGTTTGCTGTAATATGTTCAGGTGACATACCATGATGGTATGAAGTAGGACGAATAGTGAAGTGTGCGTTTAGACCACATATAGTTTGCGCATCTCATAAAATGCAGGAAAAACCACTATATTTGCTCAAATCTTAGATGGAATCAGTTTTGAGACCATAGAATTGTTTAGACTAATATATTACTTGTCTACGCATACATGATCCACTATTGAGGAAGTCTATGGAAGAGAGTGTTTTAAAGTTTCAACCCATCTATTTCGATAATTGTATTATCCAAAAAAAAATGAGTGGCCACTCAACTTTTCTAAAGTATTGCAATCTATAGTGTCGTTTTACAAAACTTAAAGTGCATGAACCAAGTGGGAGATTGTTAGAATATTTTAATAAATAAAATATTTTTATTTGTGGTCATATACACTATTTCTAAAATTGGATTGCAATGTAATTATTGTTACTTGATGGGTTGGGGTTATACTTGTCAATTGTGGTCTAATTGACAGTATACACCGTTGGATTGAGATTTTTCAACTTTATTTGGTGGGATTTAATCCTAACCGTTGATATTTAGGTTTCCATGATAGGAAGGGAGACTTAGGTATTTTATTTGTAGAGAAGTCGTTCCCCTGTTGTTGATATCAATAAAGGTTTCATAACCCTTATTCAGCCCTATCGAAAAACAACTCTCAGAAATGGGGTAGAGCTCTCTAAGGATCTCTTGCAGAAACTCAAAGGTATTCTACAGCTTAATCTTTATTAAGGTATGTCAATTAAAATCTTCTTTATAATTATTGCAATATTCTTGATTTCTGCAAGTTAATTGGAAATTAACTTCCAACACCATAAACACCTCAAATTTACCCAATCCAACATGACTAGTCCTTCAAGGAACATAGGAATCACCTTCTTAGACCGTCAATTCCACCATATTCAAATGATTGTATAAGTTGTACTGTGTTCATATATATATATATATATATTGCGGCCTAATTATTTGTTTATTTTTTGAAAAACAAAATGGTGCCTTTTAAAGATCAATTTACCCAGCATTTCAGGGGTTGGTACTGGGTCCGACAACTTCTTATGACAAAAGTTACTCCTGGTTTAAATAATAATAATAATAAAAAATGACAAACTAATTTAATTTTTTGGGACAATAAAAAAAATTTAATAAGTAAATCAATTTTTCTGTTAATAATCAGAGAGTTGTGTCTTGCTATTATGTGTTGAATTAGAAAAATAATGAAGGAAATATTGAAAAGAAAAATGTGAACTCTAATAATTGGTCACAATCAATAAGGGGTTTGTGAAAAATATTTCAAATGTTGAATTCTCATTCTAATAGAACAAATAAAAATAGTAAAAAAACTAGAGTATGAACACAAAACAGGGACGTTCATGAGTAAGTGTATTCAACTTATGAGCACACTAAGAAGGGAAAATTTTTTTAATAGGTTTATGAATAAATGTTTCAAATATTGTTTTGTAATTAAATTGAGACGGTGGTTATGATTGTGTTATGAAATTCTCTCGGAATCATTGAAATTTCAACAAGTTTTCTAATAACCAGTTAAGTATTTGGGTGAGTTTTGTTCATTTTTGTTTATTTACTTTTTATGGTTAAATTGAGATGTGAATGATCACTCTCTGCTGAATTTGAGTAGAAATCACAATAAATTTGTTTAAAAATTGGAATAATTGACCACAAGGCCCACAACTGTTTAAGATGCTCTTTCAAGATTTATTGTTTGCAAGTTATAAAATGGGATATAATTTTAGCTATAAGTTAAATTTATGTTGAAATCATTACAAATCTTAAAAAATTTCCAATAATGGGCCACGACAATTTTAGGTTTGGTGGTAAATTTTGAAATAATTACTTAGTAGCAGGAAAAAGCATCTTCAATCTTCAATTTTCTGGTTTTGTTACATTGGAATCCTTGGTATAATGAATTGCACGCATAAATTTCACAAAAGAACCAAATTTTTATTTTTATTTTTTTGTAATTTTGAAAATTTTCCTACAATGAATAAATATACGAAAATATAAAAAAAGAAAATATAATGAAATTACAAAATATTATTAATTTTCTAAACTCGTAAAGAGTACAACTCGAGTAAGCAAAATAAATGAGCCGAATTTAAACAATCTTAAACTCTGTTTAACACGGCTAAAGAAAGACACAAAAATATATATTCAGATAGATTAAATGGTTGATCTACCATCTCAATAAAATTATTAACTTGTGAAAATACAAATTTGTAATGTTAAATATATTAGGGAATATGTAAAATACCAAGAGAATTGT
This sequence comes from Cornus controversa, assembly GCA_026545225.1. NCBI lineage: Eukaryota > Viridiplantae > Streptophyta > Magnoliopsida > Cornales > Cornaceae > Cornus > Cornus controversa. Next base: position 12,963,586 of record CM048852.1, read on the forward strand.
TCAATCTGAACTTTAAAAAGAGATTCCATCTAGAAAGAAAGAAAAGAAAAGAAAAGAAAATTGAATTTCTCACATTAAAATTCCCAGCTATCATATTTAGCAAGAATCCCCAAGATGAAAAAAAAAGTTGAATTAATTTTTATTTTTTTATTTTTTATTCACATGTTTACCCAATGATCATGATTGCAAAAGCGAAGGACCCATATTATCACATTAAAGCAAGATACCAAAAATGAATAATCATCTAGCTACAGTAGGAAAGAGAGAAACAATGGAAAGAGGTTTGGATGATGTATTCACATTCTTTTTTAAAAAAAATTTTCTTTTTTGGGTTGTTATTCACTTCTTTTTTTTTTTTTTTGCTGCTTATTCACATCACACGGACATACCAGCTCCTCTTTTTCATCACAATAGACAATTCAACTACCAAAAACATTTCACCTTGACGTTGAAATAATTTATGGAACCACACACGCTAGTAATAAAATGAAGGCTATGGACTAGTTCATTTACATTGCATTTATATATGAAATATATTATCAAATGTATGTACGTACACACACATATCCACATACAACTATTTATAATCTAAATCAGGTTGAGTTTGATGCTCCAAAAACATGTCAAGCCTTTGTCTAACATGAACATGATTTTTTGCTAGCCTATGGTGTTTCTACATTCTTAGTACCAAGCTTGAACCAAACTTTGTATTAGGTGGACAGCTGGATAACTAATAACCTTTAGTATAAGCTGTATGAACTCGATTTTCTTTCTAGTTTTTTCTTTTTGAATAACCCAACAGAATAATCCATTTATATTTCTTATGCACATATTACTTTTCCAAGCTTCAGAGAGCATTACTTATCCACTATGTTGTTTGATTCTCTGTAGCATTTGGTGAAAAATATGACTTATCAGCAAGATGTTTCTATTGCTGCTTGTATTACAGTTTGTGCCGGACCTTGAACTAGTTGATTGTTTTGAATAAAGCTTAATTTGTAAAAATTCAAAATAAAGTTCATGTTACTTCTTTTTTCTGAAATAACTCTTTGATAAGGATTTAAAGACATGTTGTGAGCTTTGATGGCTTTGAATTTTTTTGTGTGCTCTGCGTAGGTCTGTGCTTAATGTGTTGGAATTTAATTCATACTCAACTTGTAAAAAACAAAATTACTGCAACTAATTAAAGAGTCGATTTTAATTGACAAACCTGAATGAAAATTAAGCTGTAAAATATCTTTTAATTTCTGCAATAGATCCTTAGAGAGCTCTACTCCTTTCTGAGAGTTGTCCTTCAATAGAGCTGAATAAAGACTATGAAACCTTTATTTATGATAACAAGAGGGGGGGACGGCTTCTCTACAAATAAATACCTAAGTCTCCTTTCCTATTATGGAAATGTAGATATCAACGATTACGATTAAATCTCACCAAATAAAGTTAGAAAACCACAATCCAATGGTATAAATATTATACTGTCAATTAGATCATAAATTGACAAGTATGACCCCAACCCATCAATTAATGATAATTACATTACAATCCAATTTTAGAAAATAGTGCATAGGACCACAAAAAATATTTTATTTATTTAAAATATTCTAACAATCTCCCACTTGGTTCATACACTTTAAGTTTTATAAAACGACACTATGAATTGCAACACTTTAGAAAAGTCGAGTGACCACTCATTTTATTTTAGAAAAATACAATTATCGAAACAGATGGGTTCAAACTTTAAAATACTCTCTTCCATAAACTTCCTCAATAGTGGATCATGAATACATAGACAAACAATATATTACTCTAAACAATTTCATGGTCTCAAAACTAATTTTATCTAAGATTCGAGCAAATATAGAAGTTTTTACTGCATTTCATGAGATGTGCAAACTGCATGTGATCTAAACGTGCACCTCACTATCCATCCTGCTTCATACCATCATGGTATGTCACCTGAACATATTATAGCAAACCGTCAACCTCCTATCTAGTGTAAGGGTTTACTGATATAGAGTGTCACGCCCCGATTCCCGAGGCCCGGAAACTAAGGTGTGAACCCCGTGAGATCACCCTCACGACATAACCATCACCTGATCATACAACCTCAATTTCTTATTATTTTTACGAAAATTGGGTATGACCCGTTCTAAATAATCAGCTCTTGGCATGTTATACCTGCTTTACAATTCATATGGACACTTCTGGGCACGTGTCCCCCCAGCATTTATATCTCACAATAAAAATGGACACTTCTGGGCACGTGTCCCCCCAACATTTCTACAACATGCATAGTAGAATCAAAAATACATGTCTCAGTCCTTAAATGTCCGTATTATATACATACATCACATGAATGAAATACAACTAAAGGAACTGAATCATCATAAATCGCTTTATACATTTAATCCAAATGTAAAGTATCTATCTATCTACTATCCTGGACATACATTAGATTCTAGGGAATCTAGATACTACCTCTGCGACCGGTGCTGTCAGTCCCCTAACTAACTCCGTACTCAGCAATACCTGCAAAACCTGAGAGGGGGTGAGCTCAAAGGCCCAACAAGGTATGTAGAACCATACTATCACCGCTGCAGCAGGTCGATCCTCACATATTCTCAAAAATATACATGCACTTAAATATATCACAATATTTAAGACCATGCCCCACCTAGCATGCATGAACCAATGATGTATATGGCTACTCTAGCACAAATGAACATACAAAATCCACTATACATGATTTTAGAAATCATTTTCAACATGCTTGAAAGCAGTAAACATTCAGCACCAATATGCATATAGAACATATATGTCAACCCATTTACATAAACGATGTAAATCAACTACCACATCTCCTACTCGTCAAGTAGCACATCTCAAATGCAATAAAGATGCATTTAAACAGAAAACATGCTTAACAAATACACACATAAGCATAAAGGTATTTTCACCTTCCACGGTCATAATCTGATACATAATACAAGCGTCTAGGCTTGCATATACTCTCACTCTCGGCCCTCATCCGATACCCCACATGATTGGCCCGCTCCGAGGATCATGTGACCTAGGACAACTCCGATAACCATCCTATGACCTGGACCACTCCGAAAGGTCATCCTACCCTGGCAATGTATAGGATTTGCCATTATGTGAGGGGACAGCTCCGAGGCTCACATTCATTGGACATACTCCGATTTTCAGGCTTTAAGCCTTAGCATGGCGAGTCCACTCCGAGGGCCATGCGTGTTGGACATACTCCGATACAACCTGATGACCGGGACCACTCCAAGGGGTCATCAAACTCTAGACATACTCCGATGGCAATCTATTGGGTTTGCCTAATTGTGAGGGGGCAACTCCGAAGCTCACAAATGTTGGACACACTCCAATTCTAGGCATAAAGCCTTTTTATGGCGGGTCCACTCCGAGGGCCATACGTAGTGGATAATTATACCACTTCTCGTGATACGGTTGGACCACTCCGAAGTCCCGTGCACCTCTCTTTGCGTTAATTTTCCCGCAACCTCCCATATATGCAATGTGGATGCATACGTAACCAAGCATTCAATTTTATGCTATTCCAATGCACCAGCTAGTATATAGGTACATAGCATGCATTTCTTTCTACCTAAACCCACATATAACCACGTATGTGTCATTTCCCTCCTATACATGCAATATGAATGCATATATACACAGCATAACACTTTCATGCTTCAACCCATGCTTATGAACACTAAAAAGAAGTATTTAGCATGCTTCTCACCACATCCCAACACATATAGCACATACATGTTCAAAACCCGCATAATACCTCACATATGCAAAACACTCCAACTTTAACACATTTTTATCATGCTATAACCAATGCATGCATTCGATATATATATAAAGCTAGCATGCATCTCATACTCACATTCCCACATATAAACACATATATGTCAAGTCATGCATATACTTCACATATGCACATATGCTAGCATAAATATAATCATGCTCACAGTCAATGCATGTATTCACTACGAGTAGCCAACATGCATTCCAATCACAATATATATAAACACATATATATTCCATCACCATATATGCAATAAGAACGTATAGAACACTTAGCACGTTTCATGCTTTTCAAATGCCCGCCAAAAGTTACATTCATACTTATCATGTATTTCTATCACTGCAACCATATATATATTCACACATATATACTGAACATCATGCATAAAAGCCACATATGCATACAAGACAACACATAGCTAAACAGGTATTACTTAGCATGCCTTTATACATGATTTTAATCAACACTGCACATGCATATCATGATGCAATTAAGCGATTTAATCTAACATGTTATCGCTTCCCAAACCCACACATACATATATATATATATACACACGCATATATATATCCTCTCACATCACATGTATGTACAACATCCACCTACACCCACATATATATATAAGCACCTATATATACATGTATATACACATACCACATATGATCAAATTAAGACATATGTAAATTTACCAATATAGCAAAAGTATTTGTAAGAGATAGAGGCAAGAATCAACTTGCCTTATGTCCAGCCCTCAACCGGTCCGTGCCTGCAAATCGGCCTATTTCCAAGCCCGATCCAATCCTGTGTTGAAGCCCACACGAGCAAACCTATCAGACCACTTCGTTTCCTTTTTAATCCCCATTCTTGGACCATTTTAAATATGGTAGTCCAATAATCCGTCAAATCCCCATGGCTGAACCAAACTGTGACTCTATCAACACAAAGCCACCATTTTCAGCCCCTTTTCGGCACCACTATAAGCAGCCGAACCTTACCTCGAATCCAAATCAAGAACTACACCCATGGAGTCCCAACCAAATCGTGATCAAATGTGAGCCGAACAGCCCCTAACCGAGCCACCAAACTGAACTAATAACCAGCCACAACTCAAAATTCGATTCCGAAACTCCGCCGGAACCAACAACTACAAGGACCGACCCCACAACCAACCACCGTTCGGTCACCCAACACGAAAGATCCATTCGAACCCAAAGGCCCACAATCGGCCACAATCGAACCCAAGTCGAGACCAAACATCAACCGCAACCCCCATGGAAAACCCACCAGAAGTCGCCTATTTCCACCAACTTCCCCGGCTGTCCACCGCCGGAACACACCTGCTGAAGCCACATCAAAAGCTTCAAAAATCCAACTGGAACAACCCCAAAAAAATTGGACCAACCACAGCCCAAGCAAGCCGTATCAACCTTACCAGCGAAGAACCCATCTCCGACCACCACCATGGTCGGAATAACCCCAACCAAGTCCACAAAACCGAGCACCACAGCCCGAACCGAAGCCCCGTCAACACCCCGGTCAAACCCCCATCAGATCCGTCCAAAAATCGAGGGATCACCAACCACCAACCACGGCCGTGAGAACCCCAGCCGAACAGCGCCTCGCCGACCGTGAGTCCCCTGCCGGACGAGCGTACCAGCTGCCGGACAGACTCCCTTCGCGAACGGCTCAGCCGAACCGAGCTACCACGCGCACCGGACAGCTCCACCGTGGACAACCACGTCGCCGTCGACGCCTCTGCCGGAAACGGCCCTCGCCGCCACTGATCGGGCCGCCGGAGCCGATCCCCTCTCGATTTCTCTCTCTTTCTCCCGATTCTCTCTCGGTTTCTCCCTCTCTTCTCTCTCCCCGATTCTCCTTCTTCTCTTCTCTTCTTTTTCTTTTCTTCTTTTTTCTTTTTCTTTTCTTTTCTTTCTTCTTTTCCTTTAGCCAGCCGAGACCACTTTTGGTCTCTTTTCTTCTTCCTTTCTTTTGGTCCACACACTTTTGCCTACTTATCCTCCTCCACACAAATATATATACATTATTTATATATATATACATAATATCACACAATACATGTATTTTCCCACACTTACTTATATAATTATAAAAGTCCCTCTTTACTTATCTATAATTACATATAGACCCACCATGTGCATATATATATATATATATATATATATATATATGAAGATGGAGGATATAGTTATATATATATATGGGAATATGTGTATATTTTGTTATATGATGAGAGTGTGTGTATATATATATATATATATATATAATTCCATATATATATATATATATATATATATATATATATACTACATCTTTTCGAATTTAATTTATTCAAAAATAAATAAATCTGGTCAAAATTCACCCGGAACTGGTCAAAATTATTCCGGTCCTTACATAGAGCCAATCTCATATCTAACCCAAGCTATCCATAGGCTATTTCATACCATCACGGTATGTCACCTGAACATATTACGACAAACCGTCAACCTTCTGTCCAATGCGAGGGTTTACTGATATGGAGCCACCCCAAACTATCCTCGCGGAGTGTAATACCACTCTCATAGGCACTTTAATAATTATGTTTGGATTTACCAATATGGTGTCAATCTCACATCTAACCCAAACTGTAATACCCCGTGATTTTGAGGTTACGTAATTTTAATTTGGGTTTTTTTTTTCTAATTGTTTAAATAGTTGATTGAGTGTTTTAAATGTTATATGTATTACTTGTGTAAATTGTTATAGTGTTTAAATGTTAAATGCTTTAGGGTGTTTTATTTTATTTATTTTTAGGTTGGACCATACTTTTGTATTTTTTGATTTTTTTCTTAAAATTCTTTTAGGGATTGGGCTAGGGAGAGTTTGGGTTGGAGTATTGAGTTCAGGCTGGAGTATAATTGTTTAGGTGTTGGATTAAGGGTATATTTTATTATGGGCTAAATGTATATTTATTATTATTATTTTTAGTGTTTTATTAGAATTTTTAAAAATATAAAGAGAGAAAAGGGAATAGGGTAAAACCCTAGAGGGAGAAAAGAAAAGTTTTAGAGAGAAAAAAAGGGGAATCCGAGAGAGAGAGGGTGGTCCAGTGGCTTGGGGCTATCGACTGGTGGTGCAAGGTGGTTGTGTGTGGCTGTTTCAGTCGAGGAATGTGGCCCATGGTGGGTCTGTTGTAGTTCGCGTGGCAGTGATTGCTAAGGGCCACGGTGGTGATGGTGACAGCGGGTTTTATGGTGGTTTATGGAGGCCTTGGTGGCTGGAGGGTCTAGTTTGCGGTATGATGTAGCAGCTAAACTTGGGTTTTCACGATAGCCATGGATGGCGACTGAAGGTTAGTTGTGCAGGTGCTTTGAGCTTCTATGGTGGCAGTGTAGACTTCACAATTTTGAGGTTTAAGAAGGTGATCTTCATGATGGAGTTTACATCTTGAACAGTAGGCTACCATAGTGGTTGCATGGCGGCAGCATCCATGGATTTTATGGGAGAGTTTCGGCGATGAAGGTATCGAGTATGGTGGCATACATTTGAGTCGGCAGTGCATGGCAATGGTGTCATGTTCTGGGTCTACGTTCATGAGTCTTTATGGGTTGCCTGATGATACATGGTGGTGAATGTTCGATGAAGATGAAGGTGGTTTGGGTGTAGATGCTTGTGTTGGTGGGTCTTTTGGTGGCCGGAGTTGACTCACATCATGGTGGCATGGCTGCCATGGTTTTGGCTGGTGCACTAGTTGGTGGAGACTCGATGTTGGTGTAGTTTCGGTCCATGGGTGGCTGTCACGGTGGCCGAAGATGTGTCCGTGAGAATAAAATTCTTAATGGCTGTTACAGGGTCTCGCTTAGCAGCTTATTTGTGGACTATGGCTGGTGGTTTTGATGGAGCAAAGTTGGTGGTGCCGAGATGGTTTTGGCTGGAAGGTTCTTTCATGGTGGTGTATGGTGTTGTCAATGGTGTACATTCCAACCATGGTGATTGAAGGTTGTGTCTTCATGATTTGAGGTGGCTATATATTTCCATGATGGTTGGGGTCTTCAATGGTTATCTATGGAGTTTCATGGCAGTCGGTTGCCATAATAAAGAGACAGTGAAATTTGTGAAGGTGATTGGTGTGTGCTTGGAAGTTGGTGATGATGTATGGGAGGGATGAAACTGGTCTGCATGGTTGAGATTGGGTTGGTTCTAGAAAAGGTGGACAATGAACTAGGCTACAAAATTAAATTGGGCCCACTAATTTAGTGACTGTTTGAAAACTTTAGATTTCTCTTTCTTTTATTTTTATTTTATTTTTATTTGTTTTTCATATCTCGAATTTTTGAAAAAATCTGGGGTACGACAGTTAGTATTAGAGCTCTAGGTTTGCAAAACTAAGGACTATGGGTAAGAGTTGGATCAAGTATCTGATACCAGTTTGTATCAGAGCTTTAGGTTTGAACACCCTAGGACTACGGGTTAGGACCCAATGACCCGTTAGGTTGGAACTTAGGTTTAAAAACCTTAGGACAACGGGTTAGGATCCAAACACACGTTAAGTTTGGAATTGTGGGTTTAAGTATAAGACCTTGTCGGGGGATCAGATTTTCTTTTGTAGACATAAACAAGTTGTCTGCTGTGTTGTTTGCTGTGATTTTCATAATTAAAATTTAATGTTGTTTTGGATATGGAGTTATATATATATATTCTCTATTTAAAAGTAATATGGAGGCATGTATGGATTGCCAGGCATGTATGGATTATCAATACCTAATAAGGTATTTAATAGGTTTATAAGGGAGACATGTATGGATTGCCAATACCTAATAAGGTATTCAAGGTTAATTAGGGAGGCATGTAAGGATTGCTAGGGGGCATGTCAAGATTGCCAATACTTAATAAGGTATTTAAGGTTAGTATATGAGACATGTCAGGATTGCCAAGTTTTAATAGGGTAGTTTATTTTGTAAGTGATCGGGCATGTTGGGATTTCAATTTTACAAATATTTATTTTCGTGCATGTTGGGATTGCCAATTTTACAAACATTTATTTTTGGGCATGTTGTAATTGCAATTTTACAAACATTTATTTTTGGGCATGTTAGGATTGTAATTTTACAAATATTTATTTTTGGGCATGTTGGGATTGCAATTTTACAAATATTTATTTTCGAGGTATATTGAGATTGCAATTTTACAAATATTTATTTTCAGGTATGTTGGGATTGCAATTTTACAAAGATTTATTTTCAGGCATATTGGGATTGTTAATTTTACAAAGATTTATTTTCGAGCATGTTGGGATTACAATTTTACAAATATTTATTTTCGGGCATGTTGGGATTGCAATTTTACAAATATTTATTTTCGGGCGTGTTGGGATTGCTAAGTTTACAAATATTTATTTTTGGGCATGTTGGGATTGCAATTTTACAAATGTTTATTTTCGGGCATGTTGGATTGCAATTTTAACAAGATTTATTTTCATGCATGTGGGGATTGCAATTTTACAAATATTTATTTTCCGGCATGTTGGGATTGCTAATTTTACAAATCTTTATTTTCAGGCATGTTGGGATTGCCAATTTTATAAACATTTATTTTTGGAGTTAAAGTTTATGAGTTTCCTGATTATACATTTAATTATTTTCAGTCATGTTTAAAATGTCTGCTGGATTGTATATTTATAAATTGTTGTTAAATTTTTATAAGTTGCACATATATCTGTAGATATTTGATTAAGTGTAATATGTTTCGTGATGACATGATTATATGATTACATGTTTATTTTAATTGTAGAATATATATGCTGAGTTAGGTGTGAAACACTATGTATAGAAAGTGAGAGTGATCATTACTGTGGAAAGTAATATTCTCTATCGAATTGGACTTGGGAAAAATGTGAGTGAGAAAAAAAAAATTACTTTATTGTATAAATGTTTGACCTGGTTTTAAAATTTCTTTATGGGAGACAAAAATTTGTTTGGTCATGTTCTGGGTTTATGAGGCGGAATCCACTTAGGAAAGGGATGATGAAATAAAGTCAGACTATCTAGAGCTTTTTATTTCAGATAGGGGTGAATTCCGAGGACGGAATTCCTCTTTTTAGGTGGAAAGAATGTAATACCCCATAATTTTGAGGTTACGTAATTTTAATTTGGATTTTTTTTCTTCTAATTGTTTAAATAGTTGATTGAGTATTTTAAATGTTATATGTTTTACTTGTTTAAATTGTTATTGAGTGTTTTAAATGTTAAATGCATAATCAATGCTATAAAAAAGTGAAAGAACGAACAATTCATAATCAATTTAATGCAGAATTAGCGTTGTTAGACGAATGGATTTCAAACTATTAAAAATCAATGCTATAAATTTGTGAAATATCAAATGGTTACAGCTAAAAGATGTTAAAATGAACCCACTAGCCTATTTCAAGTACAAATTAAATTGTGACTAGTGGAACACATTTTGTAATTATACTGAAAGAATTATAAGATTACGTATTCACATGTAGACAAGCAAATATAATATTACTGAAATTATCAAGTTTCCCACCTTTCTGTATATTTTACTCAAAAATTAAGAGAAATTCAACTTATTTCCAAGCTGCAAAGCATCCTCACAATTAAAGTATGTAAACAAATACGTACACACGTGCATATGTATGTATATATTTATTTATTCTTGTCAACATCAACGGACTCATGAAACACTAAAACCCATATCTCAAGAACATATAATTACTCAAACAACAAAGAAGATAAGAACCCAATAAGAAATTAATCAAGCACAAAATGCATATTGTACTATTATAGTTGAGAGAAACAATATCACAAACAAGCTACAAGGGAGATATAGAATTAATGGATTTGCTACTCATCTATACACAGACACAGAAGGTGGCCTTGGGCTCTTGACACAACCGTAAGATGGTAGATTGCTCCAGACAAGGGGTTCAAAACAGAGAAAAAGCATCTGAGAAGGTCACATACATCTAACCCAAAACCTGCAATCATGCACTGACTAGGTTTTTTATAAATAGAAACTCACATAGACATAAAATTATCACAACCATATATGAAACCTAAATAGCTAGGTGTCACAGGCCTAGAGTTTCTCCACCACTCTAGTAACACCCGTGCGGCACCAAGACGTATATTATTACTCAAAGGAAGTGTTTACAAGGCTCACTCTAACACTTAGAGCTTCTCTTACTTCTGGAGCTTGATTCTTACAAATGACTACTTTGCCTATTTATAAGAATCCTAATTTTTCTCTATAAACTTTTTCATAAATGCTTACATATTAATTACACTCTACAAATCTCTCTACAATTCTAGAACTTTCTACTATTCTAGACTCTTCTCTAAACTTCTATAAATATTTACAATACTCTCCAACATTATAGAACATTCTAGTTCTCTCTATAACATTTTACACTTCTCTATACAACTCTGAAAATTTCACTATACTTCTAGAATACTCTACAACACTCTAGAATACTTCACACTTTTCTAGATACTTCCAAAATACTCTAGAATCTTCCACATCTCTCTAAAATACTCCACACTTCTCTAGACGCTTCCAAAAGAATTTAGACCTTTGTTCTCTCTATGTCATGTAGATGCCAAATAGCGTCTTGCTCAGCCTGCATTGCACCTACTATTAAGGAAATAGAAGAAATCACACAAGTGCCAACTCAAGCTTAGCTGCCACCATAAACTTCACCAGATTTTGTGCCTTCCATGATTCTAGGTTCAGTTTTTTTATTTATGTAAATATTTCTTTTATTATGATTGTAAATTTCCTTTTCAGTTATATACTTTGAATGCCTAAAATTAGGCCTCTCAGGTTGTATAAAGATGTAGTGCATAAATATAAATCTTTGTGAGTTCAAAATACAAATCCATAGCAGTTTAAATTCTCTATAGGTATCAGAGTGCCAAACCTCTAACGAGTATCTTTCCTTTATGGCTTCCTGTGACATGGCTGCCATCCCTGCATCTACCACTGATTCACTCATCATCGCCATCAATGCCGCCACCACCATCAATAAAAAACTCACCCCCTCTACCTTTTCTCAATGTAGGGCTTAATTTGAAGCATTGTTCATTGGTTATGATCTTATTGATTTTGTCACTGGTGTAAAAAAATGACCTACCATTGATGCATCGAACTCCGCTACCTCCAAAGCCGCGAACTCCCACTGGGTTCGCCAAGACAAACTTATCCTCCTCACCATTCTTGCCTCCACCACCACCAGTATTACTCCCTCCTTGCTACATACAAAACATTCTATGAGGCTTGGACAACACTCACCTATCTATACGCGGTAAAATCAAGAGCATGCGATACAACTCAAGGAGGATTTGACCTTGAGCACTCATGGAAATTGCACAGTTACTGAGTTCCTTCAAGCAATCTAAGTGATTGCTGATGAACTCATAATCATCGATCATCCTATTTCGGATGATGATTTAACTCTTTACATCCTCAATGGATTGGGTTTCGAATTTAGAAAAATTGTAGCACCCATTCGTGCTCGTGAGACCTCTTTGAAATTTGAAGAAATACATGATCTTCTTGTAGGTCATGAGAGTTACCTTCGTCGGCTGGAGAATCAATCGGCAACAACATTTGTTCCCACTGCAAATTACTCTCATCGATAAGGCAGTGCTACTGGACAACAAAAATCGAGTCCTAAGTCTTTCTCCAACAAGCCTCGCAGCAGCAACAGGCACCATAAGAATTGGCCCTCCAATTCAGGCTATAAGAAATATAAGCCCAAGTGTCAATGGTTGATCAAGTGGGCCACATGGCCAAAAATGCCTTTAGCTTAATTCAGTGCAAACTGTGCAGTATCCTCCCAAGGAAAAAATCAAAAGTGGCTAGTTGACTCGGCGGCGTCTCACAATATGACCACCGATCTCTCTAATTTGTCGATTAAGTCTAAATATGATGGTACTAATGAGGTGGTAATTGGTGATGGATCAAGTTTGCCTATATCTCATCTTGGTTCATTATCTCTTACATCGTCTAATCGTGTCTTTCATTTACATGATACCCTTTGTGTTCCTATAATTCAAAAAAATCTCATTTTCGTTCACCATTTTACCAAGCATAACAATGTTTACATTGAATTTCACCCTACTTATTTTTTGGTGAAGGATCGGATCACGGGGGCGACACTACTCAAAAGCGAATGTGAAGATGGCGTGTACCCATTTTCAGATTATCTACCACCAAACTCCAAACATGTCGTTGCCTATGTTCATGAACGTACTACTGTTGATGGATGGCACAAAAGGCTTGGTCATCCATAGTAAAAAATGGTCCACCATTTAATTCATGCTTTTTTTTTACCAACCAATAAGAATGGACCTTTATCTCTTTGTACTTAATGTTCTCAAAATAAAGCTCATCATCAACCTTTTCATTCTTATGGTCTCACTAGCACTACTCCCATGGAATTGATTTACACGGATGTTTGGGGTCCATCTCATAAAATTGGTATTGATGGCTCAAACTATTATGTTATTTTTGTTGACCATTATACCAAATACATTTGGCTCTATACTATGACTCATAAATCCAATGTTCAAATATTTTTTCCGCAATTTTGAAATCTTGTGGAAAATAAGTTTAACATCAACATAAAAATTCTTTATTCTAACAATGGTGGGTAATATATTGGACTCAAATCTTACCTTTCAGTTCATGGGATTAGCTCCTCACACTCCACAACAAAATGGTATGTCTGAAAGACGACATCGCCATCTAGTTGAGACTGGTCTCACCTTAATCATGGATGCTCACATGCCTCTCTCATGTTGGCCATACGCGTTTCAAATCGCTACCTATCACATAAATAGAATGCCCACCTCGACTTTGAACAATCAATCTCCATTTGAAAACTTGTTCAAACAAATCCCAAATTACCTCAAGCTCAAGCAATTTGGCTGCCTATGTTATCCATTAACTAGGCCCTATAACAAGCATAAACTTGAGCCCAAGGCCCAACCATACACATTCGTGGGTTACTCACTATCCCAAAACGCGTATCTTTGCTTTGAGCCTAATACCCGAAAGCTTTTTACCTCTCGACATGTCATCTTCCATGAAGGGAATTTCCCTTTTCAAAAACCAAACCCTAACAATTCAGTGGCCATCTTACCTTCATCAGCCACCGAAACCTCATCTGTACCAATCTTGTTCTCGCAAATCATCTTGCCTCCACTCCGAACTCCTGAATCTCTGGACGTGGGTGTTGATGTCTCGCCATCATCTGCGAATGGGTCCTCTCTAGGTAAGTACTCTATCTTCTCCTACCTTGATTTCAAGCCAAATTTCTCTATTAGAAGTGCATGCACCCACTGTCTCTGAGAATAATACCGTGCGCACTCACTGAATGATTACCCGATCCATGAATGATATCTATAAGCCAAAAAAATCTTTTGTAGTCACTAAACATCCTCTTCCACCCTCCTTGGAACCCACGAGTGTTACTGAAGCACTCACTGATTCAAGATGGCGTGATGCCATGTCCTTTGAGTTGACTGCATTAATGCGTCATAATACATGGAAACTAGTACTACCTCCGAATGACTGTAATATTGTTAGCTGTAAGTGGGTGTTTCGGATTAAGAGGAGTGCTGATAGATCTGTAGATCATTTCAAGGCCAGGCTTGTGGCCAAAGGGTTCAATCAGAGACTAGGACTGTAAAACCAGTCACCATATGCACTATCTTAACCCTTGTTGTTATGCAAGATTAGTCTCTAAGACAATTAGAGGTCAATAACGCCTTCCTTCATGGGCATCTCACTTAAAAGGTATACATGAAGCAACTACCTGGTTTCAGGAGTCCAAAAAACCAAATCATTTTTTTTGCCTTACAAAGGCAATATACGGACTAAAACAAGTACCTCGTGCTTAGTATTCAGCTCTCAACCAAGCACTGTTAGAAGTTGGTTTCATTAATGCAAAATCTGACTACTCTCTATTTGTGTTTCATGATGGTTCTATACTTACCTACTGTTGATGATTTGATTCTCACTGGCAATAATTCGACATTTGTTGCAAGCATTATTAATCAACTTGGATAGAAATTCTCCATCAAAGACTTAGGGTCCTTACATTTTTTTCTCAGTGTTGAGGTCATTTCTCGGTGTTTCTCACTCAGCATAAGTATATCCAAGGTATACTAGCTAAAACAAGTATGGATGGAGCTAAGGATATCACCACTCCGCTCTCTACATTGGTTTCTCTAAAGCTGGCAGATGGTTCGTCATCTGTTGATTCCACCGAATACTGAAGGGAGATTGGAGCATTACAATATTTGTCCTTAACTCGACTTGATATAAGCTTCGCAGTGAATAAACTATCCCAGTTTATACATTGCCCCACACAGACCCACTGGACAGCTACCAAAAGATTGCTACGTTACTTGAAGAATACCATTTTTCATGGCATCAATATCAGAAAAACATCAAACCCAGCACTCACATGCTTCTTGGATGCTGATTGGGCTGGTAGTTTGGATGATCGAAAATCAGCTTCAGCTTATATCCTTTTCCTTGGTCACACACCCATTTCATGGAGCTCCAAAAAGCAACGTGCCATTGCACGGTCATCAACAGAAACTGAGTATAGGGCTTTAGCAACAGCTGCAGCAAAGTCCATGTGGCTGCTATCGATATTCCAAGAAATGAAGTTTACATTACCACGGCCACCTATGCTCTTGTGTGATAATTTGGGCGCAACACAAATAAGTTTTAATCTTATCCAACATTCAAGAATGAAGCACATTCAGATAGACATTCACTTTGTGTGAGATTTGGTTGAGAAAAAGTTTCTTAATGTTCGACATGTTCACACTCATGACCAGCTCGCAGATTTACTCACCAAGCCAATCTCAAGACAACGGACATAATATCTATGAGACAAGATCGGCCTATATGATGGTAGCCTGTTCTTATGGTGGCATATTAAGGAAATAGAAGAAATCACACAAGTGCCAACTTAAGCTTAGCTGCCACCATAAACTTCACCAGATTTTGTGCCTTCCATGATTCTAGGATCAGTTTTTTATTTATGTAAATATTGCTTTTATTATGATTGTAAATTTCCTTTTCAGTTACATGCTTTGAATGCCTAAAATTAGGACTCTCGGGTTGTATAAAGATGCAGTGCATAAATAGAAATCTTTGTAAGTTCAAAATACAAATCCATAGCAGTGTAAATTCTCTATACCTGCGTGGCAAAACCTCCTCTTGTAAGTTGGCGGGGCATTACATAACGCTCCAAAGAAAGACATATCAAAGAATATGAGAACATTAAAGCAATATAATCACGACCAATTTAAGAGAAACCTAACATACCAACAAGCTAAAACCAATAACAGATGCGAATGAAGTGGCCATTGAAGCACCAAAGAGAGCCAATTCTCCAAGATGTCCCACAAATATCATAGAGATGAGCTGTAAGCAGAATTGTAATAGACTGACACATATGAAAGGCCCTGCCAACCATATCTGCTTCTTCAGTTTTTCCACAATCTCTCCTTCCTATGAAACCCATTTTCAGTGTTTCTGTCTCTACCAAATCCATGTTTGTCTCCTCCTTTAGAAATTTGAATCAAAGATGAGGTCAGAGAAGATGGTTTTTGATTACAACGTCCATTTTTCTTCTCTCGTAACACTAGATAGAAAGAGAGAGAATGAGTGCGAAAAAATGAGAGCACCCTCGACGATTTTAATGGGGTTAGAATTTTTCCAATGACGAGATTGCCATACACTATGTCCCCGTTTGGATGGGTGTTTTGATATTGATTTTATTTTAGCAAATAACATAACATGTGTAATGTTATATTAGTGTTTTGAATATTAATTGACAATGCATTTGGTAACATTGTTGTGTTTCATGATTTATAAAAATAAAAAATGCATAACATGTTTGGTAACGTCAATGCGTTATGAGAAATTCAAAACTAAAAAACTGAAAACACGTTTGGTAGCTCCAATTGTTGCCAAAAAAATTAAAACACAAATTGGAGCTTGAAAAAGATCCGTAACATAACAAACATCTCAAGCCAAGCCTTACACATAAAATCAGGCACTATAAATGTATAAAAGATCATTCCCATACAAAAAAAAAAAATAGTTGTGCTAAACTTTTATAGAAAAAGAAGTAAAAATAAGAGAAACCTACCAAGTGTATAAAATAATTTAATTCTAATATTAATTACCAAGTGATTGATTAAGAGACAACCACAACCAACTCCTTTTTATCGGTTCATGATAGCTTTTTCAAAAGATACACACAACATGGTGTGAAAGAAAAATTGATACATTATTAGACATGAAAATCATCGCATTTAATGCTCTAATGTAAAGAATGTTCTCAAATGATTAGATGACATCATTAGTGTTATGAAAATTGATACGTTTGTTTGGTTTCGTCTTGAGAAATTAAAAACCAAAATACTAAAAACATGTTTGGTAGTTCCAATTGTTGTCAAATTTTTTTGACAAGTCTTTGCTAATATTATTATAAAAAATTAATAGTGTATTGTTATGATTTTTTAAAAAATTGTCCAAGTCTTGTTATATATATATATAATTTTTTTATGGCAAAGTCTTGTTTAAAATCTGACGTATTTGATCACTTGCAATCCTATTATTTCCATAAAGCAACCCTGCACAATTCTAAATATATATTTCAAAACAATATTCTAACAACACAAACTTTCAAACAATGTCAGATATATATTACAATTTGCTCCAAATAGCAAGAATCCACCAAATTAAAATGAAGAACTTTTGAGCTATCTTTTACCAACTCTCAATACACTCCCCCTGTTATCCCTCTATTACTTGGACTACAAATATTGAATAAGACAAAGCAATACAATAAAAGTCTCTCAAGCAAGTACAATCTTCAGTTCTTAGCTCCACTTGAGATATGTTGCCACTTCAACTTTGGTAGATTTTCAAATTATGAGCAACAACAATGAAATGCCTTCTTTATATGTCTAGACAACACAACTTTGACACCAAGTTTAAATTAATAATAGGCTCTAGGTGATCAATCATTAATATAAGAAGAGAGAAGAAAAGAAGAAATATTCCATACAATGCACCATACTAATATAAGTTGTAGCATAATATGACAACATAACAACTAGAGGTCTTGTATCAATCTACAACATGGAAGTATAATCCTTGGAATATTTAACAAACAAAAGTAGCCATTGGCAGCACAGGTACAAGAACATAGCTTAGATAATCCCCTACATTGAATGAATTAAAGTTCACATACAACTACACACTTAAAGGTTTGCATCAAGTAAGGAATTAAATTCTCATATTCAATATCATATAGATTTTAATTATGAAGTTCATGTAGACATTATATAAGAGTAATGCACAAAATCACATTATTCAAAGTTCTCAATAGTCCCTATAGGTGATTATATGCCAGCAACATTTGGACAAACGAGCTTCGAGTTATTAGAATATTTTTTAAATTGCCACCAGACATTCAATATTATTCAAAATCCAAGCTACAAACTTCCCATTGTATTAGATTTGTGCATGATCTAAAAGATCAATCAATAAAACAATTCATAATTTCAACCAGCTCGTGAATCTGAAAAATCAGCTGTAAACTAACAATGAACTCGGAAATTTTTTCGGCAGATAGATGAATGTTATTTGCATAAAAGAAATGAATCTCTCAAGGTATTTGAATATAAAGAAATAAGCTTTCACTAAAGTTCGTACTTAACACAGAAAACTTCCCAGCTACAGTGCGACTTAAAAATTTCAAAAGTGTTACCAAAGTTGCTCTTGTCAATCTAGGTGCTAGGAGCCTAGGACTGTTAGACTGAGATTAAATGAGGCTTCACTCACATAAGTGATATCATTAAATGATATAACCAACCAACATATAAATTAGATCCTTATGTTCAAGCCAGTAGGACCACTAGCAATATATTAGGCAAAAAGATAAATTCAACTTTCAATGCACTCACCATATTAGGATTCATGTGCATAAATATATTAGGGCTTTCAATATGCATGATTTGATCTTCATATTTATGTTTTAAGTGCATTAAAGTAGTTTAGAATCTAAAATCATAATTGAACTAGAACAGGGAGAGTTCGATTGACTAAGAGATCAATCGAAGCTTGTTTTACTTTTTAACCATATTAGGGTTTTCAATATGCATGATTGATCTTTCACATATCGATTACATATAATACACGAACACCCAGATAGGAAATTTTCATTAAGCAAACTAACTATATAAAACAAATACTTGTTTTATTTAAAGACAGAACAAAATATCAGCATACATAAAATCACTAAGATGAACAACAATAAAATACTTCCTTGAATTAAAATTTACAAACCAACTAAAATTAATATGAAAAACATGTGGCAGCCAATCAGATCTATGAAACTGCATACAAGCTACAACAATAGTAGTTATTAGGGGTGCCCAAAGAACCGTAGGAACCGAAATCAGAATCGAGCAGAACCGTACCAAATCATTGGCTACAGTTTCGGTTCCTAAAATTAGGAACCATTGCTAACGGTTCCGGTTTCGATTCCAGGGCCAGTAGAACCGTACCAAACTAGAATCGTTAGGGGTAACGATTCCTTGGAACCGAACTGGAAGTAGAACCGTTAACCG
Organism: Cornus controversa; assembly: GCA_026545225.1. Taxonomy (NCBI): domain Eukaryota; kingdom Viridiplantae; phylum Streptophyta; class Magnoliopsida; order Cornales; family Cornaceae; genus Cornus; species Cornus controversa. The sequence goes on from CM048852.1 coordinate 12,983,116, forward strand.
GAACTGTTATATTATATATATATATATAATATAATAATTATTTAAGTTTAAATATATATATATATTTCCTATTCAGATTTTAAGCTACTCCTCATTTCCTAACCCTAAATACCCTAAATGTTTCTTCATTTTTAACACCCAGCACCAGAAGCCAACAATAAGAGACGACCGTCGACCTTGCCTAACATATACACACTAGAATACCAACCACGATCTTTCTTGTAGTCCATGGACCACGACCTCAACCTCGATCTCGATCATTGGCTAGTGCTTCTTCTTTTCTTGAAAATAGTCCAAAATCGCCGATCAATTGAGTCAGTTCCTCAATCCTCCTCACCGATCCATTCACCCTTCGTTTGTTTGTCCCTCCGACACACGCTTGTTCTCATCTTTGACGCAGGCCATCACCCTTCACTTCGGCACAAATCCAAGATTTGGTATTTCTCTCTCTGTCTCTCTCTCTATCTATCTATCTATTTATCTCTCTCTCACAATCTCACTCTCTCACTCTCTCTATATTTAGTAGCATCTCTGATGTAGTAACCCTTATGGACGGGTGTGAGTGGGCGGGTGCGAAGACAGACACTGGGCTAAGCTACCACACTAACAGGGTACAGGGTGCTCAATCCTACATCGCCTGAATGTGGAAAATGAGATGTGCTTATATGTAGTATGTTTTCTTTAAATGGTATGAGGCATTTTGGGGTAAAACCCAAGAGCAAAACCATGCAGGCTCAGGCCTAGAGTGGACAATGTCATACCATGTGTTGGAGCGGGATATTACATCTGAACTCCGGCGCGGCACCATTTTGGAAGCTTTTTGACTTAAACCACGGATTCACCAAGTTCCTCATCTTCCTCCGTTAGGGTAAATATCACTTTTGTGCCTTGATCCACTTTTTCAATGATGAATATGTATGTTGAATTATAGGCTATTTTGCGTGTGATAAGATCATGGTGGTTTTAGTGTTACTTTGGGTAACCAAAGCTTATCAAATTAGGGGAAGATGTTTCTCTCTGTGTTCCATCATTCCCAAGCCTATTATATAGGAAAGGATTATATATAAGCAATATTGTACAGTAAATACAGGAAAAAAAGTAGGTGAATTTCTTAGGTAAAATTTAAATACACATTCCACGGTGGTCGTAAGACAAGGTTCAATCATGGAAATTATGTAGATTGCATTAGAGAAATGGGTAAATAAAATAACTGACATTTATAAATTGTTTTGTCTGTGAATGTATATTTGCATGTGTTGGTTTGGTAATTGGAAGAGGAATGTGTTGTATTAAATTGCCTGTGATTGTGGCATCCTTGAGGCTTTTAATGTTGGCAGGGGATAATAATATTTGTCAACCTCACATCACAACTAATTTGTGTAAGACAAGGTTCAGTCATGTAACCGATGATCCATTGGTTTACTGGTATAACCTCTTCTCCTTCTCTAAAAGGAGGTGAGAAATTCTAGACTCCGTAGTGTGGAGGCATTGTATTTCGATACTTTTTTGTAATTTCATTTTAAGAGAAAAGGAGTGCTTGGAGCGCAAATATGGCAACTAAAAATTAACTAGCTTCTAGTATTAAAGTAGTCAAATTATTAGATTTATTATTTATTAAATAATCAATTATGAATCAAATATAGAGAGGAGGTTTTTCCATAAGTAGTAAAAATTTTGTGTAGCTTATAAAGAAAAGTTTCAACCTTTTTTCTAGCTTTTATAATCATTTACTCCACCGACCAATTTAAATGTTCCTTTTGAGATTTAAATTTTACTAAGAAAATGACATTCAATGCGTGTATATTGTGTTGCCAAAAATTGATTTTCAAATTATCCTTACCAAATTATTTTTTACCATATTGATCCGTGTGCTAACTTTCTTTCTTCTTTATTTTTTATTTTTTTTATTTTATAAAAAGGATAAATTAGAAATGTTGTAGAAAATGCATTAACTTTTCAAATGTTTGTTTTGAGACATATATAATGCAGACATGGACATTTTATAGTACAAAATAGAAAAAACATTTGTTAATTTAAGTTTTATCAAGTGAAAGCTAGAAAGACAAAGGCATCAAGAATAAAAGCATTTAAATGATAAAGTTTTGTTGATCATTAGTTAATCACCAAACAGAGTAGTAATTATAGAGTATCAAAAATTATCTGGACTATTCACCTTCCACCAGTTCATTCTTAATCACCAAGTTGATTCTTATATGATGTCTCTTGTGTTTTCTTTTAATAGATGTCTTCTATCTATGGCAACAAATTATATATTATTTATGTTGTATATATTATATGATGTCCCATGTCTTCTATTAATTAATTGTTGTTTATTTGACCAAATTTTTTTTTTTTTTGCTTTTGTATTTCTTGTAATTGTTAGATGTCAAGTGCTATAGGAGATCCTAATGAGCTTCTCCCAATGAGGTTACTAAAGAACCCATTAGTACTTCTCCCCCTGAAAAGGTAACTGATATTTCTACTAAAAAAAAGGGTCATCAGTCTATTATGTGGGATCATTTTACCAAAATTATTAAGGATGGGAAAAAAGATGGCGCTAAATGTAACTATTGCAATGGAATCTTTAAGTGGGTGAGTGCCAATGGGACTAGTGTTTTGAAAAAGCATAATAATAGTTGTCCCAAGTACCCCTATAATTTGCAAGGCAAGAAACAAAAGACTTTATCATTTCAATCAGGGACACAAAATGAGGGTAGCAGCCTAAATGTTTGGAGTTTTGACCAAGAGGTATGTAGACAAGCCCTTACCAAAATGGTTATTATAGACGAGTTACCTTTTAATCATGTAGAGAAAGAAGGTTTTTGTCACTTTTGTAGCGTATTGCAACCTAATTTCAAGATTGTGTCACGTACTTCAGTGACAAGGGATTGTTCGGCATTGTATGCTACTATGAAAAAGAAATTGAAGGATTGCTTGTCGAACCCAAACCAAAGAATTTGTCTCACTACAGATTCATGTACCTCACTATAAAACCTATCTTACATGTGTCTTACAACTCACTTTATTGATAGTGACTGGAAATTACATAAAAGAGTTCTAAACTTTTGTTTGATTTCTAGTCACAAAGGTGAGGCAATTGATCGAGCGGTGGAGGATTGTTTGAAGGAGCGGGGTATAGAGAAATTAGGCACTCTTATCGTTGATAATGTAAGTTCAAATGATGTTACTGCTACTGTTGCATATTCAAAAAAAAAGCTTTTTAAGAAGAGTGACTCTTTCATGGTAGGCGGTGAGTTCTTTCACGTGAGATTTTGTGCACATATTCTCAATTTAATTGTGAAACATGGGTTAAGTGAAATGAAAGATTCATTGAATTGAATTTGTGGCGCGGTGAAGTTCGTTAAGAGTTCTCCACAAAGAGAACAAAAATTCAAGGAATGTGCAATCAAGGAGGAGATAACAAGTAAAAGTTTGTGTCTAGATGTTCCAACTAGGTGGAACTCCACATATCTCATGCTAGTTGCCGCATTAAAGTTTCAAAAAGCATTTGAGATATTAGAAGATGAAGAATCACAATTCATCTTAGAACTTAAAGATGAACTTCTTAATGCTAGTGATTGGGATGATGCTCGATTTTTTGTTCAATTTTTGAAAAAAATTCTATGATGCCACTATTCGCTTGTCTGGTTCTTTGTATATCACTTTTAATATGTACTTTCATGAAGTTAGTGGTATTGAAACTAATTTGGTTGAATCGTTAGAAAGTTTGGATCCTTTTGTAAGTGCCATGGCAAAAAAAATGAAGAGTAAGTTTGATAAGTATTGGGAAAAAATTGAAAAGTTGAATATAATGATATTCATTGCCATTGTGTTAGATCCTTGTTGTAAGTTGAAATATTTAAGGTATCGTTTCTCTAAAGTTTATGAACCGACTCTAACTAATGAGCTCATGAAAAAGATAACAGAGATAATAAATCATCTTTTTGATGAGTATCAAAAGAAGGAGTTGGTTACTTCATCTCAAAATCAAACTCAAACTCTGGTTCTTAATGAGATGATAAAGGTTAACCAACACCAACAAGGTAATGCAAGTGATCTCATAACACTTTCAGATTTTAAAAAGCATTTGGAACAAGAAGAAAATGATATAGGTAAATCGGAACTGGACAAGTACTTGGAAGAATCTTGTGAAAAAAATTATCTGAAGTTTGAAATTTTAAACTGGTGGAAGGTGAATAGTCCAAGGTTTTCAATTCTTTCTCAAATTGCACGGGATGTTTTAGCCATTCATGTCTCCACTATTGCTTCCGAGTCCACTTTTAGTACAGGAGATCGTGTTCTTGATCAATTCTGTAGTTTACTTGGCCCCAAACTTGTGGAATGCCTAATTTGTACACAAGATTGGCTGCATTCTACACCACTCCTAGTTCAAGTGGAAGAAACTATGGCTGAAATTGAAGCACTTGAATCAGGTAGTATTCATTTTTTTATATATATCATTTACTTTTAAAGTATTTTTTTATCATTTAATTGGCCCCAACTATGTATTTTGCAGAAATAAGTGAAATAACTACTGTCTGAGGAAGTGAGGAGATAAAAGAAAATAAGTGACTCAAGTAAACTGCCATATTATGTTTGAAAGTATATCCTAAATCAATGTATAGTTGAAAAATGTTCTATTGAAATTACTTGTTGCTTTCCTCATTAAATGTATGAGGGTGCCCTCATACAAGGGCTTAATTACCTTACTTCTTTTGTATGTGTAGATTGCTGGATTTGGATATGAAGTGTTGTTCCTAGCTTATTGACTGCTGATATGGTTCTAGAGAGTGCAGATGGTGTTGTCATTTTTTTATGAAATTTATGTTAATCTGTCGTTTATGAATTTTATGTTATTATTGAGGTTACTCAAGAAGACAAGAACCCGTTAATTTTTTGTTACTTCATTTTGCTTTGTAAAATACATGATGCCCTAGTGAAATTGTTGTGTTGTATGTCAAATGAGGACATGTAGAAAATGGTAGCATAGAATCACAACAGCTGAGTTCTGTGGCTTAGAAAATGGTAGCTTAGTATTTACATTAATTTGATATATCATGTATGGGGCTTGAGTTGCTGTGTGGCTTAGAAATTGGGTGTATGTATAAATCGTACGATGAATCATGTACATTTGCTTGCTGTGGAATTGAAGGTCTCCATTTTCATATTGTAGGTCTCCACATTGCCATTTTCAAGCAATGGTAACAATATTAATGCTTGAAATTGAATAAATCTGATCATTGAATCATTGCAATATTAATACAATAATCAATTTCAATTTGTTACCATTGCAGGTCTTTCTCCATTTTTCAATTGCAGGTCTCTACATTTATTCAGTGAATAGGGTGTCATTTTCAAGCATTAAGCTTCATTGAATCATTTTTATAAAAAAAAATTGTTGAAGAATCGCGGTTCGGAACTGAACCGAACTGAGAACCGCGGTTTGGTTCCTCACGGTTCCAAACCTTACCGGTTCCGGTTCCAGTTCCAAAAATTAGGAACTGTTGGTAACGGTTCCGGTTCTGGTTTCACTGAGAACTGTGAGGAACCGCCGTGTGCACCCCTAGTAGTTATCATGTAGATTGTAGGGGTACAGAACACAAGAATAACTTATGTTTACATAAACACAATTCTCAATTAATAGTAACCAAACTAGCCTAATTAAAAACATAGAAACATATAAGATAGATTAGCTAATGATCCAGATTTCAATTATGTAAGATTTAAAACGAAGAGAAGTATAGAGATAAAGAGATGAAGAAATTCAAATACTAACCGACATCGAATCTAGTTTGAGTAAACCAGAGAACGATCAATTGAAGAACAAACTTGGATCAGAGATGAACACAAAAGCAAAACACTCAAGAGAGAGAGAAAGACTTGGGGGTGAAGTGAAGGTAAGAATGGTAATATAAATATCATATAAAAAAAAAAAACCTCAACAGACATGGATGCTTGCTCCAAATTGCAGTCGTTCTTGCTCCAAATTTTCAGGCTAGAGCTTCGAACTCGAAAATAGAAGAACAAATTAGGGCTTCGAAGATGGAACAGATTAGTAGGCCTTCAAACTCGAAAATGGAACAAATTAGGGCCTTCCGAACTGGAGTCGCCTTCGAATCGCCTGAGAAAACACAAAAAATGAGAGAGAAAATATCGGGTGAAAATGAACCAAGTGTTTTCAGATTATTTTTTATATGTGTTATAATTATGTGATTTAAGTGAAACCACGTTTTCTGTGCTACAGTCTTCTTATATTGGTTTGGGCCAAAAACATAACAATATCATCATTTCGGTGATATGAGAATTGAGCCAAAATACATAATAGTTTTGTACTTTTGCAAATCAAATCATACTTTCCAATTGTGTTTTGAACTCAAAATATGATAACATAACACCAAAACAATATTAAAACAGATCATCCAAACAGAGCCTATACGTTTGTTGTTACGAAAATGTCACGAGTAATGGTAAAATGTTTGATTAATTTTTTTTGTAAACTACAAGAAGAAGTCTTGTCAATGTGTAATACTTGTGAATGAATAATTATGGACTTTAATGCACATAGGATAGGACTTGTTTGACACGCATTGATTTATGCAACGACAAATTTCTAAAAAGTGGCTGGATTTATGCAATGACAAATTTGAAACGTACGACAGCCCAATTGACAATAGCTAGAGGAGGGACGACGAGACTCGGACTCGGAGTACCACAAATGCCCTAAGATTTTGATGACATGGCATCATTTTTGGTCACATCTTGTTCTATATTTTACCGACCCATTTGATTAGATTTTGATAAATAATGATTTTAGTCCAATTTTAGTTTTATAGGAACGATGTGGTCGACTTCATTATATTATATTATATGATGTCATGTGATAAAACTTATCACTCTATTTATATAAAATTATTCTCGGTCTAATATGATTTGAAGTCTTTATTATTACTTAATTTTTATTTATTTTACGTAGAAGCAAATACTCTATATGTATATAAATGGAGTTAATAATTCTAACATTTCATATCAGGCGGGTTGAGGTTCATATCTTAATGTCATGACTTTTATAAACACAATTCATAATTGGCATGTATAATTTATGAATTATCAAATATCCTAACATAATTAAACAATAACTCAGATTCGATATTCAAAATCAAATCTACCTATTTCATATGTTATTAACACCCAAATCTAACTCAGATTTAATAGAAATCAGATTAGTCCGATTTTATTTTTATATGAGTGAAATGGTGGACTCCACTATATGATTGGCATCCACAATGGCTTTTCTATATTTGATTCTTCATATTCAAATTCTGGTCAGCCACGTCAACATATGAGGATATTTAGAATTTGACTCCACAAGAGCTTCTCCAAATTTTCACTATCCACACAATTAAATAATTTTATTATAAAAATTTGCATTCTTCTTTTTTAACCATAAGAACAAATGAACACACATATATGTGGTACAATAAAGTTAACTAGTGTAAGATTAATAACTATTTTATACCATTTAATTACTTTTTGTGATTAAGATTCATTCTTGTCAATTGAATTTTTGTAATAAAGTTATATATATACGCATTGTATAAAATTAAAAATATAAATATTATAATAATGATATATAATATACTTATTATTTTTTTGGTAAATTAATCTGAGCTCCCCTGAGATTTGACCTAATTACTCTCAAATTAAAGTTTTTGTAAAATTATTTTGACACTTATCAAACTAATGATTCGTTAAACAAAATCACATCTAATGTACAATTACAAAAGTACTCTCAAGTTATAATGCATTTGTACAAAAATAACCTCAATTTATAATCATTTGACTGAAACTAACATGTTTTATATATAAATTTTCTTCATCAATGTCACACCAGCACTATCGCCACTGAAGATAGTTTTGGCATTTTAATTTTTTCATGTTAACTGGCTTAATAGAGCTTACTGTCAATTAACTAGGAGTACCTAGAATAAAGTCAACCAAATCTTAGGAGAGATTGACCACCATATTTTTAAAACTTTAATCCGATGGTAATTATGTAAAACTTCAGCAAAAGTTATAGTAATTTATAATTAAAAATATGGTGATACATGTAACAAAATTAAGTTCAAATTTTATTATTCAAGAAATAAAGAATATAAAACAAATTTTTTTTATTTAAATTCACATAATTTGGGGAATTGAAATGTTGAATTGGAAGGTATTTTAGTAATTGTCCTTAGTTATTTGAGGATAGTTTAAAAGAAAAAAAGAAAAATTACAAGGAGGTGTACACACAAATTTCGTGAATTTAAATACAAAATAAAAGATTTTATTTTCTTTTGTAAAGATTTACAGAGAATTGTACTCATTTTTCTGAAATCAATAAAATCTTTTATTTGTTACCAAAATTCACAAAATTTGTGTGTACACCTCCTTGTAATTTTTCTTTTTTCTTTTAAACTATCCTCAAATAACTAAGGACAATTACTAATATGCTTGTTGTTCTTCTCCTTCAAGGTTTAGGTGCTTTGGAGCTTTGGATTTTGAGTGAAAACTTTGTTTCAGCTTTTTTCTGAGAATCTTCTGGTCTCCTATTCTCCCACCTATGGACCTTTATTTATAGGCTCACTGGAGGGATAGATTTGTAACTTTCTTTTCTTTTGATAATTATCCTATAATTATCTTTTATGATAATTATCCAATATATACATAATAATTATCTTTGTAGATAATTACATATATATATATATACATATATATATACATATATATATTTATATTTAATTATCCATTAGACTCATTTTCAAGTGAACTTTGACTTTCCAGACAATTTAGACTAGCCCATAACTCATTTATTTGTGGCGGGTCTGGACTTCAAATTATCTTACTCATTGGGCCACATTCCAAAGTGGACTAAATTGAAGATAAACCCAAATTATATTTTGGGTCCATCATGAAATTTTTTAATGTCTACAAATTGCCCCCACTTCAAGACATGCGCTATATTGAGCTTGTCACGTATTTAAAGCAGGACTTGAAGTACTTAATTTTTGCAAATTTTTTTTTCTTGCAAAAATTCAATTACAAAGAGGATGTCTTTTTTGTCAAGTTAAATTGGAGTCTTGAAAACAATAGGACTTTTTTTTTCCTTGTCTAAGTGGAATTGAAGGCTTGAGAATCCTGTTGCAAATAGGATTTTTTTCTTGTCCAAGTGGAATTGAAGACTTAAGGATCCTGTCACGCCCCGAAACCCGGACCGCCGGGACTACCTCGGACTGACCTCGAATTTTGAGTGTGAACCCATTCACTTAACCCCGTGAACGATCTCAACCACACTCATGCAATAGTATATAGGTTTGATACCATGCTATAACGCCCCGATTTTTGACTCTGGGAGAACCGGAGGTTAAACTGTCTATTTAGCCCAAAAGACCCTCATTACTCTCATTTATTGCAGAAGTTTAACTCAATTCTTGCATATAAATGCACACAACTCCATCTTAACCAATCCCCATGGGCCCTATATCGAATCATACACCTTAGTGAAAATTTACTTGCCCACACTTTCAAGAATCACTCACTTTCAAGCCTCAAAACTTTTTATATTTGAAATTTGAAACTAAGGCCTATACCATTGGATAGAGAATCCAAAATACTCAATTTCAAAAAAAATCACACTCAATTCCGATTTAAAACGAAGAAATTACGTCGAAACGAAGTTTTGAAAAATACTGTGAATAGTAATTTCGATTGTGCGAAATGGTAATCTCGGTTGTGCGAAACTGGCATCTCGATTGTGCGAAAAAAATCTCGATTGTGTGAAGATTTCACCCTCTCGGGACCTTGAACCTGCAATATTGGGGGTTTTGATTGTACGAAATTGCCCCTGTTTGGACCCTAAAAATCATCATAAATCATCACCCCTTCGCACAATCGAAATGGGGGTTTCGATTGTGCGAAGTAGACATTTCGCATGATCGAAATGCACCTCCCGGGACTTCCAACAACCCTATACATGGTCCACATGAAGCCCAATCAACATTATATCATCTTAGAACCTCTCATATATGGTCCATAACATAAATGAAAGATACCAACATCAATTCTATACTCAAAACCATGTTCATGATTTAATCATACATCAAAATAAATCATTCTCTTTCACAAACACAATCCATTCATAATGAAAACATCATCAAATGAACTAAGTGCCACCATGGGCATTATATAAACTGAACCATTGTCCTTTCACACCCAACAAGTTTATAATCCAATACATACATCCAAATTACATTCGTCCAAGATATGACCACAACTCAAAAATAAGTCACATGCCACAAGCCGGCATGGATAGCCACAAAATGTGCAACATCTCAAAAGTTAACAAAATGCTACTAGGGTTCCACTTAGACACTCAAGTCCCTTCTGTCATCGGCGCCTTATTTGTAAAAGAGTTTATAATAAAGGGGTGAGCACCACTGCGGCTCAGTAGAGATACCCCAACCCTCCTTAGTGCCGACTCGACACCGACCTACATGGAATGTATATGAATACACTACATGCCACATCCACAATCTCACAAACCAATCAATAAATGCAATTGAAGAGGATTGCATATTTCATGAATCATGTATAACATGGCCCGCTCCGAGGATCATGTAACCTTGGACACCTCCGATAACCATCCAATGACCGGGATAACTCCGAAAGGTCATTCTACCATAGCAATATATATGATTGCCATAGAATGAGGGGACAACTCCGAGGCTCACAATTCTTGGACATTCTCCGATTACCATCTTATGACCGGGACAACTCTGAGGGGTCATTAGTATTGGACACACTCCGATCCTAGGCATTAAGCCTTAATATGGTGGGTCCACTCCGAGGGCCATACATAGTGGATAATTTTACCACATTTCACAACACGGTTGGACCACTTCGAAGCCCCGTGCACTTTATTTGCGTCATTTTCCCGCAACTTTCCACATATGCAATATGAATGCATAAACGCATAACATTTTATTTTCATGCTCAACTCATGCTCATTAATACTAGAAAGAAGTAACAAGCATATTTCTCATCACCACACACCACATATAGCACATATATGTATGACACATGCATATATCCTCTCATATGCATACAACTTCAAAATTAGCATACTTTACTCATGCTACACTCAATGCAAAATTTAGCACATAGAACTAACATGTTTTCAACAACCACCTTCTCACATATAATCACATATATGACACCTGGTGCACATTTTTCACATATACACCAAATTGAGCACATAATGCCTATGTATCAATTTCTTACACTCACATCCTTCAAACCCACATGCTACCACTAACACAATGGACACAATTATGAAAATATAGGACTCTAGAGAAGGAGAAAACACAACTTTCCACACCTCTCACTGTAGAGACCGTGACCAATTTTGGCCGGTTTATCAGTTTTTCATCATTTTCGCTATAAATGCGTTTTGAATGATGCTATGGATGTTTCGAGAGTGGAAAACATGTTTGGAAGGTTAATTTGAGGTTTTTGAAAGTTTCTGGAAGATTTGGAGAAGTTTGACTTTTTGGTCAAATCGGGGCCCGGGATGCGACTTAAATGGGCCCGGGAATCCGGAAAATTCCCAAAAATAATTATTTTTGGGAATGACTTAGATGAAATTTTTAGAGAGTAAAGGAAGTGATTCTGAGGCCGTAGGAGTTTTTGAAATCGAAAACGGAGCCCGGGAAGGTACGTTAAGTGGCCTAGGGGTATTTTGGTCTTTTTGCAGCCTAGGGGCTTTAAATATCAGTGGCAGGGATATTTCTGCAGATCTCACACCTCTTTCTCTCTCTAAAAGACTCCATCTTCATAGCTCTACCTTCTCTCTACATTTTGGAGCCATTCGGGTGCGATTCGGGTTTCGCCGAAGAAGGGAGATGCGTAGGGGACGGCTAGGCCTTCGGTTTGAACCGAACAAAGTCATGATCCGGCAAGGTGGACATTGCTGGAATTTTTGGAAAGTGCTTGGGAGGCCTTCATTTTCGAGGTAGGGGTTCTTCTTCTCTTCTAATTGTCGATTCTAGGGTTTCGGGTGAAGAGGAGAGGTGTAGGTTGTGTATTACATGTTTTAGGAGAGTGAGAGGGGTGGAAAGTCATATTTTCTCCTTCTCTTGAGTCCTATCTTTGCACATTTGGTTTTCCTTGTGTTGGTTTTAACATGTGGGTTAAAGTGTGTGAAATGAAGAAATTGGGTATATAGGTTTTATGTGCTCAATTTGGGGTTTATGTGCAAATGCCTAACCTTGTGTCATATATGTGATTATATGTGGAATATGTGGTGGTTGAATGCATGTTAGTTGTATATGCTAAAATTATGCATTTAGTGAGGCATGAGTAAAGTATGCAAATTTTGAAGTTGTATGCATATGAGAGGTTATATGTATGTGTTTACATATATGTGGTTTTGTGGAGATGAAATGCATGCTATGTTTCTTTATAACTAGATAATGCATTGTGAAGCATGAATATTGAGTGCTTGAGTACAATATGTTCGAAATGCATATATGGGACCGTTGTGAGAAAACGGGGAAAAGTAGTCGAATTGTCTAGAGTAGGTTAATACTCGGTGAGGGCATTGGAGTGGTTAGACCACCCTGGAGGTAGGAGTTCTCGGTGAAAATCTTGTAAGGGTCTCATCACTTGGTAGGACCGATGTTCTCGGTGGTGTAGTCCGAAGATATCTCATCACTTGGTAGGACCGATGTTCTCAGTGGTGCATTCCAAAAATATCTCATCACTTGGTAGGATCGATGTTCTCAGTGGTGCATTCCAAAAATATCTCATCACCTGGTAGGACCGATGTTCTCGGTGGTGTGTATTAAAATGATCTAATCACCTGGTAGGACCGATGTTCTCGGTGATGCGTGTTAAAACAGTTTCATTACTGGGTAGGACCGATGTTCTCGGTGATGAAAATTCTGAGCTTGGGTGTAAAATAGCCTAGGTTGTGTGGTTGGTTAAGAATCATGCTAGGGTCTCGGGTTGAGTCCGAGAGGGAGACAAGAGTGTGGTTAATGCTTCCATTCTAAATTATGAAGTATGTTGTATGTTCAATGCATTCTTATATATATATGCATTGCGTTGTGAATGAACATGGTTTATGTTGGATGATACATGGTATGTAGTGACATGCATTCATGTAGGTCGTGTCGGGTCGGCACTTAGAAGGGTTGGGGAAACCTCTACTGAGCCGCAGTGGTGCCCACCCCTTTATTCTAAACTATTTTACAGATAAGGTGCCAACGATGGATGGGATTGGAATGTCCAAGAAGAGTTCTAGCTATGTTTTGCTATGTTTTGAATATTTGTGCATTTGGCTATCCATGCCGGCTTGTGGCATGTGGATTATGTTGGGTTATAATTACATTCATGTTATATGTAACTTGTATGTTCATTTGGACCTGGTATGTATAATAAATGATGTTAGTGTATGGATATGTGGTTTGAATGAATGATATGTACCTTTTGGGAAAAGTGTGTGTGTTGGAGATGTATGGTACCATAGACCATTTTCCTCTTTAGCTATGATTTCTTATATGGTTAATCATGAGCAAATGGAGTATGGAAAGTATATATGTATGAGTTGTTGAGTGAGGATGGTAAGAAAAATGGATGGAATTGCATTTCAAGTATAAAATGCATGTTATGTGAAATTACTTGATGGCCATTGAGGCATTAGAGTAGCCATTGGGGGGACACATGCCCAAAAGTGTCCCTTTTGAGTTCAAGGAGTGAATGGAATTTATGTTTATAGTAAGAGAATTGTGTTGGCTCCATTTTGATAGGTCATGGACCTTGTTTGGATTTAAATTGAGGAGGATACACATGTTTTGGTGCAAGGGTGGGTAATCTGACCCACAGTCACTAAATTGAGTATAACTTGAGTTGTGGTTGGTATTTTTGGATGATTCAAATTGGGTTCGAAACTAGACATGTTAAGGATGATCCATGTCAAATTTCAAGTCAAACGGACTTACGGATTGTGAGATATTAGTATTTGAAGTCAGGTTGAGGAATGCTGTCAAAAACTCAGGCACAGGTATTTTCAGCCTGCTGAAAGTCCACTTTCAGCCAGCTGAAAGTGCACTTTCAGCCTGCTGAAAGTTCACTTTCAGGCGACTGAAAGTGCCAGTTTTGAAAATGCAAGCCCTCTGGAAGTTTCAGGCGACTCAAACTCAATTTTCAGGCGACTGAAAGTCCTGTAACCCTTAAAAATGTGTTTTTTTGTGATTTTTCATGATCTAAGAGTAGAAATTGAATGTCGTGGATGCATAAATCGATGTGTGGCCCATTGGAATGGATAGTGATGAGTATACGCATAGATAATTACTTGCGTATGATTAGCTTCCGCGGTAATCGAGAAATCGGAGGAGGTTCATTGGGATTTAAATGAACAAGTTCACCTCCAATTTTCTGGGAGTCGAGAATTGGGGTGTGACAGGATGGTATCATAGCATAGTACCTTATAGAGGGTAAAAAGGGTCCATTGGGACTAATGGACGGGTTAACCTCCGGTTTCCCGGAGTCGGGGGGGGGGGGGGGGAACCGGGGCGTGACACTCACCATCCTAAAGCATGTGAAACATAACCTACACCTCTCTTCTTCACCTGAAACCCTAGAATCGACAATTAGAAGAGAAGAAGAACCCCCACCTCGAAAATGAAGGCCTTCCAAGCACTTCTCAAAATCCCAAAAATGTTAACCTTACCGAACCGTGACTTTGTTTGGTTCAAAGGGAAGCCCTAGCCGTCCCCTACGTATCTCCCTTCTTCGGCGGAACGTGAATCACACCCGAAGACCTCCAAAACCTAGAGAGAAGGAAGATAGAAGAAGTGGGAGCAATATAGAGTGAGAAATAGCCATGAGATATGAAATATCTCTGCAGACTTGACCATTTAAGGTCCCTAGGTTGCGAAAAGACCAAAATACCCCCGGGCCACTTAATGCACTTTCTCGGACTCAGTTTTCGATTTTGAAAACTCCCACAGCCTCGAAATCACTTCCTCTACTCTTTAAACATTTTATCTCAGGCATTCTCAAAAATAAATATTTTTAAAAATTTTCTGGATTTCTGGGCCCACTTAAGTTGCATCTCGGACCCCGGTTTGACCAAAAAGTCAAACTTCTCCAAACCTCCCAAAAATTTCTCCAAACCGTTAAAACACTCCCCAAACATGTTCTCCACACTCAAAACATGTTAAACATCATTCAAAATGCATTTATGGCAATTATAATGTGAAAAAATGAAAAATTGACCAAAATTGGTCACGGTCTCTACAGATCCTATTGCAAATAAGATTTTTTTCCTTGTCCAATCTGAAATAGGATTTGGTTTTCTATATTCAAACTGAATTGGAGTCTTAAAAATCCAATGACAAATAGGATTAATCCACCATTATATATATGTAATCTATGCTTCAGACTCTTCATATCGGAGAATAATTGAGAGAAATCCTATGAACTCTAGCAACTGTAAGCTCTTCTTTCTTTCTGTCACATCTTTTTTCTTCTTCTTCTTTCCTCTTTTTTTTTCTTCTTTCTTTTTCTTTTTTTTTTCCTTTCCTGTCGCTACCTCTTTTTTTTCCTTATTTTCTTTGTTTTTGTCTTCTTTCTCTTTTTTTTTTCTCTCTTTCTTGAATGCTGATTGGACGATGACAAGGCAGGGACTGGATGTGTAAAAAAAAATATATGTAACGATTTTCATGCTGCTTCCCTAGTTTTGAACCTGAGACCTAATAATGAGTTATTACAAGACCAAGCCATTTCTCCTACACTACACTATGTATTACAAACTTCACAACCGAGTATATATGCGGCTGAACTTCGAAAAGAACTATTTTTTTTTTCAAATCAGTTTCTACTTGTAGGCTTTGCTCGAGCTTTGTATTGCCTCTGGAAATATACAGATCCATTGAACTCATCGAGGAAGATAACTTTACGTGAGTCACTATACTCTTCTCTTTAAAGCTTCAAAAAATATTTTTTTGTCAATTCTTGCAGGTCAAATTTCTTCTCTCAAAATATGGAGTTCCGGACGCCATTCATTAGTGCCCTTTGGGATCACTTTATTGTCCCTTTGGGTCCCTTAGTGCACTTCAATGTCACTTTATTGTCCCTTCGGGGTCCCTTGGTGCACTTCGGTGTCACTTTATTGTCCCTTCAAGGTCCCTTAGTGCACTTCAATGTCACTTTATTGTCCCTTTGGGGTCCTTTAGTGCCATTTGGGATCACTTTATTATTCCTTCGGGGTCCCTTCGTACAGATCGGTGTCACTTTATTATCCCTTTGGGTCCTTTAGTGCCCTTCGGGGTCACTTTATCATCCCTTCAGGGTCCCTTAATGCACTTCGATATCAATTTATTGTCCCTTCGGGGTCCTTAGTGCACTTCGATATCACTTTATCGTCCCTTAGTGCCCTTCGAGGTTACTTTATCGTCCTTTTGGAGTCCCTTAGTGCACTTCAGTGTCACTTTATTGTCCCTTAATGAACTTGGTATCACTTTATCGTCCCTTCAGGGTTCCTTAATGCACTTCAGTGTCACTTTATTGTTCCTTTGGGGTTAGGCCAAGTCACCACGATGCAGCAGATATCATCAATATCTTGGTGGCAGGTCAAGTCACCCAACTCTTCTCTTGTAAGCTTCAAAAAATTTTTTTGTAAAGATAGTTTACACTCATATCAAGGAGTGGTTTTTTTTTTCATGCAGACAGTTTATACTCGTGTCATGAGTGTTTTTTTTGCGTAGACAGTTTATACTCGTGTTAAGGAGTGTCATCTTTTTTTTTTTTAGTAGACAGTTTATACTCGTGTTAAGAGTGTTTTTTTTTATAAACAATTTATATTCGTATCAAGGAGTGTCATCTTTTTTTTTGGTAGACAGTTTATACTCATGTCAAGGAGTGTCACTTTTTTTTTTGGTAGACACATACTCGTGTCAAATAGTGTCATTTTTTTTCGGTAGACAATTTATACTCATGTCAAGGAGTGTCATCTCTTTTTTTTATTTTTTGTTAGACAGTATATACTCGTGTCAAGGAGTGTCATCGACAGTTTAGGCTCGTATCGGGGAGCACTTTTAGCTTTAATTAGTCTTCAACTTTGCAAGACTCGGGAGACAATCCAAACTTATATTGAAAGGTGTGAATCAGCTCGACGTCAATTTGGAGATTTTCTTCTTGGTTTATTTCTTCATTACGATCTTCTTGTACTTGAGAAGAAACATCTTCTTCAAACTCATCTCCCCACCCAAAAGGAAGAGGTATTTCATTCGTCGTGGTCCATGTAGGAGGATTGAACCTCACCCAATATGTTTTGATTCCACTGCGAGATTCGATCTAAACAGCATCTTCGGGCTTTGGTTCCCACACTTTTCCTTCCTCTAGTCTTTTGATTTTTTAAGCCTCTCGATCTATATGGGATTGTAGACGATTTTGTTCTTGTTCCTCGCTTTCTTCTTTGAGACCTTCATTTCGCTGATTGTTAGAGACAGTTTGAGAAAGTGACTTTTGAGACACCACTCATGTGTTTCTGGGCAATGATTCTTGCGAGATACTTGCAAAATTATTCCTATCTTGAACTTTCTTTTTTGGCCTCCATGTGAACATAATTTTTCGATCATTTCTATTTGAAGTTATTTGAGGAGAGCTTAAATGAGCTTTGTATGGAGGGCTTGCCCTTGTCTGTCCAATCTTCCACCAATGTTTTATTGACTCAATGTCTTATGTAACTGAGAACTTTCAGATGAAGTTACTGAAGCAACATGATGTATTTCTTGATATAAGTCTTTAGAGACAATGCTTGTATTTCATCGTCCGAGTTAGGAAGTATTTCGTCTTCTTCTTCGGACTCAACCCCTCGTCTTTAAGACAATTGTCAGACATATTGGGAAAGGCAAAAGCCTTTGCACCACAACTTATTATGCTGAGCTCCATATCATGGGCACGAGTAACAATTCTTCAAATGTACGAGGCTTGATTCCTTATAGAATGTAAAGAAGCTCCCAGTGCATGCCTTGCATACACATTTCGACTGTTGAGACTTCAGAAAGGAGATCTTTGCAATCAAGACTTGTAGCTCGCCAGCGATTGATATAGTCAACCACAAGCTTGTCCTTCATTTGTTTAGTGTTAGTGAGTTCTAGCATGGTTACTATTCTACGAGTACTATAGAAGAGGTTGAGAAACTCTCTTTCCATCTACTCCTAATAGTCAATACTCTGAGCTTTGAGGTCCATGTACCAATCAAATACATTCCTTTTAAGAGAACGAACAAATTGTTTGACTAAGAGGTCCCCTTCGGTGCCAGCGTTATTGCAGGTCTCCACAAAGTGTGCAACATGTTATTTAGGATTGTCTCTTCCATCAAATTGTTGAAACTTTGGCAGCTAATATCCCACTGGCGTTTTTGAGCTGTCAATTCTTTTAGTGCAAGGTTTTGAGTACATGAGAGTGCTTTGATGGACATCGTCATACTGTGCTCGGATTGTGTTCGTTATTATATCTTACAATTGTTGGACAGACAGCAAAGTGACTGGCGAAGCAGGGTTAGTTTCATCAGCCATGTGTCCTGGCGTCAATGTGTTACGATGATCTTTTGATTGGGAACCTTGAAGAGATGAATTTGAAATATTCGCAGGTAGATGTGTTGACTTGTTAAGATTTTGGATATCAAGCTTACTCATTAGCGCGGTAATCTACAAGTCCTTTTCTTCAACAGTCTTTGTGAGGTTTTTGATTGCGCGCGCCATCACTGCCAGTTGGTCTTCCATTGAGGTTGTTCCAGTCATTATAGCAGCAACAATATTTGAATAGGACAGACCTTGAGGACCAACATTCTTTAAAGTGACCGATTGTTCTGAAATCTCTACTAACGACTTCGAGAACAAACCAACGCTAGAGTTGGCATCAGAGACGGAGTGGGGTGAATGTGGTGGCGCTGACCTTTCTGAAACAACATCAGAATTCTTTGCCCCCTGATGATTAATGGTGTTAACATGTTTAGTTTTCACATCCATTGGTTTAGCAGGATTGGTTTTCACCAAATAATGCTGATTCTTGAGCGAAGCAATTGCTTTGGTCTTGCTACGCATCATAGGACCTGCTGAGGTGCTGCTGGCACTTGATAGGTTCCTAGTGTTCTTGTCACTGCTTGCTGTAACTTTGGTGTTAGTTATTCAGCAGCAGTTTCTTTTAAGTTTTTCTTATTTGTCGTCTGAACCTTGGGAGGAGCCATAGATTCTGATGAACAGATTTTTGGATGTATGATGTAGGAGACAGAGATGAGAGGCAAAGATTGTCCCATCGGGCGTGCCAGAAATTTGTACACGCAAATTTCATGTCCGAAAATTGGTAACAAATAAACGATTTTATTGATTTCAAAAAAATGAGTACAATTCTCTGTAAATCTTTACAAAGAAAGATAAATTCCTCTGATTTGATCTCCTTGGTAATCTGGCTGCAAGGGATGCAAGAGCTTGATCTTGAATTGAATTAAAACTTTGGTGAAGAATGACACGTGGATGATGTGCTTGTTGTTCTTCTCCTTCAGGGTTTAGGTGCTTTGGAGCTTTGGATTTTGAGTGAAGACTTCTACAGAGTTTCAGCTTTTTTCTGAGAATCATCTGGTCCCCTTTTCTCCCACCTCTAGACCTTTATTTATAGGCTCACCGGAGGGGTAGATTTGTAACTTTCTTTTCTTTTGATAATTATCCCATAATTATCTTTTATGATAATATTGATAATTATTCAATATATACATAGTAATTATCTTTGTTGATAATTACATATATATATATATATATATATTTTTTAATTTTATTTAATTATCCATTAGATCCATTTTCAAGTGGGCTTTGACTTCTCAAATAATTTAGATCAACACATAACTCATTTATTTGTGGTGGGTCTGGACTTCAAATTATCTGATTCATTGGACCACATTCTAAAGTGGACTAAATTGAAGATAAATCCAAATTATATTTTAGGTCAAACATATAATTTTTTAATGTCTACACGAGGGTTTTCTATAAATAGGTAAAATTGTAACGGAGAATTTTATACCATTCGTCCTACTATATTATATTATATATATACACACATTGACAGATTTTGAGAGGCAGTTTTTAGGAGACATTGACAGTCACTAATTAATTTCTTCCAAATCGATTTCAAAAAACATGCATGTTACGTCGTCTCAACCAGCGTTTACACACTCTCGTCCCTTCTATTCTCCAACCGGTCAACCCAACCCTCACACGCATACTAGAAACCACCATAGACCCCCGAAAGCTCCATCAAATTCATACTTAATTACATGATTGTCACCGACTGGTATCATCCAACACTTATTTTCTGCTACCCAATTACTATTCGCTCCAGCACTCCTAGACTACCATTACACTTTTTCAATCTTCACACGCATCTCTCATCCTGATTGTCATTGACAGGTATCATCTAACACCCATTTTCTACTACCCAATTACTATCTACTCCAACACTCCTAGACTACCATTATGCTTATTCAATCTTCACACGCATCTCTCGTCCTGATATCTTCACATGGAACACCATGGATCAAGAAACTGCCACAAAACAACACAACTCCAACACACCCTCCTCTTTTAATGTATATGCAAATGCTTATTGCCGATTTAAGACCTAATGGCCACACTTTCATGTACCTAATCAAGGCATTGATGACTCGATAAAATGTCTGAGAAGGTGAAAAAGTTCGTGCAAATGTCATAAGAACTGGGTTTGGGTCTAGTGAGTTTGTTTCAGGTGCTTTGCTACATTTTTATGTCGATTGTGGTTCGGTTGATAAAGGGAGACAATTGTTTGATGAAATGCCTCAACCAGGATTGGTGTTGTGGACTGCAATGATTCGGGCCTATGTTTGCGTGAAACTTCCTAGGGAAGCGCTACAACTATTTCGGAAGATGAGGGAAGTTGATCTGATGCCTAACCCGGTGGTGTTGACTATTGTTATTTCTACTTGTGGTCTGTTTGGGGACCTGGGTGTTGCAAAGTTAATTCATGGTTTTGTCATCAAGACTGGAATTTATATTGACCCTTTTGTATATAGCAGCCTTTTAGGTACATATATATGGAGACTTTGGCAATTTTGATCTTGCGCACCAACTATTTTTGGATATCCCAGTTAAAAATATTATGATTCAGAATGCTATAATTTATCAAAGCTTCGAGCATAATAATTTGGAGCTTGCAAAGTTGCTATATAAATCAATGCCGAAGAGAGATTTGGTGTCATGGAACACGATAATCGGAGGATTATCTCGTGCTGGTGAATATAAGGAAGCATTAGCGTTGCTCCTGGAGATGGAGTTCATTAGTGTGAAACCAAATGTATCAACTCTATCAAGTATTCTATCTGCCTGCGCTAGAGTTGGAGCTCTGGACACAGGCACAAAAATAGATGCTTATATAGAGAAAAATAACTTGAATTCAGATGGGGAACTGGATTCATTGATATGTACTCAAAGTGTGGCAACATTGAGAAGGTTGTGCAAATATTTGACAAATCTCCAAGGAGAGATATCTTCTTGTGGACATCGATTATTTGTGGGCTAGCGACGCATGGACAAGGGAAGGAGGCCCTATACTACTTCTCTAAGATGTAAGAAACCATGCTTCAACTTGATGAAGTCACATTCATAGGAGTCCTCAATGCTTGTGCTCATGCTGGATTGTTAGATCAAGGGTGGTTCCATTTTCGTTCAATGGAGAAATATTACATTCTGAAACCGAAGGTTGAACATTATGGATGCATGATATATCTTTTAGGCCGAATGGGTCATCTAACAGAGGCATATGAACTTATATTCGAAATGCCTATGGAAGCCAACAACGTAGTATGGAAAGCTCTACTTAGTGCCTGCCACGTCCACAAAAATGTAGACCTAGGTGAGGTTGTAGCCAGAAGGCTGCTTGAGCTTGATCCTTCTGATTCATGGGCTAGATACTAATGATGTCAAACATGTATGTTGAAGATGCTAGGTGGGAAAGGGGCCATGAGGCTACGTGAAGAAATGAAAGCCAAGGGGTTGAGGAATTATGCTGGCTGTAGCTCAATTGAGGTGAATGGAACAATTAATGGATTTCTTATTGGAGAAGATTGACATTTGAATCACACATATCAAGTCAATGATGTAAAGGATCGAAAAGGTCTCTAAGTTGTGTGATGCTTTCAAAGAACATCAATTTATACTCGTCTGATTTCAATGTATACTTAAGTTAGAGATTATTGCAAGCTAGTATTCAGTGGTAGCTGTTCCAATTTCAAAGGCAGGGGGATGCATCTTCAATCTTTTGTGACGAATAGGACGGTTACATCATTGTGCTTCTCTTATTTTAGGAATCCAAGTAAGTACATTTTTTTTCTGTTTAATTTATATGGTTCAATTCTCTTAGATTAGGAAAATTTGTAATGTCGCTACAACCAACCATCATCACCATATGGAATATGTATGTACGTTGCATGTATGTGTATCGATCGTACGGCACAACATGAACATGAGTTTATAGAATCTAGTTCCCATGTTCACAATACATAACAGTTGTATGGCCATGGGATATGTCTCCTACACACGATCCCAAATTGGATGGGATGATCCTCATTCCTCACCATGAGATGACAGAAGAATAAGAATTTAAATTTCGTAGCAGAGAATAGTTTCCTACTTCTCATATCATATGGAAAGATAGATAGAGACCCATTTTCCACGAAATCCCATTTAACTCTATTTGAGTATATAATAAACAAAAAATATCATACATTATGATATATTTTTTTATTTTGATAATAGTAGACATTAGAATGTTACACTATTTTATAAATAAATTATATATGATGAATTTATATAGTCATCCACCAGTCGAAACCCGACTTTTGAAGTCATTTCAAGTCTTATTATTATGAAATTTAAGGTTCAAGAAGATATGATGATGCCTAGACACATACACAACCATATCTATATAAAGTAGCTCCAAATCATTAATCAAAGTATTAGTTTCCTTGGCAAATAAGTTCATACTTATGATCAATTTGCACAATAATTGCCAACATAAAACATTTTAATGGGCTAATCATAAATATATATTTATAATATATACTAAACATGAATATTGAAAAAAAATGATAAATTCGTGACCCATACACGAGCTTATATTCACGAGCCTAATGAGTCGAGCCCACTATTGTTTGAATTCTACTTGTTTATTAAATGAACCTAAAAATCAAGTTGTCACGCCCCGACTTTCGACACCCGGTTAGGAGCGAAGGAAGCGAGGTGTGAACTGGTGAAATCACACATCCAAGCCTCGGTCACCGGAGATTCCATCACCGTGCCGAGGTCTCAACCATTAAGTCAATGCGGAAGCGTAAAACATACATGCTCTAAGTCATCAATTTATATCACGAACACTCTCATAATCCTTATACAAGTTTTTGCACAATGTAGAAACACTAACTCACATTTCTAATGTCCATGGACCCATATAAAAACAAGTTACATAATTGTAATTGCAATCTCACATCAATATAATCCACATGCCACATGCCAGCATGGATAGCCAAATATACAATTCATAACACTATATCCAAAAGAAATTCTAAAGTATTCTTTCAAATCACTCTAGCCCTTTAAGCCTCATCCTCCGGTGATGCTTTATCTGAAAAAAATTTGTATATAGGGGGTGAGCACCACTGCGGCTCAGTAGGAATGATCCACCCAACTCTACTATAATTCAGGCAGCCATGCATGGATGCATATGAAAATGCTACATGTCTATATGACAATGTTCGTGCATTTTACCCATAAACAAACACGTTTTCCAACTCATGCGTGATGTTCCACATTCAATGCATATACATTTATATATCAAATTGGACAAGTCACAATTTATATATATAACTCACGCCACATAAGTCCGGAAATCAATTCAAATGGGGCTCACTCATCTCACCAATAGTAAGGGTCAAAGGCACCCAAACTCTGCTTACGCTTCTCGGTTTACTATCCCGATGGATGCGACAATCCCTTGGCCAAGTTTTGGGTCTTTCACCCTAGGGGCCATCCCCTTATCTTAATTTCACACTCTTGCCCCAAAATCGTCACATAGTGCACATAATCACAACAATGCGCACATCCCACACAATAAAATGCATTTTATCAAATCAATGCATTTTCTTCCTCAAATCAAGCTTGTCACAATGTCATTCACTCATTTCATGAAAATCATCATGCTTATGCATTTTCAAGAAAAATCATATCTTTCATGCACAAGTTTAAAGCAAAACTCGGATTTTCATATTTTCATCAAATGAACACAATTTAATCAAAGAGCATTCATAATTTCAACTTCACATATGCAACATGTACAAGTCCTAACTAGCATGTTAGACATATACATATGCATAAAACATATTTTTATATATATAAATATACACAATGTCCTAGTCTCAACAAATCCCAATCCTATCTTTCATGTCACAGATAAGAGACCTGTAGAATTAAAGTAAGGATGAGTCTAGCACCCCTACCTCAATTTGGAGTGAGAACTCCAAAAATCTCCAATTTTCGAGAAGGCTGAAAAGATCGCCTTCCACTGCTTTGTTAGAATTGTTTCACACGTTTTCATGTACCCAAAGTTTATGGGAAGCTTCCTGTCTGAACCCAGTTTAAATCACCAAGTGTACTGGCCCAAGTCCAAATCAAACCCCCAATTAAAGATCATCCTACTTCATTTTAAATGAATCTGGGTCTATTTTAATTTCTAGCCCAGTCCATTTAATTTTCCAATTCAATCTAACTGCCAAGTCCATGTAACCCCATGTAACCAGCCCATATAACCAGCCCATGTACAATTCAATCCCATATATACATATATAATCATTTTGGCTATCAAGCCCAATTCGTGGCTGTCCAAAAAAAAAAAAACCCAAACAATCAAACACCCAACCGTAGCCCATCAAGCCAATCCAATATAAAAGTCCAACCCACTATCAATGAGGGCCCAATCCATCAAACAAGCTTCCACTGCCATATATGTATATATATATATCTCATCACCATATGAAGGCCCAATCCGGCACCTACAACAGTCCACACAGCCGCCGCCGTCCATGGCTGCCTCACCAAAACTCAACCCCCTGTGGCAGCCGACGACCTCATCTTCATCAACACCACCATACACCCACAACCGGCCAGCCACAACAACCTCACTCACGGCTAAACCAAGAAAGTTCAGCCGTGAACACCCCACTCCAAAACCACCCACAACAGGCTGTCCAAACCGTGAGCTCCATTGTGATCACCATTATCCACCATCTTCAACAAACAACACCACCACTCACTGCCTTATCCCTTGCACAACAGCCCATAACTCCTCCTGCCATTCATGGAAGACCCACTATGAAGCCTAACCAACCGAGCTCCACCACTGGCCAACCCATCACCATCACTTTTCACGGCCACCATGAAGAGCCACAACGGTCCCCATCTTCTTCACCAAACGTCCACCACCTTCGGCCACCACCAACCAGCCGAAACTATGTACTAGACACCACCTAAACTTCTCTTCAAGTAATCACCATGAAAGCTCGTTGGAGCACCACCATGAAACCCCCAAACCATGAGCACTGTACAAGCCACCTTCATCACCTCTGAAACCAGTCGAAACTCGCCGGAACCACTGTCGAAGTTCAGCTCCACACCGTTGGTCTTCATCTCCTTCACCAAACCAAGCCACCCACAAGCAGAGCTGAGAAGAAACCCAGCCCAGCCGTGTCTTCATGGCAGACCCACCGTGCCGGAGTGTGGTCCTTTCCAACCACCATCAGCCGCCACTGATAAGGCCAACAAACAGCCCCTTCTCTCTCTTCTCTCGGTTCTCCTTCTCTTTTGTTTCTTCTTTCACTTTTCCCTTCTTTCTTCTTTTCTTCCCAGTTTTCTCTTCTCTTTATTTGTCTCAGCCGACCACTATTCTATATCTCATTTTTTTTTTCTTTTTCTATTCTAACACCCACCACATGTTGTCTGCATTATCCTCAGCCACACAAGTTATAAATATCTTATGTAAAAATATATAATACTCTCTCTCTATTTAGCATATATATATAATACATACATATTCATACATATATCCATATGTATGCACACTCTCCCAGCCGGCCACCTATGGGGCCTTCTTACTCTCATAATCAATTAAAATATGCACTACCCTTTTTACACTTCATTCTATAATATATATGTATATGAAAGTATTTATAATTAAATATAAATACACTCATTATACACATACATATATGTGCATATATATATCTTTCCTTCAACAATATATATATATTCTCACATAAATATATAGATATCTATATCTTCCATCTATATATATATATATATATAATTCCATTTATATATATATATATATATATATATATATTCGCACTTTCGAAGTCAATTTATTCGAAAAAGAAAATTAATCCGGTCCAAAAATAATCCGGAACCGGTCAAAATAACCCGGTCCTTACACAAGTAAACTCGAGTTCGACTTATTTGCTTAACAAACGAGCACAAGTTGTTAGTGAACAAATCGGTTCGTTTGCAGCCTTACGCGCACCCCCATCCCCACCAATCCCTTCCCATTTAACCTCCCACTCAAATTATTATTTTCTAATTTTTTCACTCAAATTTAAAAAATAATATCTAAGAATATAAATCAAATAAAAATTCTTCTAAAGTTTACACAATTATACCAAATTAAGCAAATAAACATTAACAATTTTCTAACAAAAAAAAGTAATTTGTATTTAACATAAGGTATAGTATTTTCGCATTATAAACTGGGAAGGGAGGGCAAGTTGACCTTCCTCCATCCCCGCCCCGCACTCAAATGGTTTTCATTATACAATCCGTCCTGCCCTAAAACCATTAAATGGATCTCTAAACCATGTTAAACAGGGCGAGACGATCTATTTTGCCATCCCTAGTGGATGGGACTTGGAGTGACCAAGTGCCATAACAACAGTGAAAAAATGGCAATAATGTGAACCCTTGTGACAACTACTTTAAGGGCCTTAATTCACAATCATACCTTGTCACGCCCCGGAACCCGGACTGCCGGGACTTCCCCGGACTGACCCGAATCCCGAGTGTGAACCCGTGAGATCGCCCTCACAACATAACCATCACCTGATCACGCAACCTCAATTTGCTATTATTTTCACGAAAATCGGGCATGACCCATTCTAAATAATCAGATCCTGGCATGTTATACCTGCTTTCAATTCAAATGGACACTTCTGGGCTCGTGTCCCCCCAGCATTTATATCTAACAACAAAAATGGACACTTCTGGGCACGTGTCCCCCCAGCATTTCTACAACATACATAATCATGATATCTAGACTAGTCATCAAGTAAACACAGGTATCATCATCCAAAATCATTCTAATCTGCAAAGCAACATTAAAGTCACAATGTCCATAAACAATATCTCAAAATAGAAATCTCTTTATACATGTCTAAGCGCATCATGTCCACATCTCGGACGCGCATAACACAAAATGTCAAAAATAAGAGATCTTTCTAACTCTAAGTCCAACTCACGATTGCACACCGCCAACCATCTCCTTGTCATGTCCTGAAAATGTTAGTGTAGGGGGATGAGCAATTTTCAACGGGCTCAAGGTAATACGTTGTGCAATCCGTCCAAATTCATATCTCATATCAACGCATAAACACAATCAACACGCACCGCTTAACTACGTGTCATGCTTCCTAGCATTCTAGTCCAAAGACCGAAACTTTCACTTCACATAGCATAGACATCAAGATGCATGACTACCACAAAATTTTCAATTTCATACATGCAATAATGCACAGTCTCATCATATCTATGACATATGACCAAATGGGATTTAAACACAAGTTTAACGGAATCATCATAAAACTCACATTTCTACTCATTTCTTTCAAATCGTGGCATATGCATCAAATGTAACTTGACAACCACATAATTTCAATCCATGCATAAAGCACATTCTCCATCATATAAGTGGCATATGACATTTCAAATCGGATAAATATCCACACGAGTCATGTAATTTCACATAAGTTACACATAAGACTCAACACACTCTCTCGGATTTGGTTCACACTCACACACACACACAAGATACGTACCGAAGTCCCATATCTCAAACTCTTGGTTATTTCGGGCTACTAACCCATCCGGTTACCACCCACTTGCGCAAGGTTGAGGTCTTTCAACCCCAAGGGGATATGTTCCCCCTCTATTTTCCATGAGCCACTTCCGAGACACACCCCACACTCACACAAAATATTTCACATTTTGCACCCACATTCACAAGTTAGATGCATTGCACCCATTGAATGTCCTAATACAATTCTAGTATGTCACACAAGAATCATAAGACACAAGAACAAGCTTATTTCCCAAAACTCGGTTTTTATCATTTTTCCCAAAATTCTACACATGCCATACATATACCATTTTGCATGTATAATATCAATTCAAGCATTTTAACACATAGACCACTCCTTTTAACACAAAAGAAACTCATTCATCTTCTTGCAAAACACAAATTTTAAACCAATGGTCCATATATGCATACCTACCAGATAAGGCATATTCAACAATTTATGCGATTTAAATCATACTTCAATTTAAATCAAAGATTATATTCCAAACTTCATTTAATCATAAATAACATAAGAACATATACTTTATGTCATTAACATGAAATTAAACTTGGAATGAAAAACACAACGCACACCCCCTACCTCAATTTGGAGTGAGAACTCCAAAAATCTCCAATTTCCGAGAAGGTTGAAATGACCACCACTCATTACTATGCCGGAATGGTGTCACACGTCATTGCGTATCCAAAGTCCAAGGTAGTCCATGAATCGATCCAACCCAATGTCAAAGCCGAGTCCAATTTAATTGATCCGAATTAAATTTCCAATTGGGTCAAGTAAAGCAATCCCAATTTAGCCCAACATTCCAATCCACCAAGGCCCAATTCAAAGTCCACTATGGCAGCCCAACCCATCATCAAGTCCATTCCAAGC
This sequence comes from Cornus controversa, assembly GCA_026545225.1. Lineage (NCBI taxonomy): Eukaryota > Viridiplantae > Streptophyta > Magnoliopsida > Cornales > Cornaceae > Cornus > Cornus controversa. Next base: position 13,012,289 of record CM048852.1, read on the forward strand.
TTAAACCAATTCCAACCCAATTTTTCCATTAAACCACCACTACTACTTCAATTGACCCATTAGTCAACTCATATCCAAACAAGCCACAACCCCTAACCTAAAGCCTCATACAATGAGTCCCAAATCAAATACAAGTCAGCCCAATTGTTTTAAACCAACTGCCCAAGTCCACCTCACCACAGCCGAACCCAATCTGCCACCAAAGCTACTGCCCATGAACAACCACCTCAAAGCATCACCATGAAGATCCTAGCCAAGCTTGGCTGAACCCAACACCAACTAAGCCATCATCTACTTGCAATCCCAACCCCATCATTCATCATGAATACCAAACACTGAGCCCAATTCACTATTTCAGCCCACTACCACATCACGGCTTGCACACCACCATACACACGACCGTGCACAGCCCACTGCCATGCTCCACGAGCTCAGCCAAACAACCTCCAAGACTCACAACGATTACCTTCCTCAACTGGCCAAGCCAGACAGGCCATCCCTGGCCACCATCAGCCAAGCCAAAGCTCCACAACAGGCTATCCAAACAGCCGTGAATCGCCCAAACTGAGCCCAACTCCGAAACTCTCCGACGGACTCTCCGAACCCACCAAAGCAGTCCCTTCGGCACCACCATGGTATCAACACCCTCACCCACGGTCGGCCTAAGAAAACCCAGCCATGAACCCAGCCAAGCACCATCGAGTTTGACCCAAAATCGAACCAACCACCGAAACCCGCCATCCACCTTCGGTCGCGCTGCCACAGACCAACCGTCCGAACATCACAGCCGAACCCTGCCGTGTCCAGCCACAACCACGCCGGAACAGCTACTGCCGAACGGGCCCACGAGCTGCCGGAGCGCCGTCGGTCTCCTCCACCGAACCAGCGAACCCAATCTGCAAACCCCAGCCGCAAAACCCGCTTCGCGAACGGCCCAGCTAGCTCCGACCACGGCTCACCGTGGGGTACACCTCCACTGCCGCGTCCTCGCCGTCGCAGCCAGCACCGGGATCGGCGGTTCTCTCTCCCGATCCCGGCCTCTCTCTCTCTCCGATCTCGGTTCCACTCTCTCTCTCCCCGACTTCTCCTTCTCTCTCTTCTTTTTCTTTTCTTTTCTTTTTCCCTTATTTTTCTCTTCTTTTTCCTTTTCTTCTTTTCCTTTTCTTTCTTCTCCTTTTCTTTCTTCTTTTCTTTTCTTTCTTTCCCTCAGCCGATTTCTTCTTTAGTTGACCACTTTTGGTCCACATATTTCCCCCACCATCTACATCCACATATTATTATTATATATATGTATATAACATATGCATAATACTATATGCTTCTAATACACATACACATACATAAATACATACACGTATTTATTATACACTTGCACTCCCATATATTTATAATCAAATATAAATATATCTAGAGGTATATTCATACCCCTTCCACTTATATATATATATATATATATACTCTCTCCATCTCTCTCTCTATATATATATATATATAATTCCACATATATATATATATATATACATATATATATATCCACCTTTGTTCCGAATTTAACTTATTCGAAAAAAAAATAAATAAATAAATAAATTCGGTCAAAATTCACCCGAACCGGTCAAAAATAATTAGGTCCTTACAACCTTCCCCCCTTCAAAAAATTTCGTCCTCGAAATTTGTGTACTCAATTCCATCTCTGAATTTCTGACTCACGGAAGCCGAGGTGACTCAGGTTACATGTCACCGCTCCAAATCTCAAGAGTCATTCCAAGAATTTTACAACCACGAAAGCTAATCATACATATGCAATACACAGGCATAAGCTCATCGCCATCCGCCTCACCAATTCCTACACAAACTCGGCTTGATTAAAACTTGATGAAATTCGTATATTCACCCCTCATTGGTACCACAATCCATACACCTCAGAATCACAATCCAAGAACACTCATTTACACTAATTCTTTGCAGATACCCTAAAATCGTTTCCACTCATCTCATGGAAACCATTACACTTGTGCTTTTTTTTTTTTTTTTCAAGAAAATTCCATCTTTCATATACAATTCAATGTATATACTCAAAACTCTCACCGATACTCATCAGTTTCTATTTCCATATACTCCTGACGTTGCTCTCTCAACACCCAGCTCATAACACCCAAGTCCAACGCGATCGGTGCATCTTAATTATTTTAAAACAGTGTAATCATGGAATGGTCTAGCTAATGTGAGTGAATAACTCCAAAACAGTCACAAGTTGCATAGACAATTCCTAATGATCTCTGAACCCCATGTACGGTTTAGTTTCACAATCCTCCGAAGCACTTGCTTCCTAAAGTCTATAGTCTCTACCTCAAGACTTGTCCAGTCCATCTCTATCTCTAGTCTAAGGCAACACCTCTGACTAATCATACCAATCACTCACAGTGATACTTCCCTATAATCCGGGATCATCAATACTCAAAGTCTTTCCATCATTGTCAAACATGACTTTCAACTTGGCATACCATTCCTGGGCTTAGTCTAATATCTTGGGCATCTTCACAACACAAGCCACGTCAATCCAGTGCACATCACAAGTGCACTCACCAGCAAGATACATAACCGTGTACTCGCCAATAAAAATCACATAAATAGTGTACTTGCCGTAGCAAGCCACATAATCCTGCCCAGTCTCATAGACCACAACCCGTTAAAATCCAATGCCAAGTCTAGGATCTTACATCCCACTGGTTTATAGTCTCGTTATTCAAGAGGAGAACCATTTCTCATTTCATCCTTCACTCCAAGAAACTAGTTGATAGTTAAAAGGAAGTTCTCTCATATTAGCACTTCACTTTAGATAACCCTTACCAATGAAAGTTCGAGGTCACCTACAGTAACCAAATAGCAACCATACCGTGGCCGCAGCCCACTGCATCTACACGTCCACCTCTCCCCTTCACGGTAAGAAATTATCCTCACTTCAGATACCATATGTCAGGATCCTCATCCATTATCAACTTATCCTTCTCTTAACACCATATCCACACTTTAATCCAACTGCGTCAATCATGCGCATATCCCAGTACACCACTAAGGTCAAGGCACATAAGGAGTGCACTTGTCAAAACAAATCTTCCAGTCCTGTCCATTTTTGTGGACTACATTTCCATTGGCATTTAGTGCCAAGATTAGGGTTTTACATGCCCTTAACTTCACAACCTCATTTCTCAAATAATGAATCCGATTTACTCATCCATTAATCCTAACGGACGCTTCCGACTTCTCGGGTATTTATCCATTCCTTTCCAGCATCTCTTTTGAGACCCCAAGATCCTGACTGCTTCGTCTAGGACCCTACAAATCCTTCCATGCATCACTATTGCATTAATTAGCATCTAGGCATTTCGTTGCATCGCCGATGCATTGTCAAAGTCATCACATGTCCGCTGACTCCAAGAATTAGGTCAATTCCGAGTCCTCACCCGACTATCTCAATAACACTTCTTAGACATACCCTGTCTAGAATCCCGGTATCCCAATACCACCAATATCCTTAGTCAATTTACTGACCTCTAGTCCTCAATACTCATGTAAGAGTGCAACGCAAATCTGGACCACCAAACTCTCAGTTTGAAAATTTTTGAGGCAAATCATGCCCTTCTTCATCAACACTAGACTCCTACATTCAAGGTCTATCACAAGATGTCTATTTCAACATCATAATCCACTCAGTTTCAAACCTCTACCCAGGTTTTACCAATCCTCAAAACTGGAACTTCTAGGTGACTACATGTCACTACTAGCCATGCAACGCAAAATGAAACACTAAAGTGCAATGCTCAGTTACATGAATCGTATATATACCACATAGCATATAACACACAACATGCTAATCAAATAAACACATACCATGCATGATATGACATACGATGCATAAATCAAAACCCTAGCCCTCGGGCTAATACCAGGAAAATACCCCTTACCCTACATGGTCGTGGTACCTCCTCTGCTTGAGCAAGCGTGTAAAACACGGCCCAGTCCCCCTAGTATACACACATACTAGAACACAACATCTAGAGTGGTTCAAACCAACCTACTCTCATCCTCTGTACCCATTGGTAAACACCTACCAATCTATCCACATCTATAGTCTCAGGTAGCAACCTTGACTATCAATACTAATCACTTTCAGTGACATATCCCTACTATAGGGATCTTTTATCCATCGTCGTCTGGACGAAACAACTTAACATCCACAAGAGCCGGCGTATTGTAAGAGAAACGCTAATCCAAGAAAAATGTCTGGCCAGGCCACTTTTCCCAGTTAGCCCAACTCCGGCAATATGCCTTCCTTGTATCCTCTTTCAATCTCAATTGCCATCCTCGGCAATACACTTACCAATAACACATCATAAGCCCCTAAGTACCTCTAAGGACTTAAACACTCGCAATATCCCTTGCGGTATCTATTCGTTACTCACTAACAAGGCTTAATCACTAAGTTAAAATCAAAACTCAGCCAACTCTGGGAGTTATTACCAATCGAAACCAGTTTCACACACCAACACTCTGATCTTTCATTAGGATTGCTCAAACCGAGCAAGTCATTCCACTATCATCCATAGGTAATCAAACCTATCATTTAGACAACTATCAACCATTGCCTATCTCCAAACCATCACATGATTTGACCATCCTTCCTTAGGTATTCGAACCTATGACTTTGATACCATAGGTTTTCAAACCAAATGCCTTAACAGCAATCCAGACATCCTCAACCCTTACCTGTCGCCCCTAGGTATTCCAACCTAGTGCTCTGATAGATATCATTCTGGTATCAGGTACAAAATCCAACCTTCTCAACCACACACACAATATGTCCATTCCCCGTCGTCCCTAGGTATTCCAACCTAGAGCTCTGATACCATTCTGTCACGCCCCGGAACCCGGACTGCCGGGACTTCCCCGGACTGACCCGAATCCCGAGTGTGAACCCGTGATATCGCCCTCACAACATAACCATCACCTGATCACGCAACCTCAATTTGCTATTATTTTCACGAAAATCGGGCATGACCCATTCTAAATAATCAGATCCTGGCATGTTATACCTGCTTTCAATTCAAATGGACACTTCTGGGCTCGTGTCCCCCCAGCATTTATATCTAACAACAAAAATGGACACTTCTGGGCACGTGTCCCCCCAGCATTTCTACAACATACATAATCATGATATCTAGACTAGTCATCAAGTAAACACAGGTATCATCATCCAAAATCATTCTAATCTGCAAAGCAACATTAAAGTCACAATGTCCATAAACAATATCTCAAAATAGAAATCTCTTTATACATGTCTAAGCGCATCATGTCCACATCTCGGACGCGCATAACACAAAATGTCAAAAATAAGAGATCTTTCTAACTCTAAGTCCAACTCACGATTGCACACCGCCAACCATCTCCTTGTCATGTCCTGAAAATGTTAGTGTAGGGGGATGAGCAATTTTCAACGGGCTCAAGGTAATACGTTGTGCAATCCGTCCAAATTCATATCTCATATCAACGCATAAACACAATCAACACGCACCGCTTAACTACGTGTCATGCTTCCTAGCATTCTAGTCCAAAGACCGAAACTTTCACTTCACATAGCATAGACATCAAGATGCATGACTACCACAAAATTTTCAATTTCATACATGCAATAATGCACAGTCTCATCATATCTATGACATATGACCAAATGGGATTTAAACACAAGTTTAACGGAATCATCATAAAACTCACATTTCTACTCATTTCTTTCAAATCGTGGCATATGCATCAAATGTAACTTGACAACCACATAATTTCAATCCATGCATAAAGCACATTCTCCATCATATAAGTGGCATATGACATTTCAAATCGGATAAATATCCACACGAGTCATGTAATTTCACATAAGTTACACATAAGACTCAACACACTCTCTCGGATTTGGTTCACACTCACACACACACACAAGATACGTACCGAAGTCCCATATCTCAAACTCTTGGTTATTTCGGGCTACTAACCCATCCGGTTACCACCCACTTGCGCAAGGTTGAGGTCTTTCAACCCCAAGGGGATATGTTCCCCCTCTATTTTCCATGAGCCACTTCCGAGACACACCCCACACTCACACAAAATATTTCACATTTTGCACCCACATTCACAAGTTAGATGCATTGCACCCATTGAATGTCCTAATACAATTCTAGTATGTCACACAAGAATCATAAGACACAAGAACAAGCTTATTTCCCAAAACTCGGTTTTCATCATTTTTCCCAAAATTCTACACATGCCATACATATACCATTTTGCATGTATAATATCAATTCAAGCATTTTAACACATAGACCACTCCTTTTAACACAAAAGAAACTCATTCATCTTCTTGCAAAACACAAATTTTAAACCAATGGTCCATATATGCATACCTACCAGATAAGGCATATTCAACAATTTATGCGATTTAAATCATACTTCAATTTAAATCAAAGATTATATTCCAAACTTCATTTAATCATAAATAACATAAGAACATATACTTTATGTCATTAACATGAAATTAAACTTGGAATGAAAAACACAACGCACACCCCCTACCTCAATTTGGAGTGAGAACTCCAAAAATCTCCAATTTCCGAGAAGGTTGAAATGACCACCACTCATTACTATGCCGGAATGGTGTCACACGTCATTGCGTATCCAAAGTCCAAGGTAGTCCATGAATCGATCCAACCCAATGTCAAAGCCGAGTCCAATTTAATTGATCCGAATTAAATTTCCAATTGGGTCAAGTAAAGCAATCCCAATTTAGCCCAACATTCCAATCCACCAAGGCCCAATTCAAAGTCCACTATGGCAGCCCAACCCATCATCAAGTCCATTCCAAGCTTAAACCAATTCCAACCCAATTTTTCCATTAAACCACCACTACTACTTCAATTGACCCATTAGTCAACTCATATCCAAACAAGCCACAACCCCTAACCTAAAGCCTCATACAATGAGTCCCAAATCAAATACAAGTCAGCCCAATTGTTTTAAACCAACTGCCCAAGTCCACCTCACCACAGCCGAACCCAATCTGCCACCAAAGCTACTGCCCATGAACAACCACCTCAAAGCATCACCATGAAGATCCTAGCCAAGCTTGGCTGAACCCAACACCAACTAAGCCATCATCTACTTGCAATCCCAACCCCATCATTCATCATGAATACCAAACACTGAGCCCAATTCACTATTTCAGCCCACTACCACATCACGGCTTGCACACCACCATACACACGACCGTGCACAGCCCACTGCCATGCTCCACGAGCTCAGCCAAACAACCTCCAAGACTCACAACGATTACCTTCCTCAACTGGCCAAGCCAGACAGGCCATCCCTGGCCACCATCAGCCAAGCCAAAGCTCCACAACAGGCTATCCAAACAGCCGTGAATCGCCCAAACTGAGCCCAACTCCGAAACTCTCCGACGGACTCTCCGAACCCACCAAAGCAGTCCCTTCGGCACCACCATGGTATCAACACCCTCACCCACGGTCGGCCTAAGAAAACCCAGCCATGAACCCAGCCAAGCACCATCGAGTTTGACCCAAAATCGAACCAACCACCGAAACCCGCCATCCACCTTCGGTCGCGCTGCCACAGACCAACCGTCCGAACATCACAGCCGAACCCTGCCGTGTCCAGCCACAACCACGCCGGAACAGCTACTGCCGAACGGGCCCACGAGCTGCCGGAGCGCCGTCGGTCTCCTCCACCGAACCAGCGAACCCAATCTGCAAACCCCAGCCGCAAAACCCGCTTCGCGAACGGCCCAGCTAGCTCCGACCACGGCTCACCGTGGGGTACACCTCCACTGCCGCGTCCTCGCCGTCGCAGCCAGCACCGGGATCGGCGGTTCTCTCTCCCGATCCCGGCCTCTCTCTCTCTCCGATCTCGGTTCCACTCTCTCTCTCCCCGACTTCTCCTTCTCTCTCTTCTTTTTCTTTTCTTTTCTTTTTCCCTTATTTTTCTCTTCTTTTTCCTTTTCTTCTTTTCCTTTTCTTTCTTCTCCTTTTCTTTCTTCTTTTCTTTTCTTTCTTTCCCTCAGCCGATTTCTTCTTTAGTTGACCACTTTTGGTCCACATATTTCCCCCACCATCTACATCCACATATTATTATTATATATATGTATATAACATATGCATAATACTATATGCTTCTAATACACATACACATACATAAATACATACACGTATTTATTATACACTTGCACTCCCATATATTTATAATCAAATATAAATATATCTAGAGGTATATTCATACCCCTTCCACTTATATATATATATATATATATACTCTCTCCATCTCTCTCTCTATATATATATATATATAATTCCACATATATATATATATATACATATATATATATCCACCTTTGTTCCGAATTTAACTTATTCGAAAAAAAAATAAATAAATAAATAAATTCGGTCAAAATTCACCCGAACCGGTCAAAAATAATTAGGTCCTTACAACCTTCCCCCCTTCAAAAAATTTCGTCCTCGAAATTTGTGTACTCAATTCCATCTCTGAATTTCTGACTCACGGAAGCCGAGGTGACTCAGGTTACATGTCACCGCTCCAAATCTCAAGAGTCATTCCAAGAATTTTACAACCACGAAAGCTAATCATACATATGCAATACACAGGCATAAGCTCATCGCCATCCGCCTCACCAATTCCTACACAAACTCGGCTTGATTAAAACTTGATGAAATTCGTATATTCACCCCTCATTGGTACCACAATCCATACACCTCAGAATCACAATCCAAGAACACTCATTTACACTAATTCTTTGCAGATACCCTAAAATCGTTTCCACTCATCTCATGGAAACCATTACACTTGTGCTTTTTTTTTTTTTTTTCAAGAAAATTCCATCTTTCATATACAATTCAATGTATATACTCAAAACTCTCACCGATACTCATCAGTTTCTATTTCCATATACTCCTGACGTTGCTCTCTCAACACCCAGCTCATAACACCCAAGTCCAACGCGATCGGTGCATCTTAATTATTTTAAAACAGTGTAATCATGGAATGGTCTAGCTAATGTGAGTGAATAACTCCAAAACAGTCACAAGTTGCATAGACAATTCCTAATGATCTCTGAACCCCATGTACGGTTTAGTTTCACAATCCTCCGAAGCACTTGCTTCCTAAAGTCTATAGTCTCTACCTCAAGACTTGTCCAGTCCATCTCTATCTCTAGTCTAAGGCAACACCTCTGACTAATCATACCAATCACTCACAGTGATACTTCCCTATAATCCGGGATCATCAATACTCAAAGTCTTTCCATCATTGTCAAACATGACTTTCAACTTGGCATACCATTCCTGGGCTTAGTCTAATATCTTGGGCATCTTCACAACACAAGCCACGTCAATCCAGTGCACATCACAAGTGCACTCACCAGCAAGATACATAACCGTGTACTCGCCAATAAAAATCACATAAATAGTGTACTTGCCGTAGCAAGCCACATAATCCTGCCCAGTCTCATAGACCACAACCCGTTAAAATCCAATGCCAAGTCTAGGATCTTACATCCCACTGGTTTATAGTCTCGTTATTCAAGAGGAGAACCATTTCTCATTTCATCCTTCACTCCAAGAAACTAGTTGATAGTTAAAAGGAAGTTCTCTCATATTAGCACTTCACTTTAGATAACCCTTACCAATGAAAGTTCGAGGTCACCTACAGTAACCAAATAGCAACCATACCGTGGCCGCAGCCCACTGCATCTACACGTCCACCTCTCCCCTTCACGGTAAGAAATTATCCTCACTTCAGATACCATATGTCAGGATCCTCATCCATTATCAACTTATCCTTCTCTTAACACCATATCCACACTTTAATCCAACTGCGTCAATCATGCGCATATCCCAGTACACCACTAAGGTCAAGGCACATAAGGAGTGCACTTGTCAAAACAAATCTTCCAGTCCTGTCCATTTTTGTGGACTACATTTCCATTGGCATTTAGTGCCAAGATTAGGGTTTTACATGCCCTTAACTTCACAACCTCATTTCTCAAATAATGAATCCGATTTACTCATCCATTAATCCTAACGGACGCTTCCGACTTCTCGGGTATTTATCCATTCCTTTCCAGCATCTCTTTTGAGACCCCAAGATCCTGACTGCTTCGTCTAGGACCCTACAAATCCTTCCATGCATCACTATTGCATTAATTAGCATCTAGGCATTTCGTTGCATCGCCGATGCATTGTCAAAGTCATCACATGTCCGCTGACTCCAAGAATTAGGTCAATTCCGAGTCCTCACCCGACTATCTCAATAACACTTCTTAGACATACCCTGTCTAGAATCCCGGTATCCCAATACCACCAATATCCTTAGTCAATTTACTGACCTCTAGTCCTCAATACTCATGTAAGAGTGCAACGCAAATCTGGACCACCAAACTCTCAGTTTGAAAATTTTTGAGGCAAATCATGCCCTTCTTCATCAACACTAGACTCCTACATTCAAGGTCTATCACAAGATGTCTATTTCAACATCATAATCCACTCAGTTTCAAACCTCTACCCAGGTTTTACCAATCCTCAAAACTGGAACTTCTAGGTGACTACATGTCACTACTAGCCATGCAACGCAAAATGAAACACTAAAGTGCAATGCTCAGTTACATGAATCGTATATATACCACATAGCATATAACACACAACATGCTAATCAAATAAACACATACCATGCATGATATGACATACGATGCATAAATCAAAACCCTAGCCCTCGGGCTAATACCAGGAAAATACCCCTTACCCTACATGGTCGTGGTACCTCCTCTGCTTGAGCAAGCGTGTAAAACACGGCCCAGTCCCCCTAGTATACACACATACTAGAACACAACATCTAGAGTGGTTCAAACCAACCTACTCTCATCCTCTGTACCCATTGGTAAACACCTACCAATCTATCCACATCTATAGTCTCAGGTAGCAACCTTGACTATCAATACTAATCACTTTCAGTGACATATCCCTACTATAGGGATCTTTTATCCATCGTCGTCTGGACGAAACAACTTAACATCCACAAGAGCCGGCGTATTGTAAGAGAAACGCTAATCCAAGAAAAATGTCTGGCCAGGCCACTTTTCCCAGTTAGCCCAACTCCGGCAATATGCCTTCCTTGTATCCTCTTTCAATCTCAATTGCCATCCTCGGCAATACACTTACCAATAACACATCATAAGCCCCTAAGTACCTCTAAGGACTTAAACACTCGCAATATCCCTTGCGGTATCTATTCGTTACTCACTAACAAGGCTTAATCACTAAGTTAAAATCAAAACTCAGCCAACTCTGGGAGTTATTACCAATCGAAACCAGTTTCACACACCAACACTCTGATCTTTCATTAGGATTGCTCAAACCGAGCAAGTCATTCCACTATCATCCATAGGTAATCAAACCTATCATTTAGACAACTATCAACCATTGCCTATCTCCAAACCATCACATGATTTGACCATCCTTCCTTAGGTATTCGAACCTATGACTTTGATACCATAGGTTTTCAAACCAAATGCCTTAACAGCAATCCAGACATCCTCAACCCTTACCTGTCGCCCCTAGGTATTCCAACCTAGTGCTCTGATAGATATCATTCTGGTATCAGGTACAAAATCCAACCTTCTCAACCACACACACAATATGTCCATTCCCCGTCGTCCCTAGGTATTCCAACCTAGAGCTCTGATACCATTCTGTCACGCCCCGGAACCCGGACTGCCGGGACTTCCCCGGACTGACCCGAATCCCGAGTGTGAACCCGTGATATCGCCCTCACAACATAACCATCACCTGATCACGCAACCTCAATTTGCTATTATTTTCACGAAAATCGGGCATGACCCATTCTAAATAATCAGATCCTGGCATGTTATACCTGCTTTCAATTCAAATGGACACTTCTGGGCTCGTGTCCCCCCAGCATTTATATCTAACAACAAAAATGGACACTTCTGGGCACGTGTCCCCCCAGCATTTCTACAACATACATAATCATGATATCTAGACTAGTCATCAAGTAAACACAGGTATCATCATCCAAAATCATTCTAATCTGCAAAGCAACATTAAAGTCACAATGTCCATAAACAATATCTCAAAATAGAAATCTCTTTATACATGTCTAAGCGCATCATGTCCACATCTCGGACGCGCATAACACAAAATGTCAAAAATAAGAGATCTTTCTAACTCTAAGTCCAACTCACGATTGCACACCGCCAACCATCTCCTTGTCATGTCCTGAAAATGTTAGTGTAGGGGGATGAGCAATTTTCAACGGGCTCAAGGTAATACGTTGTGCAATCCGTCCAAATTCATATCTCATATCAACGCATAAACACAATCAACACGCACCGCTTAACTACGTGTCATGCTTCCTAGCATTCTAGTCCAAAGACCGAAACTTTCACTTCACATAGCATAGACATCAAGATGCATGACTACCACAAAATTTTCAATTTCATACATGCAATAATGCACAGTCTCATCATATCTATGACATATGACCAAATGGGATTTAAACACAAGTTTAACGGAATCATCATAAAACTCACATTTCTACTCATTTCTTTCAAATCGTGGCATATGCATCAAATGTAACTTGACAACCACATAATTTCAATCCATGCATAAAGCACATTCTCCATCATATAAGTGGCATATGACATTTCAAATCGGATAAATATCCACACGAGTCATGTAATTTCACATAAGTTACACATAAGACTCAACACACTCTCTCGGATTTGGTTCACACTCACACACACACACAAGATACGTACCGAAGTCCCATATCTCAAACTCTTGGTTATTTCGGGCTACTAACCCATCCGGTTACCACCCACTTGCGCAAGGTTGAGGTCTTTCAACCCCAAGGGGATATGTTCCCCCTCTATTTTCCATGAGCCACTTCCGAGACACACCCCACACTCACACAAAATATTTCACATTTTGCACCCACATTCACAAGTTAGATGCATTGCACCCATTGAATGTCCTAATACAATTCTAGTATGTCACACAAGAATCATAAGACACAAGAACAAGCTTATTTCCCAAAACTCGGTTTTCATCATTTTTCCCAAAATTCTACACATGCCATACATATACCATTTTGCATGTATAATATCAATTCAAGCATTTTAACACATAGACCACTCCTTTTAACACAAAAGAAACTCATTCATCTTCTTGCAAAACACAAATTTTAAACCAATGGTCCATATATGCATACCTACCAGATAAGGCATATTCAACAATTTATGCGATTTAAATCATACTTCAATTTAAATCAAAGATTATATTCCAAACTTCATTTAATCATAAATAACATAAGAACATATACTTTATGTCATTAACATGAAATTAAACTTGGAATGAAAAACACAACGCACACCCCCTACCTCAATTTGGAGTGAGAACTCCAAAAATCTCCAATTTCCGAGAAGGTTGAAATGACCACCACTCATTACTATGCCGGAATGGTGTCACACGTCATTGCGTATCCAAAGTCCAAGGTAGTCCATGAATCGATCCAACCCAATGTCAAAGCCGAGTCCAATTTAATTGATCCGAATTAAATTTCCAATTGGGTCAAGTAAAGCAATCCCAATTTAGCCCAACATTCCAATCCACCAAGGCCCAATTCAAAGTCCACTATGGCAGCCCAACCCATCATCAAGTCCATTCCAAGCTTAAACCAATTCCAACCCAATTTTTCCATTAAACCACCACTACTACTTCAATTGACCCATTAGTCAACTCATATCCAAACAAGCCACAACCCCTAACCTAAAGCCTCATACAATGAGTCCCAAATCAAATACAAGTCAGCCCAATTGTTTTAAACCAACTGCCCAAGTCCACCTCACCACAGCCGAACCCAATCTGCCACCAAAGCTACTGCCCATGAACAACCACCTCAAAGCATCACCATGAAGATCCTAGCCAAGCTTGGCTGAACCCAACACCAACTAAGCCATCATCTACTTGCAATCCCAACCCCATCATTCATCATGAATACCAAACACTGAGCCCAATTCACTATTTCAGCCCACTACCACATCACGGCTTGCACACCACCATACACACGACCGTGCACAGCCCACTGCCATGCTCCACGAGCTCAGCCAAACAACCTCCAAGACTCACAACGATTACCTTCCTCAACTGGCCAAGCCAGACAGGCCATCCCTGGCCACCATCAGCCAAGCCAAAGCTCCACAACAGGCTATCCAAACAGCCGTGAATCGCCCAAACTGAGCCCAACTCCGAAACTCTCCGACGGACTCTCCGAACCCACCAAAGCAGTCCCTTCGGCACCACCATGGTATCAACACCCTCACCCACGGTCGGCCTAAGAAAACCCAGCCATGAACCCAGCCAAGCACCATCGAGTTTGACCCAAAATCGAACCAACCACCGAAACCCGCCATCCACCTTCGGTCGCGCTGCCACAGACCAACCGTCCGAACATCACAGCCGAACCCTGCCGTGTCCAGCCACAACCACGCCGGAACAGCTACTGCCGAACGGGCCCACGAGCTGCCGGAGCGCCGTCGGTCTCCTCCACCGAACCAGCGAACCCAATCTGCAAACCCCAGCCGCAAAACCCGCTTCGCGAACGGCCCAGCTAGCTCCGACCACGGCTCACCGTGGGGTACACCTCCACTGCCGCGTCCTCGCCGTCGCAGCCAGCACCGGGATCGGCGGTTCTCTCTCCCGATCCCGGCCTCTCTCTCTCTCCGATCTCGGTTCCACTCTCTCTCTCCCCGACTTCTCCTTCTCTCTCTTCTTTTTCTTTTCTTTTCTTTTTCCCTTATTTTTCTCTTCTTTTTCCTTTTCTTCTTTTCCTTTTCTTTCTTCTCCTTTTCTTTCTTCTTTTCTTTTCTTTCTTTCCCTCAGCCGATTTCTTCTTTAGTTGACCACTTTTGGTCCACATATTTCCCCCACCATCTACATCCACATATTATTATTATATATATGTATATAACATATGCATAATACTATATGCTTCTAATACACATACACATACATAAATACATACACGTATTTATTATACACTTGCACTCCCATATATTTATAATCAAATATAAATATATCTAGAGGTATATTCATACCCCTTCCACTTATATATATATATATATATATATACTCTCTCCATCTCTCTCTCTATATATATATATATATAATTCCACATATATATATATATATATACATATATATATATCCACCTTTGTTCCGAATTTAACTTATTCGAAAAAAAAATAAATAAATAAATAAATTCGGTCAAAATTCACCCGAACCGGTCAAAAATAATTAGGTCCTTACAACCTTCCCCCCTTCAAAAAATTTCGTCCTCGAAATTTGTGTACTCAATTCCATCTCTGAATTTCTGACTCACGGAAGCCGAGGTGACTCAGGTTACATGTCACCGCTCCAAATCTCAAGAGTCATTCCAAGAATTTTACAACCACGAAAGCTAATCATACATATGCAATACACAGGCATAAGCTCATCGCCATCCGCCTCACCAATTCCTACACAAACTCGGCTTGATTAAAACTTGATGAAATTCGTATATTCACCCCTCATTGGTACCACAATCCATACACCTCAGAATCACAATCCAAGAACACTCATTTACACTAATTCTTTGCAGATACCCTAAAATCGTTTCCACTCATCTCATGGAAACCATTACACTTGTGCTTTTTTTTTTTTTTTTCAAGAAAATTCCATCTTTCATATACAATTCAATGTATATACTCAAAACTCTCACCGATACTCATCAGTTTCTATTTCCATATACTCCTGACGTTGCTCTCTCAACACCCAGCTCATAACACCCAAGTCCAACGCGATCGGTGCATCTTAATTATTTTAAAACAGTGTAATCATGGAATGGTCTAGCTAATGTGAGTGAATAACTCCAAAACAGTCACAAGTTGCATAGACAATTCCTAATGATCTCTGAACCCCATGTACGGTTTAGTTTCACAATCCTCCGAAGCACTTGCTTCCTAAAGTCTATAGTCTCTACCTCAAGACTTGTCCAGTCCATCTCTATCTCTAGTCTAAGGCAACACCTCTGACTAATCATACCAATCACTCACAGTGATACTTCCCTATAATCCGGGATCATCAATACTCAAAGTCTTTCCATCATTGTCAAACATGACTTTCAACTTGGCATACCATTCCTGGGCTTAGTCTAATATCTTGGGCATCTTCACAACACAAGCCACGTCAATCCAGTGCACATCACAAGTGCACTCACCAGCAAGATACATAACCGTGTACTCGCCAATAAAAATCACATAAATAGTGTACTTGCCGTAGCAAGCCACATAATCCTGCCCAGTCTCATAGACCACAACCCGTTAAAATCCAATGCCAAGTCTAGGATCTTACATCCCACTGGTTTATAGTCTCGTTATTCAAGAGGAGAACCATTTCTCATTTCATCCTTCACTCCAAGAAACTAGTTGATAGTTAAAAGGAAGTTCTCTCATATTAGCACTTCACTTTAGATAACCCTTACCAATGAAAGTTCGAGGTCACCTACAGTAACCAAATAGCAACCATACCGTGGCCGCAGCCCACTGCATCTACACGTCCACCTCTCCCCTTCACGGTAAGAAATTATCCTCACTTCAGATACCATATGTCAGGATCCTCATCCATTATCAACTTATCCTTCTCTTAACACCATATCCACACTTTAATCCAACTGCGTCAATCATGCGCATATCCCAGTACACCACTAAGGTCAAGGCACATAAGGAGTGCACTTGTCAAAACAAATCTTCCAGTCCTGTCCATTTTTGTGGACTACATTTCCATTGGCATTTAGTGCCAAGATTAGGGTTTTACATGCCCTTAACTTCACAACCTCATTTCTCAAATAATGAATCCGATTTACTCATCCATTAATCCTAACGGACGCTTCCGACTTCTCGGGTATTTATCCATTCCTTTCCAGCATCTCTTTTGAGACCCCAAGATCCTGACTGCTTCGTCTAGGACCCTACAAATCCTTCCATGCATCACTATTGCATTAATTAGCATCTAGGCATTTCGTTGCATCGCCGATGCATTGTCAAAGTCATCACATGTCCGCTGACTCCAAGAATTAGGTCAATTCCGAGTCCTCACCCGACTATCTCAATAACACTTCTTAGACATACCCTGTCTAGAATCCCGGTATCCCAATACCACCAATATCCTTAGTCAATTTACTGACCTCTAGTCCTCAATACTCATGTAAGAGTGCAACGCAAATCTGGACCACCAAACTCTCAGTTTGAAAATTTTTGAGGCAAATCATGCCCTTCTTCATCAACACTAGACTCCTACATTCAAGGTCTATCACAAGATGTCTATTTCAACATCATAATCCACTCAGTTTCAAACCTCTACCCAGGTTTTACCAATCCTCAAAACTGGAACTTCTAGGTGACTACATGTCACTACTAGCCATGCAACGCAAAATGAAACACTAAAGTGCAATGCTCAGTTACATGAATCGTATATATACCACATAGCATATAACACACAACATGCTAATCAAATAAACACATACCATGCATGATATGACATACGATGCATAAATCAAAACCCTAGCCCTCGGGCTAATACCAGGAAAATACCCCTTACCCTACATGGTCGTGGTACCTCCTCTGCTTGAGCAAGCGTGTAAAACACGGCCCAGTCCCCCTAGTATACACACATACTAGAACACAACATCTAGAGTGGTTCAAACCAACCTACTCTCATCCTCTGTACCCATTGGTAAACACCTACCAATCTATCCACATCTATAGTCTCAGGTAGCAACCTTGACTATCAATACTAATCACTTTCAGTGACATATCCCTACTATAGGGATCTTTTATCCATCGTCGTCTGGACGAAACAACTTAACATCCACAAGAGCCGGCGTATTGTAAGAGAAACGCTAATCCAAGAAAAATGTCTGGCCAGGCCACTTTTCCCAGTTAGCCCAACTCCGGCAATATGCCTTCCTTGTATCCTCTTTCAATCTCAATTGCCATCCTCGGCAATACACTTACCAATAACACATCATAAGCCCCTAAGTACCTCTAAGGACTTAAACACTCGCAATATCCCTTGCGGTATCTATTCGTTACTCACTAACAAGGCTTAATCACTAAGTTAAAATCAAAACTCAGCCAACTCTGGGAGTTATTACCAATCGAAACCAGTTTCACACACCAACACTCTGATCTTTCATTAGGATTGCTCAAACCGAGCAAGTCATTCCACTATCATCCATAGGTAATCAAACCTATCATTTAGACAACTATCAACCATTGCCTATCTCCAAACCATCACATGATTTGACCATCCTTCCTTAGGTATTCGAACCTATGACTTTGATACCATAGGTTTTCAAACCAAATGCCTTAACAGCAATCCAGACATCCTCAACCCTTACCTGTCGCCCCTAGGTATTCCAACCTAGTGCTCTGATAGATATCATTCTGGTATCAGGTACAAAATCCAACCTTCTCAACCACACACACAATATGTCCATTCCCCGTCGTCCCTAGGTATTCCAACCTAGAGCTCTGATACCATTCTGTCACGCCCCGGAACCCGGACTGCCGGGACTTCCCCGGACTGACCCGAATCCCGAGTGTGAACCCGTGATATCGCCCTCACAACATAACCATCACCTGATCACGCAACCTCAATTTGCTATTATTTTCACGAAAATCGGGCATGACCCATTCTAAATAATCAGATCCTGGCATGTTATACCTGCTTTCAATTCAAATGGACACTTCTGGGCTCGTGTCCCCCCAGCATTTATATCTAACAACAAAAATGGACACTTCTGGGCACGTGTCCCCCCAGCATTTCTACAACATACATAATCATGATATCTAGACTAGTCATCAAGTAAACACAGGTATCATCATCCAAAATCATTCTAATCTGCAAAGCAACATTAAAGTCACAATGTCCATAAACAATATCTCAAAATAGAAATCTCTTTATACATGTCTAAGCGCATCATGTCCACATCTCGGACGCGCATAACACAAAATGTCAAAAATAAGAGATCTTTCTAACTCTAAGTCCAACTCACGATTGCACACCGCCAACCATCTCCTTGTCATGTCCTGAAAATGTTAGTGTAGGGGGATGAGCAATTTTCAACGGGCTCAAGGTAATACGTTGTGCAATCCGTCCAAATTCATATCTCATATCAACGCATAAACACAATCAACACGCACCGCTTAACTACGTGTCATGCTTCCTAGCATTCTAGTCCAAAGACCGAAACTTTCACTTCACATAGCATAGACATCAAGATGCATGACTACCACAAAATTTTCAATTTCATACATGCAATAATGCACAGTCTCATCATATCTATGACATATGACCAAATGGGATTTAAACACAAGTTTAACGGAATCATCATAAAACTCACATTTCTACTCATTTCTTTCAAATCGTGGCATATGCATCAAATGTAACTTGACAACCACATAATTTCAATCCATGCATAAAGCACATTCTCCATCATATAAGTGGCATATGACATTTCAAATCGGATAAATATCCACACGAGTCATGTAATTTCACATAAGTTACACATAAGACTCAACACACTCTCTCGGATTTGGTTCACACTCACACACACACACAAGATACGTACCGAAGTCCCATATCTCAAACTCTTGGTTATTTCGGGCTACTAACCCATCCGGTTACCACCCACTTGCGCAAGGTTGAGGTCTTTCAACCCCAAGGGGATATGTTCCCCCTCTATTTTCCATGAGCCACTTCCGAGACACACCCCACACTCACACAAAATATTTCACATTTTGCACCCACATTCACAAGTTAGATGCATTGCACCCATTGAATGTCCTAATACAATTCTAGTATGTCACACAAGAATCATAAGACACAAGAACAAGCTTATTTCCCAAAACTCGGTTTTCATCATTTTTCCCAAAATTCTACACATGCCATACATATACCATTTTGCATGTATAATATCAATTCAAGCATTTTAACACATAGACCACTCCTTTTAACACAAAAGAAACTCATTCATCTTCTTGCAAAACACAAATTTTAAACCAATGGTCCATATATGCATACCTACCAGATAAGGCATATTCAACAATTTATGCGATTTAAATCATACTTCAATTTAAATCAAAGATTATATTCCAAACTTCATTTAATCATAAATAACATAAGAACATATACTTTATGTCATTAACATGAAATTAAACTTGGAATGAAAAACACAACGCACACCCCCTACCTCAATTTGGAGTGAGAACTCCAAAAATCTCCAATTTCCGAGAAGGTTGAAATGACCACCACTCATTACTATGCCGGAATGGTGTCACACGTCATTGCGTATCCAAAGTCCAAGGTAGTCCATGAATCGATCCAACCCAATGTCAAAGCCGAGTCCAATTTAATTGATCCGAATTAAATTTCCAATTGGGTCAAGTAAAGCAATCCCAATTTAGCCCAACATTCCAATCCACCAAGGCCCAATTCAAAGTCCACTATGGCAGCCCAACCCATCATCAAGTCCATTCCAAGCTTAAACCAATTCCAACCCAATTTTTCCATTAAACCACCACTACTACTTCAATTGACCCATTAGTCAACTCATATCCAAACAAGCCACAACCCCTAACCTAAAGCCTCATACAATGAGTCCCAAATCAAATACAAGTCAGCCCAATTGTTTTAAACCAACTGCCCAAGTCCACCTCACCACAGCCGAACCCAATCTGCCACCAAAGCTACTGCCCATGAACAACCACCTCAAAGCATCACCATGAAGATCCTAGCCAAGCTTGGCTGAACCCAACACCAACTAAGCCATCATCTACTTGCAATCCCAACCCCATCATTCATCATGAATACCAAACACTGAGCCCAATTCACTATTTCAGCCCACTACCACATCACGGCTTGCACACCACCATACACACGACCGTGCACAGCCCACTGCCATGCTCCACGAGCTCAGCCAAACAACCTCCAAGACTCACAACGATTACCTTCCTCAACTGGCCAAGCCAGACAGGCCATCCCTGGCCACCATCAGCCAAGCCAAAGCTCCACAACAGGCTATCCAAACAGCCGTGAATCGCCCAAACTGAGCCCAACTCCGAAACTCTCCGACGGACTCTCCGAACCCACCAAAGCAGTCCCTTCGGCACCACCATGGTATCAACACCCTCACCCACGGTCGGCCTAAGAAAACCCAGCCATGAACCCAGCCAAGCACCATCGAGTTTGACCCAAAATCGAACCAACCACCGAAACCCGCCATCCACCTTCGGTCGCGCTGCCACAGACCAACCGTCCGAACATCACAGCCGAACCCTGCCGTGTCCAGCCACAACCACGCCGGAACAGCTACTGCCGAACGGGCCCACGAGCTGCCGGAGCGCCGTCGGTCTCCTCCACCGAACCAGCGAACCCAATCTGCAAACCCCAGCCGCAAAACCCGCTTCGCGAACGGCCCAGCTAGCTCCGACCACGGCTCACCGTGGGGTACACCTCCACTGCCGCGTCCTCGCCGTCGCAGCCAGCACCGGGATCGGCGGTTCTCTCTCCCGATCCCGGCCTCTCTCTCTCTCCGATCTCGGTTCCACTCTCTCTCTCCCCGACTTCTCCTTCTCTCTCTTCTTTTTCTTTTCTTTTCTTTTTCCCTTATTTTTCTCTTCTTTTTCCTTTTCTTCTTTTCCTTTTCTTTCTTCTCCTTTTCTTTCTTCTTTTCTTTTCTTTCTTTCCCTCAGCCGATTTCTTCTTTAGTTGACCACTTTTGGTCCACATATTTCCCCCACCATCTACATCCACATATTATTATTATATATATGTATATAACATATGCATAATACTATATGCTTCTAATACACATACACATACATAAATACATACACGTATTTATTATACACTTGCACTCCCATATATTTATAATCAAATATAAATATATCTAGAGGTATATTCATACCCCTTCCACTTATATATATATATATATATATACTCTCTCCATCTCTCTCTCTCTATATATATATATATAATTCCACATATATATATATATATATACATATATATATATCCACCTTTGTTCCGAATTTAACTTATTCGAAAAAAAAATAAATAAATAAATAAATTCGGTCAAAATTCACCCGAACCGGTCAAAAATAATTAGGTCCTTACATACCTACTGAAAATGTTGCAGAAGATTTGAGGGAACAAGTTTCTTGTCTTGAAGATTTCATGGGCGCCCCATAATTAGATAGTGTGATTTTCTTGTCACATAAACAAAACAAAACTTTGTTAAGTTGCATAACCTGATGAGCGAGTTTGTTAAGTTCATGATAGAATAAAGCTCAAAATTATATATTAATGAATGCCCTTAAGAGTAATTTTTTTTTAATTAACCAGGGTATCAGAGACTTCGCCCAGACTAATCCTTAGGACTCAGGAAGGGCGCCTCCCCACTCCAGACCAGGTAAGTTATGAAATTGTTTGTGAATATTGGCTCCAAAGAATTGTTTGCACTCAAGAGTAACTTGAATAACATAGAGGACAAAGTGGCTTTTGTCAAGTGAATACTTCATTGCTAAGCTAGTGTTGGTGATGTTGCATTGACACTCTCAAAGCTGTTTGCTATTAGAGAATTTTGATATTGTGCAAGTATTGAGTTATTTGTGCAGGCTAAGGTACCACTAATGTAACACTCGGGCAAATTATTGATTGTAGAGGAGGGATATGCATGCTTTTGTATCCTCTGTCTCTGTGGGTTAAAATAAGAACGATAAAAAACAAGAACACAATATGCTATATGTGTTACAAGTGAAAACAAGTTTTAAAAAGATAAAACAATCTATCAGGTTAAAATGATAAAAATCAAGAAAGTTCCAGATTTAGTAAGGTTACATTTTTAGATCATTTGTCAATGTGATACTACCAAAGTGTAAGTTAAAATTATAGTGTCATGAGTTTTATTAATGTTGTCCAAATGGAAGAGTTTAGTGTAATTTTTGAAAACACCTAAAAAATGGATGTATTTTAAATAAATCTTAGCAAGTTAAGCCTAATTCTCCCAAATGAAAATATATCAAGTAAAGGACAATCGCAAGTGATTGCAATATAATTTCGACATTGCAAGTTTTTGTAAAGATTGTTGAAATTAGCGTTCCACAAAAGTTCTTCCTACTATTCTAAAATTAAATTACGAAAAAGTCCCTAAACTAAAAAAAAAAAATCATTTTCTAATGTTATAGTTGCCCTTCTATGTTAGCCTGTGATTCATTTTATCTTCTTCCTCACACTCTCTCTTAACCGAGTAACACGATATCCCTCGAATCACACACAAAAAGACCAAACACCTGTCACCCAAAGCTTTTTTTTATTTAAAAATTAAATCCATCTGTACAATCGTCTAGTTGAGAATTTTAAGAGAGACACTCTTCTTTGCAATTGAAACAAAGAGGATAACATTATTAAATATTTTTCAATTGAGTTTCAAATTAAAACTTGTTGCTTATATTTTAGAACAGGACAATGGTAACATTATTAAATATATAAATTAATTAAAGAGAAATATAACTTTTCTTCTAGATAGTCCATACAAGTGATTTTTAGTCACCGCGTATATGTTGCAGCGGTGATAAAAAGTTAAAATAGATTTTTAGTCACCGCATCTAAGTTATTTTAAATAAAACAATCACAAGTTTTACTTTGGGGTGGCCGTGCTTGTTTTTTTGTAAATAAGGTAGTATTAAGCACTTCCACAAATCTATGCATCTATCTCCACAATCCTCTTTAAAAATAATTATAAATCTTCAAAGAGAAGCTTTGATGATACGAAAAATGTGAAAGAGTGCTGATACGAAGAATGTGGTGTTGTCTTGTAAATAAAGTGAGAGAGAATAATAAATATGATATTAGAATAATATTTTGTGTGTTTTGAATATTTTTTTTTTAAAGTACCATCAAATATACACTTAATTTTATCAAAAAAAAAAAAAAAAACGCATTAAACAATTGAGGACCAAGCTACAAAATCCCAGATTAAATCACAGCCGTTAAACCACCACTCAAATTAAAACTACAGTCAGAATACACTCAAATTGACACAGCTTTCTTCAAGAGGATCGTTGATCCCTAACCTTCAGAGATCGCTACGCCGAGAGATCGCTTCGTGATCTCGTGGCGAGACCACTCCCTTAGATTCCGGCGACTCCGACGTCAGAGTCCGGCAACGAGAGGGCCGCTTTCCCGATCCATTTCCTCTGCTGTCTTCTCCGATCTGCCATCTTCCTGAGATCTTCCAACGCTTGCAAGAACGATCTCGAGAAGAGAATATCGGCGATCTTGGAGCACGTGACCGTCGACGACCTCCTGGTCGTGTTGTTCACGTACGACGGCGAGACGCTGTTCGATCTGGAGAGCGTGAGGCGGATCATATCGGGGTTCGTGGAGAAGGAGAAGAGCGTGGCGGTGTTCAACGGCGGTGATTTAAGGGAGGTGTGTTCGACGGCGATGCAGAGGGTGGCGAAGACGGTGGACGCCTACCTGGGTGAGATTGCGACGTGTGTTTAGCTTAGCATCTCCAAATTCAATGGGATCTCTAATCTCGTGCCCAAAGGGGATCGCAAACTCGACGATGATCTTTACAGAGCCGTTGATATCTACTTGAAGGTGAGTTAGCCATAACTGTTGTTTCAGTCTCCAAATTCATATTCTATCCAATATATATATATATATATATTTCATTGTTTGATATTAGATCTTGAGAGATTGTTGGTGAAATTGAGACTCAAATTTTGTTTGCACATTGTTTATCAAATATCTATATTTGTATTTATTAATTATCATCATGTAAAATTCAATATGGCCCTGTTTGGTATATGCTTTATTTTGGTGTTTTGTTTTTGGATTGGCACTGTTCATGCTGTTTTAGCCCAAAGCATGTTTGTACCGGGCCTGAGGCTCTGTTTTGTGTCAAAACGTTTGAGAAAAATGGTCCAAAAATGAAACACCAATTTGGTGTTTTCGGATGATTTTGGTACTGTAGCAACATGGAATTAAACTAAAAATAGAGATACACACACTCACAGTAAACCCACATGGTGCTCACTGCACCTTCTCTCTATCTCACCACATATCTCTCTTCTCTTTACTCTTCTTCTCTCACATCATCTTTCATAGGCACAACCTCAAACAACTCATACACATTCTCTCACGGGCACAGCCCCAAATAAAATAACCTCTAAGGGTGCCCCAAACAAAACAACACCCTCTCTTCTCTACATAAAACACCTATATAAATATAGGCTTCACCACTTGCACATTATGGCACCACACAAGCACCCACTCTCTTTGCAGCCGACACAAGCACACACACACTGTTTTGGATTTTTCTTCACTTTGCAGATGCACTTTGCACACACTTCACACTTTCTCATTTCCTTTTGCCTTTAGTCATGTGGGTGGAGCTCACGTCCTTTTTTTTCTTTTTCCATTACATCGCATACACATATATCTTATGCCATACACACATACATGCATAACAACCACTCATATCCTTGATGTGTATGCTAACTCACACACAACACAAATTCTTTTGTTTTATTTTTCTTTCAATTGTGGGTGGATATCCCAACATGATGTCATATATCATTTATCTAGTTTGTTTATTTATAATAATCTTTTATTATATTTATCGGTTCCTTGGTTTCTATATATATGTGTGTGTTCTATTTTTTGGGTTTTACGTTTGAATTTTTAATTTATTTGTGATTATCCTTTCTTTTGTTTTGGCGATTTCATTTTCTTTCCTTTTTTTTCGCTGGGTATTGATGCTTCATTAATTAGTTCATGCATAATTTTTTTTTTGAAAGGTCAGTGTGTTGCATTCATTCAATAAAAGTCATTACAGATTGACTTGGGGCATACCCCAAGGGGGCAAACAAAGGTGGAATCCCCACTTCCACCAAAGCAACAAAAGCCAAATAAAACATCTACAAGCAAAGTAGAAACACTGCAATACAAAAATAGACAAACCAAACAAGCACCTAACAGCGCATAGAATACTGGCAGCAGCATCTGATCTGATCCCAAACCACCCAACAAATATAACTCTCCAACACCAATAGTATAGGATCTCCATATTAAAACCAACTGTCCACCTAACCAAAACAATGACATAGATCACACTAGATTGCCAACGGATCTGATAATTGACAGCCTGCGATAGGAACCTACCCTTCCAAATAAAATACCAAATCAGCAACACAAAACAATTAGACACAGTGGATACTTTAACCAAAAAACTCATCACCATCAATATATCTCAATCTGTCCAGGTACACATCACCTACAACAATCCTGCCACCAAATATAACAGATAGGCCTGGTCTTAACAGCTTGACAACCAAAACTAACTGTCCACCTAACCAAATCAGTGACAAAAAGCACACCAGATTGCCAACAGGTCCGAAAGTTGACAGCCTGCCATATGAACGTACCCTTCCAAATAAAAACCATATTAGCAACACAAAACAAGTAGTCATAGTGGAAACTTAAACCCAAAACCCATCACCAACAATGCAACTCAATCTGCCCAAATACACTCCACCCACAACAAAATCCTGCCACCCGATATAAGATATAGGCCTGGTCTTAACACAACCAACCCAAACATTCCACACATAAACCCCAGCTGGGCAATAGAATAGCAAGAGCAGAAATAATCCTGCCAAGACAACACAAAACAGCAACACCTACTATAAAAAGATCCTACATTCACAAACATACAATCAATCATATTTAAAAAATAGAATCAGGGAACATCCATTCCTGCTGCAACCACATATTAACTGAAGATCTCTTAAAACTCTCCAGTGAGAAGAGAGTTTAAATCTGATTGTTTGGATGACCACTTTAATAATGCTTTCACAATCCCTATATTCTTCACAAAAAACTCTTTTATTCCTTTCCTTCCAGATTTCATACACAACAGCAGCAAGAGACATCCTATTAACAATGGATACTAAGGATTTGCCTTTTAGGGTCAAGCTAGCCCAATTAATAATAGTATCCCAATCCTGATTAGGCCACTGCATAGCACATTTCACCACCACAGACCGCCATATTCTTCTTGTAAAGCTACAATCAAAGAATAAATGATCTCTGTCCTCGGTTCTACTTCTGCAGAATACACAGCAACCTGATTGCACTAAACCAACTTGCAGCATTCTTTGTTGAGTCCATAATCTATTCTGAACAACCATCCACAGCAGCAGCAGCAGCACTGAATGTTTAGGAATAGCCCTAGGAAACCAAACCACATCCTTCCATTTTACTATCATCTGCTTCCTCCTCAAGAATTCCCAAGCAGTTTTAACCGAAAACATCCCCTTACCAGGCACCCAAATAACTTTATCACCTTGACGAACATGTTTAAAATTTGCAGGTATACTTTCCCTGAAGTTCATCCATTCTAAAGTATTAGTAGAAGGCCACCTCCAACCATTACCCTGAATAACATCAGCCACTCTTGCATCACCCCCCAGTCCTGAATCTCTAATAATTTGATTATCATATTGCAAACATATAGGACCACTTGGCAGCCAATAGTCATACCACAATGATGTTAACATCCCATCTCCAACTTCTATATGGATAGCCTTCCTAAAAGAGTCCCTCAGCTTCAAGATTCTTCTCCAAGTCCAAGTACACTCAGATGGCACTTTCAGATTCCAGAAACACCTCTGTTTAATCAAATGCTTTTTAATCCAATCAACCCATATAGAATCAGTATGAAATTGAACCACCTTCCATAAGTTCTTAGACATAGCAGCAACATAGCAACATTCCAGACTGCCAAGTCTTTCACCCCAAGCAGATAGATATTCTCCCAGGAGACTTTGTTTCCTCCCTCACTAATAGCAGACCCTATCCATAAACATTTCCTTAAATCTGCTGAAATCTCCTTCATGATAGCCTTAGCTAATATAAAGTTGGATGTCCAATACACTTGAACTGAGAACAACACTGTTTTGATCAATTGCAGCCTACCTGCATATGATAGATACCTACTAGTCCAAGACTTAATTCTGGCTGTGATTCTACCCACCAATTCATTACAATATTCACCCTTCAGCTTAGATTAAAGCAAAGGAACTCCGAAGTATCTCACTGGAAGTTCTCCCACATTAAAGTTCAGGGTAGCTTGCAGCTCCTCCATTAAACCAACACTCACCCCAGAATGAAACATGACACTCTTTACATTATTAGCCACCAAACCTGAAATTGCCCCAAACTCAGTTAATGTATCCTTTATAATTCTAGCAGAGGACAAATCAGCTGCTGCAAATACCATAAGATCATCTGCAAAGATGAGATTTGACAATTTCTGTGCTGAACACTTCCAATGATAGGTAAACTGACCCTGTTCAATTTTATGTCTTAACATACCAGGCATAATCTCCATACCCATGACAAAGAGATATGGAGACATAGGGTCCCCCTGTCTGAGGCCTCTGCCACTTGCAAAATAGCCCTCCAAGCTACCATTAATGTTTATAGAAAACTTAGCAGTAGACACACAATTCATTATCCACTTAACCATCAGCTCAGGAATCTGAAATGCCCTCAATGTTGCCTCCAAAAACACCCAGTATCATATGTCTTCCTCAAATCTACCTTCAATGCTATTCTTCCAGGTCTAGTATGTTTGTGATAATTCTTGAGCAAGTAAGATGTTATCAGTTATACTCCTACCAGGCACAAAGGCACCCTGATTAGGACTGATGCACTCAGGTAGCACTGGTTTTAATCTATTAGCTATTATTTTGGCTATGCACTTATAAACCACATTACAAACTGAGATGGGTCTAAAGTCACCCACAAAAGAAGGATTCTGCACTTTAGGAACTAAAGTAATTACAGTTGAGTTTACCTCCCTTAACAATTTCCCGGTCAAGAAGAAGGAATGGATAGCCTTCATAACATCTTTCTTAATAATATGCCAAGTCTTCTTAAAGAACAGAGCATTGAACCTATCACTACCTGGGGACTTGTCTTCTTTGAGAGACCACATGGTAGCCTGAATTTCATCATCAGTAACAGCCCTTTGCATATGAACAATCTGATCTGAATTTAGAGGTTTAGCAACAAACTACTCCAAATTAGGCACAACTCTCCCCTCATCAGTGCTGCTCAACAACTTCTTGTAGAAACTGGCAATTTCTTCCACATACAACTCTTTTTGATCCAATTTCTGACCCTCCTCAGTAGTAATAGACCAGATGGCATTGTGAGCCCTTCTTTGATTCACCTGCTTGTGGAAATAAGATGTATTTTTATCCCCCAGTTTAAGCCACTGGACCCTAGATTGTTGTCTATAGAAAACCTCTTTAGCCTTTGCCAGATGATGGTACTTCTGCACACAATCCCTCTCCTCCTATAGTAGCATGGGATTCAAAGGATCACAATCCACTTTTGAATTTTATCTAGATCAGTTCTGGCCACTTTAACTTGTAGAGAAAGATCATCATAATGCATCAAATTTAAAGCTTTCAGTTCAGCCTTCACCAATTTCGACTTCTGAGTAACTACATACATAGGAGTGCCATTGATTCTGCAATTCCAAACTCTACTCACAATGTTATAAAACTCAGGATGATCAATAAGAAAATTATTGAATTCAAAAGGCTTCTTCTTGTTTACCCTCATAGCAACATTCACTTTCAACAGAGTTAAAGAGTGATCTGAGATGCCTGGAGTTTCAAACACAGCTTCAGAAGCAACATACTGTCCCAACCATTTATCATTTACCAAAACTCTATCCAGTTTCCGGAAAAAAGTCCCATTCGACCATGTAAATTTTAACCCAGTGTGCCTTAGATCCGTTAACTCAGCACCTTCCACACACACCAAATTCCTTCATACTTTCTGTCCACCCTACTGAGCCTCCAACTTTCTCATGTTTATATCTAATGGCATTAAAATCCCCTGCCAAAAACCAAGAGTCATCCTTATGAGCAATAGACAACACCCTTATATCTTCCCACAACCTCCTCCTTTCAATAATATCATTGGACCCATATACAAAGGTAGCAAAGCACTTGAAACAACCATCCTTAGCATGAACTAGACAATGCACAAATTAATCAGAAACTCGGATGCAAACCACTTCCAATACATCTTTATTCCAACACACCCAAATCTTACCACTTTGAGCTGCACTATAATTATGATAACACAATTGGATATTCTCTCCATATTGAACTTTTGTTCCACACACCCATCCATCTACTTTGTAGGCACAACTCTCAACACTTTTCCTCCCTCATTTGACTTAGTAGAAGCAGGACTACCACCCTTTGAGTAGCTGGGCACAATTGCAGTGCGTGCCCAAAACTACAACATTTAGTACAGATCTTTGGTCTCCATTGATACTTTGCAGTAATTGGAATCTTCTCACCATTCTTCAGTTTTAGTTTGAATGAATTTATCAGCTCTCTTTTAGGTACAATTTCAACACACACACGAGCATAACTGATACATTTCTTCAATAATGTCAAAGAATCAGCATGTAGAGGACACCCAATTGCACTCGCTATATAGCTCAGCTCCTTTGGAGTCCAAAATTCCATAGGAACATTAAAAAGCTTCACCCACACAGGAATTTTATCAAGTTGATCCTTATGGAGTTCCATACCTTCATGCCACTTCTTCAAAACTATATGCCTTCCCAAAAAGTGCCACGGTCCTTGGTCATAGACTTGATCCCGACAACATTCATCTTCAAATTTGAAAAAGAACCCCTTATCTGTGCCCAACACTTCCTTGAGCCCCTGTTTCCTCCAAATTTTTTGAGCTATTGAATTTATTGTATAGTAAGGTAGCTTTTTATCCACAAAATACCCAACCAGAGTGTTATTCCACTCACCCATATCAGCTTCAGCAACCTCAAACGGTGGTGCCACAACTACCTCTTCATCGTCTGTTCCTGGTGGAAAGAATTCAAACTTAGCATTACTAGTTTCTGTAGGACCTGTCACAATAGATGCCCAAGTTTTGCCTTCTGGGTTCAATCCCCATGTCCCTTCAACCTGAGGCTTATGAGTCTCAACACTCTATGGACCTCAAAAACATCGGACCCAGGCATAGTTAAGTTTGCCGAATCATCATGTCTGCTTTTGCATATCACCGGATTCTCACTATGCGCGTCAAATCTACGCTCCCCGCTTCGTTCACGCGCCTCCTTGCTCAGCTCCATTGAAGTTCTTTACCGATCAGATCTACCAAACCTACCATTATTGAAACTCGTTCGTCCTCGACTACCCCCGAATCGACCCCGATTAGCATCTCGCCGACCACTAAAATGCCCCACACCAGAACGAGAACCTCCATGTACTCCTTCATGAGTGAATTCAGAAGTTGAAATGTTCCTCAATTCCATGTTCTCTTGCTGTAACACAGCCATAGCATCCCGTAAAGCAATCATTTCACGATAGATATTATGAATAGTTTCCTGATTATGTACTTCCATATCTATTTCCTCTGGTACATCATTCACCAACAGAACATCATCATCCTCATCTCCCAATCCTCCTACCACCTCACTGCTTTCCATTCATAACATACCAAATTCGCCAGACGCAACTCAATTACTACCCCACAGATATTGCAAACACGTTCCACACGACCAGAAATCAAAGTCAGTAAAGAAACTGCAAGAAAATGAAAGAAAATCGAGCCAAACAGTCACCGTTTTATTTTTAGAGAGGGAAACTAGAGAGAGAAGCTCTCAAAACCCTAAGTTCATGCATAATTATGTTGCTTCTTGATTTTGGTTTTCCAATATTGATTTTTTTTAGTATTGAAATGTCTAGTCTTTTGGTCAATTACATATATGTTTTCTCATGCTTTTTGTCCCCCCTCCCCAATCCCCCTTTTTCTTCTACAGTCTCCGGGCATATGATGTTTTGATACTATTATTTCTGATCATGAGTGGTTCAAATAATAGGTTCAGTTATAGTTTTGTTTTTTCATGTTGACGTTCCTTGGGTTTTGTTTTATTGTTGATTAACTAGATGTATCTAAATTATCAGTAGTGAGTAGTGGGTTCATATGCAAGTTTAATCATCTCTTTACCTTTTGCTGATTTCATGGCTTGAGTTCACTGTTTACTAGTCCGAGGTTCTATCATATAATATTCCGTTTGAGGAGTTTGTTAATGTAAATCAAGTCCATCTAGAGGGTTATTTTTGAATGCTAACTACTTCACTTCAACAATTAGGCACATCAAAAGGCACCGTCTTACCCCCAAAATTGAACTGTACATCGTCCTCGATGTACATAGAACTGAAGTATAGAGGAGCATGAGAACGATATTACCATAAACATTTGTGAAAGTGATAATGATAGCAAATCTGTAGTGGGAAAGGAAGAATAGCGTTCCCCAAACTTGGATGCAAAAACCTGTGAAGTCCATCTCTAAACCAACCAAGTGAATGAAATAGAAAATAAGAGAATAAGTAATGTAACACATCACATCCACATGCAATACTGCCAACAGAAAAGACAAAAGCGAAGTAGATGACATAGCATTATTTATTCATATTTTTTTAAAATTTTCAAGAATTTTCTAGGTGTCAAAGTCTCGAACGATCAAGTTAAGGCTTGATCGAGTGTGAGTTTTTTTTTTTTAAAACAAAAGACTTCAATCGATTGAGTAAAAGCTCGATCGATCGAGCCGAGAGGGTGCATTTTGGGAAGTTTGAAATTTTTTCTAAGTGTAGATCGATCTAGCAAAGGCTCGATTAATATAGCTAACAGGGTGAAATGGAGAGATTTTGAGAAAATTCCAAGTATAGTAGTCTATCAATCGATTAACCAAGCAGAAAGAGGATTTTTCAGAAAATGAAAAAAATTCGTAGTGTGGAACCTTTGATCAATCAAGTAGGAGTAAAGTTCAAACTGAAAATTCCTAAACAAATGACTAAGTATGCAATCACTCTTCCTACAACCTAAACGAGAAGTCTAATGCTTGAAACATAAAAATTTTATCTAATGAATTCAAATCTTAAACTAATGGACTAAAAATTATAAAAATGCACACTTTGCTCTAATTAATGCAAAATAGTAAACGTAAAACAAAAATAAAAGCAAAAATGAAAGAAAAACATGTTTCTAACTACGATTCTCAATTCAAGGTTCACCCTATGCCGTATCTCTTGAGGAGATTTAACATCATCCCCCCTAGATGGTTCTTACTTTCCTTTGCCTCACTCCAAAAAATTTTGAGGCAAGAAATATCAAGATTCATATTAGGCCTTAAATAAAATGAATCTATTGAAAGCCATTTAAAAGTTTCAGGAAGAAATGACCCCTTAACTTGCTCTTGATTAAACGTCTCACTCATATTTACTCAATTGTTGTTAAATTTAGAGGCAATTATAAGAGGTGGACTCTCAGTAGAACTTAAGTAATCACACTTAAGTGTTTTATGTAAAGTTTCCGAGCATTGGTTAAGTAATGGTTCCACAAAGGGGGCATGGTCCAACTCAATTGGTCGAAGGAGTTCAATATTGGCCACGTGTTGACTTGGAAATTTCTCTTGGTCTTCACAATTCAAAGCATTAGCTATTTGCTCAATTTGAACTTCTAGCTTAGCTATGGATTGTGAATGTGAATTCAACAGTTTAGTGTGTTCCTTAAGGTTGCCAAGTGTAGCCGAAAATTTAGTCGGATTGGTGATAGATTCATAAAATAGGAATTCGTAGTTCACGAACAGGATAAGGAATTTGGGTCTCAAAAATCCGATATGATCCATGAATCCAATTCGAGACGATTCGTTAGAATATACCATATATACACATATATATATAACAATCAAGCATAAAAAAATATCAATCAAGTATATAATTTTTCTAAAACATATTGAGCCATGGTTAAAAAATTAATATTGGCCTTAAAAAATAATAATATTGGAATATTTAGAACAAGCCCAATCCATCAATCCGATATGATCCAATCCAATAGTTAAATCGGATCAGATAGAACTTTTACCAATTTGTAAACCACAGATTGAATTAGAATTAATGCCTAATCTGACCCGATTCATGGTCACCCCTAATTAAAGACATAGGATTGCTTTTAACTCCAAAGCCAAGTCATATGCCATCTACCTCCCAACATTGTTTAAATTTTTGCAATAATAGCTTGCTCTACAGCAGGATTAACCGCATTTTATATGTTTCGGATCTATTTACTTACTTTTGAGGGTCATTTAAATGTTCATTTTTAAAATTATAGTGGCAAAAAAAATACCCCGTTCTATTCAATATCTCTGTGGGGTAAAGTAGGTTCAAAATCAATTAACCAAAATTTTCGCTTATTAACTTTATTAACAATGAATAATAATGAAAGTGCTTATTTTTTTTAGCAAGCATGACCATGTTAAATAATTTATTTTATAAGTAGTGTGTGTGTGTGTATTTTGATTGCTTTCCTATCCATATACATTATTGGATTGGATGAATCTAAAATCTTGTCTCAATCGAATTTCTCTCAAATTTGGTTTGTGGGAATGCAATATCCTACCCCGTTCTAGAAAATGTACTTTTCATATTGGTTTTCATTTGGATGTATTTTTTTTTAACAATTTGGATGTGTTAAAGTAGTACTTCATACATGACACATAAATTTTCAAATATCATCCTACCAATGTCCATTGATGCCCCCACATTAACTCAACAAACTGGAACCACAAATCACGTGTACAGTAACACCATAAACCGAACACATTTACCGTCAAATTTCGTATCTGAATCTCCCACATACCAACCACGACCTTGACCATGGCAAAACTATCCTTTTACTCAGATTACTTTCTTAATCCTATGATTTATGACTCACCACCATTCTTTTACAGAATCCCAACCGTCCAACAAAACCTTTCAATTAAACCGTCCGATCAATTGCCATCCCTCATCCGACCGTCCATTATTGACAAAATTGAATTTCAAAAGGTCGAAGATGAGGGAGTGAATTAAGAGGAGCCTCCTCAACTCTCTCTCTTTCTCTAACCCAAAACCTCATCAGTCTGTCTACAAATTGACATGGTCAGATTCCAACATGTCTTCAATGCTTTCCGGCGATTATCAAAGCTCTATGACCCGAATAATATTGTCATTTTTAGTTATTCTAACGTCGAACGCTTGTGATTTGTTGATTTTTTGAGAGGTTTTAGTTTTACACGGTGATCAAAATCGATTGTGTTTTGAATTGTTTGATTTTGTTTATTATGTTTAATTTATAGTTGTATTCGAGTTTGATGTGTAATGGAGCAAGATGAACCGTCTGTGACTACATTGGTCAGAACAACCTGATTTTCCGCCCAAAAAGCTCGCGAGAGAACTAGATTTCATGGCGATTTGTAGAGCATCGGCGAATGTGATATTGCCTATTTCATTATGATTTAATGAAAATCAACAAGATTCTTTATATATATTATGTTTCTGTTATTTGTTTTTTGGTTTCTAGTTTTTAACTGCCCTTTCTGGGGTTCTTTCTATTATTCAGGCTTACTTAATTTCATGGTTTTGATTTTGGATTTTGTCATGGATTTCAAGAATTTCATTGAGAATTTCTAATGAATGTTTTACAGGCTGGGGATGTCAAGCAGAAGAGCATAACAGCCGAAGGGACAAACCACCGTGCCCTTGATGACATTGGAAATTTGGTTCATGCTTGAGGTGGAATTGATGGCAAGCCACTCTCTCAAATCTCTAGCCCCAAAGAACAAGGTTTGTGTGTTAGAAGTCTTGTTATTGCTATCTTTAAGAGTTGATCATGTAGTGTTAAGTAATTTGCAGTTCCTCTTATGAGTGTTCTTGGTGACTTGGATTTGCAGAAGCCAGTCATGGTTAATTTGGAAGGAGCCATTGTTGCCAATGGAGCAGTAGCGGATAAAAGAGCTTCACCACTGAAGAAAGTTACTATGAAACTGAAGCCGGAGAATGTGATTGAGACAAGTCCTGATACAAGAGGTCAAGAAGGAGAAGCCTGAAAGCCCGAAAAAGAAGAGTGATGGTTCATCGCAAAGGAAAACCCCTACACTTACTTCAGTTCTCACTGCTTGTAGCAAGGTGACCTTAATTCTTTAATCCGATATTGCAGGCTGCTTGTGCCCTAATTGACCATATTGCCTCTTTTTTGTTCTAAATTTTGGTTTTGCAGATCAATTTGGTAAAATTGAAGATGTTTGGGCGAGCAACCAAGAAGAGCGATAACACCAAGTACTATGAAATCCTCGGAGTTTCGAAGAATGCTTCGTAGGATGATCTGAAGAAGGGGTGAGTTCACATCCCAATTATACATTCAAAGAACATATATATATACGTATAAGATTTGCAATTTTTTAATTAATTAGTAGATGATGTGTTTTCCATTCTATTCAGTTAGACCATGTAAAGTTTGGTTTGCCAATTTCATTCACGAATCGTGGTGCTTGCGAGTTGGAGGACGCACTAGAGGCAATCGAGTGGGGCATTCATTGCTTCATCAAAGCCCACATTAGCCCAAATGTGTTATGGGCAGAGGTACTAGCTACTATATTTATATAGTCATCTACTGTATACTGAATGTGTTCGATAAATAGCTGAGGTATTTGTTATATTCTTATTGTTTTGTAATTCAATTAATTAATGTTATGTACAGGTGAGTGGAGACACTGATCAGTACTCCTCGCAACACCCGGAGGAAATGACGACATCGATGCAAGCATACAAGGTCGACGAGAACAATCCCGGGTCAGATCTTACTGGAGAAACGGCAGCCGCCACGGCCGCCACATAGATCGTGTTCAAGAAATCAAACCCACATTACTCCCATCTATTATTGCACCATGCCCAACAGGTGAACTTTTAGCTGTCACTTTCCATTTTATTTTTCTCCCTTGAGTTAGTACTATATAATTAAATGTAGTGAATTAAATCGTATATTATTGAAATCTTTAATTTAGTGGTACAATTAGGAGTGACAATGTAATGTGCTTGATTAATTGGTACATAATGATGTTATTTTGTTATAGTTTTTTGAGTTTGGGGACAAATACATGGGAAAATATGATGGTAGTGTTGGGGTGGTGAAGAGCTATTATGCGTCCGTGAGTGGATACATGAATGAGTTGTTATGGGCAGCTTTGTAGCTATACAAGGCCACCAACAATTTAGAGTATTTCAAGAACGTTATTCACAATAATAGAGGCAAACTTACACTGAATCTATGTGAACTATCCAACTTTTTTTAAAAAACAATCTTAACAATTTTTTGTACCAATCAATTATTACATCTTTTAAAAAATGTCAAACTACATCCTTTCAGTTGATGCCATCGAGTGTTATTATTATTATTATTGTTATTGTATTATTATTATTATTATTATTATTATTATTTTGTGTGTTTTACAAATTAATCTTAAAAGTCTATTAATTAAAAAAAAAAGCTGAATGCTATGAAATGCAATGGGTAAGCTGGGTTGCAATTGTCAATCTCCACACTCCATTCTCTACCCATATAAAGAAATGACTAAGAAAATATGACTGAGCCTCTCAGTGGTTATGACACTTTCTATTTCTCTACGCACTCAACAGACAAACAACTAGCACAAAGGAAGTTTTATGAATAAGTGGAACTCTAGATCAGTAGCAAAAATTGCAAATCTGGAATTATAACACTTCAGCTTAGGGATGTCTCCTCTTATCATATTGTTGACTTCTCATTTCGCTATATAGGAGATTGGGTTTTGATGGAGGTTGTGAGAGGTTTCAAACTGCGCATAGGGACGTTCTATTTCGTTTATTTTCATAGTTTCATTTTTAGTATTTTTTATTTATTTCGTATTTTCATTTTCTCTAACTTTTAGGGATTCTTATTTAGGATTTGCTTATAAAAGGCCATATACAACAAAATTAAGCAACTTTTGATTATTAACTAATATCATGGTTTCAGAATTCTCTCTCCTTCCTCCCTCTCCATTAGCCCCAAGGGTGGGTAGCAGACCCCAAAACAGTTGGTTAGGCATGGTATGCATAGCAAAATTGACCCTTGGTTGTGCTAAATTGTGTTGGGTACGATCGTGGTATTGGTGGGCAAGAGGATCCAATAACAAATATTTTTGGGTTCCAAGA
Organism: Cornus controversa; assembly: GCA_026545225.1. Taxonomy (NCBI): domain Eukaryota; kingdom Viridiplantae; phylum Streptophyta; class Magnoliopsida; order Cornales; family Cornaceae; genus Cornus; species Cornus controversa. The sequence goes on from CM048852.1 coordinate 13,050,648, forward strand.
CGAGACATAATCATAACTGCATGTTGAGCACATTAGTTGGTAATGCTTGACACTTGTGGGTGTTGCATGGGCTATGCTCCAATGTACTAGCTTTGTGGCTCCAGCTATCTAATTGGTCCCTCTAAATACATGTTGCATGGCAAGGGTTAGTCATAGTAGTTAAAGGCAATTAGTAGCATTTATGGTGGGGCGGGGTGGTACTCATCCCAAGCTATGGGTTAGGCGTGGTTCACTTCACATACATCTATATGGGTGACAAAGTCGGTTGTCGACGTCGCGGTAGGAGGTTAGTATTAGGACTCTTTGCTGCATGCTCTTCTTCATCACTTTAATTCCAATTGTTGTCACTTTTTAACTTCATTTCATGTCATTGTATTCACATGGTATTGAACTGTGCATTAGTATTTTTTATTTTTGTGTGTGTGTAAAGTATCAGTTATTGGGATTAGTATTTTTATGTAACCCATTAGTAGTCACAACATAGACTGATGTCAATGGTTGGATTCATAAACATTTGATCTTTGGTACTTTGCAAGTGAAAAGGATTGAAGTCTACCAGTAAAAAAGTTGATAGAAGATTCTAAATCCCTTATTGTTGAGTGCAGTTGTAGGGGTTTTCAACCTCGATTTTATCTAAACACGGTGACATGGGAGAAAGTTAAACATTTGTGTAAGATTATGATTGTTAATAAAAAGGTCGGGCTGGCTTGCACTAGTAGGTAGACCACCCCTCTGAAATTTTTGACAATGTTATTATCTAATTGGACAGTGTGAAAAAGAAATGTTGATTTCATTTTGCTTTAATTTTGTGTTGAGCTTTCAGGGCATTTTTAATTTTTTTTATTAATCATATGTGGTGCCTTTACTTAAACCGTTGAAGAAAATATAATGATTGATGGACATTTGTTTTGTAATATTTGTCCTTTCATAAGATATCATTTTTTTGCTGTTACTTTTTCAGGTATTTAGATGTGATCCTTTAGTTGATTGACAAAGCAGGAGATTTTGTCAGTGACGATGTTTGGTTTCGTATCGTACTGTTTGTTACAAACAACGAGGACCTGCAGGTGACTAAAACTTTTTTTTACATATGCTCCATTCTATAAGTGGCTACGTCTTTGTGTAGTGCATCATTTTATTAATATTTGCCTTACATTTCATATATTTTTATCAGTCTTATGCAGTAGTGAAAGCCATGGAGTATCTTGATAAGCCTGCAATACACGAGACAATGGTTAAGGTGTGTATGCTCTGCCTATGATTTGTCTACAGTTCTTATAATGTGTGTGAAAGAATGCCTTAAAGTTTACGTGGATGGGATTGATGGGATAGTGCTGATAAATATTTAAATATTATTAAAATAAGGGTTGGTGTTGATAATTTTGTTTGGTTGGGTGGACGGGAAGGAAATGAATTCTATTATTATTTTAATAATATACCCCTAAAAATATAAATTATCATATTTGAATGAGTATGCTAATGTCTTTTCACTTTCATCTAAATAATATCCAAATTTCTCTCTCCTACTCCACCCACTTTCGGATGAAAGTAAAATGGTGGGCCCAAAGGGATGTCTCACCCCTTCTCTCATCCTCGTTTTTTGTTTTTGTTTGATAAGTATAGATTTTTTAGAAAGCACCTAGAAAAAGGGAGGGGCGACCCTTGAACAAGAACCAATTACAAGGCAAAGGAATCTAAGAAGTCAACCATTTCTCCTTTGGAGTTACAAGATTTATCTTGAACCCAATAAGAAAGTGTACAAAGAATTGAGAATTTAAGCATCCCATTAAGAGTCTCTTCGTCATCAAACGTTCTTTGGTTCCGCTCTATCCACAAGCACCACCACACGCACAGGGGTTCACAATGATCCGTTGTCTTATCCTCAAATTGTCAAGCGTCAAGATCCTTCCATGAGAGGTCCATCCGAAGAAGGGGGCCTTAGTGTGACACACAGTCTTCCATGGGAAAGTCGTCCCTTCAAACCCGAAAATACTCTTGTAGAAGGATCTCACCTCGAAGCCCTTTGGAGAGGGTATCCATATCATTGAATCTTCCCTCCTGTTATTCACATTCATAGCTTGGAGATAGAGCGATCCAAAAAATGAATGGCATCCTCGATCTCCCAGTCCTGAAGATTTCTCGTGAACCCAACATCCCATATTGTTCTTCCACTATCAAGATGGTAGCAGTAAGAGACAAAAGTGTGGCAGTTGCGCGAGATCCGATAGAGACTAGGAAAAAGTTGAGCCAAAGGCCTTTCACCACACCACCAGTCCTCAATATTTCTATCATTCTCGTCCTTGAATTTTATGTATTTGGAAAACTCTGGCCACCCTTTTCGGATTGACTTCCAGACACCAACACCAACTCTCGCACCAACCCTTGCAGGAGTCCTTACCTCCCTAGACCACCCTCCACTCTCTTCCCCATATCTACTAAGGATGAGCCTCCTCTAGGGCCTCTGCCTCTCTTTCCCAAATCTCCACAACCACTTCCCAAGGAGCCCCTTATTGAAGGCTCTCAACGGCAAATACAAATACGTGATTGGGAGTGAATCGACACCACAATCCAGAATGTTAGCTAAGACCACGATATTTGGCACAACTCCCACCGGAACCAACACACTCTTTCCAACACACTCATATGAGATTCTTCCGCATCACAAAACACAATAGTATCATATTCGAACAACAAATGGGAGATTTCAATTCGACTGGCGGCGTCTCTGCCCACCCTGAATCCTGTAATGAATCCCAGTTCAACTATTTTTCTCATTAACGTGCTGAGGCTCTCCATCACAATTAGAAATAGGAAGGGGGATAACGGATCTCCCTGTCAGAGCCCGAGAGCTACTGTAGACCCAATGGGGATCCATTTACAAGCACTGAAAAACAAACCGTGGATATACAGAACTCGATCCACCTCCTCCACCTTTTCCCAAACCCCATCCTTTCTAGCAAATAAAGCAAGAAGCTCCAACTAACATGATCGAAGGCCTTCTCAATGTCCATCTTGCACAAAATTCCTAGAACCTTGCTTCTCATTCTAGAATCTACACACTCACTAGCAATAAGAGCAGAGTCTAAAATCTGGCGTCCTCTTATGAAGGCACTTTGGGGGTCCGAAATAAGGCTATCCATAATGCCGCTCAATCTCGAAACTAAAAGTTTAGCGATAAGTTTGTAAATGCATTCCACCAAACTAATAGGTCTAAAGTCCCGAACATCAGTAGCGCCTCCCTTCTTTGGAATGAGGGCTATGAAGGAGGAGGCATTCAAGCTTTTCTCGAACCGACAATGGGAGTGAAAAGTATGAAAAGTGCCCATCGCCATTTCCTTACCACCTCCCAATTTTCGAGAAGGAAACAGGATGTAAAGCCATCTGGCCTTGGTGCTTTGTTTGCTTTGCAGCTCTTCAGAGCCAACAAAACCTCTTTCTCGCTAAAAGGCCTCTCCAGGCCTTCTCGTCTCTCCTCTGGTAATCTATCAAACGGCAGCCCGTCAAGCTGAGGTCTCCAGCTAAACTCTTCTGTGTACAGTCTCTAGTAGAATGATGACACTCCTGTTCCCACTTCTTCCGCACTGCTAAGAACCTCCTCGTCAACAATGATCCTCCCAATATGGTTGTTTGTCCGATGAGCATTTGCAAGCGGATGGAAGAATCTTTAGTTTCTGTCCCCTTCTTTCAACAAAATGGTCCTGTATTTCTGTTGCCACGAAATCTCCTTCGAAATCGCTATCTCATAAATCTCAGCCTGACACACCTCTCTCCTCCCTCAGCAATTTCCGACATCGTCGTATTTTTCCTCCATTCCAAGTTCCCAAACACCTCCTTATTCCATTTTTTTATGTTCTCTTTCAGTACACGTGGCAGCCAGGACGAAACTTGGGTTACCAAGCACCGCGCATCCCTCCCACCAATCCCGCACTCTTTCCTTAAAGTCCTCAGCCTGTAACCACATGTTTTCAAACTTGAACGGAGTTTTCCTATGTGTGATGCCCCCATAGTCAATAACTAATGGAGTGTGGTCTGAGGTAACGCTGGTCAAAGCCGCTTGCACCACCTCCGGGAATTTCTCCTCCCAATCCTCGGATATAAGGAACCTATACAGTCGAGACAAGGTTGACCCGCTTGCACCACCTCCGGGAATTTCTCCTCCCAATCCTTGGATATAAGGAACCTATACAGTCAAGACAAGGTGGGGGTCTCCCTCCCGCTGGACCATGTGAAAGTAGCCCCCTCCATGGGCATATATATGAGATGATGCTCATCAATGAATTCTGAAAATTGCTCCATGGACGGTGCCCATGCACTCCTGGAAGATCTCTCTGACTGGATTCTGATTGCGTTGAAGTCTCCCCCAATACACCAAGGTAGAGGCCATATCCTTCTCACTGATCCGAGCTCGTCCCACAACAAGTGCCTCTCACTGGCTTTAACTCAGTTGTAGACACCAGAAAAGATCCATTTGAAGCCATCTTCCTCTAGTGAAAAGGTGCAAGAAACTGAAAATCTCCCCACCCAAGCATCCACCTTGGTCACCCACCTCTTATTCCACATCACAAGGACTCCCCCCGAGGAGCCTAAGGTATCAAGAACTTCCCACGCCACAAACCTTCGCCCCCACAAGCTTCTGACCACATTATTTGTGATAGATGCCAATATTGTTTCCTGCAAGCAAACCACATGAGCATTCCATTTCATGGGAATCAGGCCCCCCCCCCCCTTCTCCTCATCCCTCTTCCTCCCTCCTTTGATGACCCCGTCTTCCCCTCATAGTTCACGTATGAGATTAGGTTTCGAACCCCCTTTTCTCCTCTTTCAGCGCCAACCCTTATTTTCCCACTATTTTTCAGATTTTCATGAAAAAACTGTAGCATCCCCTCAGCCTGGCCATGTTATCCTCATAAGACATGCCGAGTAAGTGGCACATAGTTCCTACATTCTCCTGAACCCAATCTCCCCCTACTCCATTTTTAGAGACAATCAACTCTCCGCTGACCTCATTAGGAAGAACTGTCTGTAAAGGAACCGCCGACTCTCCATCATACAGACTGCCTCCATCCCAAGGAACAATTTCCTGCCCAGTTTTAGTTTTTGTGTCTGTCTGATCCACTGTCAGAGCTTCTGCATTCTGAGAAAACAGTGGAGCAAAAGAAAAGTTGGGACATTTCAGTCCTCTAAGTGCGTTGTTTCCATTCAGATCAAAGAACCCAGCCGACATTCCATTAACCATATTGGCAACTGCAGGTCTGGAAGATGTACCCGAGTCAACCTCCTATCTCCTTCTCAACATTGGCAGTGCCTTAGCTAGCCCCAATTGACCATCATCTTTAGGTTTAGCAGTACCCACGTGTCCAGAAGAAGGGGTAGAAGAAAATTTGTGAGAGGAAGTACCTTGTTGGCTAGTGTGCTTCGGAGACCATTTCATGCTCGCCATCTTAGTCACGGGGCGTTTGGTCCCTTCCTTCCTCGCAACAGTTATTCCATTGCTTCCGTCTCCCTTTTCCGACAGTGCCGCCTCTCGCCATACAACCCTATATTCACAATCATTTTCCCTTCACTTTTGAAGCACCTTCGCGACCCTATTTGAAACCTTCGTACCTTCGAAGACTTGAGAAATTCTGGAGAAAGCAGGGGAATTAGTTGTCCTTGTCTTGCAGTGGCTCATTACTGCAGTTTTGGAAGTCTTATCCTTTCTCAGGCGTGAGGGACCGGCTTTACGACTAATGGTTTGGGAATGGGCCTGAGGAAAAAATTCCTTTGGTCTTATTATTTTGTTGTCTTTGGGCTTTAGTTGAGCCCAATTACTTTCCCCTTTCTTTAGGCCCATAGAGAGAGCTTGAGACACCAGCCCAATTTGCTTTGCCAGAATTTGGGCCTATTGCAAGAGGCTCAAACCTATTTCGCAATTCGGATTTCGGCCCATCAGAATTCAAAAATATTCTATTTCTATGACGTGGGTCTCGTTTGCTGAAGGCTGCAACCTGTCTATCAGCAACCATCACTTCACGTGACCTTGTATATGGCCTCCTCTCATGCACGTGACTAACCAAATGTCCCTGTCCTCTTGTTTTAGCTTTCTTCTGTAATTCCCAATGAGAAACAGAGTTCGCCATGGCTTTTCCAGCGTGATGATCCTGGCGTCTCCACCACTCCTCCTCCGTGATGAGCTTGCTCACATCTCGTCCAACAAGGGAATCATGTTTCGACACAAGTTGGGGTGAAGCTGTTTCCATAAGAGCTACTTTATAGGCCACCGAATCGTCTTCGACCAAAACAAAGGACAGAACTTCCCCGCCATCAGAGACGACAATTACAACAGTCTTTGAATCCACTGTATCGTCAGACCCCCGCATAAGTCCCCAGTGACGACGAACAGTTTCCGACACCAGAGATGGAGTGGCAGTCCGTAGAGAAGCAGACGTTTTTCATTCCTTTTCTTCATCAGGATGGCACAACCCACTCTATAGTACCACACGTCAAGTAGAAGCATTGCATTGCCCCAATCTCTCTTTCCTTCTTTCAAAACTCACCTTGCTTCCTTTTCAAATGGGAATCGGAAAAGAAGCAACGAGTCCAGCAAGGGAGTACCTGTAACCCCAGTTGAAATCTTCCAGTTCTTTGAAGCCCATTTCCCGATTTTGTCGAGGCAACCCACATCTTTGTCGAACCTTCCGACTAGGCATAAGCGTAGAGCCTCTTTTCGCTGTGCTGTGCTACGGTCATCAATCCTGAAAACATGTCCCCTCTCCGTCGTTTTGCCTTCAACTTTGCCGGCGCTAGGGCATTCTTGCTATCTCCAAGAAAGATCTTCCCGCCATTGTCAAACCTGGTTGAACTTACTGGAGCTCGAAGTCAAACCTGAAAGGCAACAAATAGTTGGAGTTTGCTGGAGAAGAATAAGAAGCAAAATCTAGGGTTTCTTCTAGGGTTTATGCATGAAGAAATTTGAGAGAACATGGAAGATATTGAATGGAGAAGAGTTACTGAAGGTGATACACAAAATCATCCTCCTTTTCCTCTCTCTTCTATCGGAAACTTGTTTCATCCCTCATCTATTCCCTCCTACAAAGTGACAAATTAATGAAAGAAGAAAGAGAATGGATTTAGTACAAATGATATCAAACTACTTTTAGAGCGCTCTACAATTCTTAGAGTAAATTTTGGAGAACTCGGAATTATTGAAACAATTTGGGCTTGAAGGTATAACGGTACTTGAACAATTAACACTCCTAATAGTTTTTTTAGAAGTATATCTCTTTAGAAGCCAAGAAATTCGATAATTTTTGTTATAAGTTTAAATAATGTAAGATCTCTATTCTCAGCACTAATAGCGTAATACTAGAGAAGAAGGAACAACTAAGAGAAATGAGATTGGAACAAATTTGACTATTTAATTTGTTTTTATATTAGTTCTTAATTTTTTGATTTTGTTCTCTCAGTGCAAGTTGATTGTACTTACGTTTGTGTTGATTTCATCTTTCAAATGTGGATTTAATAGTTTTTTTTTTTAAATATCTATGCTCTTATCACAAGTTTTACTGTGTTAGATTTTACTGCTGTTTTTAGACGATTATTGATGGCCCATTTGTGATATATCCCTAAAGATTAGTGGAAACACTCACTAATCCTTAGCAAGGGAATTGCAAAATTGTTAAGATACTAAAGCAGAGAATAATTTCTTGACCCTTAAATCTTTCTTAACATTTAATACCATCTAGAAGTTAATTTAACTTGCTAAGGTTGCGTGGTCAAGTAATGAGGACGAGCTTAAACACTCGAATTTCTAAATTGGAGTATTGATTTGTTTTCCGAAGTCCTAATTTTTTCTTTGGGCTGGTGCGGCCGCACATTCTAATATCTTGGTTTCTTTCTCTTTCTGTCTCTATTAGACACAAAAACTAAATGGTTTAAAAATATGTGACGGTGTACTGCCTACCTCCCTCTCTCTGTCCATGACTTTCTTTCTAATTGCATTTGTTCTGCACTTTTCTCAAATTTGTGTTTAATTGGTTTTGCTTTGAATTGAACTTTTCTTTTGGGAGTAAATAGTATAAATTGATGTGATTTTCCTTTTTATACTTGCCCATCATTTTTTGTTTACTGATTTGTGGTATTTTTCTTTCTTCTTGTTTTCTAGGAAGATGATCCCATTGCCGCTCTTAGCTACATTAGTCAAATTTCTATTCCAATTCACAAGACAAAGCAAGTGGGAATTTGGCCCTCGGCTCAAATCAAGTTTTGATAGAAGGAGGGAGTCCCATAACTTTCTCCTAAGCATTTACTTTCTGCATATTTTTTTATATTATTGTTTCAAGTTCCATGTTTGTTTAATAAAATAACTTTGGATAATATTTCTTCACGTGTTTTAAATATTCCCGCTACTTTTACTTGATAAAAATGTAGATAATATGTCCATTTGGGTAGCATTTTTATGCCCACAAGTATATTTTTCAATATGCCATAAAGGGAAAGTTGTGGTCCTTAGAATGTCTCCCAACCCACCTCCCCGAAGCATTAGAAAGATAGAATAACAACTTAGGTCAGCTCAACCCTCAGCCAAGGCTAGGGTTGTTTCCAAACCCTTTTATATGCCAATGAGACCCTACCGGTTACTTTGAGTTCGGCACAAACAAGTGAGGATCATATGAGGGGGGTGATGTTAAATTTCTTCGAGCAATATGGCATCGGGTGAACCTTGAATTGAAGTCAGTTTTTCGTCTGGCCTAGACGTTAAACTTGGCAACTGTGTGGTATTTTGTATATTAGTTTGATTTTCTTTTATTTCTCTCTTGCATTATTCTTTCATGTTTTTCTTTATTTTTATTTGAAGAATAGGTGCTTTTTAATGTGTTTTTTTTAGTGTGCAACGTAGCGGAGGTTGGGAGATGGACATGGGAGATCTATCTCTCAAAAGGGCAGAACAAGGGGGTCTTGGTCGACCTTAGGCGACGGACCCCTAAGTGTCTGGAAAAAAATTCAAAAAAAAAATTCTCCCAATTTGTTGATTGCCCAATCACAAAAAAAAAATTTCTCCCATTAATGTTAGATGCATTTGCTTATTTTATTTTATTTTCTTCTATTATTTGTTTTCCTTATTCTTTTCCCATTCATTTCACTTGGTTGTTGGAGTATAGTGGTTTTTTTTTATAGGTGGTTGCATCTAAGTTTAGGAGAGTGCTTGCATTACTTTCATGCTATTGGGTTGCTTTATTTTTTTGCCACTTTTCGGGTTCATGGTACTATCGTTCTCACCTGCATCTTTGTTTCTATTTAATGTGTACAATTTAAGTTTGGGGACAAGGCGATGCCTTTTGGGGGGAAATTTTTATGAAGTCTGTCTCGTTTCTAAGAATTTTTGGTTGTTCTTTTTATAGTTTTTTTTATTATTTTCATTTGTTTTGTTTTTAGTTGGGATGTTTTTACGTTAATCAAGGGTTTAATACTTTATGTAGGTGTTTGACTTGCACTTCTTGGGTATGTTTTAAATTTTTAGAAACTGTGGTTTGAATTTAGTGGTTTTAATCATTGTTTGCATTGACATGCCTTGGGGTGATTGGTTTTAGTTTCCTCTCATGCACAGACACACTAGCATAATCTTGTAGGGTATAAACTTTGGCTCTAAGCTGTTGGGTTACATATGCTTGATAGTAATTAGTATCCCTTGAGAATGAATACTGATAATGTGTTTTACTTGACTTCAAAAAATACTTGACTTCAAAAAAAAAAAAAATGTGATTAATAGCAAATCAATTTGATCCTTTTCATGAGTAACCGGGCCTCTATGCCTCAGGAAGCACGGAGTGTTCGCGTCAAAAGTGAAAGGGTGAGAAAAGATGAGCATTGATTGTCTTGGTTTGTAGCCTGGTTGATTCGAGTTATTAGGTTCTTCGGGGTGTCTTAAAACCTAGTGCCCTAAAGCCATCTGGTTTGGGAGTCACTGATTGAAAGCTTGCTACATGGATCTTCCAGAAAGCTTAATGGACCAAGACATTGCACAATTAATAAATCAATGAAAAAAAAAAAGAAGAAAAAAAGAAGTCTTGTATTAATGTGTTTTACTTGACTTCAAAAAAAAAAAATATGTGATGAATAGCAAATCAATTTGATCCTTTTCATGAGTAACCGGGCCTCTATGCCTCAGGAAGCACGGAGTGTTCGCGTCAAAAGTGAAAGGGTGAGAAAAGATGAGCATTGGTTGTCTTGGTTTGTAGCCTGGTTGATTCGAGTTATTAGGTTCTTCGGGGTGTCTTAAAACCTAGTGCCCTAAAGCCATCTGGTTTGGGAGTCACTGACTGAAAGCTTGCTACATGGATCTTCCAGAAAACTTAATAGACCAAGACATTGCACAACCAATAAATTAATGAAAAAATAAAAAGAAAAAAAGAAGTCTTGTATTCATGTTTTTGAGTATGAATTCAATAAAGGGGGCTAGTGAGTTGAAGGGATATGTGACTTAATATATTCGGAGCTGGGTTATGCCACATGAGAGGACTGTTAGTTCACTTTTCACGAGGGAGCTAGAGTTGATTGCTTTGAGATGTGTTGATGTAAATTGTGCATGGGGACCATTGCATTGAATCATGGAATTTAAAGATTTGAAAGTATTCTTGAATGCAAGTCTTGTAACTATATATTGTAGTCCTCTTCTTGATTAATCTTTAAACAAAAATTTTGAATGTTTGTGGGTAGCATTTCTGGAACCTCACTAGACTATAACTCATCCACTAGGGGTAACCTAGGGGTTAAATGGCTTGTTGCATATGCTAAATGCAATCGTTTCTCCCACGAAAGAGGAGTTGGGTAGTTTAGTTAGGGCTTAGTTAATTTTTTTTTATTGTGGATTTATTTTGTTTTATTGCTAAGGGACTAGCAACATGAAAGCTTGGGGGTGTGATAGGTGTAGAATGTTACGCATTCAAACATTTTAATTTGCATATTTTACTTACTTAGTATTACATTATTTGTGATTTTACTTCGACCAAATGTTTAAAAACTCATAGTCAATTCCTTGCAAAATATCTTTTTAGAAAAATCTTTTCAAATTTTAAGTTCAGTTTTCCAAGAATCATTCACAATTTTCAAAACATCTTTGGCCAAGACTCTTCTCAAATTGCTTTTAAAAGCTCTTTTCAAATTACTCCTATGTTTCTTTCAAAGTCATATATGAACAACCCATATTCTCGTATTCGGCCCTTGGGGCGAACTGCATTTCGACTTGATTCCCATCACGCCACTCATGCCTGGGAAAGATAGGCAGCCCATATTTCATTTGGGTTCGGTCATACCATTATTTACTTCACTATTTTCTCGACCTTTCATATAAGCATTTACTTCACTATTTAACTATTTATTTTTGAAACCAATCATACCTTTATTTTGGTCTATTTTTATAATATATGAATACTCTCTATGTTCGTGAAAATTAAACTACTCGTGTTCAAGTGCATGATTTCTTAGTTCTAGTTAATTGTGAATGTGCTCATTACAGAAAATAGGACTAATGATTCTTATAATTGATATCATCTCACTACTTCTGGTTCCTTCTAGTTTCTTTATTGGGCCCATTTTGGATTATGAATTTCTTCCTTCAAATGTTTTGTTGAATCTAATGGATCCAATCAGTTTCTGCATGCTGCCATCTTAGTGTAAAAACCCTTTTTTTTGTTAGGTAAATAGTGTTGTTCGCACACCCTGACAATACCCACTGTGAGCTCGGGGAGGATAAGTTATACCAACTGGCCCAATGGCCTGGTGAATAAAGTAGTAGCATTTCTTGTATTTTTCTTGTCAACAATTGTTAGAGAAATAAATTTTGCACTTGAGCAATTGACTTCTATGATTCTTTAATCTTCTTGAACATGTCTTTAATTATTTAGGTCATAGCTACTTTGATGGGACTTCTTGTTTTCTTGGCCATTGCAATTTTTTTTATTGTCATTTCTGGAATTATTCCAGTGGTTTTATGGAAGCTTTTGGACAACAACACGCATTATCTTCTTTGGAAGTAATCTTCTTGACCTTTCTTTGAATGTAGGAACTATCATCTATGTTCGTCTCTATGTTAATTTTTCTTCCAACTGCACTGAGCCATGAATGTCTTGCACTGTTCATAACTAGTGTGTATTCTATATATTGTGCATGGAGTTATGTTGGATGGATTGGTTACTTTTGGGTTTGAATCTCTCTTTTAGATTTAGTAATGCTCTAATATTCTTCTTGAAAAAAAATGTAAACGAGCATGGGAGGCCCAATGATACCCCTGAAACAGCTGGTGTGCAAGGCTGTCTCGTCTTTTCCTATGGTGAACCCTCTGAAATGGGGTTTTGTCAATTAGCTAATCGTAGCTCAGGAGTGCCTTCGACTAGTTGGACTGATTCTGAAATAATATTTGAAGATGAAGTTGTTCGCTTGTTAAACGGTAGATATCACTCTTCAGCATCGGGTTTTTCTAGATGTTTCTGTACTCAAGCGTAAATATAGGAAAAATGTTGGATAAAGTTATTTAATTATTTATTTTTTGCCGGAATGCATCACTGTGACTCCTATTTGCAGCTTACTGTTTTTCCTTATAGTAGATTGTTCTTTTATGAAATTCAGTGGTGTTTCTTGTAGCTTACCAATGGATTTTTTAAACAAGCTTTTTGGTTTGGTTATCAGGCAATGCTGGTCAATCCTGATAAAAATATGGGTAATGAAAAAGCTGTTGAAGCTTTTAAGAAGCTTCAAAACACATATGAGGTGAGCTTTTTGACTTCCATTTTTATCCTTTTTAAAATACATTTTTTTTGTATTTTCTGGTTTGATACATAGGTTATCTTTTTCCAGGTTCTACTTTATTCTTTTAAGGGAAAAGCATATGATGATGAATTGAGGAAGGAGGAGCTGCTAAACTATTTCTGTAGGTTTGCATATCTATCCTGCTCCCATTTCCCATCTTCTTATAGTTTACTGATGCATTAGTATGCATTCTTTGGTTATCTTAGATAGATAACATCAATCTCAAGCATTCTCTATCTTGGCCACAACCCCACATACATGTGTATTGAATAAAAATGTGCCCGCTGTTTCTGTTTGATATGTAATTTAATGCACGAAGTAGGGGACGCTGACTTAAAAGCCATGCAACATACAGGACATCCTTTTGGCATTTGACTTATTCACTCGACTTTGGTTGTTGCATTTGTACTTTGTCATTGCCTTAAATTGTTATGTTATCTAGTGCTTTTTTGTTGGTTCTGTCTTTCAGTCTTCCCCCTTGTGTCTGTTGAAAAGGTGATGCGCACCTTTCTTACTACTATCGGCCCTAATATGCGAAATTGCAGATCTAATACTAAGAGTTGCATGGATTCCTATTCCGTTCTACCTTATATATGCTATTTCTTCTCACGTGCATTCCTTCCGGCTAGATTGCTGCTAAAGGGGTTTTGGCTTGCCAAACTTTAGGCAATTGAGAGAATTTACAGATTGGCAGACTACTTTTCTTGTTCTCCTAAGCATCTAATCCCTCTTCTACTCGCCTGTAAGAGAATCGAAGGAGTTTAAGAAGTAGAGGGGCAGAATAAGGTAAAAGAACTAGAGAAGCAGTGCAAAGAACTAAAATAAGCCCCTTCATTGCTCATCGCCTAGCTCCAATTTTTAGTGCTGTTTGGTCCGAACAGAGTGTTGTATGCTTTGTGTCAATATGAATAACTCTGTCCGGAGAGGGCGACCAAAAAAAACACAGGATGAGGTTATTAGGATGATGATGATTAAAGTGATGTTATAATGATGAAAATCCTTATGCCTTAATAGAAATTTAAGAAAATTTAGGTTTTCTTTAAAACCATTTTCATTTGAGCCTTTTCAGGTCGAGTTGAACCAACAACCTTAGCAAGGAAGGGGGGTTGCAGCTGAGGTAGCATATGAGCAAGCACCAGTTGTCAACCCAAAAAAAAGGAGAGTTTGCAACTAAAAGAGAGCTTAAAGCGAGTTTATAGGTTTCTGGTTATACACAAGAAGCGTCCCCCGTTTGAATGAAAGACAAACAGCTGCGAAAGCATTTGCCAACGATGTTTTCATTAATCAAGAACGAAAGTTGGGGGCTCGAAGACGATCAGATACCGCCTTAGTCTCTCAACCATAAACGATGCCGACCAGGGATCAGCGGATGTTGCTTTTAGGACTCCGCTGGCACCTTATGAGAAATCAAATGCTTCGGCAGTTGTTCGTCTTTCATGATGATGACACTGCACTTTTGAACAACAAAAATTCAGACGAAGAGTTTGATAATGGAATACATTGTTATTAAATGTACATGAATGATTGAAAGGACAGGGGAACGAAGTGCTCGACTGTAAGGGAGAGGGATATTCCCCTAGTTAAAGAATTGGATTTCTGTCCACCTTTGATCCCTCTGTCCCTGAGTTGCCTTTCAAGTTCTATCATCTGATGAGTTGGATGACGGCTAGGCAAGCGTGCCTCGAGCAGTTAGCCAAGTTTGAAAAGTCTGTTGAGCAAGTATCCTATCTGAAGCTTTCCTTCATTACACTCCCTTTGAGTGAGAAATGCTTGTTGGAGAGTCTGGTGGTGTGAAGGAATCAGCAGGGCCATTATCTAAATTCACATACATGTTGCAATAACTCTCTTTGGAAAATAGCTAGTGGCAGTCAAACAAGAGTGACATATGACGGATTAAGAAATCAGTCCGAGCCTGCCGATACTCTTGATTTGAGCTGACTCACATTAGGTTTCCTAAGTTGTCGTATATTGGCAATTGTTATTCGGATAATCCAAAGAATAAATACTTGGCAAGATGCTGCCAGGCATAGAGAATCTCTCACCTAAGCGTAGAATAGAAAATGCATGGGCTAAAGATCAATTCCAACCAAGACCGATAGACCAAATCCTATTAATGATGTGCTTGGATTTGGAATGGTCTTTATTATGATTGTTAGTCTAGAGTATTTCAGCTCAGGTTTCCATGTTATTGGATGGACATGGAGGGACAAATTAAGGGAGATGTGGCCCATGAAATCACAACTTCTTTTGGCAGAATTGAGTGCAATTTAAGAGTGCAAATGCCTGATGAATTACCCCGATGAATTACATACGAAAGGAAGATTTTAGTAGATAATATATAACATGTATATAAATTTAGCTTGACATTGAGATGAGATTTGTAAGAATGGATGAATCACAAAACAGGAAGGGCTGAAAACTGGGAATGAATTTGAACTCTGATATGTGATTAAACAAGGTGATATATTTGTGATCATGTGTAAAGACAGGTTGTGCAGCAAGGCACATGCGTATATGCTAAACTGAAACTAAAAGTTATGTTTTTTTTTTGGTTTGGGACTTTGGTGCTAGGGAGTTCAGTTTAGATGTGTTTAAGAGGTTTACAACTTTACATGAAACTTTTAACCCCTGTTTCAATCTGTTTTAGAATCACAATAGTTTTCATCAGTTGCTGCTGATAGATTTGATTTGTTCTTACAGGTTCACACACACACACACACACACACGTATATTTTATTGATTTTGGTGCTAGGAGTTCAGTTTATATATGTTTAAGAGCTTCACTGGAAGCTTTCAACCTCTGTTTCATGCTGTTTTAAATTACAATATGTGTCATCAGTTTTTGATAGATATGATTAGTTATTAGCTTCACAGTTAATTTTTGTCAAAAACATAGCAAGAATTGATATTTGGGTTCCTCTTGTTTCATATATTTTAAGGCAAAATGCAGGTTCTGTCACTGCAGAAGAATCTTAAATTTTGTTCTACCTGAGTTTTATGTGGTTAATACATACTACTAAAGCTCACACGTGCGTTCATTACAAATGTATGTGCATGTGTTCATGTACTATAGGAAGGTTGTACTACCCTGTAATTTTGAAGTGATTTAATTTGAGTTTTTCATTTATTTAAATTGTTTATTTTGTGAGTGTTTAAATGCTTTAGTTAAAAATTTTCCAATATCTGTTATTTGTTACTTAATATAGATGTTTGATTATGTGGTATTAAGTGTTGATAGCCTTTAATAATGTGTGCAGTTTTTGTTGTAAATGTATTTTATTTATTTTTAGTAAAAATATGTGGGTGTTTTATTATTTTGTTGGACCATACTTGTGTTCTTTATTTTTAATTCTCTTCATGTTGGGTTGGGGGAGAGTTTGGATTGGATTATTTGGGTTTGGGTTTGGGTTTGATTAGGTTGTATTATAATTGTTTAGGTTATATATAGGGAGAGCAGGGGGGTTGGCTCTCTCGCTTCGAGTTTAGGGTTTTGTGAAGGGAGAGAAAACTAAAAGTAGAAAGAGAAAGAGGTAAGGAGCGTGAAAGCCGTTCCTACATGGCTCGGCTGTTCATGGTGGTCCGGTACTGGTGGTAGGTGGACGGAGGTGTTGCCGGCGTAGGAGTTAGCTGGGTACGGTAGTTTCTTGGTTGGTTTATTGGCCGAAATACGTGCAGTGGGTTGTGTAGTGAAGCTTGGTGTCGGGTTCAGTTCTAGGTGGTCCGGTAATGGAGACGGGGCTGCCATTGGAAGTTGTGGCTGCGAGTTTGGTGCCGACGTGAGGAGATTCACGTCCATGGTGGCTTTCTCTCAAATGGGTCTTTGTTTCAGGTTGAAGATGGTCTCGGTCTGCGTGGTAGCTAGCTTGGCCGTGATATGGTGGTGCTGGGCCGCAGATTTGGGTGGGTCTATTCATAGAGGTTCACGTAGCCATGGAGATAGGTTGATGGAGGAAGATGATACACTGTTAGGTGGCTGAGTGGCAGCTTGGTGATGATGAATTTATGCTAGTCTTTGGTTGAAGGTTGATGATGATGCATGTCCAGGTATTGGGTGTTTCATTGAAAACACTCTCAAAGGTGCACCATTTTTTTTTACCTTCTAAAATCAGCTTGTCTCACAGTCACAGGCACACATGAAATTGGGGTTAATCTTATAAATTTACTGCTATCACAGAAATCTGATTTATGTCCATTTCAGAATTGATTTGCTTGATTTTTACGAGTCTGAGTTTGATTTCATGTGTATAACTGCGTTTATCAGTTGCTTTGATTAATCGAATATGTGGACCTTCAATGCTTCATTTTTTTATGTTCTATTTTTTTTTTATATGATCTATTGGACAAATACAAAGCTTGCCTTGAATTTTTTTACTATACTGAAGTTGTTAATGAAGTTGTTAATGATACTGGATGTTATAATGGAAGGGGGTGGGTTTGGAGGCAACGAAAGAGCAAGCAAGCTCTATCTCAATTATAGCTAAAGGGTCAGTCCATGGTTTGAAATGGTTATTCATTATAGTAATTGGGCAGAATGTGTACAAGCATATATAGTACTGTATAAGGCCGCTGCGGGGCCGAGATTGGCGGCGGTGGCGGGTGCAATCGGTGGAGTGGTGGTTGGGGTTGCGGTGGCGGGGAAGCAGAGATACGTGCCGATATGAGGGTTTGGTTTGTGCCTCGATGCTTTATTTTAATTGTTGCAAAATTTTGATCTGTTGAGATACAAAGGTGTTCATCACCGTCTGCTGAAATTGTGTTCAATTATTGAATATATTCGGCATGAAAGATTCATGCTTTGATATATATTTATTTGATTATGTTGTAGAAGATAGGGATGATGAATAATTTGAATCAACCTCATTATGAGAATACCATTATATGTTTTTCCAAATCCAATTTATGGAGAGATAGTTTGTAGTTTCTTTATTACGAGTGTTCAAATGAATGGCTGATTGTTTTTAAAAATCCAATATATATTGAGAGAGCTGATTAGTTTTTCTTATCTGTGTTAAAATGAATTGTTGATTGGTGCAATGTTAGCGTTATATTCTTGTTCTAAATTACGATTATCCTCGAGATGCTATTTTTAGTTTTAGTTTGCCCTCTATATTTGGATGGAATGCTGGATTGACTGTTGTCGAAATGCTGCTGCTGTTCTATTTGGAAAATTAGTGTTTTGAGAGTAAGATGCTTGAGACTGTCTGTTGTGAGACTATAGTGATAGCTTTTATATTTTTCTGATTATGTTTCTAATTATGCGTGTTCTAATGAATGGCTGTTATTATGTTGTGGATGGATCATTGTACTGACCATGTGTTGCCAAAATGATGCTACTTCTCTATTTTTAGGTAAAGTTTGTGTTTTGAGAGTAAGATACTTGAGAATTTCTGGTGAGGTTGTGGTTCTTCCTTTGAAAATCTTCTATCCTTTCTTGGGAATAGCATATCATATACTAGATATGCAGAGTTAGTTTCAGTAATGTAGTAATATTTAGTTTCTCGCTCTCTATTAATCTTTGTTGAAGAAAAATTTGCCTTGAGGAATGAAATGCCCTGGTAATTTGGCTGTCAGCTACCTGTCGTAGACTGGGATTACTAGAAGTTTTTGCTGTTGCCATATCCATATAGTAATTGAGATGGATAAAATAGATTAACCTGGACACATGTAATTTAAGTAAAGATAACTTTTAAGGCTTGTTGAATATAGTCGGCATGAAAGATATTTTATTATATGTTTTTCCAAATCCAATTTATGTAGAGATAGTTTGTAGTTTTTTTTATTACAAGGGTCAAATGAATGGCTGATTGTTTTTAAAAATCCAATATATGTTGAGAGAGCTGAATAGTTTTTCTTATCTCTGTGTTAAAATGAATTGTTGAGTGGTGTAATGTTAGCTTTATATTCTTGTTCTAAATTACGACTATCCTCGAGATGCGATTTTTAGGTTTAGTTTGCCCTCTATATTTGGATGGAATGCTGTATTGACTGTTGTCGAAATCCTGTTGCTGTTCTATTTGGAAAATTAGTGTTTTGAGAGTAAGATGCTTGAGACTGTATGTTGTGAGACTATAGTGATAGCTTTTATATTTTTCTTATTATGTTTCTAATTATACATGTTCTAATGAATGGCTGATGCATGTGTAGTTTTTATATTCCTATGCTGTTATTATGCTATGGATGGATCTATTGGTAAGTTTGTGTTTTGAGAGTAAGATGCTTGAGAATTTCTAGTGAGGTTGTGGTTCTTCCTTTGAAAATCTTCTATCCTTTCTTGGGAATAGCATATCATATACTAAGACATGCAGAGTTAGTTTCACTAATGTAGTAATATTTAGTTTCTCGCTCTCTATTAATCTTTTTTGAAGAAAATTTGCCTTCAGGAATGAAAAAAATGCCCTGGTAATTTGGCTGTCAGTTACCTGTTGTAGACTGGGATTACCATGGTTGTTAAAATCGGGAGTCGGATCGTAGAATCGTACGATTCTACGATCTGAAATACTGAAAACGACCCAAATCGTAACAAAATCGCTAATACCACATAATCGAGATTGAATCGCAAGAATCGGAAAAGGGATCGTAGAATCGTACGATTCTGTACGATTCTACCGATTCTAAAAATATATCACAAACTCCATTTTTTTATACAGGCCTTTGGGTTTTTGAAGCATATTGGGCTTTCCCAAATAGCCACTTTGCTAATACAGATATAAAGAGACTAAGAGGGGGGAAAAATATAAGCCCAAACAGCCCATTTGGTAATAAAGTGATAAAACTAAAAACTCTCTTCTCAAATAAGAACGGAAGAACAGAAGATGAAGATCAGAAGAAGTGAAGAACAGAAGATCAGAAGAAGGGTAGAACAGAAGAGTTGAAGTTTCAGACCTTCAGTCTTTCGTGAAGTGCCGACGGTCCATAACTCGACTGTGATTCGAAGACTCGAAGTCTCTTTTCTAATGTCTTCACTCTTCAAGACTTCGACAGCTCCGACAATTCCTCTTCTCTCTTCGACGAGACCCATTTCTCTCTTCTCTCTTTACAGATCGGTGTGGATCGCCTTCTACCCAGCCTCTCGACTTCTTTCTCTTCTCTCTTTCTCAGTTTCTCCCGGCTTCTTTCTCTTCTCTCTTTTTCTCTCTAACTTTCCTCTTTCTCTCTCTAGCTTTTCTCTTATTTTATAAGATACATACATATATATATATATATATACAGACTCAAATAAGGACCACCTCTCTCGGTTATATTCATACACAGTCAAAAAGATTAATTATTTTTATTTCCTCCACATTATTCTATGCAAATACTGTACACTCATGGTAACTGCCAAAAATTGGCTGCCCCACACAGACTTTATCAAATATAATTATATATAAAAACAACCACCACCTATATATATATATATATATATATATATTCATCATATATATAATTTATATATATATAATTTAATCCAAGACCTAACAAATTAATTAAATAATTTTATGAAAATATTGGGTTATTACCATATATGTTTGGAATGGTATTTTTTTTTATATATTTTTGTGTTTTGGGCTTATTGTTGCTATATTATAGAGGTATCATTGTTTAAAAAATTAGTTTGAATTATTTTTTTATTAGTTTGGTAGAATCTTACGATTCACGATCCGATTCTACGATTCCGATTCTACGAAATCCAAAACGATCCAACGTAGAATCCCGATTTTGACAACCTTGGGGATTACTAGAAGTTTTTGCTGTTGCCATATCTATATAGTAATTGAGATGGATAAAATAGATTAACCTGGACACATGTAATTTAAGTAAAGATAACTTTTAAGGATTTTAGGCTTGTTTTGTTTTTACGATGTCCGTTTATTTTTTTCTGTTGATCCTGTCTGGTTTGAAGATATTTTTTCATCGAGTGAAAGTATTTCAGGGATTTATAAGAGCTAAGTGTAGAAGCTCCTTACCTCATGGTACTTATTGTACTGGTGATTATTATGTGGATTTTGGATGTTTGAATATATGTGTTGGTAAGTTATACATGTTTTGTTGGTATTTGAGTGCCTATGTGATGCAATATAAATATGTGGATTGTCAATCTGAGTGCCTATATGCGCATAGTTTATTTGTATGAATTGTATATGGTTGGTGTATAAATTGTATATGGTTGTTTGCGTAGATGCTCATAACTTATGCATATGAATAGTTGATGTTTTGAATGCTATTTAATTATAACTGTGAAATTTGAGCATGATATATATTTTTTTTATAAACTGAGTTGTTCAAGGTATAAAATTCCTAGCAAAAGGTACTTATTGTGCAGGTGATTATTATGTGAATTTTGGATGCTTGAATATATGTGTTGGTAAGTTATACATGTTTTGTTGGTATTTGAGTGCCTATGTGATGACAATATAAATATGTGGATTGTGAATCTGAGTGCTACGCATAGTTTATTTGTATGAATTGTATATGGTTGGTGTATAAATTTTATATGGTTGTTTGCGTAGATGCTCATAACTTATGCATATGAATAGTTTGATATTTTGAATGTTATTTAATGATAACTGTGAAATTTGAGCATGATATATATTTTTTTTATAAACTGATTTGTTCAAGGTATAAAATTCCTAGCAGATAGGTATGCTTTCTTGTTCCATGTTTTGGAGCAAAAATGATTTTCGGAACTTCTTGTTCTGGATACAAGTCTTCTAATTTATTTTTCTTAACTTGTTTCAACTCCAGAGTTTTGTAGGTCTTCTCAATTATGGAAGAAATTTCATAAAAGATCTCTCAGAAAAGGAAATCCTGATTTTGCAGGATTTGGGAACATGTTCTAAATATTTATGAAAATTTATTTTATATATTAACTAATTATACATGTTTAATTAGATTTATTGTCATAATCATTATTCTTTTTGTTTTCATGGATCATAATTTTTTTTCCTAGTTGGTACACATTTTCAAAGAATTGTTGTACCAAATGATTGCTAGGCAGTAGGGCCAAGTTCTTTATTCATTTGAGTCATCCCATTATGATTGTGGATGAATGGTTTTATATGATTTGTGGGTATGATGTTTATATGTGGATGAAGCTCTAAGATTTATGTTTTCGTTGTAGTTTTATGACAATTGTAAATGGCAAAATAATTGTTGTCCTCGGCCAATTTATGTTTATTGCAAATTATTATGTATCTCTCACAAAGCCATGTAATAGTTTGTAGAGAATATCTCCAAGGAGATTTCTCAAGCCTCTAGCCATGGAGCACGTGCCAAAGGTTTCTTGTGCATGAAAAAGTTTGAGATTTCTTCAAGTCCAAGCACGTGAGGAGAATTGCTCGTGAAGAACTACGTGGAGATTAAGTTTTTTAGTTGGTTAGAGATATTGGTTAGATGAGCTTCATCTATGGTTTTATCTTTTATCTCTTATATTTCATGCATATATAGATGTATAACTATTATGTTATGTTGATGCACAATAATTCATGAAATAATATATTTTAAGTTGGTAATTATTAAATTATGAGAGAGTAACTTGTTTGATAAGTTTTGACTTAATATTTAAATTGGAGTTGATTTATCTAGATACTTTCTATTTATAATAGTTTTCAAAAAATATTTTATTTATAAAATTGATTAAATATTTCTTTTGAAATTATGAAAACAATAGAAATAGAAAGTAGATATTTTTGAAAATTTTCTTATTTAAAGGTCTCCAATTTAAAATATGAAAAGTCATATGGATCTAGCTCTCTTTAAATTTAATAACTATTACATTAAAATATAGGCAAATATATATGCATAATTTATTGTGTAGTATATTGTATTAATATGGTTTAATAGTTAGGGTTTATTATTAGTTAAATAGTCTTTTAATTATATAGTTTGTTTGGAGTTTGGGAATTTGAGTTTTTATTTTTCGAGATTCGGATTCAGATTCGGGTTCTAGCTCAATTTACTTTAATTTATTATTTATGTTAAAAAGTTATTAGTTAATAATAAATTAATTTTTATTTTACATAGTTTGTTATTAGTTATAGAATTTGTTAAGTAAATTATTATTTAAACTACGTAGTCAATTATTAGTTAGTTAAGTTATTTATTATTTATACTTCATATTTCATTATTAGTTATATAGTCTGTTAAATAAATTATTATTTATATTAAATATTTTTTAATTCATAATAAATTACTCTTTATGATACATATTTATTATTACTAAGTTATTATTTATGCCAGATAGTTTATTATTAGTTACATAGTTAAATAAATTATTATTTATTATTAGTTACATAGTCTTTTAATTAAATAGTTTGTTTCGAGTTTGGGAATTTGAGTTTTCAAGTTTCGGATTTTAGTTTTGGAGTTTCGGATTGGAGGTCCCGGTTTGACATTAGTTTAGTTTATTATTTATTTTAATTAGTTATTAATTTATAATAAATTATTATTTATGCTACATAATTTGTATTTAATAATATATTATTATTTATGGTTCATAGGGTTTAGGAATTGGGATTTTGGATTTTGGGATTTAGGAGTTATGATTTATTATTAGTTAAATAGTTTTTTAATTATATAGTTTGTTTGAGGTTTGGGGATTCGAGTTTTTCATCTTTCGGAGTTCTAGTTTAGCTTTAGTTTAGTTTATTATTTATGTTACAAAATTTTTAGTTAATAATAAATTATTATTTATGTTACATAATTTATTATTAATTATATAGTTTATTTAATAAAATATTATTTAAGCTACGTAGTCAATTATTAGTTAGACAGTCAGTTAAATAATTTATTATTTATGCTTCATAGTACATTATTAGTTATATAGTTTATTAAATAAATTAATATTTATGCTACATAATTTATTAGATATTTATTTAATATATTATTATTTATACTGTATAAGGGTTAGGGATTTAGGTTTTAGGGTTTGGGGTTTAGAATCTAAGCTTTATTATTAGTTGTGTTTGGGGATTTTTGTTTTCGTGTTTCGGGTTCTAGGTTTATGGTTTACGATTTAGAGTTTCGGTTCAGCTTTAGTTTAGTTTATTATTTATGTTAGATATTTTTTAATTCATAATAAATTACTATTTATGATACATATTTTTATTAATTATATAGTTTGTTAGATAAATTATTATTTAAGCTACATGGTTCCTTGTTAGTTAGATAGTTAGTTGAAAACTAATAATTAGTTATTTAGTCTGTTAAATAAGTTATTATTTATGCTACATTATTTATTTTTAGTTACATAGTTTAGGAGTTTCGGGGTTTGGAGTTAGGAGTTTGGGGTTTAAAATTTAGGTTTTATTATTAGTTACATGGTCTATTAATTTACATAGTTTGTTTGGGGTTTGACAATTTGTGTTTTCTTGTTTCGGGTTCAAGGTTTGTGGTTTACGATTCAAAGTTTTGGTTCAACTTTAGTTTAGTTTATTATTTATGGTAAATATGTTTTAATTCATAATAAATTACTGTTTATGATATATATTATTTATGCTACATAGTTTATTATTAGTGACATAGTTTGGGGTTTTGTGATTTGTAGTTCGTGAATTCGGGGTTTGGTTTAATAATAAATTATGTTAAAAAGTTATTAGCTAATAATAAATTATTATTTATTTATGTTACATAGTTTATTATTAATTATATAGTTTGTTAATTAGATAATTAGTTTAATAATTTATTATTTATGCTTTGTAGTTCATAATTTAATTATTTAAAATATGAAACATGAATAATAATTTATTTAATAAATATTTAATAAAATGTGTAGCACGAATAATAGTTTATTAAACAAATATCTGATAAACAATGTAGCATAAAAAATAAATTATTTAACTAATAATGAACTATATACCATAAATAATAATTTATTTGACAAACTATGTATTTAATAATAAACTATATAGCATAAATATAATTTTATTTAAGAAATATCTAATAAACTACGCAACTTAAATGACAATTCATTTAACAAATATTTAATTAATAATAAAATATGAAGCATAAGTAATAATTTATTTAACAAATCAAGTAACTAATAATAAACTATGTAGCATAAAAAATAATTGATATAACAAATATCTAAAAACTATGTAGCATGAATAATTTCTTTAACAAAAATCTAATATAGCATAAATAATAATTTATTAAAAAATATTTAATAAATATGTAGCATAAAAATTAAATTATTTAACAAATATTTAGCTAACAATGAACGTAGATAAACTATGTAGCATAGATAATAATTTATTTAATAAATAATTAATTAATAATAAATTGTAACAAAAAAAAAATTTATTTAACAAATATCTAATATGGCATAAATATTAATTTATTGAACAATTTTAATAAACTATTTAACACGAATATTAATTTTTTAAACAAATACATAATAAACAATATAGCATAAATAATAATTTATTTAACTAATAATGAATTATGTATCATAAATAAGAATTTATTTGACAATCTATGTAATTAATAGTAGACTATATAGTATAAATAAAAATTTATTTAACAAATATATAATAAATTATGCAACATAAATAATAATTCATTTAACAAATATCTAATTAATAATAAAATATGAAGCATAAATATTAGTTTATTTAATAAACTATGTAACTAATAATAAACTATTTATCAAGAAAAATAATTTATATTACAAATATCAAATAAATTATTTAGCATGAATAATAATTTCTTTAACAAATATTTAATATAACATAAATAATAATTTATTAAACAAATATCTAATAAACAATATAGCTTAAATAATAAATTATTTAACAAATATTTGACTAATAATGAACTATTTAGCATAAATGAGAATTTCATTGACAAACTATATAAAATGAACTTTGTAGATAAAATAATAATATATTTATTATTTACCAAAAATAATAATGAATTTAACAAATATTTATTCAATTAGACGATGAAGCATAAATAATAATTTATTTTACAAACTAAATAAGAAATAATAAGCTATGTAGCATGAAGAATAATTTATGTAACAAATATCTAATTAAATATCTAATAATTTATTAAACAAATATCTAATAAACAAAGTAGCAAAAATAATAAATTATTTAACAAATATTTAGCTAAAAATGGTTGTTAAAAGAATTATATATTTGGCAAACAATGTAATTAATAATAAGTTATATTGAATAAATAATAATTTATTTAACAAATATTTAACATATAAAGAAATATTGAATAAATAGCTAGCATAAATAATAATTTATTCAATAAATATCAAATTAACAATAAAATAAATAAATATCTAATTAATAATTAACTATATCGGATAAATATAATTTATTTAACAAATAACTAATATAACATAAATAGTAATTACATAGAACAAATATCTAATAAATATGTAGCATAAATAATAAATTATTTAACAAATATTTAGGTAACAATGAATGTCGGGGCATAAATAGTAATTTATTCAACAAAAATCTAATCTAATATATACCATAAATAATAATTTATTTAACAAATATCTATTTAATTAAACTATTAAGCATAACAAATAATTTATTTAACAAACTAAGTAATAATAATCTATTGAGCATGGAATAATAATTTATTTAACAAATATCTAATACACCATAAATATTAATTTATTAAATAAATATCCAATAAACAATGTAGCATAAATAATAAATTAGTTAACAAATATTTAGCTAAAAATGGGGTAAAACAATAATATGTTTGATAAACTATGTAATTAATAATAATCTATATTGAATAAATAATAATTTATTTAACAAATATTTAACTAAAAATGAACTATGTAGCATAAATAATAACTTATTTAACAAATATTTAACATATAGAACTATGTAGCACAAATAAAAATTTATTCAACAAATATCTAATTAACAATAAACAATATAGCAAAAATAATAATTTCAAAATATCTAATTAATAATTAACTATATAGCATAAATAATAATTTATTTAACAAATAACTAATAAAGCCAAAACAATAATTTCTTTAACAAATATCTAATAAATATGTAGCATTAATAATAATTTCTTTGACAAATATCTAACATAGTATAAATAATAATTTATTAAACGAATATCTAATAAATATATAGCATAATAAATAATAAATTATTTAACAAATATTTAGCTAGAAATGAACGTAACATAAGTAATAATTTATTCAACAAATATCTAATTAAAAATAAACTATGTAGTGTAAATAATAATGTATTTAACAAAAAAATTATTAATAATAAACTATGTAACATAATAATTTATTTAACAAATATATAATACAACATAAATATTAAGTAATATAACAAATATCTAATAAACTATGTACTAGGAAAAATAATTTATTAAACAATTATCCAATAAACAATGTGGCATAAATAATAAATTATTTTAAAAAATTAACTAAAAATGAACTGTATCATAAATAAGAATTTATTTCACAAACTATGTAATTAATAATACACTATAGAATAAATAAAAATTTATTTAACAGACATCTAATAAACAATGTAACATAAATAATAATTTATTTAAAAAATATCCACTTAATGATAAACTATGAAGGATAAATAATAATTTATTTAACAAATTATGTAAGTAATAATAAACTACGTAGCATGAAGAATATTTTAGTTAACAAATATCTAATAAACTATGTAGCAAGAATAATAATTTATTTAACAAAAAATTCATAAACTATGTCGCATAAATAACAATTTATTTAATGAATTTTGAATTAACAATAAACTATGTAATATAAATAATAATTTGATAAACAAATATCTAATTAATAATTAACTATGTAGCATAAATAATAATTTCTTTAACAAATATTAATTTTATTAACAAATATTTATTATACTATGTAGCATGAATAATAATTTATTTAACAAATATTTAATAAAATATGAAACATAAAAAATAATTTACTTAACAAATATTGAACTAATAATGAACTATATATCATAAATAATAATTTATTTAACAGATATTAAACATAAAAATAACTATGTAATATAAATAACAATTTACTCAACAAATATCTAATTAAAAATAAACTACGTAGCATAAATAATAATTTAATCAACAAATATCGAATTAATAATTAACTATGTAGCATAAAAAATAATTTATTTAACAAACTATATAATTAATAATAAACTGTGTAGCATAAATAATAATTTATTATTAACTAAAATCTTTTTAACATAAATAATAACCTAAACTAAAGCCGAACCAGAACCTCGAATCCAAAACTCCAAACGTAAAACCCAAAACAAGAAAACTCGAATCCCAAACACCAAACAAATAATATATAATTAAAAAACTATTTAACTAATAATAAATCTTAACTCCTAAACCCCAAACCCCCGAATCCACAAACTCCAAACCCCGAAACCCCAATCCTTAAATCATATGAACCATAAATAACAATATATTATTAAACACAAATTATGTAGCATAAGTAATAATTTATTATGAATTAAAAACTAATTAAAATAATAATAAACTGAACTAAAACCGAACCGGAACCTCAAATCCAAAACCCCAAAACTAAAACTCGAATCCTTAAATCAAACAAACTATTTAATTAAAAGATATTTAACTAATAATAAATAATAATTTATTTAACAAACTATGTAATAATAAACTATGTATCATTATTAATAACTTATTTAACAAAATAAATATCTAATTATGAACTACATAGCATAAATAATAAATTATTAAATTAACTATCTAACTAATAAGGAATCATGTAACTTAAATAATAATTTGTTTAACAAACTATATAATTAATAATAAATATGTATCATAAATAGTTATTTAATATGAATTAAAAAATATTTAACATAAATAATAAACTAAACTTAAGTCGAACCAAAACTCCAAATCCTATATCACAAACTTAGAATCCGAAACATGAAAAACCAAATCACAAACCCCAAACAAACTATGTAATTGACAGACTAGGTTCTAATCCCCAAACTCAAAACCCCGAAACCCCAATCCCTAACCCTTATGCAGTATAAATAATAATATATTAAATAAATATCTAATAAACTATGTAGCATAAATAATAATTTATTTAATAGACTATATAACTATTAATGAACTATCACGCATAAATAATAAATTACTTAACAAACTATCAAACTAATAATTGACTAAGTAGCTTAAATAATAATTTATTTAACAAACTATATAATTAATAATAAACTATGTCGCATAAATAATAATTTATTATTAACTAAAAACTTTTTAACATAAATAATAAACTAAACTAAAGCCGAACTAGAACCACAAATCCAAAACCTAAAACCCGAGACACGAATCCCAAAACTTCAAGCAAACTATATAATTAAAAGACTATTTAACTAATAATAAATCCTAACTCCTAAACCTCAAACCCCAAATTATTTTATTTAACACATTTATGAACTACGAAGCATAAATAATAAATTATTAAACTAACTATCAAACTAACAAACTATATTATTAATAATAAACTATGTAGCATAAATAATAAGTTATTATTAACTAAAAGCTTTTTAACATAAATAATAAACTAAACTAAAGCCAAACCAGAATCACGAATCCGAAACCCTAAATCTAAAATTCAGAACACAAAAACACGAATTCCAACTCCAAACAAACTATATAATTAAAAGACTATTTAACTAATAATAAATCTTAACTCCAAAACCCCAAACCTCAAATTCACAAACTCCAAACCACTAAACCCCAAACTATGTAACTAATAATAAACTATGTAGCTTAAATAATAACTTATTTAATAGACAAAACAACTAATTATGAACTATGAAGTATAATAAATTATTAAACTATCTAACTAATAAAGTATATAATTAATAATAAATATGTATCAAAATTGCCAAATCCCAAACAAACTATATAATTAATAGACCATGTAACTACTAATAAAGCTTAAATTTTAAACCCCACACCCTGAATCTCCAAACTCAAAACCCCGAACCCAAACAAACTATGTAATTAGCAAACTATATAAATAATAATAAAGCCTAAATTATAAACCTCAAAACCCCAGTTCCTAGACCTTATGTAATATACATAATAATATAATGAATAAATAATAATTTATTAAACAGACTATATGACTAATAATAAATTAATTAGCTAATTATTTAACTAATAATTGAATACGTAGCTTAAATAATAATTTATTTTACAAATATATAATTAATAATAAACTATGTAGCATAAATAATATTTTATTATTAACTAAAAACTTTTTTACATAAATAATAAACTAAACTAAAGCCAAACTAGAACCACGAATCCGAAACTCTAAACCTAAAACCCGAAACACGAAAACTCGAATCCCTAAATTCCAACTAAACAATATAATAAAAGATTATTTAACTAATAATAAATTCTAACTCTTAAACCCCAAATCCCGAGTCCACAAACTCCAAACCCCGAAACCCCAAACTATATAACTAATAATGTAGTATAAATAATAACTTATTTAACAGACTAAATAATTAATTATGAAATATGAAACATAAATAATAAAATATTCAACTAACTATGTAACCATATACCTTAAATAATAATTTATTAGTAATAATAAATATGTATTTGTTATGAATTAAAAAATATTTAACATAAATAATAAACTAAACTAAAGCCGAACTGAAACTCTGAACTGTAAACCATAAATCTAGAACCCGAAACACGAAAACTCAAATCCCCAAACACCAAACAAGCTATATAATTAACATATTATGTAACTAATAATAAAGCCTAAATTCTAAACCCCAAAACCTAAATCCCTAAGTATAAATAATAATATATTAAATAAATTTCTGATAAATTATGTAACATAAATAATAATTTATTGAAACATAAATAATAAATTGTTAAACGAACTATCTAACTAATAAGTAACCATATAACTTAAATAATAGTTTTTTAAATAAATTTTATAATTAATAATAAATATAAATCATAAATAGTAATTTATTATCAATTAAAAAATATTTAACATAAATAATAAACTAAACTTAAGCCAAACCGTAATCCTGAATCTTAAACCTCAAACCTAAAACCCGAAATACGAAAACTCGAATAACCAATTCCCAAATAAACTATATAATTAAAAGACTATTTAACAAATAATAAATCCTAAATCATAAACTCCAAACCCCGAATTCACAAACTCCAGACCCTGAAACCCCAATTCCTAAACCCTATGAAACATAAATAATAAAAACTTAATAAATAAAAATTATGCTAATAAATAATAATTTATTATGAATTAAAACCTAATTAACACAAATAATAAACTAAACTGAACCTGAAGTACGAAAACCCGAATTACAAAACCCAAACAAACTATTTAATTAAAAGACAATTTAATTAATAATAAATAATTATTTATTTAACGAAATATGTAACTAATAATAAACTATGTAACATAAATAATAACTTATTTAACAGACTAAATAACTAATTATAAAATTTGAAGTATAAACAATAAGTTACTAAACTAACTATCTAATTACTAAGGAATGGTAACTTAAATAATAATTTATTTAACAAACTATATAATTAATAATAAATATTTGTATTGAATAATAATTTATTATGAATTAAAAAATATTTAAGATAAATAATAAACTAAACTAAAACCGAGCTGAAACTCCGAATCCTAAACCACAAACCTAAAACCCAAAACACGAAAACCCAAATCACAAAAGTCAAACAAACCACGTAATCAACAGACTATGTAATTAATAATAAAGTCTAAATTATAAACCGCAAACCCCGAATTCCCAAATTCAAAATCCCGAAACTCCAATCCCTAACCCTTATGCAGTATAAATAATAATATATTAAATAAATATCCGGTAGACTATGTAGTATAAGTAATAATTTATTTAACAGACTATATAACTAATAATGAATTATGAATCATAAATAATAAATTACTTAACTAAATATCTAACAAATAATTGACTTCGTAGCTTATATAATAATTTATTTGACAAACTATATAATTAATAATAAGTTATGTAGCATAAATAATAATTTATTATTAATTAAAAACTTTTTAACATAAATAATAAAAAAATTTAAAGACAAACCAGAATCCGAAACACAAAAATTCAAATCCCCAAACCCAAAAAAAACTACATAACTAAAAGACTATTTAACTAATAATAAATTCTAACTCCTAAACTACAAACCCTGAATTCACAAATTTCGAACACCAATCCCTAAATCATATGAACCATAAATAATAATATATTATTAAATACAAATGATGTAGCATAAATAATAACTTATTTATAATTAAAAACTAATTAACATAAATAATATACTAAACTAAAGCCAAATGGGAACCCCGAATCAAAAACCCATAACTAAAATACGAAATATGAAAACCCGAATCCCCAAACCCAAACAAACTATTTAGCTAAAAGAGTATTTAATTAATAATAAATAATAATTTATTTCACAAACTATGTAACTAATAAAAACTATGTAACATAAATAATAATTTATTTTACAGACCAAATAACTAATTATGAATTATGAAGCATAAATAATAAATTGTTAAACGAACTATCTAACTAATAAGGAACCATATAACTTAAATAATAATTTTTTAAATAAATTATATAATTAATAATAAAAATAAATCATAAATAGTAATTTATTATCAATTAAAAAATATTTAACATAAATAATAAACTAAACTTAAGCCGAACCTTAATCCCGAATCCTAAACCTTAGACCTAAAACCTGAAACACGAAAACTCGAATACCCAATCCCCAAATAAACTATATAATTAAAAAACTATTTAACAAATAATAAATCCTAACTCCTAAACTCCAAACTCCGAATTCACAAACTCCAGACCCCGAAACCCCAATTCCTAAACCCTATGAAACATAAATAATAAAAAATTAATAAATACTAATTATGCTAATAAATAATAATTTATTATGAATTAAAACCTAATTTAATTAAAAGACAATTTAATTAATAATAAATAATTATTTATTTAACGAAATATGTAACTAATAATAAACTATGTAACATAAATAATAACTTATTTAATCGACTAAATAACTAATTATAAACTTTGAAGCATAAACAATAAGTTATTAAACTAACTATCTAATTACTAAGGAATGGTAGTTTAAATAATAATTTATTTAACAAACTATATAATTAATAATAAATATTTATATTGAAAAATAATTTATTATGAATTAAAAAAAATTTAACATAAATAATAAACTAAACTAAAACCGAAAATCCTAAACCACAAACCTAGAAACCGAATCACGAAAACCCAAATCAGAAACCTCAAACAAGCCATGTAATAAACAGACTATGTAACTAACAATAAAGCCTAAATTATAAACCGCAAACCCCGAATCCCCAAACTCAAAATCCCGAAACTCCAATCCCTAACCTTATGCAGTATAAATAATGATATATTAAATAAATATCCGGGAGACTATGCAGTATAAGTAATAGTTTACTTAACATACTATATAACTAATAATGAACTATGAATTACTTAACTAAATATCTAACAAATAATTGACTTCATAGCTTAAATAATAATTTATTTGACAAACTATATAATTAATAATAAGCTATGTAGTATAAATAATAAACAAAATTAAAGACAAACCACAATCCGAAACACAAAAATTTAAATCTCCAAATCCAAAAAAAACTATATAATTAAAAGACTATTTAACTAATAATAAATCCTAACTCCTAAACTACAAACCCTGAATTCACAAATTTCGAACACCAAACCCTAAATCATATGAACCATAAAATATATTATTAAATACAAATGATGTAGCATAAATAATAACTTATTAATAATTAAAAACTAATTAACATAAACAATATACTAAACTAAAGCCGAACGGGAACCCAAATCAAAAACCCAAAACTAAAATCCGAAATATGAAAACCCGAATCCCCAAACCCAAACAAACTATTTAGCTAAAAGAGTATTTAATTAATAATACATAATAATTTATTTCACAAACTATGTAACTAGTAAAAACTATGTAACATAAATAATAATTTATTTAACAGACCAAATAACTAATTATGAATTATGAAGCATAAATAATAAATTGTTAAACGAACTATCTAATTAATAAGGAACCATATATCTTAAATAATAATTTTTTAAATAAATTATATAATTAATAATAAATATAAATCATAAATAGTAATTTATTATCAATTAAAAAATATTTAACATAAATAATAAACTAAACTTAAGCCGAACCGCAATCCTGAATCCTAAACCTAAAACCCGAAACATGAAAACTCGAATACCCAATTGCCAAATAAACTATATAATTAAAAGACTATTTAACAAATAATAAATCCTAACTTCTGAATTCCAATTCCTAAACCTTATAAAACATAAATAATAAAAAATTAATAAACACAAATTATGCTAATAAATAATAATTTATTATGAATTAAAAACTAATTAACACAAATAATAAACTAAACTAAACCTGAAGTACGAAAACCCGAATTACAAATCCCAAACAAACTATTTAATTAAAAGACTATTTAATTAATAATAAATAATAATTTATTTAACAAAATATGTAACTAATAATAAAGTATGTAACATAAATAATAACTTATTTAACAGAGTAAATAACTAATTATAAACTTTGAAGCATAAACAATAAGTTATTAAACTAACTATCTAATTACTAAGGAATGGTACCTCAAATAATAATTTATTTAACAAACTATATGATTAATAATAAATATTTATATTGAATAATAATTTATTATGAATTAAATAATATTTAACATAAATAATAAACTAAACTAAAGCCGAGCTGAAACTCCGAATCCTAAACCACAAACCTAAAACCCGAAACACGAAAACCCAAATCACAAAACTCAAACAAACCACGTAATCAACAGACTATGTAATTAATAATAAAGTCTAAATTATAAACCGCAAACCCCGAATCCCCAAACTCAAAATCCCGAAACTCCAATCCCTAACCCTTATGCAGTATAAATAATAATATATTAAATAAATATCCGGTAGACTATATAGTATAAGTAATAATTTATTTAACAGACTATATAACTAATAATGAATTATGAATCATAAATAATAAATTACTTAACTAAATATCTAACAAATAATTGACTTCGTAGCTTATATAATAATTTATTTGACAAACTATATAATTAATAATAAGTTATGTAGCATAAATAATAATTTATTATTAATTAAAAACTTTTTAACATAAATAATAAACAAAATTAAAGACAAACAGAATTCGAAACACAAAAATTCAAATCCCCAAACCCAAAAATCTTAACTCCTAAACTACAAACCCTGAATTCACAAACTCCAAACACCAATCTCTAAATCATATGAACCATAAATAATAATATATTATTAAATACAAATGATGTAGCATAAATAATAACTTATTAATAATTAAAAACTAATTAACATAAATAATACTAAACTAAAGCCGAACGGGAACCCCGAATCAAAAACCCATAACTAAAATCCGAAATATGAGAACCCGAATCCCCAAACCCAAACAAACTATTTAACTAAAAGAGTATTTAATTAATAATAAATAATAATTTATTTCACAAACTATGTAACTAATAAAAACTATGTAACATAAATAAGAATTTATTTAACAGACCAAATAACTAATTATGAACTATGAAGCATAAATAATAAATTGTTAAACGAACTATCTAACTAATAAGGAACCATATAACTTAAATAATAATTTTTTAAATAAATTATATAATTAGTAATAAATATATATCATAAATACTAATTTATTATCAATTGAAAAATATTTAACATAAATAATAAACTAAACTTAAGCCGAACCGTAATCCCGAATCCTAAACCTCAAACCTAAAACCCAAAATACGAAAACTTGCATACCCAAACCCCAAATAAACTATATAATTAAAAGACTATTTAACAAATAATAAATCCTAACTCCTAAACTCCAAACCCCGAATTCACAAACTCCATACCCCGAAACCCTAATTCCTAAACCTTATGAAACATAAATAATAAAAAAATAATAAATACAAATTATGCTAATAAATAATAATTTATTATGAATTAAAAAACTAATTAACACAAATAATAAATTAAACTAAACCCGAAGTACGAAAACCCGAATTCCAAAACCCAAACAAACTATTTAATTAAAAGACTATTTAATTAATAATAAATAATAATTTATTTATCAAAATATGTAACTAATAATAAACTATGTAACATAAATAATAACTTTTTTAACAGACTAAATAACTAATTATAAACTTTGAAGCATAAACAATAAGTTATTAAACTAACTATCTAATTACTAAGGAATGGTAGCTTAAATAATAATTGATTTAACAAACTATATAATTAATAATAAATATTTATATTGAATAATAATTTATTATGAATTAAAAAATATTTAACATAAATAATAAAATAAACTAAAACCGAATTGAAACTCCGAATCCTAAACCACAAACCTAGAACCCGAAACACGAAGACCCAAATCACAAACCCAAACAAACCATGTAATTAACAGACTATGTAACTAATAATAAAGCCTAAATTCTAAACCGCAAACCTCGAATCCCGATGCAGTATAAATAATAATATATTAAATAAGTATCCGGTAGACTATCTAGTATAAGTAATTATTTATTTAATAGACTATATAACTAATAATGAACTATAAATCATAAATAATAAATTACTTAACTATATAATTAAAAGACTATTTAACTAATAATAAAAAAACTCCTAAACTAAAAACCCCGAATTCACAAACTCCAAACACCAATCCCTAAATCATATGAACCATAAATAATAATATATTATTAAATACAAATGATGTAGCATAAATAATAACTTATTAAAACTGAAAAAATACTAAACTAAATAATATCTACTTTCTATTGTTTTCATAATTTCAAAAGAAATATTTAATTAATTTTAAAATTAAAATATTTTTTGA
This sequence comes from Cornus controversa, assembly GCA_026545225.1. Taxonomy (NCBI): domain Eukaryota; kingdom Viridiplantae; phylum Streptophyta; class Magnoliopsida; order Cornales; family Cornaceae; genus Cornus; species Cornus controversa. Next base: position 13,087,506 of record CM048852.1, read on the forward strand.
AAACTACTATAAATAGAAAATATCTAGAGAAATCAAGTCCAATTAAAATATTAAGTCAAAACTTATCAAACAAGTTACCCTTTCAAAATTTAATAATTACCAACTTAAAACATGTTATTTCATGAATCATCATGCATCAACATAACATAATAGTTAAATATTTATATATGCATGAAATATAAGAAATATAAGATAAAACCATAGATGAAGCTCATCTAACCTATATCTCTAACCAACTAAAAAATTTAATCTCCACGTAGTTCTTCATGAGCAATTCTCCTCATGTGCTAGGACTTCAAGAAATCTCAAACTTTTTCATGCATAAGAAACCTTTGGCACATGCTCCATGGCTAGAGGCTTGAAAAATCTTCTTGGAGATGAATTCTGGACAAACTATTACATAGCTTTGTGAGAGATACATAATAATTTGCAATAAACATAAATTGGCCTAGGACAACAATCATTTTGCCCTTTACAATTGACATAAAACTATAGCAAAAACATAAACCCTAGAGCTTGTATAAACACCACACCACAAACCATATAAAACCATTCATCCACAATCATAAAAATGCTATCATGACCCCAAAGGGTTGGCTCAAGTGAATAAAGAACTTGGCCCTAGTGTCTAGCAATCATTAGGTCAATGGTTCAAATCCTTTTAGGTGCAAACAATTCTTTGGGGGTGTGTGTTCCAACTAGAAAAAAAAAATTATGATCCATGTATGATTGTAACGTAATCAATTGATTCAAAACAACATATTTCAGATTCAATTCATAGAAAACAAAAAGAATAATGATTATGATAATAAATATAATTAAATATGTAAAATTAGTTAATATATAAAATAAATTTTCATAAATAATATAACACATAATATTAAGAAAAGATAAAATTTTATAAATAAAACAACACATTATATTAAAGAAGATAACTGTATTGTTGGTGTGCAATGAGAGAGAATAAGATACCATGACATCATACCTGATAGGATAACATACATGCACTCACCCAGAAAATACAGCTCTGTTTAATATTATATTACTTGCACTCACCCAGAAAATACATACATGAGGCAAAGATAAAGAAAAAAGTAATTAAGCAAAAGGTGGAGGGTATTAATTCAGGAGAATGCGCCCAACACATGCAAATGAACATGCATGGCCTGACATGACAGATAAAGAAAAACAGGAATGTGTTCCTTGTCTTGCAAGATATTCAAAGATATGCATCCTAATATGTTCATATGTTATAATGTTACAGAAGCTATATTACCATATGGACATGCTATGTTATATAGGATTTTCACTTCGCCCTCTGATGCAAAACCTAGACACATATCCATGAACTGAAATGCATTTTTTTAGAACATATCCTGGAGGTGGAAAATAAGGGTGCACATTTGACGGACCTGAACACGACTCCAAAACAAAGGAACAGTAGCTTTGGCATGATTTCGTATATAAACATTTGTCATAAGCGGTTGATTAGGGAACTCCAAAAGTAGTGTGTCAGTATCTGTTGACATGTTGTCATTGTTAACGATAAGGGTCCGCTGAACAGCATCATAAAAAGTCCCAGCAGCACCCGAGTTTTCTGGGCAGCCACTACTACTTCCTTCTGCAAACATACTAAAGCCTCAAAATTTGCACAAAATGACAAAATACACAAGGTTCTCCCAAAAGCAACACAATCCTTTAAGTGAGGAATATAAAGCTCATATCCAACAAACAACCAAGCATCCTTAAATACTTAAAAGAAGCTAACTGGCTGGGCAGACTTATAAAATACATAGCAAAGTGTTCCAGATAGTAAAGCCATGTAATGAAGCAAGTCCAAATGGTACGATATAGAAGGTGATACAGTGAATGCTGAAAATAAATAGTGAAGAAAAGTGCTTCACATGATCACATTTTCTGGGCTGCTGCAGCCCTCTAATATGAACTGCAAGAACATAGCCCAAAATTTCCCGCGGAGATGATGCCAATTTAGATTTGAGATGTTAAGGATCTTCCCTTTCAAACAAGCACAAACAGCTGCCCAAAATAATGCAACAAAATCATAATAATACACACCCAATATACTAATATAACAATCGTAGATCGTTAACTTACAAAGCAAAATCCAGACTTTTGTTTTCTTGGAAAGTTAAGTTGTATAAATCGTATAAACATTTATTGCTGGGTTCACATTTAAGAAGGCCCGAAACATGAGCAAAGCCGGATGCAGACTAAGGCCTACTCCTAACAACGTTGCTGGCTAAGCCATAATTTAAAGGAGTCGTCGATAGGGCTCCGAGCACTGATTCATATTGATTTACAACAATCCAGTGGCAAAGTGAGGAAGCAAAGCCAAAGCCAAATCTGATTCGAATAGCAGAAGATCAGAGTCCAAGATGCATCTGTTTTCAAGACTCGAATGAAATTCAAATGCTAGCTAAATCAATATCATTCCATGGGTAAAAAAAAAAAATCTAAAATTTCATAATTTCTCTTCATTTCGTTCAACTTCTCAACCAACGGAGTTGATCGTTAATAATCATCAAACAAAAGCTAAAAAAGAAATTCCAAGAAACCCATCTCCGATTCTAGAATCACATTAATAAAATTCTATCAGTACATGGACAATTTTGATAAATAAAGCTAGCTAACAAAACGCAATTTGTTAAATAAATTTTTTATGAGTATATGACGGATGTGTAGATATCCATCTCCATAGCCCATTAGCCATGCCACAGCCTAGCACCTCAAGCCATTCAGCCCACAATTCCACACACAACTCCTCACCCAAACAGACCACTTCAAAACACATACCCATCATCCACAGCCCAACCTATACATACACCCAAAACAGCCCACTATCATAAACTGCCCAAAAGCCACTTCTGCCGCAAGCCATACCTATTCACCATTTCAACACAAGCTTCACCATACCTACCAAACACCAACTCACCATGAGCCACAACTCAGCATATCAACTAAACAACCAAGCCAGTCCACACGCCTAGCCACCTACTGCCGTGAGCTAACCCATGTCATAGCTCACCATCTTCACTTCATCAACCATTGATGCCGAGCTCATCAACCACTTCACACTATCAACATCTTCATCACCGCTATCTCCATTGCCCGAGCTACCACTAAAGCACCAAGGCGAGAAGACCCACTTCACCGTGGACCACCATTGAAAGCTCCAGCCAAACCACAAATCATGCACCACCGCCGGGGAGTCTTCCCCGTCAATCATTGAAGCCGAAGACACAAACCAAATCTACTCAACCATTGAGAGCGCCGCTAGCCGTGTCTACCGCTACTGCTTACAACCACCACTCAACCTACTCCAGCACCATTCAAGGAAAATTCACCGGAGCCAGTCATGCACAAGCTGGAACTCCACAAGCTTAACCAAGCTCCACCAAAGCCATGAATCACTAGTTGCTGTCATCACTCCATTGAGATTATGCTCCACCATTAATGTCCAGGTCATCATCATTATCTGCCACTATCAATCCAAGTCCACTTGCTGTCAAAACCAGGGATTTTATTTGATATATGTATTATGTGTGTGCTGTGTCAACCAAGAAAGTGGAAAAAAAAAAGAAAAAGAAAGAGAGAGGGTGGGCATCTGATTAGGAGGAGAGTGAATCGGTAGAAGAAGATAGAGAAGAGAGGTAAGAGAGAGAAAGGGGGGGAGAGAAAAAGAAGGGAAAAATAATATACATATATCTATTTATATGTATATTGCTGCCAATGAGAAAAGGAAAGTGGGGAATAAAATAATAGAATTGGTGGAGAAAATAGAGTGGTCAGTTAATGAATGATAAGATTAGCGGAGAGAGAATAAAAGAAAAAGAAAGAGAGAAGAAAGAAATGAGAGAAGATGAGAATGAGTGGGTAGAGAATAAGAAAAGAAAAAGAAATGGTGGGAGTGCGAAGGAAGAGAAGAAGAATATGGGTTTGGTCAGCTAACAAATTGAAGAGATTAAATGCAAATGACGCTGCTGACATTCATACCATTGCTGTGCATTTTTATATGCAAAAGCCATATCAATGATTTGATAGCAATTGGCTATAAAAGAATTCAGACAGAAACACAAGAGGATACATAGAGACATCCAGAGGCATATTGAGAGAGAGAGCTAACCAAATTTGAAGAGATGGTTAGTGGGAAAGTTTGATCGAGAAGTTGGAGAACTGGCAAAGATTGAAGAGTGGGCTTCAAGGGCTTGGAAGATTTCTGCAGGGGTTTTGGTTTCTCCACTGCCGGACACTTCTGCTTTTCAGGTTGCCTTCTCGTGCTGAGGTGATTAGGGGTATTTTGCAAGGGAAACGAAGATGAGGAGAACCAGAATTGCGTTTGGATGTGTGGTCCTTTAAAGTACGGGTGCGCGGGAATTCTTAAGGAAAAGAAGGAGAAGAGAGTAATGGTTTTTGCCCTTCTGCTCCATTTGTGGTGTTACACTCTGTTCGAAGCCATTGGAAATGCTTGTGGGGGTTTCAAGAAAATGGAAGCAGATGAGAGTAAAGATGCCAACAAAGTTATTACCTCGGTTAAAGAGTGGTGTTGTTCCAATGTCGATACTGGTAAATGATGAAAGGCTTTGCTACAGGGTTTACTTAGCAAAGGAAAAGCTTCTTGAGCTTGTTCACCCGTCGGCCAGTTTTAACGACAAGGACGAGAGCAGTCTCGTAAAGGACTCTCATAGTTCAGGGTTTGTTATGAATGACATGCTAGGATCACTCCAGTTTGGCCCTAATCTAGAGAAGCATGGCATGCCTGATTACGCTGAACATGTAAACAATTATTTTCTTCACTCCTTAGAGTCACGATTGAAGGGAATAAGTTCTTATGCCCTTTTCATAGGGGAGAATCGCAGGAAGCCAATCCACAGTACTTCATTTGGAAGAAAAAGGTGGCCAAAAAAAGGAAACAGAAGTTTTCAAGGGCTCAAAAACAGAAATGGATTGCCAAAGAACAGACTCAATCCAATTTCCAGTTTCGTGCATCGAAGTCTAATCCTAAAGACGCAACATCCCACTGGGAACGTTCAAACTATTTCAAAGATGACATTTTCTCTAATATAAATACCCAGGAATGCAACAATCAGAATGCATGACGTTGTACACCCTAAAAATAAAAGCAAATGGTTGTCATGGCTTAAAAACCAAGTACCAACCACAGACACAAACATTTAGTACATATAATTATTTGGCCGAGCCATTGAAAGATATAACTTATGGTCAAAATCCTCTGTGCATACAGATTATATTTGAAAAGATGTGTGGTGGACAACTATTCAACCTAGATGCTATCGGATCTACAAAGGATATACATATTCAAAGATTCAAACAAGGAAAATTTAAAAAGGAAAAACATGAGCACAGTGACAGTTAACTTTTACATAAGATGGTTGAAAATTGGACTTCCACTACCAAACGGCTGTGTTACTGGACTCTTGTATCTACCAAAGAGCTATGTTTGGACAACTGCTAATGATTCTACCCAGTATACTAGCCGTTTAAATTCACACGTTGGTCAATAGCAGGCCATATTGGCCCTTGCGGTGGACCCCATGGTGCCTATGTGAGAAAGTATGTTGGACCTCTAAGGGTTTGTGGGTGGGGTAAATAATTATTTTAAAGGTAGAGAAAATAATAAAGTAAATAATGGTATGACCGAACCCATTTGAAATATGGGCTGCCTATGTATTCCAGCCATGAGTGGCATGGTGGGAATCAGGTCGAACGTAGTTCATCCCAAGGGTTGTGAAGTACCCAAGAGGGGAGGGGGGGAGGAGTTGAACTTTGTTGTCCTTGATGATCTTATTCCCTTCATTCATAGCCTGAAGAGAATCCCATATTTCTTTGGCTGTTTTGCAATTTTTCACTCTTGTGAACTCTTGCTTCTTTAGAGAGTTATACAAAGCATTTCTAGCTTTGCCATCTAATGCTATCGCATTCTTGTCTTCTTGAGAGTACTAAGTATCACATCTCCATTAAGAGTTGCATGCCATACATCAAAAGAGATTGACAACAGGAATGCCTCCATTTTTATCCTCCATGAGTCATAGTCGGTGCCATCAAATGGAGGAGCCTTGTGAGTTGACCCTCCTTCTTCAAACATGTCTAGGAACTTTTCTGCAGGTGACTAAACCTTGATCGACCCACGGCTCTGATACCAACAGACAGAGACTCTATAACCTAATGATAAGGATAGATGTGCTGCTAGAGTGATAGAATTGATCAATATGACTTTTCAAGACAATGTGGGTTTAGAGTGCATTAGAAGTATTGGTAAGGCTAGCTGAAACAAGGAGGATTGGTTGAAGTCTGGCTGAGTCCACAACTGTTTGATAAATTGTCACAGAAAGTTTTTGAGGAACCAGATAAACAGTGAGAGTGTTCTATGGGTTCAGCAAGCTAACTACTAACATGAACAACAATTAAATATCAAAGGACACATAGATTTATAGAGGTAAAACCCCAAAGTGGGGAAACATCCTCTTTGGCTGCTATGCCAGTCAACAGTTCACTAGTGTATGAAGTTCTGAGGCTACAGCAGTGGTATCTCTCTCAGCACTCACCTAACTCTCATACAATTCACTCAAAACTCTCCCCTTGTGCACAGCCCCAATGTTTGCACAAGCACTCACCAAACTCACAACAATTCACTCAAAATTCCCCGTCTAGAACCTCCCATGGTTTGGACCCTCACCAACAAAAAAGAACTTTACTCCATACACAGCAATATTATTATAAATGCTGAAGAACTTTAAACTGAGAGTTGAACAACAGATCTTCAGTCTTTGACAGCAAACATGAATCTCAAATCAGTGACTGTGTACTCAAAACAGGTCTAGATACTCGGAATGAATTGCAGCCTCCTTTTGAGTCATTGCATAGAATGGACAGATGAGAATTTGTATATGTAGCATGCTTATAACAGATTTAGACAAACAAACTTAGGCTATGCTCAAAAATAGAGATCATCTGAACTTGGCAGCAACTTTTAAGACAATAATTGAAGGTATGAGATGTGAGAATCAAATATACCCTTAGCACAGCAGTATTCAACCTTTTCTGGACTCTTGATGATGGAAGTGTGATGCTCAAACCAGAAGTAGCTTCAAAAGAACAATAGGAGTCATCTGGAATGGATTCATCCTCTTAACCTGCTTACTCCAGCTTTCCATCTTCTGCAGAATTCAGCAAGTTTACTAAAAATGGTGCCTCACTCAGAATATGAACCTTTCTCACATATATCTCTCGAAAAGCACACACTCCATAGCTGCTATGCACCAATATATATATATATAGACTCTTTCTGCAGCCACTGCTAACGGATAGATATAGACAGCTCACACATCCTTATCCATTTTGTCCAAAAAGTTTCTTGTCCTCTAGCCATTTTGAATTAAGCAATCATTAGCAGCCTTTCTAGAAAAGGTTAATATACCCTTGAACCAAGAGAATCTTTATTTAATCAAAAAACAACTGAGGGCATGGCGGTCATTCCCTGACAAAAGGATCATCCTAGAATCATGGTGCTCACGTGCTGTCCTTATGCACTCTGCACAATTTCCAAATTACCCTTGAATGGGCTGTTAGTGCAGACCTGTTCTGCCATCGAGCTGAGCTATATAGATAAATAAAATGTGCCCACAGATTATGAACAATCATAATTAAACACAGACATGAACATTAATACAACTGCATATTTAGAGACGAGACAGAGATACCCCTATATGAGATGCACTGTTTTGACATTATAAAGAGCAAACTTGGCAACAAGCAAATGACATGAACCAACAGGTTGAATACGAGACTATGGGTTGTTGAGAGATGACCTTGAAGGGAACCTAGGAGCAATTTGAAAAGAGCTATTTGAAAACACGAGCCTTTACCAAAGATGTTTTGAAAATTGTGAATGATTCTCGAAAAACTGGACTTTTGAGAAGATTTTTTTAAAAAGATATTTTGTAATAATAAGAGTTTTTTAACATTTGTTCAGAGTACTTACAAATTTACTTTGAAAATTATGTTTCTATTTGAAAAAGGATATCCTTGAAAAAGGTGGTCAATTTATGAGTAGCATTCATTCAACCATATTCAAACCGACAAATAATTGATTGTCTATATCCCAACCACCTATCAACCTTATCTTAAAAATATATATGAGAAATATTTTTTGCCAACATGTATTGTTCCTTCAGTATCAAACCACATGTTGAGCTTTCTTGGTTAACAAGTCATCATTGATCAAAGAGGACTTTACTTGGGCTTGTAATGGGGTCTTTGGTAAAGTGGTTTGAGAAATAAAGGTTATATTAGGCTCAAAATATGACGCATAACTGGATGATGAACTAAGGATCACTCAAAAACTTCCCCAATTTGGGAAATGACGGAAAATGTTGCCCGTCATGCGAGACATTAATATGCGAGAGCTTTCAATCCTAAATGATCTTCGCCAATCGAAGAGGTCTTAATTTGGACCGTAATGTGGGCTAGGTGTAAGGCAACCAAGGAAAGGATATTAAGGTTCAAAGATATTACCTTAACACAAGGTTCATAAACCGTGATCACCATAAGAGAAAACTGCCCTAGCTTAGGGCAACTTTTCTATGTTAGTCTAGAAAAAAGTTTTTTAAACTATGCAATCATCCTTAATCGGAGAAGACTTTACATGGGTTGTAACGTGGTCTATGGCCTTATAGGTGATGAAGAAAAAGATATGAAAGGCTCAAAATTAATGTGAAATGGGGTATAAGACCAAGGATCATCTTCAATCTTCTTATACTTTGGTGACATGCAATTGAATTTGAATATCTTCATTTGTTCTATAGGAACCCTTACTTTACATTACTTTTATGACGGCCAATGAGAATCGAACCCAAGACGTCCGGGTTTACGGCTCGTCCCGGTAGATTCTTTGATCGCCATCTTTACTTTCGCCATTCTTTTATGATGCCCAGTGAGAATCGAACCCAAGACGTCTGGGTTTACGGCTCGTCCCGGTAGATTCTTTAATCACTCTGTCATCTTTGTTTTCACATGCCCTGCGAGAATCGAACCCAAGACGTCCGAGTTTACGGCTCCCCCCGGTAGATTCTTTATTCACATCTTTGCTTTTGCCTTTCTTTTATGATGCCCAATAAGAATCCAACCCAAGATGTTCAGGTTTACGGCTCATCCTCGGTAGATCACTGGGCCTTCTCTACTTTCACCTTTCTTGCAATTTGTCTTCTGCTTTATTGTGAAGGAATAATCAATCCAAAGCTGCCCTAGCTTGAGTTACAGATGAACAATACACTTGTAATGATCCTTGGTAGGTTCAAAAGAAGAAACGTAACCAGGCTCTATGGGTTCATCAATGGGAATCATAGTATATGATGGATAATAGAAACGATGGCATCTCTTCATTTTAATTCGGATTGCATAGTAATCAAAACTTTTACTAGTCTAATATAATATCTCAATAAAATCTGCCCCAATGTGGGGTGTGATCAACGGTGGGTATAATGAAAGGAACAGTATCATGGCACTAAGGGTTAGCAATGGATATATATCATTGTAGGATAACAGAAACGAGGGCCTCTTGTCCTTTTAGCTATAATCAGTTAAGTATTAAAGCTCTTGCCTATTATCATCTCACTGTCTTCGTCATGGTGATCCCTAGCTTGGGTTAATGAAAAGAATAAAACCGGCTCAAAAGGGTTATCAATGGTGATATTTGTATTAACATGGGATAAAGAAAATAATGGCCTCTCATCCCTTCATTTTTGACTTGTTAATCTCAAAAGCTCATTTGACATAGAGATATCTACCTGAGGAATTGAACATGTACTTTAAAAAATTTCACCTATTGTGCTAGGGATATAAACAATGCATTTCACTTTTAACACTTTAGAATGAAACAATACCCATAAATTTTGCACCTACAATATAAACAACTACCAAGATTAAAAATAAAGTTTCTGAAGAGGAAAGAAGGACGAGAGAAAGAGAGAGAGTACAAAACAAAAGAAATCCAAGCCAAGTATACTTTAACAAAGATCTAATAAAATTGTTCCGAAAATGTCAATTAAATTCTGTATTCAAGCAAACTAGTTGAAACAAATAAAAAAATAAAATGCCCTGCCAGACACAGTGCACTGCTACAAAAACAAGGTTTGTTAAAATAAAGTGTCTAATTTCTATTATATCAAGCAGGCCATCACATGCTTTGCTTTAGAAAAATACTTACAATTTCTTATAAAAGCAATCAAGTTTTGGCATAAAGCATAAAAGTGGTATTAGCACTTGGTTGATACTCATAATATTAAAATTTATTCGAGACAAATGCAAAACATTTAAATGGGCATATTATTATACCAGGACATAGAAGAACATGGGACGGTTTGGCATAGGCCAAGGAAAATCAATCCCTGGTGATTTCCTTTCGTTCATGGTCACTCCATTTTGAAGTGTACTTTCATAAAAGCTGTTAGAAGGGAATTCTGATAGGGATTATATGCATGCGATATTGAACCTAGAATTTAAGAGCACAAGACGCAATATATCAGTATTGCCATATATCTGTACAAGCAATAATGTAAATCTATGAACATGGAGCTGGTAAAAGTACAAGGACAACTGAGAAAGCATTAAATAATATAATAATTGCACAAGAAAATGAGAAACTTTTATGTTATCTCAAAAGAGTTTCGATGAATTGATGTTTGCAAGAAAACAATGAGAGACTTTTAATTGCACAAGAAAATCCAAAACATGATTACATTGATCCAATAAAGCTAATAGAAAGTTTGCAACTATTATAAACAAAATCCTGCCCAAAACATGTATGGACAAACCTACATGGGTAATAGGTGAAAACCAGTCAGAGAGACCAACTCACAACTCTAGGTCCTATATAAATTCATAACGAACAATATATCCTCACCACTCTGAACAATATCAAAGCTTAGTGTGATGATCACATTTTCTTCAGGACACATGACACTCATGCATGGGAATGAAGTATGTGTCAGATAAATTTAGTTGGACATGCAACTAAAAAGCATATAACTAATTCAATTATATTACATTATTGCTTCAAAACTAGTGAAATGCTTATGTTGAACACTATGTTATGCACGCACACGCGTACAAAAGTATTTTACTCTAGGAAATAAAATAAAAACATTAAATAATCTATTTAGTAATGTCCACGAGTCCTTTTGTTTGGCAATTTAGTACATTCGATGCTTGAACACATACCCGCACCCGACACACAAACCTAAATACACATAACATACCAGGCTAGCAAAAATCAGTTTGCAAGAATATGATATAACAACTTCCAGCCCCACAAACACAAAAAACACTTTTTCTGGACTGAACCAGATATAAATAAATAAATCACAACAGAAATGAAAACATACAAAAGTAGTAACAGGACTATCACCTGGAGTCTAATCGGTTTCACACCAAGTAGCACAAGGCGTTCGAATAGAGACTGAGCTAGCCCAGCACGAGCTGCTTTCTTGCACATAATAACAGGACCGAGCTGGCAATGGTCCCCAACAAGAACCACCTAAAATAGAAACTTCTATAAGAAGATGAAGCAGATAATGATAGAGTTGAAAATAACATGGACACAGATGTTTCAGAAACTACCTGCTTCGCTCCAAGAACCAAAGGAATAAGACACTCAGGCTCAGTTGCTTGAGTAGACTCATCAATAAGTACCTGCAAAACAAAAAAAGGTAAACCACTCGCAAAGGAATATAATTGTTTTATGACTGCCAAATGCTCACATCTGAAGTATTTCAACCTGGCGAAATCTAAAATTTGCCAATCGAGGATCACCAGCACCAACACGTGTGCAACAAATGACATCACCACTCTGACATATCTCCCCCTCCGTTGCCCTCTTCAGAGCCCTGTACTTTTTCTCACCACTGCTGGACAACTCCCCTGTAGAAATTTAGAGTAATGAAAGATACATTAAAACAAATCCAGAAAGACATACAAATTCCATATTAGAATATGTATCTGCATTCCACAAACAAACATAAAACCAGTTCAGTCAAGCCATTCAGAAAGCAGGTGTCTTAATATATTAATTTATTTTGTATAATTATAAAAATAAATAGAAAAAGAAGAGATCAATTGGGGGCTGATTGAGTGGAAGAATGATGGGGCCTTCACTGTTTGTGTAGGCAAAGTTGTGCAGCATCGTCTGGACATGGAGAGTGCTGTGGCCCTTATGGCATATTTCAAACTGCATAGTGAGGACACTGAAGGTTTGTGGTGTGGAGTTCAAGAAGGAAAATCGAGGGATGACACTGACAGTATGCTACAGTGCAATCCCGATGGCAGATACAGTACTTCAACTGAATGGTATATGAAAATTTCCTTTGATGGTGACAAGCCAAATTGCTGGGAGGTCATTACCATTTCTACAGACTCTGGACAGAAAATTAGAAAAAGGAGGAGTAGAGGTGGAAGGAGCTCAACCTTTGGATGTTATGGGGATTGGAGAGGAGGGGGAAATTCTGGATAGTGAGGGTAGGAGTAATCAAACTGAGGATTGGGTTGTAGCAAGTACTGGAGAGAGCAGTGTCTAAAGGATGGGAAGAGAAATTCCCTGACATGGCCCAAAAGGCTATGGCCAGGCCAGGCCAGACTTGTATCACATCCCTATTTTGTTGAAAATTGTGGTGGACTGTGGAAGGGGAAGTTTCCAACTTGAAGCGAATCCAAAGAAGTCTGTGGGGACACCGTTGACCAACATTGAGAATCTAATTGTGGAGATACCGAGACACAAAAAGCGAATCCATCCCCTCCACCTCCTACCAACCCCATCCTCTCCAAGACATGCAATGTGAGGACCTTTCATATTGTTTATTTGGGCTTGCCGTTGGGTGCTCAGGAGAGCTTCTTCTTGGGTTTCAGTAGTACAGCGATTTGAGAGGCGGTTGGTTGGCTAGAAGAAGCAGTATTTATCAAAAGTGAAGTGTCTGACTTTGTTGAAGAGCACCCTTTCAAGCATTCCCACTAATTTTATGTCCCTCTACCTGATCCTGACTTCTGCTGTGAAAGGTTAGGGAGATCCTGACTTCTGTTGTGAAAGGTTAGGGAGCTTGCAGAGGAACTTTTTGTGGAGTGGCATGGGACATGAGATTGAGCTCAAATATCATCTCGTGGGGTGGGAGCAGATCTGTAGGCCCATTCAGACAGCTGGTTTGGGAATGAGGAAGTTGGACTTGTTCAACAAAGCTTTGTTAGACAAGTGGCTGTGGAGGTTTGGGATGGAGTGACACAAGCTTTGATATGATGAGTCCAAAGGCGGGTGGTGGTGCTCATTGTTGTCAAGGGCCCCGAAGGGAGTTAGCTTGTGGAAGAGCATCCAGAAAGGTTGTGATTAATTCTCCAAGCATATTTGTTTTAGGGTGAGGGATGGGCGCCTTGTCAGTTTTTGGGATGACCCGTGGTGCAGAGAGAGACCGCTCGAGTGTCTTTCCGAGACTGGTTGGGATTGCGATTGATAGGTAAACGATGATCGCTCATTGTTATCATCTTGATAGCAGGAGACGGTCCTAGGATAGTTTGAGAGATTTTTGCATGACTGGGAGGTGGGGGAGATGGTTAAGTTTTTGGCTTTGCCCTGTAGCTAAGTTGTTTCCAAAGAGGGGATGGATGAGTGCCTTTGGGCGGGATCGAGACATGGGAGATTTGAGGTATGCTCGTTCAATTGTTGTTTGATGGATGCTCAGGAGACGTCCTTTCCGTGAAAAGGAATTTGGCGTTCACGAGCCCCTTGAAGGTAGTCTAATTTGGATGGACAGTCGCTTTGGGGAAGATATTGACCATTGACAATCTGAGAAGGAGATGTCAAATTATAGTCAATTGGTGTTGTATGAGACGACAGGCCGAGGAGTCGGTGAATCATCTCCTTCTACATTTCCCTGGAGATAGGGATGGCTGGGATTTGCTCTGTACAGTTTTTGGGATCCAATGAGTCATGCCCAAGTCAATGGTGAGACTGATTGATTCTTTGGGAGGTTGCCGTGTGCACCCCCAAGTTAGAAATGTGCGAAGGATAGCTCCATGTGCTTGTGGTGGACTCTTTGGAAGGAGAGGAAGAGGAGATTCTTTGATGGCTTGGAATCTCCTTGCGGATGGTTAGAATTTTTGTTCTTAGTTCTTTATTTCTTTGGGTTCGCGACTCTAGTTTTAAATCTATGAAGAATTGATGAAGAATGAGATGACGGAGACGATATGCTACTTCTATGAGCTTAGGCAATTTGAGAAAAGCTTGAATGCCTCCTTCACAGCCTTGATTCCAAAAAAAGGTAGAGCCACAGAGGCTAAGGACTTTAGAACTATCAGTTTGGTCGGGAGTGTCTACAAGATTATCGTCGAAGTCCTTTCCTTGAGATTGAGGGTCGTGAATGGGGTGATATTGGACTCTCAAAATGCATTTGTGGGAGGACGTCAGATTCTGAATGCGATCTTGATTACCAATGAGTATGTTGATTCCAGATTGTGTAGTAGAGCTCCGTGAATTCTGTGTAAGGACTTTAGAACTATCAGTTTGGTCGGGAGTGTCTACAAGATCATTGCCAAAGTCCTTTCCTTGAGATTGAGGGTCGTGAATGGGGTGATATTGGACTCTCAAAATGCACTTGTGGGAGGGCGTCAAATTCTGGATGCGGTTTTGATTGCCAATGAGTATGTTGATTCCAGATTGTGTAGTAGAGCTACGTGAATTCTGTTTAAACTGGATATTGAGAAGGCTTATGACTATCTTAGTTGGGATTTTATAATTTACATTTTGAGGATTTGCTAGGAAGACAGGTGGAGAAATGGACATATTTCTGCTTCTCATCGCTGAAGAATTCAATTTTGGTGAATAGATCTCCAAACAGGTTCTTCAATAGTTCTCAAGTATTGAGGCAGAGAGATCCGTTGTCCGCCTTTTTGTTTATCACGGAGATGGAGGTCTTTAGTAGATTGATGAAAAGGGCAACAACTCTTGGTCACATTCAGCGGTTTAAGGTGGGAAGAGAAACTTCTTGTTACAAATAACATCTTATTGTTCACAGGGTTTATTACTAAAAAAAATGATCTTATAGTGCTTGTCACTCATCAGACGAGAAAACTCTTGCCAATATTTGTGTGGAGTTGGAAATTTCTCGGTTTAGTACTTAGGTCTCCCTTTGAGTATGGCTTTTGAGGGTGCCTTTTGCTTGGGTTTTGGTGGTGGAGAAGTTTGAGAGAAGCCTCGTTGGGTGGAAGAAGCAATATCTCTCAAAGGGTGGTTAGCTTACCCATATGAAAAGTGCCCTTTCGAAACTCCCTACGTATTACCTATCTTTATTCCAAATTCCCTCACCCATGGTGAAAAGGATCGAGAAGTTGCTAAATAATTTCCTATGGGGGTGGGGGGATGGAAGACCAGTTCAATATCATCTTGTAACTTAAAAGAAGGTGTATTAAGCCCAAGCAAAGGGGACGTTTAGGAGTCCGAAACCTCAAGTGGTTGGTGTCCCTCTTCTTGTACCCCTGAACCCACAAGTACCGGCAGAGGACCAAGAAACTACCCGACCCCGTACATCTGTAACAGTCACAATGGTATTATTGAAACTTGCTTGAAACTTTGTTGGGAAAGTAATTGTAGAGATATGGGTTTGTAAGGGGTAAATTATGGAGGAGCATCATCGAGTACAAGGTTGGGTAGGAGCACGCTGGTTGGTGCTCCAAGGAGGTGCATGGTTCAACCGGAGTGGGTTTTCGGAAAATTATTAGCGAGGGTTGGAAAGAATTCTCTAAACGCATCCAATTTAAGATACAAAGTGGGTGGCAGATTAGATTTTGGTTGGATGCTTGGTGTGATACTAGACCTCTTGCACATCTTTTCCCTAGAATTTTCATGCTCACAATTGACAAACATAGCATGGTGGCTAACTGTTATAATCTTGTTAACGGGCGGTTACATGGAAAGTTCAATTTGCTAGGTCGGTCTAAGGTTGGTAAGATATTTTTACTTCCTTTGATTTGACCTATCGACCGCCGATGGACTTGGAGGTCAAGGATGTGTGGTGTTAGAGGTGAGCCAAGTCTGATGGATTTACGGTCAAATCGTTTTACCAGGTGATTCAGGGAGCTTTAGAGGCTGCATTTATATGGAAAGCAATGTGGAAGACAAAAGCCCCTATCAAGCTGGCTTTCTTTGGATGGATGGAGGCATTGGGAAGGATTCTGACCGTGGACACTAAAGGAGGCGGTGTCAGATTGTACTCAATTAGTGTTATATGTGCAAGAGAGATGAGGAGACGGTTAGTCATCTCTTATTGCATTGCCCAGCAGCAAGAGATATTTGGGCTTTATTCTTGTCTATTTTTGGAATGCAATGGGTGTCACCAGCTAGCACTACAAAAACTTTGGAGTCTTGGAGTAGATGGTCAATCCGTAATGCATTTGGTGGGGTCTATGGAGGGAGAGGAATACAGATATTTTGAAGGTGTGGGAGCACTAATTTGGGTGCAGAAGCATTCTATTTTGAGTTTGTTGTTTTTTAGGGTGAGGAGGCATCTATGTACATCAGTAGAAGATTTTATTGATTTTTTGGATAGTGTGAGAGTATGGTACTTTCCTTTCTGTGCAGTTGTTCCACCAGCGCACTCTCCTTTGACTGCTTTCTTTAATGAAATTTTCCTTTAAAAAAAAAAAAGTTTACCTTTGACCCTCACAACAAGTGGTTCATCCCCTTATCATCACACACTTTTCACACAGCTTTCAGACAGCCACCATTAGACCCCATGACTCACGGGAGAAGGATAGGGTCTCCAATTATAAACATTGTAAGTTTGTAATTCATTCCTATTATACATACTAATAATATTTCACTTCAATGTCCAAGATTCCAAGTATTTATATATATATATATAAGAAAAAAGAAACTAAAGAAATTATTATGAAGGATAGAAGGCTACACCCTTGAAGGATGAGAACTGATCCGATAGGCATCATCAACGACACTCCATAACAAAAAAGAAACAGCTGTAGTATATTTCTTCATGCCAATCTCTAAGGCTCGAAAGTAATCATTTCAAATCGCATTCAAAATATTTTGAAATTAAGTTAAACAAACATGCAAGACAAGAACTACAAGTCAAATAAGTGTGACAATCACATGGACACACCTTTAAGTTAGTATGTGTGAGCTAGAGAGAGAAATGTCATGTGTATGAATGTATGAAAAATAATTAAGAAAAATATTTATAACGTGCTAAACTAACTGTTAGTTTAATACTTAACAATTTCAGCCAGAAAAGGGCAGTTGAGAACCCTAACTATGACACATCCTCACATTACCTATAAAATTTTAACCAAAACACAATCCCACGTAATGAAACCAAAAATGTATTTCAAATTTGAGCTTTAAATTTCATTCCCATTTGTAAAAGCTTTGAAAAAGGTATCTTAGAGACGAAAATTTGGTATATTAGTAATTCATTGTCTGGAATCAGGATCAAACAAAATACGCCGCTCAAATTAGCCATCTAAAATTTATTAAACTTAGTTGAGTTCTTCATTTTCTTGAGAAAACTAAAGCAAAAGAAGAGTTAAATATCATGCTTTTTCTTTCCCTCTGTTTTCTCAACTATAAAATGTTGGGTTGAACTGAAATAAAACACACCTGACCCATCCTATTGATATAAACATAAACTACTTTCCAATGAAGATCAACTGCATAAACCAAATGGCATTTAATCAAATTAGTATGTAAACAAATTTGTTCAAGTAATAGCTATGCTTAGATACTCTGAAATGGATTAAAAATTAAATGTATACCTTTGCGAGTCCGCTTAAGGAGCTCAAAACCTCGGGCAAGTAGTTCTCGACAGCATATGCCTAGGAAATTCTCTTCTGGAACAAGCTCACCACTGTGACTCCCATTTGAACTACCATTGCTACCACCACAAGCACCCATTCCTTTCTCCACCGGAATCACCGCTGCTATATTCCATACCTCTTTTAATGCTCTTGCTTTCAATGTTGCTGCCCACGCAGTGCTACAACCCAACCACCCACCGAACCGTTTCATTAGGTACAAAACATTGGTAAAGTGTTCAATCTTACTAAACTACATTTGAAGAGAAATTTGAAAGCTACATTTGCAATTATTGGCATACCTGTGGCGGCTGCAGCTGTCAATGTCATGATATCCCCAGCTGAATGTACATTAACTGCAGAACTAACTACAGAAGCAAGGTGATCACGCTCAGCCCCCATGGCCTCGGCACGTAGCAGCAGAAGCAACAGCCACATCAGTTTTAGCCATCTGCTTGTCCTTCCCTAACCCAGATGAGGCAGCAGTAGAAACAGCAATGGCAGCCACTGCAGCAGCAACCTCAGCAACTAAAACGGCAGCATGGAGCTGGGCATTTTGAGCTCTTCTCTCCTCTTTCTTCTTCTCCTTCCCATCCTACAACCATCCTGTTGATATAAACAGAAACTACTTTTCAATGAAGATCACCTGCATAAACCAAATGGAATTTAATCAAATCAATAGTATGTAAACAAATTTGTTCAAGTAATAGCTATGCTTAGATACCCTGAAATGGATTAAAAATTAAATGTATACCTTTGCGAGTCCGCTTAAAGAGCTCACAACCTCAGGCAAGTAGTTCTCGACTGCAAATGCCTAGGAAATTCTCTTCTGGAACAAGCTCACCACTGTGACTCCCATTTGAACTACCATTGCTACCACACCAGTACCCATTCCTTTCTCCACCGGAATCACCCCTGCTATATTCCATACCTCTCTTTCAATGCTCTTGCTTTCAATGTTGCTGCCCCACGCAGTGCTACAAACCAACCACCCCACCAAATCGTTTCATTAGGTACATTTCATGAATACCAGATAAAGTTGTCAACTAACATAAACAACAATACAAGACCTATGAATCAAAACATTGGTAAAGTGTTCAAACTTACTAAACTACATTTGAAGAGAGCAATTTGAGAGCTGCATTTGCAATAATTGGCATACCTGTTGCGGCTGCAGCTGTCAATGTCATGATATCCCCAGCTGAACGTACATTAACTGCAGAACTAACTACAGAAGCAAGGTGATCATGCTCAGCCCCCATGGCCTCGGCAGCTTCCACACACTGAGTTGTGACCAACGTAGCACAGAAGCAACAGCCATATCAGTTTTAGCCATCTGCTCGTCCGTCCCTGACGCAGATGAGGCAGCAGTAGCAGCAGCAATGGCAGCCACTGCGGCAGCAAGCCCAGCAACTGAAACGGCAGCATGGAGCTGGGCATTTTGAGCTCTTCTTTCCTCTTTCTTCTTCTCCTTCCAATCCTTCAACCATCCTGTTGATATAAACAGAAACTACTTTTCAATGAAGATCACCTGCATAAACAAAATGGCATTTAATCAAATCAATAGTATGTAAACATATTTGTTCAAGTAATAGCTATGCTTAGATACTCTGAAATGGATTAAAAATTAAATGTATACCTTTGCGAGTCCGCTTAAAGAGCTCACAACCTTGGGCAAGCAGTTCTCGACTGCATATACCTAGGAAATTCTCTTCTGGAACAAGCTCACCACTGTGACTCCCATCTGAACTACCATTGCTACCACCACCAGCACCCATTCCTTTCTCCACCGGAATCACCCCTGCTATATTCCATACCTCTTTCAATGCTCTTGCTTTCAATGTTGCTGCCCCACGCAGTGCTACAACCAACCACCCCACCAAATCGTTTCATTAGGTACATTTCATGAATACCAGATAAAGTTGTCAACTAACATAAACAACAATACAAGACCTATGAATCAAAACATTGGCAAAGTGTTCAATCTTACTAAACTACATTTGAAGAGAGAAATTTGAGAGCTACATTTCAATAATTGGCATACTTGGGGCTGCAGCTGTCAATGTCATGATATCCCCAACTGAACGTACATTAACTGCAGAACTAACTACAGAAGCAAGGTGATCACGCTCAGCCCCCATGGTCTCGGCAGCTTCCACTCACTGAGCTGCGACCAACGTAGCAGCAGAAGCAACAGCCATATCAGTTTTAGCCATCTACTCGTCCTTTCCCTGACCCAGATAAGGCAGCAGTAGCAGCAGCAATGGCAGCAACCCCAGCAACTGAAACGGCAGCATGGAGCTGGGCATTTTAAGCTCTTGTCTCCTCTTTGTTCTTCTCCTTCCTATCCTTCAACCATCCTGTTGATATAAACAGAAACTACTTTTCAATGAAGATCACCTGCACCAACCAAATGGCATTTAATCAAATCAATAGTATGTAAACAAATTTGTTCAAGTAATAGCTACGCTTAGATACTCTGAAATGGATTAAAAATTAAATGTATACCTTTGCCAGTCTGCTTAAGGAGCTCACAACCTCGGGCAAGTAGTTCTTGACTGCATATGCCTAGGAAATTCTCTTCTGGAACAACCTCACCACTGACTCCCATTTGAACTACCATTGCTACCACCACAAGCACCCATTCCTTTCTCCACCGGAATCACCGCTGCTATATTCCATACCTCTTTTAATGCTCTTGCTTTCAATGTTGTTGCCCACGCAGTGCTACAACCCAACCACCCCACTGAACCGTTTCGTTAGGTACATTTCATGAATACCAGATAAAGTTGTCAACTAACATAAACAACAATACAAGACCTATTAATCAAAACATTGGTAAAGTGTTCAATCCTACTAAACTACATTTGAAGAGAGCAATTTGAGAGCTGGGGATATTTGGGCTATGTTCTTTGCTGTTTTCGGGGTGCAGTAGGTTATACGGGGTTACTCAATGGATGCACTCTAGTCTTGGAGGGGATGTATAGTGGGGAACCATGCTCGAGATGCATGGAGGGTAGGGCCTTTCTGAATATGATGGGGTCTGTGGCGTGAGAGAAACATCATGACTAGTGTGTGTGTGTTCACATAGTAAAATTCCAAGAGAAAAACATTTATTCACATGATAGAACGCACATACAAATCATACAAATTTGTTAGTTCTGCACTTGGGAGAGCCCAGGTGGGGTGGGGGTGGGGGTGGGGGGGTGGGGTGGAACGAAAAATGGAAACATGATAGAATTTTACAGAGTTGTCCAATCTACCCACATAAATAAATTAAACTATATAGGAGAATCTGCAAAAGGTAAACTGCATAGGAAGGTTATATAGAGAGTTCAACAAATAACGAAGCCAGGAATTATACAGGGATATGCACAAAATGGTCATTACCTTAATTACAGATTCACTCATTAATAGCTCTTCTGCCAATAACTCAAATTCTGATAAAGCATAATGTGCTAACCCAAAGCTCAAAACACCATGACACAAGAGACTTCAGGGTTTGTTATGAATGACATGCTAGGATCACTCCAGTTTGGCCCTAATCAAGAGAAGCATGGCATGCCTGATTACGGTGAACATGTAAACAATTATTTTCTTCACTCCTCAGAGTCACGATTGAAGGGAATAAGTTCTTATGCCCTTTTCAAAGGGGAGAATCGCAGGAAGCCAATCCACAGTACTTCATTTGGAGGAAAAAGGTGGCCAAAAAAAAGGAAACAGAAGTTTTCAAGGGCTCAAAAACAGAAATGGATTGCCAAAGAACAGGCTCAATCCAATTTCTAGTTTCATGCATCGAAGTCTAATCCTAAAGACGCAACATCCTACTGGGAAGGTTCAAACTATTTCAAAGATGACATTTTCTCTAATATAAATACCCAGGAATGCAACAATCAGAATGCATGACGTTGTACACCCTAAAAATAAAAGCAAATGGTTGTCATGGCTTAAAAACCAAGTACCAACCACAAACACAAACATTTAGTACAAATAATTATTTGGCCGAGCCATTGAAAGATATAACTTATGGTCAAAATCCTCTGTGCATACAGATTATATTTGAAAAGATGTGTGGTGGACAACTATTCAACCTAGATGCTATCGGATCTACAAAGGATATACAGATTCAAAGATTCAAACAAGGAAAATTTAAAAAGGAAAAATATGAGCACAGTGACAGTCAACTTTTACATAAGATGGTTGAAAATTGGACTTCCACTACCAAACGGCTGTGTTAAAGGACTCTTGTATCTACCAAAGGGCTATGTTTGGACAACTGCTTATGATTCTAGCCAGTATACTAGCCGTTTAAATTCACACGTTGGTCAATAGCAGACCATATTGGCCCTTGCGGTGGACCCCATGGTGCCTATGTGAGAAAGTATGTTGGACCTCTAAGGGTTTGTGGGTGGGGTAAATAATTATTTTAAAGGTAGAGAAAATAATAAAGTAAATAATGGTATGACCGAACCCAATTGAAATATGGGCTGCCTACGTATTCCAGCCATGAGTGGCATGGTGGGAATCAGGTCGAACGTAGTTCATCCCAAGGGTTGTGAAGTACCCAAGAGGGGAGGGGGGGAGGAGTTGAACTTTGTTGTCCTTAATGATCTTATTCCCTTCATTCATAGCCTGAAGAGAATCCCATATTTCTTTGGCTGTTTTGCAATTTTTCACTCTTGTGAACTCTTGCTTCTTTAGAGAGTTATACAAAGCATTTCTAGCTTTGCCATCTAATGCTATCGCATTCTTGTCTTCTTGAGAGTACTAAGTATCACATCTCCATTAAGAGTTGCATGCCATACATCAAAAGAGATTGACAACAGGAATGCCTCCATTTTTATCCTCCATGAGTCATAGTCGGTGCCATCAAATGGAGGAGCCTTGTGAGTTGACCCTCCTTCTTCAAACATGTCTAGGAACTTCTCTGCAGGTGACTAAACCTTGATCGACCCACGGCTCTGATACCAACAGACAGAGACTCTATAACCTAATGATAAGGATAGATGTGCTGCTAGAGTGATAGAATTGATGAATATGACTTTTCAAGACAATGTGGTTTTAGAGTGCATTAGAAGTATTGGTAAGGCTAGCTGAAACAAGGATGATTGGTTGAAGTCTGGCTGAAACTTTAGTTGTCCACAACTGTTTGATAAATTATCACAGAGAGTTTTTGAGGAACCAGATAAACAGTGAGAGTGTTCTATGGGTTCAGCAAGCTAACTACTAACATGAA
Source organism: Cornus controversa (assembly GCA_026545225.1). Classification (NCBI taxonomy): domain Eukaryota; kingdom Viridiplantae; phylum Streptophyta; class Magnoliopsida; order Cornales; family Cornaceae; genus Cornus; species Cornus controversa. The sequence continues at coordinate 13,110,622 of CM048852.1, forward strand.
CAACAATTAAATATCAAAGGACACAGAGATGTATAGAGGTAAAACCCCAAAGTGGGGAAACATCCTCTTTGGCTGCTATGCCAGTCAACAGTTCACTAGTGTATGAAGTTCTGAGGCTACAGCAGTGGTATCTCTCTCACTCACTCTCTCAGCACTCACCTAACTCACATACAATTCACTCAAAACTCTCCCCTTGTGCACAGCCCCAATGCTTGCACAAGCACTCACCAAACTCACAACAATTCACTCAAAATTCCCCCTGTCTAGAACCTCCCATGATTTGGACCCTCACCAACAAAAAAGAACTTTACTCCATACACAGCAATATTATAATAAATGCTGAAGAACTTTAAACTGAGAGTTGAACAACAGATCTTCAGTCTTTGACAGCAAACATGAATCTAAAATCAGTGACTGTGTACTTAAAACAGGTCTAGATACTCGGAATGAATTGCAGCCTCCTTTTGAGTCATTGCATAGCATGGACAGATGAGAATTTGTATATGTAGCATGCTTATAACAGATTTAGACAAACAAACTTAGGCTATGCCCAAAAATAGAGATCATCTGAACTTGGCAGCAACTTTTAAGACAATAATTGAAGGTATGAGATGTGAGAATCAGATATAACCTTAGCACAGCAGTATTCAACCTTTTCTGGACCCTTGATGATGGAAGTGTGATGCTCAAACCAGAAGTAGCTTCAAAAGAACAATAGGAGTCATCTGGAATGGATTCATCCTCTTAACCTGCTTACTCCAGCTTTCCATCTTCTGCAGAATTCAGCAAGTTTACTAAAAATGGTGCCTCACTCAGAATATGAACCTTTCTCACATATATCTCTCGAAAAGCACACACTCCATAGCTGCTATGCACCAATATATATATATATAGACTCTTTCTGCAGCCACTGCTAACGGATAGATATAGACAGCTCACACATCCTTATCCATTTTGTCCAAAAAGTTTCTTGTCCTCTAGCCATTTTGAATTAAGCAATCATTAGCAGCCTTTCTAGAAAAGGTTAATATACCCTTGAACCAAGAGAATCTTTATTTAATAAAAAAACAGCTGAGGGCATGGCTGTCATTCCCTGACAAAAGGATCATCCTAGAATCATGGTGCTCACGTGCTGTCCTTATGCACTCTGCACAATTACCAAATTACCCTTGAAAGGGCTGTTAGTGCAGACCTGTTCTGTAAAGGCCATCGAGCTGAGCTATATAGATAAATAAAATGTGCCCACAGATTATGAACAATCATAATTAAACAGAGACATGAACATTAATACAACTGCATATTTAGAGAAGAGACACAGATACCCCTATATGAGACGCACTGTTTTGACATTATAAAGAGCAAACTTGGCAACAAGCAAATGACATGAACCAACAGGTTGAATACGAGAATATGGGTTGTTGAGAGATGACCATGAAGGGAACCTAGGAGCAATTTGAAAAGAGCTATTTGAAAACACGAGCTTTTAAAAGCAATTTGAGAAGAGTCTTACCAAAAATGTTTTGAAAATTGTGAATGATTCTCGAAAAACTGGACTTTTGAGAAGATTTTTTTAAAAAGATATTTTGTAATAATAAGAGTTTTTAACATTTGTTCAGAGTACTTACAAATTTACTTTGAAAATTATGTTTCTATTTGAAAAAGGATATCCTTGAAAAAGGTGGTCAATTTATGAGTAGCATTCATTCAACCATATTCAAACCGACAAATGATTGATTGTCTATATCCCAAACACCTATCAACCTTATCTTAAAAATATGTATGAGAAATATTTTTTGTCGACATGTATTGTTCCTTCGGTATCAAACCACATGTTGTTGAGCTTTCTTGGTTAACAAGTCATCATTGATCAAAGAGGACTTTACTTGGGGTTGTAATGGGGTCTTTGGTAAAGTGGTTTGAGAAATAAAGGTTATATTAGGCTCAAAATATGACGCATAACTGGGTGATGAACTAAGGATCACTCAAAAACTTCCCCAATTTGGGAAATGACGGAAAATGTTGCTCGTCATGTGAGACTTTAATATGCGAGAGCTTTCAATCCTAAATGATCTTCGCCAATCGAAGAGGTCTTAATTTGGACCGTAATGTGGGCTAGGTGTAAGGCAACCAAGGAAAGGATATTAAGGCTCAAAGATATTACGTTAACACAGGATTCATAAACCGTGATCACCATACGAGAAAACTGCCCTAGCTTAGGGCAACTTTTCTATGTTAGTCTAGAAAAAAGTTTTTTAAACTATGCAATCATCCTTAATCGGAGAAGACTTTACATGGGTTGTAACGTGGTCTATGGGCTTATAGGTGATGAAGAAAAAGATATGAAAGGCTCAAAATTAATGTGAAATGGGGTATAAGACCAAGGATCATCTTCAATCTTCTTATACTTTGGTGACATGCAACTGAATTTGAATATCTTCATTTGTTCTATAGGAACCCTTACTTTACATTACTTTTATGTCGGCCAATGAGAATCGAACCCAAGACGTCCGGGTTTACGGCTCGTCCCGGTAGATTCTTTGATCGTCATCTTTACTTTCGCCATTCTTTTATGATGCCCAGTGAGAATCGAACCCAAGACGTCCGGGTTTACGGCTCGTCCCGGTAGATTCTTTAATCACTCTGTCATCTTTGTTTTCACATGCCCTGCGAGAATCGAACCCAAGACGTCCGAGTTTACGGCTCGCCCCGGTAGATTCTTTAATCACATCTTTGCTTTTGCCTTTCTTTTATGATGCCCAATAAGAATCCAACCCAAGATGTCCGGGTTTACGGCTCATCCTCGGTAGATCACTGGGCCTTCTCTACTTTCACCTTTCTTGCAATTTGCCTTCTGCTTTATTGTGAAGGAATAATCAATCCAAAGCTGCCCTAACTTGAGTTACAGATGAACAGTACACTTGTAATGATCCTTGGTAGGTTCAAAAGAAGAAATGTAACCAGGCTCTATGGGTTCATCAATGGGAATCATAGTATATGATGGATAATAGAAACGAAGGCATCTCTTCATTTCAATTCAGATTGCATAGTAATCAAAACTTTTACTAGTCTAATGTAATATCTCAATAAAATCTGCCCCAGTGTGGGGTGTGATCAACGGTGGGTATAATGAAAGGAACAGTATCATGGCACTAAGGGTTAGCAATGGATATATATCATTGTAGGATAACAGAAACGAGGGCCTCTTGTCCTTTTAGCTATAATCACTTAGGTATTAAAGCTCTTGCCTACTATCATCTCACTGTCTTCGTCATGGTGATCCCTAGCTTGGGTTAATGAAAAGAATAAAACCGGCTCAAAAGGGTTATCAATGGTGATATTTGTATTAACTTGGGATAAAGAAAATAATGGCCTCTCATCCCTTCATTTTTGACATGTTAATCTCAAAAGCTCATTTGACATAGAGATATCTACCTGAGGAATTGAACATGTACTTCAAAAAATTTCACCTATTGTGCTAGGGATATAAACAATGCATTTCACTTCTTGGTTTTAATACTTAAGAATGAAACAATATCCATAAATTTTGCCCCTACAATATAAACAACTACCAAGATTAAAAATAAAGTTTCTGAAGAGGAAAGAAGGACGAGAGAAAGAGAGAGAGTACAAAACAAAAGAAATCCAAGCCAAGGATACTTTAACAAAGATCTAATAAAATTGTTCCGAAAATGTCAATTAAATTCTGTATTCATGCAAACTAAAATGTCCTGCCAGACACAGTGCACTGCTGCAAAAACAAGGTTTGTTAAAATAAAGTATCTAATTTCTATTATATCAAGCAGGCCATCACATGCTTTGCTTTAGAAAAATACTTACAATTTCTTATAAAAGCAATCAAGTTTTAGCATAGTGCATAAAAGTGGTATTAGCACTTGGTTGATACTCATAATATTAAAATTTATTCGAGACAAATGCAAAACATTTAAATGGGCATATTATTATACCTGGACATAGAAGAACATGGGACGGTTTGGCACAGGCCAAGGAAAATCAATCCCTGGTGATTGCCTTTTGTTCATGGTCACTCCATTTTGAAGTGTCCCTTCATAAAAAAGCTGTTAGAAGGGAATTCTGATAGGGATGGATGCATGCGATATTGAACCTAGAATTTAAGAGCACAAGACGCAATATATCAGTATTGCCATATATCTGTACAAGCAATAATGTAAATCTATGAACATGGAGCTGGTAAAAGTACAAGGACAACTGAGAAAGCATTAAATAATATAATAATTGCACAAGAAAATGAGAAACTTTTATGTTATCTTAAAAGAGTCTTGATGAATTGATGTTTGCAAGAAAACAATGAGAGACTTTTAATTGCACAAGAAAATCCAAAACATGATTACATTGATCCAATAGAGCTAATAGAAAGTTTGCAACTATTATAAACAAAATCCTGCCCAAAACATGTATGGACAAACCTACATGGGTAATAGGTGAAAACCAGTCAGAGAGACCAACTCACAACTCTAGGTCCTATATAAATTCTTAACTAACAATATATCCGCACCACTCTGAACAATATCAAAGCTTAGTGTGATGATCACATTTTCTTCAGGACACATGACACTCATGCATGGGTATGAAGTATGTGTTAGATAAATTTAGTTGGACATGCAACTAAAAAGCATATAACTAATTCAATTATATTACATTATTGCTTCAAAACTAGTGAAATGCTTATGTTGAACACTATGTTATGCACGCACACGCGCACAAAAGTATTTTACTCTAGGAAATAAAATAAAAACATTAAATAATCTAATATTTAGTAATGTCCACGAGTCCATTTGTTTGGCAATTTAGTACATTCAATGCTTGAACACATACCCGCACCCGACACACAAACCTAAATACACATAACATACCAGGCTAGCAAAAATCAGTTTGCAAGAATATGATATAACAACTTCCAGCCCCCCAAACACAAAAAACACTTTTTCTGGACTGAACCAGATATAAATAAATAAATCACAACAGAAATGAAAACATACAAAAGTAGTAACAGCACTGTCACCTGGAGTCTAATCGGTTTCACACTGAGTAGCACAAGGCGTTCGAATAGAGACTGAGCTAGCCCAGCACGAGCTGCTTTCTTGCACATAATCACAGGACCGAGCTGGCAATGGTCACCAACAAGAACCACCTAAAATAGAAATTTCTATAAGAAGATGAAGCAGATAATGATAGAGTTGAAAATAACATGGACACAGATGTTTCAGAAACTACCTGCTTCGCTCCAAGAACCAAAGGAATAAGACATTCAGGCTCAGTTGCTCGAGTAGACTCATCAATAAGTACCTGCAAAACAAAAAAAGGTAAACCACTCGCAAAAGAATATAATTGTTTTATGACTGCCAAATGCTCACATCTGAAGTATTTCAACCTGGCGAAATCTAAAATTTGCCAATCGAGGATCACCAGCACCAACACGTGTGCAACAAATGACATCACCACTCTGACATATCTCCCTCTCTGTTGCCCTCTTCAGAGCCCTGTACTTTTTCTCATCACTGCTGGACAACTCCCCTGTAGAAATTTAGAGTAATGAAAGATACATTAAAACAAATCCAGAAAGACATACAAATTCCATATTAGAATATGTATCTGCATTCCACAAACAAACATAAAACCAGTTCAGTCAAGCCATTCAGAAAGCAGGTCTCTTAATATATTAATTTATTTTGTATAATTATAAAAATAAATAGAAAAAGAAGAGATCAATTGGGGGCTGATTGAGTGGAAGAATGATGGGGCCTTCACTGTTTGTGTAGGCAAAGTTGTGCAGCATCGTCTGGACATGGAGAGTGCTGTGGCCCTTATGGCATATTTCAAACTGCATAGTGAGGACACTGAAGGTTTGTGGTGTGGAGTTCAAGAAGGAAAATCGAGGGATGACACTGACAGTATGCTACAGTGCAATCCCGATGGCAGATACAGTACTTCAACTGAATGGTGTATGAAAATTTCCTTTGATGGTGACAAGCCAAATTGCTGGGAGGTCATTACCATTTCTACAGACTCTGGACAGAAAATTAGAAAAAGGAGGAATAGAGGTGGAAGAAGCTCAACCTTTGGATGTTATGGGGATTGGAGAGGAGGGGGAAATTCTGGATAGTGAGGGTAGGAGTAATCAAACTGAGGATTGGGTTGTAGCAAGTACTGGAGAGAGCAGCAAATAATGGACAGATTTATAGTGTCTAAAGGATGGGAAGAGAAATTCCCTGACATGGCTCAAAAGGCTATGGCCAGGCCAGGCCAGACTCGTATCACATCCCTATTTTGTTGAAAATTGTGGTGGAATGTGGAAGGGGAAGTCTCCAACTTGAAGCGAATCCAAAGAAGTCTGTGGGGACACCGTTGAGCAACATTGAGAATCTAATTGTGGAGATACCGAGACACAAAAAGCGAGCCCATCCCCTCCACCTCCTACAAAACCCCATCCGCTCCAAGACATGCAATGTGAGGACCTTTCATATTGTTTATTTGGGCTTGCCGTTGGGTGCTAAGGAGAGCTTCTTCTTGGGTTCCAGTAGTACAGCGATTTGAGAGGCGGTTGGTTGACTAGAAGAAGCAGTATTTATCAAAAGGGAAGCGTCTGACTTTGTTGAAGAGCACCCTTTCAAGCATTCCCACTTATTTTATGTCCCTCTACCTGATCCTAACTTCTGTTGTGAAAGGTTAGGGAGCTTGCAGAGGAACTTTTTGTGGAGTGGCATGGGACATGAGATTGAGCTCAAATATCATCTCGTGGGGTGGGAGCAGATCTGTAGGCCCATTCAGACAGCTGGTTTGGGAATGAGGAAGTTGGACTTGTTCAACAAAGCTTTGTTAGACAAGTGGCTGTGGAGGTTTGGGGTGGAGTGACACAAGCTTTGATATGATGAGTCCAAAGGCGGGTGGTGGTGCTCATTGTTGTCAAGGGCCCCGAAGGGAGTTAGCTTGTGGAAGAGCATCCAGAAAGGTTGTGATTAATTCTCCAAGCATATTTGTTTTAGGGTGAGGGATGGGCGCCTTGTCAGTTTTTGGGATGACCCGTGGTGCAGAGAGAGACCGCTCGAGTGTCTTTCCGAGACTGGTTGGGATTGCGATTGATAGGTAAACGATGATCGCTCATTGTTATCATCTTGATAGCAGGAGACGGTCCTAGGATAGTTTGAGAGATTTTTGCATGACTGGGAGGTGGGGGAGATGGTTAAGTTTTTGGCTTTGCCCTGTAGCTAAGTTGTTTCCAAAGAGGGGATGGATGAGTGCCTTTGGGCGGGATCGAGACATGGGAGATTTGAGGTATGCTCGTTCAATTGTTGTTTGATGGATGCTCAGGAGACGTCCTTTCCGTGAAAAGGAATTTGGCGTTCACGAGCCCCTTGAAGGTAGTCTAATTTGGATGGACAGTCGCTTTGGGGAAGATATTGACCATTGACAATCTGAGAAGGAGATGTCAAATTATAGTCAATTGGTGTTGTATGAGACGACAGGCCGAGGAGTCGGTGAATCATCTCCTTCTACATTTCCCTGGAGATAGGGATGGCTGGGATTTGCTCTGTACAGTTTTTGGGATCCAATGAGTCATGCCCAAGTCAATGGTGAGACTGATTGATTCTTTGGGAGGTTGCCGTGTGCACCCCCAAGTTAGAAATGTGCGGAGGATAGCTCCATGTGCTTGTGGTGGACTCTTTGGAAGGAGAGGAAGAGGAGATTCTTTGATGGCTTGGAATCTCCTTGCGGATGGTTAGAATTTTTGTTCTTAGTTCTTTATTTCTTTGGGTTCGCGACTCTAGTTTTAAATCTATGAAGAATTGATGAAGAATGAGATGACGGAGACGATATGCTACTTCTATGAGCTTAGGCAATTTGAGAAAAGCTTGAATGCCTCCTTCACAGCCTTGATTCCAAAAAAAGGTAGAGCCACAGAGGCTAAGGACTTTAGAACTATCAGTTTGGTCGGGAGTGTCTACAAGATTATCGTCGAAGTCCTTTCCTTGAGATTGAGGGTCGTGAATGGGGTGATATTGGACTCTCAAAATGCATTTGTGGGAGGACGTCAGATTCTGAATGCGATCTTGATTACCAATGAGTATGTTGATTCCAGATTGTGTAGTAGAGCTCCGTGAATTCTGTGTAAGGACTTTAGAACTATCAGTTTGGTCGGGAGTGTCTACAAGATCATTGCCAAAGTCCTTTCCTTGAGATTGAGGGTCGTGAATGGGGTGATATTGGACTCTCAAAATGCACTTGTGGGAGGGCGTCAAATTCTGGATGCGGTTTTGATTGCCAATGAGTATGTTGATTCCAGATTGTGTAGTAGAGCTATGTGAATTCTGTGTAAACTGGATATTGAGAAGGCTTATGACTATCTTAGTTGGGATTTCATAATTTACATTTTGAGGATTTGCTACGAAGACATATTTCTGCTTCTCATTGCTGAAGAATTCAATTTTGGTGAATAGATCTCCAAACGAGTTCTTCAATAGTTCTCAAGTATTGAGGCAGAGAGATCCGTTGTCCCCCTTTTTGTTTATCACGGAGATGGAGGTCTTTAGTAGATTGATGAAAAGGGCGACAACTCTTGGTCACATTCAGCGGTTTAAGGTGGGGAGAGAAACTTCTTGTTACAAATAACATCTTACTGTTCACAGGGTTGATTACTAAAAAAAATGATCTTATAGTGCTTGTCACTCATCAGACGAGAAAACTCTTGCCAACATTGTGTGGAGTGGGAAATTTCTCGGTTTAGTACTTAGGTCTCCCTTTGAGTATGGCTTTGAAGGTGCCTTTTGCTTGGGTCTTGGTGGTGGAGAAGTTTGAGAGAAGCCTCGTTGGGTGGAAGAAGCAATATCTCTCAAAGGGTGGTCAGCTTACCCATATGAAAAGTGCCCTTTCGAAACTCCCTACGTATTACCTATCTTTATTCCAAATTCCCTCACCCATGGTGAAAAGGATCGAGAAGTTGCTAAACAATTTCCTATGGGGGTGGGGGGGATGGAAGACCAGTTCAATATCATCTTGTAACTTAAAAGAAGGTGTATTAAGCCCAAGCAAAGGGGACGTTTAGGAGTCCGAAACCTCAAGTGGTTTAATCAAGCTTTGTTGGGAAAGTTATTGTAGAGATATGGGTTTGTAAGGGGTAAATTGTGAAGGAGCATCATCGAGTACAAGGTTGGGTAGGAGCACGCTGGTTGGTGCTCCAAGGAGGTGCATGGTTCAACCGGAGTGGGTTTTTGGAAAATTATTAGCAAGGGTTGGAAAGAATTCTCTAAACGCATCCAATTTAAGATACAAAGTGGGTGGCGGATTAGATTTTGGTTGGATGCTTGGTGTGATACTAAACCTCTTGCACATCTTTTCCCTAGAATTTTCATGCTCACAATTGACAAACATAGCATGGTGGCTAACTGTTATAATCTTGTTAACGGGCGGTTACATGGAAAGTTCAATTTGCTAGGTCGGTCTAAGGTTGGTAAGATATTTTTACTTCCTTTGATTTGACCTATCGACCGCCGATGGACTTGGAGGTCAAGGATGTGTGGTGTTAGAGGTGAGCCAAGTCTGATGGATTTACGGTCAAATCGTTTTACCAGGTGATTCAGGGAGCTTTAGAGGCTGCATTTATATGGAAAGCAATGTGGAAGACAAAAGCCCCTATCAAGCTGGCTTTCTTTGGATGGATGGAGGCATTGGGAAGGATTCTGACCATGGACACTAAAGGAGGCGGTGTCAGATTGTACTCAATTAGTGTTATATGTGCAAGAGAGATGAGGAGACGGTTAGTCATCTCTTATTGCATTGCCCAGCAGCAAGAGATATTTGGGCTTTATTCTTGTCTATTTTTGGAATGCAGTGGGTGTCACCAGCTAGCACTACAAAAACTTTGGAGTCTTGGAGTAGATGGTCAATCCGTAATGCATTTGGTGGGGTCTATGGAGGGAGAGGAATACAGATATTTTGAAGGTGTGGGAGCACTAATTTGGGTGCAGAAGCATTCTATTTTGAGTTTGTTGTTTTTTAGGGTGAGGAGGCATCTATGTACATCAGTAGAAGATTTTATTGATTTTTTGGATAGTGTGAGAGTATGGTACTTTCCTTTCTGTGCAGTTGTTCCACCAGCGCACTCCCCTTTGACTGCTTTCTTTAATGAAATTTTCCTTTAAAAAAAAAAAGTTTACCTTTGACCCTCACAACAAGTGGTTCATCCCCTTATCATCACACACTTTTCACACAGCTTTCAGACAGCCACCATTAGACCCAATAACTCACGGGAGAAGGATAGGGTCTCCAATTATAAACATTGTAAGTTTGTAATTCATTCCTATTATACATACTAATAATATTTCACTTCAATGTCCAAGATTCCAAGTATTTATATATATATATATAAGAAAAAAGAAACTAAAGAAATTATTATGAAGGATAGAAGGCTACACCCTTGAAGGATGAGAACTGATCCGATAGGCATCATCAACGACACTCCATAACAAAAAAGAAACAGCTGTAGTATATTTCTTCATGCCAGTCTCTAAGGCTCGAAAGTCAAATTAGAGAACGAGAAGTCAAGTTCAACTCCTCGCCTGCGAAGTGTCCAATGTACCTGCTTGCTTGCAGTAACTGTGTTCCAGTCCACAAGAAGCTCAAAAAAAAAAAGTGGGAAGGGGGCGAGGTTTGCAAATTCAAAGAAAAATTTAACTTAAAAATTGGCTTCATTTCAAGCCAAAACCCAATCAGGACCTACCAAAATCATGTTTTAGCTTTAGTCAAGTCAATTATATATTTTATTTAAGTTAATTTCATGTCAGCTTATTTAATTGAATGTTTTCTTATGCGTTAGGAGCTAAGGGTACTAGAACAATTTCAAATTTATTCGACATGGGTCGTAATATAGGATCTTATTTTGGGTCATGTTATGCCATTAGTTTTTCTCTAGTGGTCTTTAGTTTTGCTTAGTAGGTCTCATAGGCCAAGATCTTAGATTTGTAATTTTTAAAAGTGTTCGTTGCAGTAGGAAAAGTCAAACAACACTTATTTATCCGTGTACTCTTTCTATTCATTTCAAGACTTTTTGAGAAGTTCTATCATTTGCAATTGTGTGATGCAATTTTAATTCTAATTATGTCTCAATGATCTAGGTGCAACGTGTTCTTCTTCTTCTTTCTTTTATTTTTACACTTTTATACTTGATGTCAGACCTTGTCAACTCTTCACAACCCTAAAATTTTTTGATAAGACAAATCCTTCGTTTTTGTCAAATCAATCCTATCAACCCCAATAGCAAAAAAGAAATAGAAAAAAAATAAAGATAATGTTCAAAAATTACTATTCACAGCATATGTGCCCCCAAAAGAGCCATAAAACTCCTCCTTTCTATACCTGAATCCAATCTCTATTCAATCCAAATCCTTGGCTTTCCTGCCTTCAATTTAACACCCAAAACCATCAGAATGGAAGTTGTCCTAAACTTCCATCAACCAAACATCTTTAGAAACAAAGAGAATACCAACTAGCCTATATACTGAATTTCCAACAAACAAACTCCTCTAAAAATAGAGACAACATCAGCCTTTACTATTGCTGAAGCCTATAAACTTTTGTTCCTTACTGAAAGCCTGAATTTACAAGTTCCCCATAGCATATATCCGCTATGAAATCCACTGTACAATGCTCTATTATCAGTTTAAAATTCTGTTCTACATCAATTTTGGTTTCACAATTTGTATGAGTTCCTCTTCGATTTCCTACATCAACCTCTTAAAAACTATAAAAAATAGTATTTTACCTGTCATCTCATGTGTCCATTTGTTTCCTTTTGGAACATTTAAGCATGCCTACAGGATTAAGGATTATTACTCATAATCAGCTTATCAGCCTACCTCAAAGGGAAGTAGTATAGCATAACAGGCTTAGGTAGAACAGGCCAAGAATTGTCCTGGTCATATATGTATTTGAAATTACACCATTTTTTAGGTTATAGCTCTGCCCAAGTTAAAAGAATACTCCAGCCTTAGAACCAAAAAAGCTTAACCAGTACATCCAGAGACCTATAAGCAATATGATGTAAAGGTAATGCGCTTGAACCAGAAACATGGCCCTCCAGCATTAATGCACCCAAACAAGCTACCCAAACCAAAGATCAGCAAGCTTTACAATATCAACTCTCAGAGAGAGAGAGAGAGAGAGAGGTGGGGGGTGGGGTTGGGGGTTTAAATAAAGCACTAACAAAATATAGTAAAAATCTCACCTTGTTCATCTTTAAGAAGCTGCAACTTGTGAAGTTCACTCTTTTCAGATGTGTCAAGATGTCGAACCTGCAATAAAAAGATATGAAGATATTTATGCAAGAACACAGAATATCTAAGAACATCGAGTGAGAAAATATTCAATTCAACGACATTAACAAATACACAAACCTGATAGTGAAGGGTTAAATGCTCAACGGGAGAACTTACAGCTTCCCTTGATTTTGCACATATCCTAACAACCTAATTTATTAACAAAATAAAAACACAAGTGAGAGAAATCTCACACAATCAATTATAAAAATTATAATTGTAATGATCACTTAACATTAAGTTTTATGTATAAAAACATCACAAAACATAATTTAGCAACAAAATGTTGCTAGATATTGACAAAATTTGGGAGAGAGAGTTTTTACTCAACTTTCTTTTAAATAAAGTAATGGGAAACAACATTATGAATTTTTTCGAGAAGACAACACTTTTAAGTTTCATATGTTTTGAATGAAAAGATGGTTGCCATATTGTCTATGTCACAATAGCCACACTAAATAATTCATGTTGATTTACAGTTTTAACATAATCGATGTTTTCCCTCACATTAGATATTGAAATATTTTTTGTAACTTAAAAGTACAAGTTCAACATTAACATAACACTAATGAAGACATGAAAGGAGCCAAAATAATAAATGGCTCAAGTAAATATTCTGATGAAGAATAAAACTTCATAGCAAACTCCTTATGACACCACCCTTTTCTGGATAACACTACAATGCAACAAAGATTTCAGATTTCTATACACAAGGCCATATATCATGTTTTTCTGTTTCAGATTAGTTGAACTTCTCCATGACTAGTTGGAGAACCACGTCATTATGAGGCACAATGATTTCTGAAAACTTGACAACATGAGAGAATGGAAGACCATTTTTCTGACTATAGCAAGGGCAGGGACAAATGTAATAAAAGTTAGACGTGTATAGATCAACTAAACCATGATATCACTCTTACAACAAAACTAAAGCTTATACAACTAAATGATATAATTACCTTTAACCCAGTGGCACTTATCTTTTCAGCTAGTTGGTCGACAGCCACGTTACTTGGAGCACAAACCAAAACCTATTTTGACAGGAAAAGAATTATAAAAACAAGGACACATGATAAAGTACAAAATGTATGTTCTAGGAGAACATGCTAGTGAATTACCTGTCCTTGGCCTTGCTTGGCCATATGATATACAATTGCTGCAGAAGTGACCGTTTTCCCAGTCCCAGGTGGACCTTGAATCAAACTTATTGGCCTCTGAAGGACACTTTTAACAGCAAAAACCTATCAACAGATCAAGCATGTTAGACCTTTAAAACAACACCACAATATAATATAACGTCTTAATAATGTAAACAAATAAAACTTATGCAAGATTTCACATATACAAAAGCCAAGTAAAACAATGTTTCGCAAAGAGTATCTGCACAGCCATTAAAATATACAAGGCAAAAACACAATGGATCAGAGAGTACCACTCCACAAAGTGTATGAACATAAGGACACTAGCAAACTGGATCAAAGATTACAAACAGTTGTAGCTATCGTCGGTAGCCCTTGCTCAGTGGGTTGGAGTTTGAGTGCATCTCAGAAGAAGATAGTGGTTAGCAAGACCGTTTGAGGAAGAAGAGGTGGTATTGTCCTTGAGAGTTGCAATGGAGATAGGCTCTGGGAAGGAATGGATTCACCATGGCATTTTTCCAACAGAATTGGGAAGTGGTTAGGAAAGAGACGATGGAGACTATTAGCTTTTTTCACATACATGGTCAGTTTGAGAAGAGTTTGAACGCCTCCTTCATTGCTCTCATCTCGAAAAGGGTGGTGCTATAGAAGCCAAGGATTTTAGGCCTATTAACTTGGTGGCTAGCATCAATAAGCTAATAGCTAAAGGCAACTCCTTGCATTGCGGTTGAGAAGAGTAATTGATGGAGTGATCTCAGAGTCTCAAAATACTTATGTTGGAGGGCATCAGATCTAGGATTCAATGTTTATAGATAGTGAGTGTACAAATTCCAGGATCAGTACCAGGGTGCCAAGGATTCTTTGCAAATTGAATGTTGAGGCCTATGCTCATGTAAATAGGAACTTCCTGGAGTATATTTTGGAGATGATGGGTTTTGGGAAGAAAATGAGGAGTTGGGTTCAGTTTTGCATTTCCACGAGGAAATACACTATGTTGGTGAATGGGCTTCCGACAAAAATTTTTAGTAGTTCTCGAGGATTGAGGCAGGGGATCCTTTGTCTCCTTTCCTGTTTATTATCGTAATGGAGCCATTTAGCAAATTGATGAGGAGGGTTGAGGCGTTGGGATATATTAGAAGCTTTAAGGTGGGCAGTCTCTTCTAGCTAGTTGGAGGTATTCCATCTTAATTTTGCTGATGATACCTTTATCTTTTGCGAGGCAGCTGAGGATTAGTTGAGGTACCAAAGGTGCATGCTGGTTTACCTCTAAGCAGTTTTTGGGCTGAAGATCAATCTTGGGAAGTGTGAGATAGTGCCAGTGGGGGGAGGTAGATGGGATTTCTTCCTTGGCTGGCATTTTGTAATGTGGTGTCGGGGCCTTCCCAGTGATTTATTTGGAATTAACTCTTAGGGCTTCTATGAAGAGGGTGCCTTTTTGTCTTTCGACTTATTTCCTCTCTCTATTTCGGATTCCTTCCTCTGTTCTAAAGAGGATTGAGAAGCTCCAAAGAAACATTTTGTGGGGGTGGCATGGTGGATAACTTGAAGTTTCACCTTTTTTTTTTTTTGATAAGTAAAATATTCATAGAAACACGCCCAAACGGGGGATGCAGTCCAGAAACAGAACAGGAAGGCTCAAGCCTCAAACTATCAACAAAAGACAAAAGAGTCTCCACAGAATTACAATTAGACCCCTGGACACAAAAAAACAGAGAATGTTTTGCGTTTGGCAACCGAAAATGTTTTGCGTTTTTGTTTTCATCCGAAACAGAAACAATGTTTTTGTTGTGGAGGGTGTTCAATAGTGATTGGAAGCATGTTTGGTAATGTAAAATTTGTTGCAAGATTTTTGGAAACAAAAACATGAAAACATGTTTGGTAAAAAAGTATTGCAAGATTGAAAAACAAAATGGCTAATTAGAAAATGCCACCTAGAAATTTTTTTTTAGTACTGTTCATCGCTACAGTGTGCGAGCACACAAGGAAGCTCCAATTTTTTGTTTTCAATTTGGGCCTCTTTTTGGTAACAAACTCTGTACTATTTAAATCGCAACAAAAGTTATCAAACATGTTTTGGTGTTTTGCTTCACTACAGTACAATACCCGCAACAGAAAACACGAAGCAAAAACGGTTGTCAAACGGGCCCTTAGTGAATTGGGAAACATGTGCAGCCCTATCTATCCATTGGGGGTTTGGGTGTCAAGAAGATTTATTTGTCAGTAATGCTTTGTTGGGAAAGTAGCTTTGGCAGTTTGGAGTGAAGAGGGATGCGGTATGGAAGAGGGTGATTAAGTGTGTGGCATTGTAAATCTATGGAAGAATTTGTAGATAGCTTGAGAGTTTAGTAGTTTATTTTGGCTTTTGTGAAGCTGTATATGGGCGCACACCTCCCTTTTGAGGATTTTTTAGTGAGAACTTACTTTGAATTTGTATAGTTAGAATTTGTTACGTAACTTTACAATATTCACAACTCAACCAAAGTAAAGCATGGAAAGAGAAGAAAAATTGTTAAAATAATAACCCAAACATCAAAGATTTTCACAATAGATCTGTTGTGGTATCTGGTACTGAGGAAACACCTTTTTGGTCAATTAATATTGAGGAAAAACTACCCTGTTATCTAAGTTAACCATGACCAATTAAGATTTTTTGGGGCTGCAGAATGAAAGTTAAATTGCCTTGTTCTGAGAATTCTTGACTCTTCCATTAGTAACTATTAATGTCATCAATTGATGCTTGATTGCAAAGTCAACACTTCAATATTTGTTTCTTCATTCTACTGGTACTAACTTGAAAGACAATTTTATCAAGTTGAAGTTTAATCATTACTTTTTCACCATCTTCATCATACACATGTCCCCAAGTTACCATGAAAAATGTGCCTAGTGAAACACTCTTTGAAATCATCTTGACATAGACACAAAAACTGCAATGAACACTGTTCACATAGGCAACAGACAAGCCCCCATGCTATTGCAAGAAGGCTGCCATTTATTTATTTTTTAAGTTAAAGCAAACGCACACACCCACAACATACCCCTAGCAGAAACTTTCCCTTTGGGGAGGAAAGATCATACCAACCAGGCTAGTTGTAAGAGGTTAATCACCCTCACACTATTCCTATATGGACTTGTGAAGCTTCAAACATTTTTGTAGCTCTAAACTATCAGAGTAGAAATTCCTTGCACCTCAAATAAAGTAGTGCAAGAGAAAGAGATAAAAAGGTACCAAATAATTGACACAAGACAAATATCCAGGATAACTAAAGCACAGTATTCAAATAAATATAACTTGGCTACAAAATGCAGACAGCCTACTTGAGATGCATTGAGCTCCGGAAGACCTGGTGCACCAAAACGACGAGGCAGCGTATTGCGAACCATCTGAACCTCAACCTCGTGGCCTAACAAGTGATGGTAAATGTAGCTGCATAAAAGGAGGCATTTCAACAAACTCATAGTAAATAATTCAGGTGCAAAGTACATATAATCAGATAATAATAAGTAACCAAGAAGCTAAGGTACAAAATGGGCTAGCCTGCATGCTAAATATATCCGGGCAGGCTTAACTAGGTCTACTTTAAGTTGAATGAACTCAGAATCAGATTTCAGGTCAAATATGCGTTCACGTCACTATTCTGGCAGATAAGCCCAGGCCAACGTAGATTTTGTATTGTAATTTTTGTGTTACTACAGTATATAATACATATACATATACACATTCTGTGCTTTCTTGTTACATATTTAATGTTAGCTTGGTTGGTACAGACTACAAAGTTCTCCAGGGATAACAGGATTTCATTTCCAACGAACAGTTTTTGGCTAATCTTTTACAATTTCACTCTAAATACAAAAGAATAAAAATGGACCTTTCAACGCAGGGCAAACAGATCATTTGCCAACTGTAGACGAATAAAAAACATTAACCTTCTTTTGGGTGGATAGCTGAAGCCCAAATGGGGGTTCAATTTGAACTTGGCCAAAATAAACAATACCCAACTCAAGGTAACTTGAATACTGGGAATGTTAACTTATCAATTTTAAAAAACTTTTTACCCAACCTGCTGTAATATTAACATTAAAAATTGCATTCCAAACACCTAAATATAGTACCAACAGCAAACCATTAAATAGCTTTGCTTTTAATTTAAAGTGATCATTATTTATTCTACTTCTGTGTGTGTGTCAGTGGCGTCTACTATGATTTAAGTGGTATGAGTGATGGCAACAATTGTGTGTGTGTCTACTATGATTTAAGTACCATGAGTGATGGCAACAATTGTGTGTGTGTGTGTGTTGTGTGGGGGGAAGGAATTTTATAAAATAATGACATAAACAAGTAACTATTTACTTGTCAAAAACAAATTCAAGAAAAATACTTCTCAGTGAGATAAACGAATGAAATAATTAGGAAAAAAAACAGCTAACCCACCCACTGACACTTGTCTCATCCACTGCAAAAGTTTTCATTGCCCCGATCAAAACTTGTGCTCTTCCACACAATATGGACACTAAAACCATGGTTCACATCAACAGGTACCCCCTGAAAAGGAATAAATGAAAATGAGGACCATTGATAGCTGAAACTCATCAGGGACTGAAGGTAATAAAAATCATAACTGGAACTACCTGACTGGCGCGAAGCTCAAGTGCAACCTCCTCTTGGGCAGTTAGCTTTATCTGAAACGAACAAATAAATAGTTAATCAATCATACCGTCCATAGTGCACTTGCATCCTATGAATGTCTTGTAAAGGAAATAAAACAACCAAAGAACACCCATCGAACAAACAGTTTTTTAAAGCCAAATCAAGTCAAAAAAGATCATGATGAATTACAACTCATGCTGAGTGAATGAAAAAGTTGCAATTCAAGGCAAGAGAGTCTACCACATGCCCCACTGATTGCCAAGCCGAATGAGCTGCATCTTATGAATAGCGTAGCCGCAACTCATCACCAGGTACAAGACGCAACTCATTATCTTCCTACAACAACAACATATATATTTAACACACGAAAATTTATAACAAAAACTTACGGTCAAAACCAACGTCGGGCAATGACGCAAAGTAAATGATAATGTAATGTTGACGCTTTAAATTACAAAATACAAGTAAAGATCAAAACGAACAATAGAAAAGCACCTTTGGGAAAACAAAATATGCAACACGCTTCTTGTTGAGACTGATATCCCACCGTATTGTGATGTTGTCTTTGCTTTGAGATTCTTTCATCATCTAAAAAAAAACAGGTTTCAGTTACGGTGCACAATATTTTGATTGGTACTAAACTATAGGAACTTGAATTAAGCTAATATTTGGATTGTAAGAGTTTCAACATGGTTGGTTCAAGAGGAAAACGACAAACTACTAAAATTAATGTGTATAACAAGATTAAAATTTTCATTTAACGCAGAAAAATAAAAAGAAAAAGACAGAGAACAACAAATACAAACAAAAAATTTATGATGCATACTTTATCATAGCCAGCTTCAAGCTTGATCAGTGGCGCGAATACATTTTGATACTGCAGTAGGATATAGAGCAGCACAAGCTAATCAGTATTATTGCCATTATGGAAATACAATTAACTTCCTCCACAACATTCTCATGTTGCATGTACTATTCTACACAAATTCACAGCTATGGCTTAGTGTTGCGAATGACACCTGATATGCATCTTCATACTTCAAAGCTACCGGCTGAGGTTCATCATCCACACCAGGTTTCTCAAGATCTTCCAGGGTAGCATCAGGATTTGTTTTCCAAAGTTCTTCTACCTTATTTATTTGTTGAGCACTGATCTGCCGTGCCCTTAACTGCTCCTGTTCAGATGGGACCTGCAAAGTGCAAGGAGATAACAACTTAGAGAAAGTTAACATCACCTTAGAGACATTAAAATATGAAAAACTGAAGAAGTCACCAACCTTAACAAGCCACTGCAGAAAACATCTATCATCAATAAGTGGACACCATTGACTGAGGTCCCAATTCATGTCCTTCAGAGCATTGACACTAAGACAAGGTTCCCTGCAAAGAAGAACGACGACGCTTTCTGTCTTGGCAGATATGAATCCAAGGAGGAACACATTCCGGCATCCACAATTGTAACATTCAAGTATCGTTTCTCCCAGGGGACTGTCTTTATGAAGACAAACTTCTTTATGCTTAGCTCGAACCTACAAAGACATAACTGAAAGTACTGATTCTAAAGTTACGAGAGTGCAATTTTTTATCCTCTTGCAAATTAGTACGCACTTTATTATGCCAATACAACGAATTGCCAAGATTGCTATGCAACAAAAACATACACCAAGGCATTAACCAATTAGTCAACTACAGCCATAAAACTTAAGTACCATGCGTAGATAGATGTACTAGTATAATTTAAAATAGTGACATGACATGCAAATAATCAAGGAGAAAATGCAACAAGCAACAAGCAAACGAGAGGAGTATAACCCACCATACATAAGCTTCAAACTACAAATAATTGAGAAAACTTAAGGTCATTTTAAAAATTAAAAGCCAGATTAGAAATTATTAGAATTAATACTCTTCTATAATTAATGTTCAAATAAATGACTTCCCAAACATAAGTACTTCTTTCTACCAAAAAAACTCTCAAAGAATTAACCATGTAACAAAAATTTGATACTAAATAGAGCAAAAGAGATTTAAAAATAAAAAGCCAGATTAGAAATTATTAGAATTAATACTCTTCTATAACTAATGCTCAAATAAATGACTTTCCAAACATAAGTACTTCTTTCTACCAAAAAAACTCTCAAGTAGGTCGATGAGGAGGGCGGAAGGGTTGGGCTTGTAAGACACATTGGCGGGTAAAAGTTAGCCAACAAAACAAATTTTGCATCCTTTTATTTGGACTTCCTACAAGCTCTAAACTGCTTCCTCTTTGAACTAAATCTTCCACAAATTCACATTAAAAAAGAGTGGTGTTCCTTGAAGAAAACACCATTTTTTGTAACTTTGTGTATTTTTATAGATAGCCCAATTTTTGGCGAGAAGATGACTTGGGACATGTGATTCCAAAGAGAGTGTCATGATTGGGAGCTTGCTGAGGTAGCAGAGTTCTTAGCATTATTTATAGTCAAGTGGTGGAGGGTGAGGGGATGGATGAGATGGTTTGGGTGGGTTCCCCAAGAGGGGCCTTTATGATTCGCTCTTTCTACCAGAGCTTCTTGGAGATCCCATGTTCCACCCTCCCTTGGAAGGCTATTTGAAATTGAAATCCCCTCTAAAGGTGGCCTTTTTTGCTTGGACAGCTGCCCTAGGGAAGACCCTCACTTTAGACAACCTCATAAGAAGGCAGCATATTGTGGAAAACTGGTGTTGCATGTGCAAGAAGGCAGAAAAAACAATGAACCATCTTCTTCTTCATTGCCCAGTGGCGAGGGACGACTAGGCTATGTTTTCTGATGTGTTTCGTATGCTTTGGGTGTCCTCCAAGTCCACATTGGACATGTTATAGGCTTGAAGAGGGTGCACAGTGGAGGGTCAAGCCAAATATTCTTGGCCACTCCCCTAGGTTTATGGTGGGACATGTAGCGCGAGAGGAATAGGTCTTTCGATGGTGAGGAGACTCCTATGTGGTCTCTCAAATACAATATTTTGATTAATTTATTCTTTTGGGTTAATGGGCGATAGGGCATCTTTTGGATTTTGTGGATAGCTAGAAATTATAGGTGGTTGGTGGCCGCTTGCGGCTTCTTGTGTCTTCTCTTGGGAGTGCTCCCCTCTTGAGCAACTTCTATAAAATCTTACTTGTCAAAAAAAAAATTGTTTTCAGGATTGTCATGTGTTTGTGTTATATAAGATGAATAGTGTAGGATATGTTGATCAAATGTCTGGAATGTGTTGAAAAGTGCCTGAGATGTTTCAGCTAAGTATCCAAGATGTGTCGGCCGAGTCAAAAATAATAAAATTATTTTTAAATTATGGACACAACCATGGAGGGTAGAACACGTGTCCAGGAGTATCCATGAGGTGTCGGAGTCCAACACAAACACGACACTTTCGTAGAAGTGTTCGTGCTTCTTAGATTCAGATATTGACATGGACTGTTAATTTCTACACACCTCTCAATCCTAGGGAATGAATGTTGCTCGACATATTGTGTTAAATTTCTATTAAAGGCATCTTTTCCACCTTAAGAGATTCACTAGTCGACATAATGTCGAACATAGAATCCTTGATCTGTGTATTTGGAATGATAGAGTTTTCTAATGATAAAAGGGTCCTTACCCAATATGGTTCCTATTGATTGAGGCTGCTAGGAGGGTTGGACGAGAAATAGACTTAACCTTTGGCAGACCTGAAAAATGGGTTTTGTGTGGTCTTAAGCCACCAAATTTTATGACCCTTTTTTCTCTTATGAGTTTTGGATCCTAATTAGGACTCTCTTGTAGCCCATTACATAAGGACATCTAAGATTTGGAGTGAGTTGAGAGCAAACGCAAAAAGAGAGAGAGTGAGAGAGCTAGGGTTTGGTGTTGAAACTTGTAATCTTCTGGTTTTTGCATAATATGTCATGCAAGGTTGTGGGTATCGGTACAGTTCAATCAAGATGTTTGACGGTACAATGAGAACATTGACTGACGTTATGTTCCAGAACTGAATACGAATTTGATTTTCCTGACCAGTCTAGATTCCATCGGATGCAGTTACAGGGATGAAGGTGGAGTCATGAGGGTTTCGAATGATGCTCTTTTGGTGATGAAAGGACTGAAACAGCATGGTTTGTATGCTCTGCAGGGTAGCACAGTTAGAGGTTCTGCTACAGTATCGTTCTCGGATCCAAATTTAGATACTACCAGATTGTAGTATATGCGGCTGGGGCATATGAGTGAGAGGGGGATGGATGTTTTGAGTACGCAGGGTCGGTCTATTTGGTGGTCAGAAAATCGAGAAGCTAGATTTATGTGAGAATTGTGTCTTCAGAAAACAGTGCAGAGTAAAGTTCAGTACGGGAATTGTCACGCCCCAATTTTCCATACCCAAATCGATACAGAAATCAAGGGTGAGGAAAGTTACACGTCAACGCTTTCACCATTGATCATTCTCTTTGTTCCTTACCTATCATAAAAACTCCATGGAAGACTAGTTGTAATAGAAGGTAAAAGACGGAAAGTGCGACCAAAAATAACATGGGATGAAGGCAAGGATGGTGATGGTGATGATGAATTTTGATTCTTATCACCATCGTTCAGAAATTCTTAGTATCACTAGCTCAAATGGTTGCCACAAAATCACTATGATGTTCAAATGGCTTCAAGAAAATATATCATTGTTGAAGGCAGTGATCAGTCATGCCTCCTAATATGATTTAATATGATCAAGTGCGCAAAATGAAGGAAAATGAATGGTGAAACTTCAGCAATTACCCCCATTAATTTGGCCATAAGGTGATATTCCATCAAGATCCCATTTCCCTGCAGTCTCGGGCTCATGAATAAATTGCATGTGAATAAAGATCCTAACATATTTGGCATCGAAAGCATGTGCAATCACCCGCAAACCATGTGCATAAGGTAAGTCCAGAAAGTGATTATACTTTTTGTTGTCCATCTGGTATCAATATAAGGCCATTTTGATTGGTCATTATCTAACCATATTACTCCATAAATGATGAGAAGCATAGAATAGCAGAATATGTTATTGAGAGATAGATATATATATATATATAGAAAGAGAGAGAGAGAGTAGAGATAGTAGTAAAACATCTCCAGAATCCTAAAGGAACGAACCTATCAAAATCAGTACCACAACAAAGTATACCAGAAGCTTCTCGAGGACTTATCTAATAGTCCAGAACACCCATAATCTGGTTATGCAATCCACTTTCCAGTATTCTCTCTAAAACCAATATGCACCCATAAAGCTAATTTTAAACTAACCTAAGCAGTCTTCACCCTCCAACTTCCAGGTTATTACATTCATACTCCATTCGAAGGCAAAACAGATTAAAAGCAATCAATCACTTCGCAGGGAAACAATTCCAAAAGGCAAAAATTCATCTACTAAACTAACATTAAACAATCAAGCTGAACCGTAATACTATTCGATATAAACAAAAGAAAATGTAAATAATGTAGAATTAACACACACACGTATATATATGTAATTGCATGTGTAAATATATATTTTTATATATAAATTACTCACTAACCTGTCCGTATCCTCCTCTAGGGCTTCCGCGTCGGCCGTCATACGACTCATACTCACCATCGTCCCTCCGTGACCTCTTAAACGGCGGGGCGGAGGCGACCACCGAGGAGGGGAGTGCCGTCGATCGCGGTAAGGGGGAGGGGGGCTAGGGCTCAATCGCCGCTTGTAATCCCTCTCTCTCTTGGCAGCGGCGCTGACTGGTTCCGATCGTAGTAGTCCCCGCGACGTTTCGGCGGGCGGTCAAGGTCCCTATCGTCTCTTCTCTCTCTAGAATCTCTCTCTCTTCGCCTCGGTGGTGGTGGAGGTGGTGGTGGTGGTGGCGGTGGAGGCGGCGGCGATGATTTGTGTCGTCATTCGACTTGTCTCTTCGGTTGGAGGGGCGATATCGCCGGCGGTCGAGAGATTCGACCTGCATGTTCATTACTTCAGCCATTGATGAAAACCGAAATGGAAATGGAACGCGGATGGCTCAACTCGGACTGATTTTTGAAGCCCTAGAGAGAGAGATAGAGAGATATAGAGAGAGAGAGTGAGTGTGTGATAAATATAAAACTAAAATAAAATGCACATGAAAGTGAAATTGAATTTTGATCCGAATATGTAATTCGATAATTCATTTAACAAAGAAATAATATAATATGTTATATTATATATTATTTATAGTGTCTACCCAATATCAATGTAAAAGGAATCAACACTGTTAGATTGTTAAAAGAATCATCACCGTTAGATATTTTAGACCATACATGAAAAAATATATTTTGAACAAACTTAAATGTTATATAGATTATTAAAATATTTTTACTATTATTTTCACCTCTTTTTCTTTTCTTGCTTTAAAAAAATTATTTTTTTAAGTGTTTTTTCTTTAACAAAGAGAAAATAATTTAATTTTCTTTTTATTTTCTTTCATATTTTATTTGTTTTCCATAGCCATTTTCTCTCTTTTTTTTTTCTTTTTTTCTAATCAATGTTTTGATCTCTTATCATTAATTTTATATAAAATAATAATAATCGAATTATTGGATCGGATATCTCATTACTAACAAATTGGATCTGAGTTGATTATAAATTATTCGTAAGATTATTGGATGGGATGAAGGAATACTCCTGTCGGATTTGGATTGAATCAACTCTCTAATTCGATTTATTTACAAGTCTAAGTGTGAATATAATAACTTTTTTAACTATCATAATAATATAATAATACATATATGGAAGGCGATATTCGCACGCCCCTTCTCTCCTATTGTACTCCACTTGCCTTTTTCTTTTAAAAGAAATGACAAAAAAATTCATAAACTCATTAATGCATCATCTTTTATTTTATAATAGCATAGCTATCCTTTATCCATAAACTTTAACTCTTTTACCTTCTTTAGTACCTTTTTTTTTGTTTTTTTTGGAGTAATGTCAAAGATATAATTTATTCCGTAGAGATAAATTTTTTTGGGTTTTTTTTTGTGCATAATATTTTTTTTTCTCAAATGAGATTATTTATTCTACCTATGATAACTTTTTTTGGGTCAAGTCAAATTCAATAATTAAGTAACATTTTTTTGGGTCTTTTTTTTCAGTTCTTGTCAAAAGAGATTTTTATTCAACATAGATAACTTTTTTTTTTAATCTGATAAAAATAAATAATTTATTTAACATAAATAACTTCTTTTTTTTCATGTCAAAAGAGAACATATTTAGAAGAGATAACTTTTCATTTTAGATTCTCTCAAAAGAAACCTAAAATATTAAAGATGAAAAAGAAAGAGGAGATATCTTGGAGGAACCTAAAATATTAAAGATGAAAAAGAAAGAGGGGATATCTTGGAGGGTAGTTGTGTAACTTGATAAAAATAATAATCATTCACTTGTAAAATTAGGATTATAGTGTCATTTTATTTAAGAAGGGAATACAAATATATAAAAACGGAGTGTGAATATCGCCTCCCTATATATATATATATATATATATTTCTTTTCTTCTTGCCAGAAGGCCTAAAAGTAATTAAATTGTTAAAAAGTAATGATACCCGACTAAATCCATTGAACTATATAATAAATTAAATATGTTCATCGATATTTTCACATTAGATTCACATAGTATTTGAGCTAAAAAAAATCAATTGTAGAAATGACATTGAACAATGTCAACAAAAAAAAAACTAATAATATTTTTATTTAACATATTTGTAATTTTTCTGTTCAATTTTCATATTTTAACAACATCATTTCTTATATTAAACAATTCAAATAAATTGCAAAACTCTTGTACTTTTTATTCTTTGAGTAACAAATTCACAAATGAAATATCAATCCACTGTCGGAAGAAAAGTAGTTGTTACTTTTGAAACTTTTTTTTTTCAAACTGAAATTTTTATTTTTCGGAAAAAAATGATTGGATAAGAGAGAGATCATACTGGCTTAAGGTTGATAAATTTCTTGAAAGAAGACTTCAATAATTCTAAAGATTGAGAGAGTAAAAGAGAAAAATTGATAACTAAAGTGAAAGAGATGAACTTGATGCACATTGTGACAGAGTAAGGCTAGAGAGCTTGCGAGAGAAAAATTAATAAAAATGGTTGAAATGATTAAGATTCAATGTTTTCTTTTTTCTTTTTGATATTTTTTTATGAGAACAAGTTAACAAAAATATATAATTGAAATACAAAAAGATTTGAGTGGGGGTAGCCCTACCAGACTCAATGGCTCATCTGGTTCGCATACATTATAGACTGAAAATTCTGACAAACTAAATTTGATGGGAGAAAATACAAGATATGACATCACGTGGGTACATTTTTATTTATTTATTTATTTATTTATTTTTTTAATTATCATTATTCGGTTAAAAATTATCTTGAAAGGGAAGACTAATATAGAAGTACTTAGAGTTATAGGGATGAAAATTATACTAAATTATATAATTGAAGGGTTAAGGGATTCATTTCACAAGAAAAACGCAACTCTAATCGAAGGCCGAACTTCCAAACCAAAGACAAGGAGTTGTAGAGCCCATTGTCTCTGGTTCGAGGATTCGGCCTTCAGCCAGTGTCTCAAATCTTATTTCACAAATGTGTGAAAATCAAAATTTCACTTTTCTAACTATCATTCACCAGTTTTTATATCAAAGTAAGGCTTATTACTCTTCAACATATGTTGGTTATTTCATTTACACCTCTTGCATATTAATTTAACTCCTAGAAGTAATTATTCTCATGTTGTTCCTAATTTTTTAAGTGCTAATCATGTAAGCATACATAGGATTCTCCTTGATGAAATGGTTAATTATTTGTTGGGAGATTTGAAACACAAATTGTTTTTTCGTACAACAAGTCTTCAAAGGTGTCTGTTTATTTTTTTGACATCCTACATTAGACAGGTTATAATAAAAAAATGTTTAAATTGTGCCCATTTCAATTTTTTTTTTCAAGTTTTTATTTGTGTAAGAGAGGAAATATCAACTTATTCTCACCTTCTGTCATCTGTGCATCAGTGCATGTATGGTAGCAAATGTGTCAATTAGTTGATGCTTTAGCATGCTTCTATCAGTTTAGGTAGAGACAAGACTTGAGCCACTTTGCTGGACCATCACCCTAAACTTTTCACAAAGTAGACTATCCTTGTCATCTAATGACTAAATATTGTGATTAACTATGATAAAGATTAGTTATTGATATAGAGGTTCATAAGTTAGATGGCTGAGATTATGTGAATGGTGTCCGTTTTGGATTATAATATGAAAGCAGAATTAGAAATGTGTATCAGAAAGTGAAATCAGCCAAATTACTCCATCATATGGCTACCTGAATACTATTGTATGTTATTCATGAAGGTATTGTTTAGTTGTTAGGAGTTAATATACATGGAACAAATCAATGCTACATATTATGAAACACTTTTTATAGGTAAGTTGCACCAATCCACTAAAGCCTCCATGGGGACTTGAACACTCAACCTTCCATTTGGAAGGATGAGATACCACTTGAGCAAAAGGTTTTGTGGTACAGATTATCTAACGTTTCTAGGAGCAAACCAATTATTTTCTTCTTTTTTTAAATATTTTTGTTAATGTAGAACATCTATCAATACTTCAAACTTTAGTCAATACATCTCAATTTCACACAAGAATGAGAACAGGTTATATATATGAGTATTGGAATTTATAGGATCTATCCCAATGTACAGATGCAATATGTAAAACTCCTGAAAACAATAATAAGCCATTGGTCTTTAAAGAGTTAAGGAAACTATGGAAAAAGAATGATCCAAATCTTTCGTGAAAGAGTGGAGATTATAATGAGTCAGACACATTGTTGTTAGATGATTCTCCATACAAGGCCTTGCTCAATCATGTAAGCTCGTTGTTTCTATTTTAACTTTATTTACATCAAGCCTCATTTCTTAAGTTTAGTTTTGATAGTTTGATTTATGCCCTAGTTCTTATTTTTGATTGTGTAAATATTATCATTTAGAGGCACACTGCAATATTCCCTTATGCATACAACTACATTGACTTGAGCGACGATTCATTAGGTATGGTGTCTTCCAATATAATCTTTTTTTTTTCTCTGTCTTCATCTTATTTTTGTTTATAAAATGTTTGATGCCTTATATATATTCAGTAATTCCTTCCATTTGTACTTAATCATGACAAATGCAATATACTTTAAGCCTTCAGATGAATCAAATATGGTATATGGGTGTTGAATCACTCAACTGGGCCCTTGAAAATGATGCATACCTTTATGATTAGAAATGTTAATTAGATGGCTAGATGATGCACCGTCCTCAAAAGTACAAGTGTGGTCACATCTAATTAATCGTTTTTCTAAAAAAAAAATTGTTACATGGTGTCTTCCAATATCATCTCTCTCTCTTCTTTTTTTTTGTCTTCATCTTATTTTTGTTTATAAATGTCTGATGTCTTAGACATATTCATTAATTTCTTTCAATTGTACCGGTGACAAATGTAATATGCTTTGAGCCTTCGGATGGATCAAATTTACTATATGGGTGTTGAATCACTCGATTGGACCCCAAAAAATGATGCATATACCTTTATGATTGAAAATTTTAATTAGATGACTAGATGCTACACCATTCTCAGAAGAACAAGTGTGGTTACATCTAAATTATTCGTTTCTCTAATATTTTTTTGTTGCACATTGTGCTCATTAAAGATTAGATAGTTACGATGTTAAATGACTTAACGAAAGGTCGTAGAGGCAATCTTTGAGTATATCTATAAGATTTAGCTGCTGCTAAAAATATACAGAAGTATGTAGAGCACCATCCATTCGGTCAAAATGCAATCAGTGATACAAGTCCACATTGAGAATTCTATCAAAGAGTTTTGGAATCAACTAGAGGTTAATGTGATTCTAAGCATATCTTCTGTCTTGTTTATGCTTGCTTATGCAATGTATGAGCTTTTTTCTTTTTTTCCTTGCTTGTTATTATTATTTTTTTCCTCTTTATTTTTTGCCCTTCTCATACTTTTTTCTCTAGGAAGGAGATTACATCATATACCTTGTCACGTTACTATGTCGAGCATAATATGCACACTTCTATACTAGTGTTGATGCAATGTCTGGTAATAAGCTGGTGGTCATAAGATAATATAAATGAGTTGCTTACTTATTGGAGAACCCTCATAGGCCGAGAACTGATTTTAAGGCTTTTCATGTAAAACTTTTTACTATAAAATGTTTTTTTTTAATGTTTGGAAGTAATCCTGAAAATATTTTTAGAAAAACCTTTTTTGGTGTTTGGCTTTTGAAAATGTATTCTAGTGTTTGGCTTCTAAAAATATTTTCTGAGTAAAAATCAAAACTCTGAAATGAAATTCAATCGCTAGCTTACTAGAAAACCTCTATCCATATGTAGGTTTTTCCATTTGTTAAGATTAATTATTTTATATGGAAATTAATTTTCAGCAACTTATGTGTAAGTGGTGGTATTCTGGATTGGGTAACTCAAACCCCCACCGATACCACCAATCAATGGATCATTATCAAATATGCGCCTCGACACTACCGCATTACTATTTTCCTTGAGGATCATATTCTAATTCAGTTTTGGGCACCCATCATAAAACAATATGGTGTTTTCTTTTAACTTCAAACCAACCTTTTGATCTTATCGGAGATCCTAATGGAAGATTTATTCAGTATAGGAAGTACTGTTGGGAATATGAATTTAATGTGGATGAGCCAGAATAACATTTCAAATCTGTAGAGACCGTGATCAATTTTGGCCAGTTTGCACTTTATTCATCATAATTGCCATAAATGCATTTCAGATGATGTTTAACATGTTTTGAGTGTGAAAAACATGTTTGGGAAGTTGTATAGAAGTTTTTAAAAGTTTTCAGAGCATTTAGAGAAGTTTGACTTTTTGGTCAAATGGGGGCGGGGATGTGGTCTGGAAATTATTTTTTATTTTGGTTAAGATGAAATGTTTAGAAAGTTAAGAAAATTATTTCGAGTCTGTAGAAACTTTCAAAATAAAAAATGAAGGTCGGGATGGTACATTAAGTGGCCCGGGGGCATTTTAGTCATTGTGCGCACCCTAGATATTTTAAATATCTGTGGCTGAGAGATTCCAGCCATTTCTCATGGCTGTTTCTCTCTCTAATTTCTCCCAACTTCATCCCTCTACATTCTCTCTACATTTCAGGTAGCTTTGGCTTGGGTTCGGGATTCGCCGAAGAAGGAAAGTGCATAGAGCTCAGCAAGGGTATCACTTTAGACCAAACAATCTTGGATTTCAGCAAGGTAGACCACGATGAGATTCTTGAAAATTTCTTGGAAGCCTTCCAAATTTGAGGTAGGAGTTCTCCTTCTCTCTTAGTTGTCGATTCTATGATTTCAGGAGGGTTGAAAGAGTGTAAGGTGTGTTTGCATGTATGTGAGTGTTGAGAGGAGTTGGGATTTGATATTTTCTCCTTCTCTTGTGATTCTTGCATGCAAAATAGATACATTCTGTGATATTTATGATATGGTGATTGAGTATGTGCAATGTGTAAAATGTGAGAGCATGAATACTAATGCTAGGGTATGTGCATATTTGACTTATATGCAAGTTTTGACATATATGTGACTATATGCGTTTATGTGGTGAGAAATGCATGTT
Organism: Cornus controversa; assembly: GCA_026545225.1. Taxonomy (NCBI): domain Eukaryota; kingdom Viridiplantae; phylum Streptophyta; class Magnoliopsida; order Cornales; family Cornaceae; genus Cornus; species Cornus controversa. The sequence continues at coordinate 13,141,425 of CM048852.1, forward strand.
AGATACTTTAGTGGCTAGCTTGTACATTTGAGAAGCCTGAAAATGTTATGCTTGATTTTATATGTTCGAAATACATATATGGGGTTCTCGTGAGGGAATGGGGAAAATGGATCGTGTATGGAATGTCAGTTGTCTAGCCATGTTGTGTAAGTGGCATTATTGTCCAATGAGGTATGACTGTCGGAGTGGTCCAAACATACCAAGGCTAAGGCCTAGAACCGGATTATATCCATATTTGGTGACTATCGGAGTTGTCCAATCACCTTGAGGCAAACATGACATTGTCGGAGTTGTCCACATCATACGAATGTATCGGAGGTGTACAAGGTCACATGATCTATTGGAGTGGTCCAAATTATGTTCGGGTATCGGATGAGATCCGAGAGAGAGAGAGTTATATTTTTATGCTTATGTGATCAAATGTCGAGAATGATACATATTTTAATGCATTTTCTTTAATATTTGTGTGAATGAACATATGAGCATTGGAGATGACATGTAGTGTAATGACATACATTCATGGAGATCGGTGTTGAGTCGGCACCTATGCAGGTTAGGGTATTCCTACTGAGTCGTTGAGTTGCTCACCCCTTTTTTCGCCAAACTTTTTACAAATAAGGAGCCCATGATGAATAGGACTTGAATGGCTCAAATGGAGTTCTCATAGCATTTTTGCTTCATTTTGGATATTATAGATTTTGGTTATCCATGCCGGCATGTGGCATGTTGAAATGTATTTTGAAGTCATTTATGAATTCTTAATGTTTTTGGACTATGCATATGTAATTCAAACTATGACTATGAGATTGTAAGGATTTTCTTATGAAATGCATGATTGGACAATTGTACATCTAATGAAAATAATGGTGGGGAAAATGAGAATGACTTGTGGTTATGGGATATGTAGTTGGAGTTGAACTCCACATGTGTTGACATTCATGAATGTATATTTATCTCTATGTTGTAAAATTTGTATGAAATAGATGATTTGGGATAAAAGGATGATGGACTTATGCTTTAACCATATGTTGTATGATGTGTGAATGTTCTTTGATAAAATTGATGTTATTAGGGTGCGTTTGGTGATAAAAGAAATCATGTAGGAAGTTGCAGAAAAATTCTGCAAAAGGCAGTACGATTGTGCGAAACGTCCATTTCATACAATCAAAGTTTCGATCGTGCGAAATACTGGTTTCATACAATAAAAAAGTTATAGGTTTTCTTGAGATGCAAAAGTCCCAAATGATGGATAATTTTGATGGTACCTCAATACTACTTTGTAAGCTGCTTGATTGTGTGAAAGACAGGTTTCGCACAATCGAAATTTTGATTGTGTGAAATGCATTTTTCAATTGATCGAAAAGTTACAGGTCAGCTTGGAAGGAAGATGTTTCAATTCTAACCGTGGAGAAGACTCTAATGATGGCACCGGAGGAGTGTTAAAAAGAGGGAGAGGTGGCTCCATCGGAATCCTCCAAGGTGGCTTATCTTTTTGGCCACTACATCAATCATAACATTCAGCCCCACAATGAACTTCTTAACATCTTGAGATAGAGCAAACAAATCAATTTCTTTCACACAATCATCAATATCATCCATAAAGAAACAATCACTCTAATCAGAAAAATGTTCAATAACATTAAAAATATTTAATTTCACCTTCATGTTGCCAAATGATATATCCATGACCCCCGATCTGTAATTAATACAAGCATCTGTGGTCGCTAGAAAAGGGCGACCAATGATGACTGGAATATGCCTATTTGGATTGTGAACTGGCTCAGTATTTAGAACAATGAAGTCCATTATAAAATAGAATTTATCCACCTTGATGATGACATCTTCAATGATCCCACGAGATTATTTAGTTGATCTATTTGCAATTGCACATGTTCAAACCATCTTAACCTATTTTCCCTCATTTTATCTCTAATTAGTGCTACACCAACCATCTCCCGAATGTGTTCATTTCTAGTTCTATCATTTCTAGTCTTCCTGCACATCCATCTCAACATTCGCATTTTTGCGACACTCACTTTATGCAAATGTTGTTGCCTAGCTGCCCAACATTTAATAATAAAGTATGACTAGTCTAATAGTTGTTCGATAAAACTCCCTTTTCAATCGTAAGGGGATACGCCTATCACACAATATACTAGATGCACCCCTTCATTTAACCCATCCTGCCTTGATTCTATGATTAGCGTCATCTCCAATTTCTCCCTCATTTTGGATAATTGAGCCTAAATAGCGAAAATGTTCACTTTTTTGTACCTCTTGATTCTCAATCCTCACTACATCTTCATTTGTCCTTATATATTTACTAAGGTTACACTTCATATATTTAATTTTATTTTGACTTATCTTAAACCCTTTTAATTCTAAAGCTTCTCTCCAAACCTCCAGTTTGGCATTAACTCATTCTCTAGTCTCATCAACTAAAACAATATTATCGGCAAATAACATACACCACGGAATATCATCTTGAATGTGTCTTGTCAGCTCATCCATCACAAAAGCAAAGAGGTGTGGACTTAATGCTGACCCTTGGTGTAAGCCTACAGTGATTAGGAATTCACTTGTTTCCCCTACAGGCGTTCTCACTATAGTTACATACCCATCATACATGTCATTTATTCTGTCGATGTATCCCTTTGTGACTCATTTTTTTTCTAAAACCCTCTATGTTAGGTCTCTAGGTAACCTATCATAGGCTTTCTCCAAATTAATAAAAATAATACGGAGATCACTTTTCTTCTCTCTATATCTTTCCATTAGTCTCCTCAACAAATGAATAGCCTCAATCGTTGACCTACCCGGCATTGATAAGTGCACAAAACTTGCTATTTTATATCCTAAAATAAGTTTTTAATTCATCTTTTATTTTATTTAAAGGTTTTTATCTTTGCATTTTATGTTTTATAGGGGTTGATTTCCAAAGAAGAAGAAAAGCAGCAAAAGAGGGCTAAAAAGGATATATATAGCCAAAGATGAATATAAGAAGAATTGTAGGAGAGATGGTATTCTGTGCAATCTACTTCACAAGAGGTCTCAAGTTCAAAACTTTGCCAAATATTTTGTACACGGCCACGTCTGCAGTCCATAATTGAAATTAAAGATATGGAAATCAAATTTTAGATATTCAAATTCAAAATTTTGTATTTTGAATTTTTGTTTTTGAATTTTGAATTTGGTATTTCAAATTTGTATTTTGAATTTTGTATTTTAAATTTTTCCCACCTAAACCATTCCCATCTAACTCTATAAATAGGGGGTCTTAGGGGATGGTGAAGGGGGTTAGAAATTGTAGAGAAATTATAGAAAAAAATAGTGTAATTGTTTTATTGATTCAATGATGAGTAGTAGTTTTATTTCTATTTGTTTGTTTTCTTTTAATATGCAAGCGTAAACATCCTTCTCAAGGGAGTGATGAAGCCACCATGGCTGAAGTATAGGTAAGTTGTTTTATTTTCTTGTCTACTTTTTCCTCCCAAGAGCATTCTTCTACTCTTCTATTCTGGATTTTATTTTATAAAATTAGAGGAAAGATTTTTCGTGTTTGCCAAATAATGGTAATTCGAAGAATGCCTACCTCTGTTTACCTAGCCAATGTGCATCAGATTAAGTAAAGAATGTCTCTCTCATATATAATCAAGTCATTTTTTTTATTCCATATTTTCCTTCATCTTTCCAAGTTCTAATTGGATTGGTGAAGTGTATTGGTTATTGGAGGAAAAACTAGATAAGAATATAAAAAAAAAAACTTTATTTATATGGATCCATGGTGGTGAATTCTCTTTCCTTGAGATTTGTCCTATCATTTGATCTAAGACATTTAATATTAGTTTTTATTATTAAATAAAAAATCAGAATTTTATTTTTTTAAATATTCATTTTTCATCTCAAGAGATTTAGGTTTTGAAGTTTAGACTTGTTACTGATTCTCACTTGAGAGTGGTTCGACCCTGCTTACTACTATACAATTTTTAGTAAAGTTTTTGCAGGTTTTATTATTTTTTGTACGAAGTGTAGAAAAGCAACGACAAACACCCACTATTCTACACTCGTCAAATGGCGCCGTTGCCAAATCAAGTTTGAGAATTCGAAGCCCAAATATTCAAGACTACAATTTTTTTGGGAGCCCACCCTAACTTTCTTTCCCTCCCTTTTATTTTTATTTATTATAGTTTTTGTTTCTTTTATTATTATTTTTTTTCTTCTTGAAAAAAAAAAAAAAAAAAGAAAAAATATAATATTTTTATATATATATTTTTTCCATGACAGGTTCTTATGATGCACTTCTTCTATAGATGCCACCATCCGTTGCTCTTCCAAAGGAAATAATAACGTCATCCAGGTAAGTACCTAATTCTTTTACATAAATTTTTTTTTTTTTTTCCGTTTTAGATTAAGAAAACATAGTTTTTTTTTTAGGTTGATAACTTTAGCATGTGAACTCTAGGATAGAATAACTTAGAAATCTCCCTAGGGTCACACTTTCTTCAACTTTATTTTATTTTTTATTATTATTTTTTTTTTGTTATTCTTTTTGTTTCAAAAAAAAAAGAAAGACCACACACTCACTCATTTTTCTTTATTATTTTTATTGCTTATTTTGTTTGTGCATTTTTAAATTAGCATTTGCATAAGATACTTAAGGGCAAGCACCCCAACAAGATACGGTCGGGATTTCATCACCTGTTTCCGTGGCCCACAAATCATAAAATTCGAGCATTTGTCAAAGTCCAAGCCTAATTTAATTTAAAATCAATTAGACATTGGCCATAGGGTGTACACAAAGCTTGTAGGACCCTCTTGGAAAGAGTTAACTCTTGGTAACTCCAGTGAGCACCTTCCAACTTTACAATGTTTAGGAAAAGTTCTGTCTAAGGAGTGTGGACGTACCGTCATTAAGCAGGCCACGTGCCTCTCCACAGTTTCCTGGGAACTCTCCTCGTTGTGTTGTTGATAGGCCTTAACTGGTAATCTTCTAGTTACTCTAAAAGAGAGTAGAAGCTGTCTAATTAGAAGAGAATTAATTTTGGAGACCATCCAATTAATTTTCTACAATATTAGATTTAAAAATTCATCACCCTTGAATTTAAGCTCAAGATAAAAGGCCAAATTTTTTGTGTGATTTATGTGTTCAATCCTGTGTCTAGCCCATCTTCTATGATCTAATTAGTTAGGTTTTTCTTCCCTTAAAAAAAAAAAAAAAAAAAAAATTAGTTGTGTATTAGTTTATGCCCAAGTGGTTGCGGGTTAACAAACGGTTAGTTCGGTCTTCTAGTGATCCATCAATTCTTGATTTAGAGAAGACTCCTCTCACTCTCTCACTTTCTTCAACCACCACTCATAATCCAATGGTTGCACCTCGGACTTTAAATGACTACTTTGCACCCATCACAGCCAACCCACCTAATTGTATTGTTCTCCCAGAGAACAATGCGGCCCAATTTGAGATTAGGCCCGCTACAATCAATTTGTTACCCAAATTTCATGGGTTTGAAAGTGAGCAACCTTATATCCATTTAAGCAAATTTTTAACAATTTGCAACACTTTCAAAAATCAGAATTTGGATGCCGAGGGTATCAAATTGCGTCTTTTCCCTCTATCCCTAGAAGATAAGGCTGCCTCATGGCTAAACTCCATTCCTCCAAATTCAATTGAATCATGGGATGCACTTGCAAAGAAGTTTATGAACAAATTTTATCCTATGCAAAAGACCGAGTCAATGAGAGATGCCATAAGCACTTTTAGAGGGAAAAATGAGGAACAATTCCACCACACTTGGGAGCGTTTTCATGATTTGCTTCTCAAATGCCCACACCATGGCTTTGATAAAGCACAGTTAGTTCAATTTTTCTATAAGGGGCTTTCACCTATGAACCAAACCATGCTCGAGTCTATGCACCAAGGTAAGTTCAAGAACCAAACCCCTGATCAAGCCTATCAATTTTTAGAAGAACTAGCTGAGAATGCCCAAAATTGGAATTGGAATAATTGTGATGATGAATTTTCTAGGAATGACCAATCCCATAGAAAATCTGGTATGTATGAGATCAAGCCTGAAAATGAACTCAAATCTGTGATGCAAAGTCTAGCCGATGGTGTGAAAGACTTGAGTCGAAAGTTCGATGCTTTTACACTCATGTCCACAAGTGCACAATGCAATATGTGTTCTAGTTCATCCCATCCCACTGAGGCGTGTCCGGTCTATTGTACATCTGAACATTCGGATGCACAAGTGTGTGCTTTTAATACCTATAAAAGACCGACAGCTAATACCTTCAGCCAGACTTACCATCCTGATACTCGAAATCATCATAACTTTTCATACCGACAAAATTTTCCTGCACAATACTTAGGTGGTCAACCTAGTTCTCAAGGTAACTCCAATAGGCCACCACAACCTCAAGGACCTCTTGTTCCTCAAGGTCAATTCCCATTGATCAATCAGTTCAGTCACAATAAAGATCTCGCACTTGATCCCATGAGCAATTATGTTGCTCCTGTCTCACAAAACCAACATATTTCCAACTATGATGACACTCTGAAAATGCTTGCCCTTAATCTAGATCAAACTAATAAGCAATCCAATCAGAGATTTCAAAAGTTAGAGAGTAACTTTGACCTATTGACTCAGAACCAATTGCAATTTCAACAGTCAATCCAAAATCAATTGAGTCAACTTACTTCTGTTCTAACTGAAAGACAGAGGGGTACCTTGCCTAGCCAACCTGAAATCAATCCTAAAAACAAAGGGGTTAATCTCATAGAATCTTCTTCTGCCACTGACCAATCAAATGGCCATGTGAATTCCATCACAACACTTCGGTCAGGAAAGCAAATAGATAATAAGGTTGAGCTACCCACTCAAGATGAGACTGCACCATTTGAGTCTCCCCCATCCAACTCTCCCAGAGCCAAGAAAGCCCATAGTCCTCAGACTGACACTACCACTCTTAAGCCGTATGCTCCACCTGCACCCTTTCCTTCTAGACTAGTCAATAATAAAAAGGATTCGCAATACAGTGAGATCTTAGAGATTTTTCAGAATCTCCAGATTAATATTCCATTTCTCACTGCCATTAAGCAAATCCCTTCTTATGCAAAGTTTATTAAGGACTTAGTCAAGAGAAAAACCAATATCCCAAAAGAAGCCTTCATAGCCCAACATTGCTCTTCTTTCCTACAAAACCAAGCCGTGGTCAAACATAAAGATCCTGGCAGTCCGACTGTCCTTTGTAGGATAGGGAAAAATTTTGCTGATCAGGCCTTGTTGGATCTAGGTGCTAGTGTGAACTTGTTACCTTATTCAGTCTACCAAGAGTTAGGGTTGAATAATTTGAGAAAAACTGATGTTAGAATTCAATTAGCTGATCGATCAGTTAAGATTCCAAGGGGTATAATTGAGGATGTAATTGTTAAAGTGACTGATTTTTATTACCCTGTAGATTTCATAGTACTAGATACCCAACCCACTCAAGGTAAACAAATTCCAATCATTTTAGGTCGACCATTCTTAGCTACAGCCAATGCATTGATCAATTGTAGGAATGGTAACATGACCTTGACCTTTGGTAACATGAAAGTGGAAGTCAATATGTTTAGTTTGATGAAACAACCCCCTGACTCAGATTCCTTTGAAGATGTTTGTCTTATTGAGTCGTTGACCGCACACACTTTTGAGCATTCCTACCCTGAGGATCCACTCCAACAGTGTTTAGCCCATTTTAGTGCTGATTTCGATGAGGATAACTATATTAGTGAAGTCAATGCTTTGCTAGATTTCACTCCAATCTCTGACACACCAAAATATAGGTCCCAATTTGAACTATTGTCTTTGCCGAATGCCACTGCATCTGAAAATGTCAAGAAGCCTCCTAGAGTTGAATTAAAGCCTCTACCTGCGACTTTAAAATATTTATACCTAGGTGAGTCTGACACATTTCCCGTGGTGATAGCTTCTGATTTAACTGAGGATCAGGAAAACCAACTAATTGAGGTTCTTAGGGCAAATAAGGAAGCAATAGGTTGGTCAATTGATGACATCAAAGGTATTAGTCCTTTCGTGGTCCAACATCGCATTCACTTAGAGGACGATGCTAAAACCTGTCGACAACTTCAGAGGAGACTTAACCCCAATTTAAAGGAAGTTGTTCGTGCTGAAGTTATCAATCTTCTAGATGCCAATATCATCTATCCCATCTCTGATAGCCAGTGGGTAAGTCCAATCCAAGTTGTCCCTAAGAAGTCTGGCATCACTGTTGTTGCCAATGACAATAATGAGTTGGTTCCTACTCGTGTCCAAACTGGATGGTGAGTTTGTATAGACTATAGGAAGCTTAATAGTGTGACTAGGAAGGATCATTTCCCTCTACCTTTTGTTGACCAAATGTTAGAGAAATTAGCTGGTCAGGCATACTATTGCTTTTTAGATGGTTACTCTGGCTATAACCAGATTCCCGTCCACCCCGATGACCAAGACAAGACAACTTTCACCTGTCCATTTGGCACATTTGCTTATCGTCGCATGCCCTTTGGGTTATGCAATGCACCCGCCACATTTCAGAGGTGCATGATGAGTATCTTTCACGACATGGTTGACAAATTTCTAGAAATCTTCATGAATGACTTCTCTGTCTTTGGTTCATCTTTTAAGCAATGCCTACACCATCTTACTTTAGTGCTTCAACGTTGTCGTGACACTAACCTAGTTCTTAACTGGGAAAAATGTCACTTCATGGTAAAGAAAGGAATTGTCCTAGGTCATACTATTTCTAGTGGGGGAATTGAGGTAGATAAAGCAAAAGTTGACCTCATCTCAAATCTACCTATCCCCAAAACTGTTCGTGATATTCGAGCTTTCTTAGGTCATGCTAGATTCTATAGGCGTTTCATCAAAGATTTCAGTAAGATAGCACGGCCTTTGACCCATCTTCTAGCTAAGGATGCACCATTGGAGTTTACAGATGCTTGTCACTCAGCTTTTGAGCAATTAAAATTAGCCCTCACCACTGCACCCATAATCCGCCCACCTGATTGGAACCTACCTTTTGAGATCATGTGTGATGCGTCAGATTATGCAGTTGGGGCTGTTTTAGGACAAAGAGTTGATAAAGCACCCTATGTGATCTATTATGCTAGCAAGACTTTGAATGACGCGCAACTTAACTACTCGACCACTGAGAAAGAGTTATTAGCAGTCGTGTTTTCCTTTGACAAATTTCGCTCGTATTTGATCGGATCTAAGGTCATCATCTATACCGATCATGCAGCATTGCGACATCTTCTCTCCAAAAAAGATGCCAAACCTAGGTTGATACGATGGATCTTACTCCTTTAAGAATTTGACCTTGAGATTCGTGATAAGAAAGGCTCAGATAATGTAGTCGCTGATCATTTGTCCCGTCTTATTGTTGATTCTATTAGTGACTCCCTTCCCATCTCTGATTATTTTCCTGATGAGCAACTTTTTACAATATCTCATGCCCCATGGTATGCTGATATTGTCAATTACATTGTGACTGGTCAAATCCCTTCCACTTGGTCTAAGCAAGAGAGAGACAAATTCTTAGCTAAGGCTAAGGAATATTTTTGGGATGATCCCTACTTATTCAAGTATTGTCCAGATCAGATCATCCGTAGGTGTGTTCTCGAGGACGACCAAGAGTCTGTCATTTCCTTTTGTCATGATCAGCCATGTGGTGGCCATTTTAGCTCTAAAAGGACCGCTGCAAAAATCTTACAATGGGGATTTTATTGGCCCACCCTTTTTAAGGACACTTATACCTACTGTCTCGCTTGTCCTAGATGTCAATTATTAGGTAAGATTACCAAGCGTAATGAGTGGCCCCAACAATCAATTTTAGTTGTCGAAATATTTGATGTTTGGGGTATTGACTTCATGGGACCCTTTTCCTCCTCATTTGGGTATATCTATATTCTTCTTGCTGTTGATTATGTGTCCAAATGGGTAGAAGCATTAGCCACTAAGACAGCCGACCATAGAGTTGTGGTGAATTTCTTGAAAGACTTAATTTTGCCTAGATTCGGTGTACCTCGAGCCATAATTAGTGATAATGGTTCCCATTTTTGCAACAAAGTCTTTGCAAGCTTAATGTCTAAATATGAGATCACCCACAAAGTGGCCCTATCTTATCACCCACAAACCAATGGTCAGGCTGAGGTATCCAATAGGGAGATCAAACATATCTTAGAAAAAACGGTTAACCCCATAAGGAAGGACTGGAGTCTCCGCCTCCAAGATGCTTTGTGGGCATATCGTACTGCTTATAAGACTCCTATAGGAATGTCTCCATATCGCTTAGTCTATGGCAAAGCATGTCACTTGCCTGTCGAACTCGAACACCGTGCTTATTGGGCTATCAAGGCCATGAATTTTAACTATGATAAAGCCGGAGAGCGTAGGTCACTTCAACTCGATGAGTTGGAGGAAATCAGAAATGATGCCTACGAGAGTTTGAAGATTTATAAAGCTAAGACCAAATTGGAACATGACAAACAAATTCTGAGAAAAGATTTCTCCCCAGGCCAGAAGGTTCTTCTGTATAACTCTCGTCTTGAATTGTTTCCTGGGAAGTTGAGGTCACGATGGTCTGGTCCATACTATGTCCACCAAGTTGCTAGTCATGGTGCTATTGAGGTTCAAGATCCCAAAAATGGAAAGTTATTCAAAGTTAATGCTCAACGTATAAAGCCTTTTCTTGAGTTGGAGACTCGTGAAATTGAAAATATTTTCCTTGTCGATCCAGTCTATCTCGATTGATCTTTTTGGGGTACTATCTCTTTTGCGTCTGGCTGAAGACGTTAAACTTAGCGCTCTTGGGAGGCAACCCTGCCGGTTAATTTTAGAGTTTCGTAACTGTTTAGTTGTGTTGCTACTTAGTTTAGGATTTTTTGTAAACTCTATTTGGATATGTTTATATTCTATTTGGGGTATGGTCTTTGATTAATATGGTTCTAAATCATTTAGTCTATATTATTATGCATTGCATATTTGTAGGGACTGTACTTCTACCACACCAGAACAATTGAGGTAATTTGTTCCAATATTTTTCTATCTGTCTTCAGCAATACATTGTTACTATACTTTTAACACTAGGGACAGTGTTGTATTTTGTTTGGGGGTGGGGTAGATTTATCAAAATGCATGCCTTTTTTGAAAATCTTTTGATCCAATATAGAGTCATTTTTCAAAAAAAAAAAAAAAAAATTTTTTGGCAGTATAATACTTTTACAATGATGATATTGGATTAACTTATGATCCATTTCATGAAATCCAAGAGATGTTAATGTTTTGATCTAAATTGAACTTGTTATTAGGGTAATATAATGATAGACATTATTGTATCACGGGCATTTAGAAGCAGAAATATTTTTTGCACAAAAGTCGAACTTTGCAATTCGAATTGAAAAGTGAGTAACCTCCTGATAATCTGGAAGATCTAATAGTAGAGACTTAGACCGTGTGAGCTTTCGTGCCTTTCACTTTTGTAGAGAGTTTTTATGCTAACTCCGAGTCAAAAGATGACTCAATTTTCTTGGATACCGTATAAAAAATCGTTGATAGTCTCATTATCTTTCATTTTGGTTGATCACTGAGAATGAAATCACTTCGAGTTAAGAGAAACATAGGCCTTGTAATTTATTTTTCTACTATCGTATCCTACCATAATCCTTCTTTCTGTTGTTAGTTTCTGAAAAGTGATACGGATGTTCTTGTGAAAAAGAAAAAAAAAATCATCATATATTTTTTTTCAATGAAAAAAGAAAAAAGAAAAAAAAGAAAGATAGAGAAAAAAAAAAAAAGAAAAAAAAAAGAAAAAAAAAAGAAGAAAAAAAAAAAGAAAAAAAAAAAAGAAAAGAAGAAGAAGAAAAAGAAAAAAGAAATGAAGAAGACAAGTTTTCCCTTTGAGATATTTTGAAGACTCATCACTTCCAAAAATATTCACTTACAGCCCCATCCTAATCACCACATGTAAGATTTATGGAAAGATATGATAGTGGGTAATAAGTAAGCAGGCGCTATGGTGGGTAACTCGACATTCTCCCAAAAGTGATCAACATTCCTATCATGAGACTTTTCTATTTATATGTATCGGTTTTTCATATTAGTATGTGAGCTTGCTTTTACTTTGGAAACAGAGTTTCTACTCACATACAACTGAGAGAAACAGTTAGCCAAATCTCCGAGAGTTGTTCTTTTAGAGAGATATTTACTTGTGAGATTTGAAGTCAAAACGTCTTTTTCTTCTAGTGACTTGGGAATTACATTACTTGAATTTGAGGATGGCTTTTTGTCGACTTCACACACATTCACTCTGCTTCTAGGTTACTTGTGGATGATTTTTCCTTGATGTTTATTGTTATAACACCCTAGTAGCTTGTTGTATATGAGGAACTTATCAATTTCATTTCTTATTTTTCATGTTTCATGGATATATAGGAGATTCTCTGAACAATAGGGGAAATTACTGCCTTAAAACATCTCTTCTTTGTAATAGTTAGAAAGTTTGTGGGTACCTTCACTGCAAACCCTCACGAGGCTATAGCTCGTCCACTAGGGGTAACCTAGGGGTTTAAGGCCTTATTGCATATGGTAAATGCAATCGAGAATAGCCTGCGAAAGTGGCACATCTTTAGTTAGGAGTTAAATAAAAGTAGCAGTTTTGTACACTAATTTCTTTTGCTTGTATTTGTTAGAGGACTAGCAAAAGCTCGTTTGGGGGTAATTTGATAAGTGCACAAAACTTGCTATTTTATATCCTAAAATAAGTTTTTAATTCATCTTTTATTTTATTTAAAGGTTTTTATCTTTGCATTTTATGTTTTATAGGGGTTGATTTCCAAAGAAGAAGAAAAGTAGCAAAAGAGGGCTAAAAAGGATATATATAGCCAAAGATGAATATAAGAAGAATTGTAGGAGAGATGGTATTCTGTGCAATCTACTTCACAAGAGGTCTCAAGTTCAAAACTTTGCCAAATATTTTGTACACGGCCACGTCTGCAGTCCAGAATTGAAATTAAAGATATGGAAATCAAATTTTAGATATTCAAATTCAAAATTTTGTATTTTGAATTTTTGTTTTTGAATTTTGAATTTGGTATTTCAAATTTGTATTTTGAATTTTGTATTTTAAATTTTTCCCACCTAGAGGGAAAAATGAGGAACAATTCCACCACACTTGGGAGCGTTTTCATGATTTGCTTCTCAAATGCCCACACCATGGCTTTGATAAAGCACAGTTAGTTCAATTTTTCTATAAGGGGCTTTCACCTATGAACCGAACCATGCCCGAGTCTATGCACCTAGATTAAACCTCTACAATATTATACAAAAAATTGGTTATAAAATAATGTGGCAAAATTAGTGGAAGAAACTAAATTCAAAAAATGAAAAATAACAATGAAAAGAGCATAATCGTATTCTATTTACCTAATTTTGATTTCTTTTTTTATCATCTTTATTTTTTAGTTCGAAAGATGCCCCACGAGTGCAAATTGTTCACATAGGGTTTCTTGAGAATCTCATTAGTTTCGGCAACAAGGAAGCATTTAGACGTCCTCAAAAAATTAACCAAACAGAGCACATACCCATATACTAACTCACCCTCAACAAATTTTTCCAGCAACATTTCTTTATCAAAACAAACAAAATGAAAGCCCAAACAGGATATACATATATATATATACACATATATACAAACTTGCAAAAGTTAAACGAAACATTAACTTGCTTGAGAAAGCATCAGAGTGTTGAGACTTTGATAAGAGTTCAGAGTTCTTGGACGCACACAAGAGCGCATTGAATGGGTGATCAGATGTAGGACCAAAGATCTGAAAAGCTTGATTGAGAAGATTGGCTGGCCAGAGGACCATAAGATGGATCGTTGGGCAATCATGGGTTTCTTCGATTAGGGTTTTGGTGATTTGGGGTAGTGTTGAGACTTCGCTGAGAGTTCAGAGTTCTTGGACGCACAAAAGAGTGCATTAAATGGGCAATTAGATGTGGGACTAAAGATCTGAAAAGCTTAATTGAGAAGATCAGCCTGGCCAGAGGATTGAAAGATAGATCGTTGGGCGATCATGGGTTTCTTCGATTAGGGTTTTGGTGATTTAGGGGTAGAGTTGAGACTTCGCTGAGAGTTCAGAGTTCTTATACGCACACAAGAGCGCATTGAATGGGGGATCAGATGTAGGACCGAAAAGCTTGATTGAGATGACCGGCTTGGTCAGAGGACCGAAAGGTGGATCGTTGGGCGATCATGGGTTTCTTCAATTAGAGTTTTGGTGATTTGGGGATAGTGTTGAGACTTCGCTAAGAGTTCAGAGTTCTTGGACGTATACAAGAGCGAATTGAATGGGCGATCAGATTCAGTTCACTTCAACTTGATTTTTTAAATGACAGCATGTCTACATTCTTTTTCTTCTGTTTCTGTCTCAAAAATTTTGGATAAAATGTCAAAAATTGCCCTCAATTTTTTTCATATTTGAATATAACCTCTTAAATTTATCAATTTCACAAATAACCAATTATATTATTGGAAGATCTTTGGAAATTACTCTTTTCATTATTTTCGTTAAAAAAGGATGGAGATATACATTATTTTAACCGATATGCCCTTTTTAGAAGTCAAATTACTCCCATACAAAAATGTATAAAGGTATTTGTAGGTGTAGAAAAATGGTCACCTCACTTAGAAGGATTTTCTATCTTCGAGAACCACCCATTTTCTCATTTATTTTTCCTTTATAAAATTTTGTGAATACCTTAATTGTGCCTGTAATCATTCCACCCTTCTTGGGATTTGATTGTACTCATGAAATTATGCCTTGGTTTATTACAAGAATTCAGTGTCTGGTTCTGTAATTAGATGGAGAGTTTTGAATTTCCTTTGCACCTTTGTCATCTAGCGATGGATGACCTGGAAGATGGCCCACTCCTTATGACATGGCTACCATGTGGGCTCCGAGTTGTTATTTTCATGTGTCATCCTCAGTCGGATATTTTTCCTTCACCACAATATCCATTTTTGGGACTCTAATGGGAAAATGAGTTGAATTATTTCAATGGAAGATCATAAGATCTTAAGTTCATTTTGAAAATTATTTTTTTAGCTTAATATTTGCAATATCATTTTAAGGGTAGTTATGTAATTTAATCAAGTCCAGGAGAGCTTATTAGGGTTTTTTTTTTTGAGTTTCATTTCATTTAGGTGATTTTTTTTCTGCATTTCTTTTATTCCTACATAACTTTAAAGATGTAATTCACTTTAATTGTTGATAACGATCTTTTATTCGTGTAAAACAGAAGTAAGTGTGTGAGCTACTTGTCATGATTTTATTTTTTTTTAAAAAAGATATGATAAATTGATACTAATTATAAAATTAAGGGTAAAGTATACGATAAATATTTAAATAAAAATAATGTTATTAAAATATTTAAATAAGAAAGGACAAATTTGAAAAGAAAAAACAATCACTACTAGTGGAGAATGATGGGAACAACAATTTATTAGTCATTGCAATTGAAAAGTAAGACTAATCTATAATTTTTCCTAATTCTTTTAAAGAGTTAAGATTTTTATTTTTTTTATCAAAAAATGAGAGAATAAAGTTAACTGTGAAAGGAAACAAATGAAGTGGGAGAATAAAGTTAAATATAAAGTTTTTTTTCTTATTTGATTAGGTATAAAATAAATATAAAGTTGGGTAAAGTGCAAAATACACCCGAGTAATTTCAATTCCTAGAAATTTTTTTACCATTATTTCAAATCCAATCTCAATTCAGTTTCGATCCATTCAAACAACAAAAATTATATTTTAAAATCAAAACATTGCCAAAACACATCACTCCAATAACATCATTAGTAGAAAAAAATAAAGAAAATGGTAGAAAGACGATGGAAGGAAAGACAATATATATATATATTAAAAGATTGTTTTATTTTGGTAAAACTAAAATTCACTTATCCTAAAAAATCTAAAATTAAAATGACTAATTTTTTTGCTCCCAAATCACACTATTTAAAATGATTATGCCATTCTTCATTTTTAGTCCCTTTTCGGAGTCATTTTTAAACCAGATATGATTTTAATTTTTCCTTTGTTATCATTTCCTTTCCTCTCCTTTAAATTTCTTCAATTCTAAAGCTTCATTTGATTAGATGAAAATAGCAAGAAAGGAAATGAAAATGAATTTTCATAAAACAATTTAGGAGTTTAGATAGCTAGAAAAGGAAATTTTTGAGTGAAACTAAATTTTCATAATTACCTAACTATCCCATAAAATTCCCTGTAAAAAATCACACAAAAAAATTTGATTCCTTGAGAAAATTTTATTAATTTACAACAATGCCCTTTCTTTTTCTTATAAGTTTTATGCATTTTAAACCATAAAATTGTAACTTTTCATAAATTTCTTAAAAAAAAATCATCATAATCAAATACTTGTTGAAAATTTTATTTTTTATTAATTCACTTCACTTTCTTCTACTTTGACTTTGCTATTAGTTTCAATCTACTCAAATGGACCGACAATGTTGACATTTCTCTCTCATATATTAGGAAGCTCTAGCTGATGCTTGAAGAGGCCCAATGATGATAGTGTTGGGCCTCTTAAAGCCACCATAATCCACCAACGAATATATGTAGTCCCCGTATTCCACATGCACCGGTCAAAGTTCTTTAAGAGCTTCTTTTAAGAAATAGGCCAAATTTTAATTTATTTGGCAAATATTGTTTAGGTTTAATTTGGGGTTTCTTTTGCTTTGATTAGATGTAATTGAAAATGTGTTTTATTGGGCCTTTCGTTGATGGAGAATTGGGTTAGAACAATGTAGCTATATGGAGTATGGTTCATACTAGGTGTGTTTGGTCTAATATGTATATATATTTGTGGTGCAATTCAGGTTCAGTTGTATTTGTATGTGTGCTTAAATTGGGTTAAAATGAGATTGAATTTATTTTATTTCACTTTTAATCTCAGTTTAATTCATCACAAATTCACAATATTTGGGTTTGTATTAGAGTTCTGTTCATTTGAATCTTGATTCCTTGAGGTTCTGATGGCTTTGAATTGGGATTATTAAAGTTGTGCATAAATATGTGTTGAATTAGGGTTTGGGTTTGGTTACAGTTCATGTTTTAATCATTCAGTTCCAATTGTGGATTTAAATTCAAGTTTAGGTTTCATCAGTTTGATTTGATGTTAGTATTCTTACACATACGCATGTCATGATTAAAATAGAAAGTGAGCCATTATAATTGCCATTTCATTCCACAATTGATGTGATATGGCCCAATATAATGTTTAGCCACCTCAATTTACAAATTGCAAGCATTCAAGGACTTAAATCTATTGATACCCAAGTTAAGCAGAGCAGAGAGCGACATCCATTTAGAAGAATTATGTGACTTAAATGTTTGAAAATCGGAAACATTTTGCTTTTCTGTTTTCATCTAAAATATAAACAACATTTTTTGTTGTGAAGTGTGTTCAATAGTGATTGGGAGCATGTTTGGTAACGTAAAATTTGTTAGAAACAGGAACATGAAAACATGTTTGGTAAAAAAATATTGCAAAATTGAAAAACAAAATGACTAGTTAAAAAAAGCCACCTTAAGTGTTTTTCTTCTATTTTTTGGTAGTGTTTATAGTATTTTTGCTATAGTGCAAAAACATTTGAAAACACCAATTTTTTTATTTCTGATCTAGGCCTCTTTTTGGCAACAAACGTGATACTATTCAAATTACAACAAAAGGAACCAAACATGTTTTGGTGTTTCGCTTTGCTACATTACACTACCCATAACAAAAAAAAAACACGAAGTAAAAATAGTTCCCAAATAGACTAAGTAGTGTTCTATAATCCTAGTTCAACAGGAAAGAAGTTCATAGAGGCTAAGGAGTGTTCTATAATCCTAGTTCAATAGGAAAGAAGTCCATAGATTTTACACTAAGCATAGGGACCACTGATTGGTATAATATAAACTTGGATAGGCAAACATGAAATAGTGAATTCATCACCAAAAACAAGCATTTCAGACAAAATATTGCTAAAGGTTAGGTTTGCATCAAATCTCTCCTACCACGGAGACCAATGCTCGACAAGCATAGCTAATAACCTTGTTTATAAAGCCATTGTGCATTGCAAGCATCTTGTATATTTTGGCAAATGCCTCGGCCACAAAACTTCATCCTACAATAATGATACAAATCATTTTCATAAACAAGAAAAATCAATGGTTACAAAACCAAATAGATTAAAAGAAGTAATAGTACAATAAAAAGGAAAATTGCTTCATTCCATTCTCTCCGCCATCTCTTGAGCAACCTTTAGCAACAACAATCCAAAGCCAACTAGGCAGAAGGAAGGCACAAATTCAATTCCACCACACGAGTAATATTTGCATGCCATACAACTCAGATGGACCATAGATGAAATGTCCCTACCAAGATATAGCTCGATAAGCAATAATTGATGGGATCCAAATCCTCTAGCAAACCAAATCGAAGTCTCTATCAATCTCAATATTAGACCAGTAGGTTGTTGGCTGTCTAATGCTTTGTGTTGTACTCAATACAAGAAACCCAGCCAAAACTCATCTTTGTCTCATTGTTGCAAACCTTAATGCCATTACTGCTCTTGAACAACATACATGGAGGCCAGAGAAAAGTTTATTAGTGAGTATCACACACTAGTTCTACACGATTTCATCAAAAAAAAAAAATTACCTCGAGGAGCTATTCTTAGTGCTTTTAAATTGCAAATGAGCAGAGGTGCTAATGTGGGACACTAACACATTCTTTACTTTGAGGTTTATATGTCATCGCTTATCATGGAAATTGAATTATGCAATGATAATAAAGTAAAAGAAGAGTGATGGAAAGCAAAATAAGCACCATGTCACAACAAGAATCACTCTGCAAGTAGTGAGACCATATAGAGCATGTAAAGCAAACATTCCTAACTAAATTATTGAACTCTTGTAAATTATAAACTTATTACATCCCATAAAGCCATAGCAGTAAGATCACATAGAGCCTAATTCTTAGGTCAAGGAACCGACATTATAGTCAATTGACATGGACTCAATTATCATATCTCATAACTCTTTTTAGGTATCAAACTCCTGAATTTTCTTCTCCTTCTCCTTGCAAGTACTAATCAAGGACTCCAAGCATGAGAAACTCATGAAGATTCTGCTAGTGCCGGTCTCTTTATATAGCTAGTCCATTATTGTAGGCTAATCACAAAGCAAGTCATCTTGGATTTTAACATCACCACCATATAACTATGGCAAGACAATTAATTAGGGCTATGCTTGAGGTTTGTGTTGATGATGAAAAGAACTACCAAGCCTTCACTTTGGCCCTTGAAAAGACTGAGAGGACTTGAAGGAAATATATAAAGTTCATGAGAAGGAAGCTACCAGATGAAGCATGGGAGTTGCTTTACCGTTGATCATCATGTGCAAGAGAAGTAAAATTAGATAAGATAAATGGCTTCCAAAGATGATGTTGGATCCTGATGCCTAGGACCAGTAATGCAAAAGGCTAAGGACCTGTTTGGCAATTTTAGAAATGAGTCCTCTAAAATGTGTTTTCTGAAAACAGTGATAAAAGAACATATTGTTTTCTATTGTTTTGGTATATTTTACTAGAAAACATAAATAGAGTATAGAAAATAGAAAACATAATTCTAATGTCCTCGGTAACTAGCCTTCTTTACCTCAATTTCATAAAACCATTTTTCAATAATAGCATACAAAACGTACTTCTGACCTTGTTTTAAAAGTTGAGCCAGTGAGGCCCCAAATTTCACCCATAAAATGCATTAATAAAATAATCTTCATAGTCCTGCAACAAGAACGTCTCTCCTTTTGTCAAGGAGTGTGTTTTTTAAAGAAATTAATCAATTATGTCAGAACTTAGTGTCATAATTGCTGCCAATTTATGTGTCTAAAGCATGACCAAGTTATGAGTTTTTTTATTTTAATTTAAGTCCTATTAGAGATTGGATGAGTTTCATGAAGATTGACGACAATGTATGGAACAACTAAGTCATAAGCCATAAGAACAAGAAAAGTTGAGTGCTTTTGTTTAAGGTTTTTGAAAAAGTCTCCTGAAATCCTGATTATAATTTATTTTGAGCTTATAAGTGTTTTAAAAAAACTTGACATGTTTTAAAAAAAAATTAAATTCTTTTCCTCAAAGTAGTGAGTTGAGTACTAAAAAATAGCAAACATAATGAGTTGAGCATTGGTACTCACTTGCAAGCACCGAAACTCAAGACTCTAGAGAGTTGAGCACTGGTACTCAAATTAGCAAACTGCAAACAATCAGTAATTCTAGTTTCAAACAGATGTTCCAGTTCTTTCCAAAATACACCAATATCTTTCAAACTCGTTTAAAAGAGGGTTTAAGGCATATGTATAAACACTTTTTTGATGAGTTCTAAAATAGAAGAGAGATTGAAAGAAGAGATTGCTTGCATGAGTTTCTATGAGTAAGTTATAACCAGTCGGCTTTATTTATAAAAATTTTCTTTGAGCTTTAAGTTGCTTTAACAATACACACTTGAGAGATTATTTGTAATGAATCATGGATTGTTCATTGCTTCACAATAGTTGTGTAACTCTCAAGTTGGCATAAGAGAACCTTAAGATGATCCGACTTTTGAAGATTTTTAGGTTCAAAATACCTTTTCTGTTCTATTGTTCCAATCTTTTTTGCCATTTGGCTCCCTAAAATGCATTCCTAGAGGATTTTTTTTTGGATGAAATGCAGCCTTAGAGAAAACTTAGTTATCGACAATTTGGCACCTAAAGGTAAAATACTTTCTTAATGGTGTTGCATGTGTAAGGAGAAGATAAGATGGTGATTTTAATTGTTGGTACATTAGTTGATAGTGAGGGAGTTTTGGTCTCTCCTATTTTCCTTGTCTGGGATTCACTGGGTTCTACTTGAATCTGTGTTAAGGTTTTGGAGGATTGGATGGTGGTTTGTTTTAGTAGGAGAGAGTGAGAGGGGTGTGTATAGTTAAAGAGTTCATTTTTTATTTACTCTTCTCTTCTAGGGAGATTTTTGCTTTTCTTTGTGTATGTTGCTTTTTTGGAAGATAAAAGGATGCATAGGTTGTTTATAATTACATTTTTCTTTTCTATTTTTTTCAGTGGTGGATATGTTGCTTATAGTACATGGGTTTGCTCCCTGGTGTTCTGGTTGATTTCATTAACAAATTGAGAACAAAAGGAGTTCTTATTGGTTGCTCCATAATGCTAGACATGGTATTGAAAATAAGAAGGGAATGAAGTTGCAAGCCAAACACTATGGGGAACAGTTCTCTACTGCAACATTTGGAGGAAAAAAGTTCTTATTGGTGTCTCCATAATGCTGGACATCGCACTTAGGCCCTGTTTGGCAGAACTTTTGCTTCGACTTTTACGCAGAAGAAAAAGAGAAGCAGAAGCTAAATCAGGAAACTGGTACCCCCAACTTCCTTTAAACGCTATTTTTGGACTTCGAAGCTCTTCCGCCTTACCAATCCAAACACTCTCCAAAACAAATTTTAAGCTTGAAAAGTCAAAATTCGCTTTTCAAAAGCTAATCCAAACAGGACCTTATAACCCGAAGGGAACAGAGTTGTACACCAAACAGCAAGGACCAATTCTCTACTGTAACATTTGCAAGAGTGGTCTTGACATAGCAATGGATCTTGTTTCATAGTGTCAAGAATATAAACTAAGTTGAGAGAGAAATCTTAGAGAGAGATGAGATAAATAGATTGCTTTATTATGTATTCAAAGAGTGACTATAATCTGAATTTATAATGATCTAAACAATAAAAATAAGAAAAGCAACAATATATGGAAAACAGTGTATATGGAAAGTAGTGATTCTGCCCCTAATTAAGGAATAATTGATATAACCCTAATTAAGGAATAGTTGACTAATGACACTCCCCCTCAAGCTAGAGAGTAGATGTCAACAACTCCCAGCTTGCTGCAGATAGAATCAATGAAATGCTTTGGAAGTGCCTTAGTAAAGATATCTACTAACTGATGACCAGATGATACAAATGAAGTCACAATCTCTTTGAAAATCACCTTAGAACGAATGAAATGATAATCAATTTCAATATACTTGGTTTGCTCATGAAAAATTAGATTACTGGCAATGTGAATAGTTACCTGGTTATCACAATACAGAAGAGATGAGTCTTAAACTGAAAACCTAAATTCTTGTAACAAAGTTCTCAACCAAGTTAACTCATAGGAAGTATGAGCCATGGCATGGTACTTAGCTCAGTACTAGACCTTCCACAACTGACTGCTTTTTACTTTTCTAAGTTACTAGATCGCTTCCTATAAAAGTACAGTAACTAGTCATTGACTATGTCTGAGGGAGAACCTGCCTAATCAACATCAGTATAACCATCGATGCGCAAATATCGAGATGACTTATAGAAAAGACTACGACTTGGAGCCCCCTTAAGATACTTCAAAATTTGTATAACCGTGTCTATGTGAGGAATTTGTGGGCTAGTCATAAATTGACTCATAACACTGATTGCATAGGTAATATCTGGACGAGTAATGGTTAGATAAATTAACTTGCCTACAAGACGTCTGTACATCTTTGAATCATCAACCAAGTCACCAACCTCAGACAGTAGCTTCAGATTAGTCTCCATAGGTGTTGTCACAATTTAAAGCCAAGATAACTCGTATCCCTTAAGAGATCAAGAGTATATTTTCTCTGAGATAAAAAAATTCCTTTCTTTGATTTAGCAACCTCAATACCAAGAAAATAATGGAGCTTGCCCAAATCTTTAGTGAGAAAATTCAAACCCAAATGATGAATCAAGGTCTGAATCAAGGAGAAGATGTTGTCTGGATCGTATCTCATAATGGAATGAAAACATACTGGGTAAGATTCAATCCTCCTACATGGACCATGGCAAATGAAATAACTCTTCCTTTTGGGTGGGGAGACGAGTTCGAAGGAGATGTTTCTTCTCAAGTACAAGAAGAGTACAATGAAGAAACAAAGTAAGAAGAAAATCTTCAAATTGACACCGAGCTGGTTCACACTTTTCAACACAAGCTTGGACTATTTTTTGAATCTTGCAGAGTTGAAGAATAATCAAAGCTAAAGTGCTCCCCGATACGAGCCTAAACTATCAATAACACTCTATGACACGAGTATAAGCTGTTTACAAAAAAAAAAAAATACTCTTTGACACGAGTATAAATTGTCTACCAAGAAAAAAAAACTCTCCTTGACACGAGTATAAACTGTCTACCAAAAAAAATCACTCTTTGATACAAGTATAAACTATCTTTACAAAAAAAAAAAAATCACTCCTTAATATAAGTATAAACTATCTTTATAAAAAAAAAATTTTGAACTACGTGATGACTTGATCCCTGTTCAAGGTATGTAGGCATCTTGGAGGATTGTTCCAAGTTCAGTTAACCCAATAAAAAAAATTTGGCATGCCGCCAATTCAGATGTTTGCTGCACTTTGGTGACTTAGTCTGCCACTAAAACATTGACGATGTCTGCCATACCATAGTGACTTGGCTACCAAGATGTTGACATTGTCTGTCTCACCGTGATGATGACCTGACCCACCACCAAAATATGTTAACAGATATTTGTCGCACTGTGGTGACTTGACTTGCCGCCAAGATATTGAAAGCACCTGTTACATCGTGTTAATTTGGCTAGTGGAGTAAAATGACCAGCTAGTGGAGTTCCTGCATCAAGTGTAGTTCTTTTCTCTATCACACTGTTCTCTTGTTCCAAAATAGTTATGGTGTTTGCCTTGAAGCTTTTGAAGAAAACTATAATTGGTAGAAGTCAAAGATTGTTTACCTGACAAGAAAAAAAAAGTGTGAGAAGAAGTTAACAAAAAAAAGTGTCCGAGAAGGACTAACAAAAGTGTTCCAAAGGAACAAAAGTGACCCTGAAGGCCACTAAGAGACCCCGAAGGGATGATAAAGTGACTTCGACTGGCACTAAGGGACCCCGAAGGGACGATCAATACGATCTTCCTCCAGTTTTGCATGAGTCCTTCTGATTCGAAACGAGCAATTCCTAGTAGAAATTGTGCGTGATCACAACCGTATGGTGCTTTGTGCCAGATTCGACTATCTAGACATCCAAAAGAAATGGGCATAAGAAAAATATTTGAAACTAGTTTTGTTTGAGTTGTTTCGAATCGAAAAGACTTATTTCTAGAGAAATCATGCCACAATCAGAATCATACGCTGGTTTTTGCGAAATTCGACCGTCTATACGTCCAAAAGAAACAACGAGCATTCAAATCCTATCTTCTTCCTTTTTTGTTTGAGTCGTTCTAACACGAAAAGAGCAATTCCTAGCAAATGTCATGCACGACCAAAACCATATGGTGCTTTGTGAAAGATTCGACCGTCTGGACATCCGAAAGAAAAGAGTATGGCGAAACATATTCTAAACTAGTTTCATTCGAGTGGTATTGAATAAAAAATTTCCCCTTCTATAGAAATCGTGCCACAACTAGAATAGTACGTTGCTTTTTGCCAAATTAGATAGTCTAAATGTGGAAAAAAAATAACGAGCATGCTGATCCGATCTTCATCCTGTTTTGTTTGAGTCGTTTTGATTCGAAAAGAGCATTTGCTAGCAAAAATCGTGCGTGATCAAAACCGAATGGTGCCTTGGGCCAGATTCAATTGTCTGGACATCCCGAAGAAACGAGAATGCGAAAAATGATTTAAACAGGTTCGTTTGAGTTGTTGTGACTCGAAAAGTCCTATTTTTGTTGAATAAATGCAACACATACCTTTCCAAATAATAAAAAAATCCCATGACTAGAGAAATCGTGCGATAATCAGAATCATACGCTACTTTTTCCCAAACTCGACCGTCTAGACATCCAACAGAAACAACAAGTATGCTTATCCTATCTTCATACTTTTTTGTTTGAGTCGTTCTAATTTGAAAGGAGCAATTCCTAGCAAATATGGTGCATGATCAACACCGTGTAGTGCTTTGTGCGAGATTAGACCGTCTAGACATCCAAAAGAAACGAGTATGGAGACAACGATTCTAAACTAGTTTCGTTTGAGTTGTTTCTATTCGAAAAGTCCCACTTCAATAAAAATCGTACCACAATCAGAATTGTACGTTGCTTTTTACCAAATTAGATCGTTTAAACATCGAAAAGAAACAATGAGCATGCCGATCCGATCTTCATCTAGTTTTATTTGAGTCGCTCTAATTCGAAAAGAGCAATTTCTAGTTGAAATCATGCGTGATCACAACCGTATGGTGTCTTGTGCCAGATTCGACTCTCTAAACATCCAAAAGAAACGACCATGGGAAAAATGATTTTAAACTAGTTTCGTTTAAGTTGTTTTGACTCGAAAAGTCTTATTTCTATAGAAATCGTTCCACAATCAGAATCATTCTATGCTTTTTGCCAAATTCGACCGTCTAGAGGACCAAAACAAACAACGAGCATAAAAACTTATCCTATGTTCATCCTTTTTTGATTGAGTCATTCTGCTACGAAAAGAGCAATTCCTAGAAAATATCGTGCAAGATCAAAACCTTAATGTGCTTTGTGCCATGATCACAAACATTTCGTGTTTTGTGCTAGATTCGACTGTCTGAACATCCAAAAGAAACTAGCATGGGAGAAATGATTTAAACTATGTTCGTTTGAGTCATTTTGACTCGAAAAGTCCCACTTCTATAGAAATCTTGCCCAATCAGAATCATACGCTTCTTTTTGCCAAATTTGACCGTCTAAACGTCCAGAAGAAACAACGAGCATGCTTATCCTATCTTCATACTTTTTTGTTTGAGTCGTTCTAATATGAAAAGAGCAATTCCTAACAAAAATCGTGCATGGTGAGAACCGTATGGTGCTTTGTACCATGATCACAACCGTATGGTGCTATGTGCCATATTCTACTGTCTAGACATCCAAAAGAATCGAGTATAGCCACAACGATTCTAAACTAGTTTCTTTTTAGTTATTTCAATTCGAAAAGTTCTAATTCGATAAGAATCGTGCCACAATCAGAATTGTATGTTGCTTGTTACCAAATTAGATCGTTTAAACATCCAAAAGAAATAATGAGCATACCGATCAGATCTTCATCTAGTTTTATTTGGGTCGCTCTGATTCTAAAAGAGCAATTTTTAGCTGAAATCGTGCATGACCACAACCTTATGGTGTCTTGTGCCAGATTCGACTCTCTAAACGTCCAAAAGAAACGACCACGGGAAAAATAATTTTAAACCAGTTTCGTTTAAGTTGTTTTGACTCGAAAAGTCTTATTCCTATAGAAATCGTTACACAATCAGAATCATACTATGCTTTTTGCCAAATTCGACCGTCTAGAGCACCAAAAGAAACAACGAGCATGCTTATCCTATGTTCATCCTTTTTTGATTGAGTCGTTCTGCTACGAAAAGAGCAATTCCAAGCAAAAATCATGCAAGATCAAAACCTTAATGTGCTTTGTGCCATGATCACAAACATTTCATGTTTTGTGCCAGATTCGACTGTCTGAACATCCAAAAGAAACTAGCGTAGGAGAAATCATTTAAACTAGTTTCGTTTGAGTTGTTTTGAGTCAAAAAATCCCATTTCATGAGAAACCGCGCCATAATTAGAATCATCCGCTGCTTTTTGCCAAATTCCACCGTGTAGACGGCCAAAAGAAACAACGAGCATGCTTATCCTATCTTCACCCTTTTTTATTTGAGTCACTCTAGTACAAAAAGAGCAATTCCTACTAAATATCGTGCATGATCAAAACTGTACAGTGCTTTGTGCCATGATCACAATCATATGGTGCTTTGTGCCAGATTTGACCGTCTAGACATCCAAAAGAAATGAGTATGGCTACAACGATTCAAAACTGCTTTCGTTTTAGTTGCTTCGATTCAAAAAGTTTATTTCTTAAGAAATCGTGCCACAATCAGAATTGTATGTTACTTTTTGTCAGATTAGATCGTTTAAACGTCCAAAAGAACTAATAAGCATGCCGATACGATCTTCCTCCAATTTTGCATGAGTCCTTCTGATTCGAAACGAGCAATTCCTAGTAGAAATTGTGCGTGATCACAACCGTATGGTGCTTTGTGCTAGATTCGACTATCTAGACATCCAGAAGAAATGGGCATGAGAAAAATGTTTGAAACTAGTTTTGTTTGAGTTGTTTTGAATCGAAAAGACTCATTTCTAGAGAAATCATGCCACAATCAGAATCATACGCTGGTTTTTGCAAAATTCGACCGTCTATACGTCCAAAAGAGATAACTAGCATTGAAATCCTATCTTCTTCCTTTTTTGTTTGAGTCGTTCTAACACGAAAAGAGCAATTCCTAGCAAATGTCATGCACGACCAAAACCGTATGGTGCTTTGTGAAAGATTCGACCGTCTGGACATCCGAAAGAAAAGAGTATGGCGAAGCATATTCTAAACTAGTTTCATTCGAGTGGTATTGAATAAAAAATTTCCTCTTCTATAGAAATCTTGCCACAATTATAATAGTACGTTACTTTTTGCCAAATTAGATAGTCTAAATGTCGAAAAAAAATAACGAGCATGCTGATCCGATCTTCATCCTGTTTTGTTTGAGTCGTTTTGATTCGAAAAGAGCATTTCCTAGCAAAAATCGTGCGTGATCAAAACCGAATGGTACCTTGGGCCAGATTCAACTGTCTGGACATCCCGAAGAAACGAGAATGGGAAAAATGATTTAAACAGGTTCGCTTGAGTTGTTGTGACTTGGAAAGTCCTATTTTTGTTGAATGAATGCAACACATACCTTTCCAAATAAAAAAAAAGTCCCATGGCTGGAGAAATCGTGCGACAATCAGAATCATACACTACTTTTTCCCAAACTCGACTGTCTAGACATCCAATAGAAACAACGAGTATGCTTATCCTATCTTCATACTTTTTTGTTTGAGTCGTTCTAATTTGAAAGGAGCAATTCCAAGCAAATATGGTGCATGATCAACACCATGTAGTGCTTTGTGCGAGATTAGACCGTCTGGACATCCAAAAGAAATGAGTATGGAGACAAAGATTCTAAACTAGTTTCGTTTGAGTTGTTTCGATTCGAAAAGTCCCACTTCAATAAAAATCGTGCCACAATCAGAATTGTACGTTGCTTTTTACTAAATTAGATCGTTTAAACATCGAAAAGAAACAATGAGCATGCCGATCCGATCTTCATCTAGTTTTATTTGAGTCGCTCTAATTCGAAAAGAGCAATTTCTAGTTGAAATCATGCGTGATCACAACCGTATGGTGTCTTGTGCCAGATTCGACTCTCTAAACATCCAAAAGAAACGACCATGGGAAAAATAATTTTAAACTAGTTTTATTTAAGTTGTTTTGACTCGAAAAGTCTTATTTCTATAGAAATCGTTCCACAATCAGAATCATTCTATGCTTTTTGCCAAATTCGACCGTCTAGAGGACCAAAACAAACAACGAGCATAAAAACGTATCCTATGTTCATCCTTTTTTGATTGAGTCATTCTGCTACGAAAAGAGCAATTCCTAGAAAATATTGTGCAAGATCAAAACCTTGTGGTGCTTTGTGCCATGATCACAACCGTATGGTGTTTTGTGCCAGATTCGACTGTCTGAACATCCAAAAGAAACTAGCATGGGAGAAATGATTTAAATTAGGTTCATTTGAGTCGTTTTGACTCGAAAAGTCCCACTTCTATAGAAATCTTGCCCAATCAGAATCATACGCTTCTTTTTGCCAAATTCGACCGTCTAAACGTCCAGAAGAAACAACGAGCATGCTTATCCTATCTTCATACTTTTTTGTTTGAGTTGTTCTAATATGAAAAGAGCAATAACTAACAAAAATCGTGCATGGTGAGAACCGTATGGTGCTTTGTACCATGATCACAACTGTATGGTGCTATGTGCCATATTCTACTGTCTAGACATTCAAAAGAATCGAGTATAGCCACAACGATTCTAAACTAGTTTCTTTTGAGTTATTTCAATTCGAAAAGTTCCAATTCGATAAAAATCGTGCCACAATCAGAATTATACGTTGCTTTTTACCAAATTAGATCGTTTAAACATCCAAAAGAAATAATGAGCATACCGATCCGATCTTCATCTAGTTTTATTTGGGTCGCTCTGATTCGAAAAGAGCAATTTCTAGCTGAAATCGTGCGTGACCACAACCTTATGGTGTCTTGTGCCAGATTCGACTCTCTAAACGTCCAAAAGAAATGAATATGGGAAAAATGATTTTAAACTAGTTTCGTTTAAGTTTGTTTGACTCGAAAAGTCTTATTCCTATAGAAATCGTTACACAATCAGAATCATACTATGCTTTTTGCCAAATTCGACCGTCTAGAGCACCAAAAGAAACAACGAGCATGCTTATCCTATGTTCATCCTTTTTTGATTGAGTCGTTCTACTACGAAAAGAGCAATTCCTAGCAAATATCATGCAAGATCAAAACCTTAATGTGCTTTGTGCCATGATCACAAATGTTTCGTGTTTTGTGCCAGATTCGACTGTCTGAACATCCAAAAGAAACTAGCATAGGAGAAATCATTTAAACTAGTTTCATTTGAGTTGTTTTGAG
This sequence comes from Cornus controversa, assembly GCA_026545225.1. Taxonomy (NCBI): domain Eukaryota; kingdom Viridiplantae; phylum Streptophyta; class Magnoliopsida; order Cornales; family Cornaceae; genus Cornus; species Cornus controversa. Next base: position 13,171,098 of record CM048852.1, read on the forward strand.
TCGAAAAGTTCCATTTCATGAGAAACTGCGCCACAATTAGAATCATCCGCTGCTTTTTGCCAAATTCCACCGTGTAGACGGCCAAAAGAAACAACGAGCATGCTTATCCTATCTTCACACTTTTTTGTTTGAGTCACTCTAGTACAAAAAGAGAAATTCTTAGTAAATATCGTGCATGATCAAAACCGTACGGTGCTTTGTGCCATGATCACAACCATATGGTGCTTTGTGCCAGATTTGACCGTCTAGACATCCAGAAGAAACGAGTATGGCTACAACGATTCAAAACTACTTTCGTTTTAGTTGCTTTGATTCGAAAAGTCCATTTCTTAAGAAATCGTGCAACAATCAGAATTGTATGTAGCTTTTTTGTCAAATTAGAACGTCTAAATGTCCAAAAGAGCTAATAAGCATGCCGATACGATCTTTCTCCAGTTCTGCATGAGTCCTTCTGATTCGAAACAAGCAATTCCTAGTAGAAATTGTGCGTGATCACAGCCGTATGGTGCTTTGTGCCAGATTTGACTATCTAGACATCCAGAAGAAATAGGCATGAGAAAAATGTTTGAAACTAGTTTTGTTTGAGTTGTTTTGAATCGAAAAGACTCATTTCTAGAGAAATCATGCCACAATCAGAATCATACGCTGGTTTTTGCAAAATTCGACCGTCAATATGTCCAAAAGAGACAACGAGCATTGAAATCCTATCTTCTTCATTTTTTGTTTGAGTCGTTCTAACACGAAAAGAGCAATTCCTAGAAAATTTCATGCACGACCAAAATCGTATGGTGCTTTGTGAAAGATTCGACCGTCTGGACATTCGAAAGAAAAGAGTATGGCGAAACATATTCTAAACTAGTTTCATTCGAGTGGTATTGAATAAAAAATTTCCCCTTCTATAGAAATCGTGCCACAACTAGAATAGTACGTTGCTTTTTGCCAAATTAGATAGTCTAAATGTGAAAAAAAAATAACGAGCATGCTGATCCGATCTTCATCCTGTTTTGTTTGAGTCGTTTTGATTCGAAAAGAGCATTTGCTAGCAAAAATCGTGCGTGATCAAAACCGAATGGTGCCTTGGGCCAGATTCAATTGTCTGGACATCCCGAAGAAACGAGAATGCGAAAAATGATTTAAACAGGTTCGTTTGAGTTGTTGTGACTTGAAAAGTCTTATTTTTGTTGAATGAATGCAACACATACCTTTCCAAATAATAAAAAAATCCCATGACTAGAGAAATCGTGCGATAATCAGAATCATACGCTACTTTTTCCCAAACTCGACCGTCTAGACATCCAACAGAAACAACAAGTATGCTTATCCTATCTTCATACTTTTTTGTTTGAGTCGTTCTAATTTGAAAGGAGCAATTCCTAGCAAATATGGTGCATGATCAACACCGTGTAGTGCTTTGTGCGAGATTAGACCGTCTAGACATCCAAAAGAAACGAGTATGGAGACAACGATTCTAAACTAGTTTCGTTTGAGTTGTTTCTATTCGAAAAGTCCCACTTCAATAAAAATCGTACCACAATCAGAATTGTACGTTGCTTTTTACCAAATTAGATCGTTTAAACATCGAAAAGAAACAATGAGCATGCCGATCCGATCTTCATCTAGTTTTATTTGAGTCGCTCTAATTCGAAAAGAGCAATTTCTAGTTGAAATCATGCGTGATCACAACCGTATGGTGTCTTGTGCCAGATTCGACTCTCTAAACATCCAAAAGAAACGACCATGGGAAAAATGATTTTAAACTAGTTTCGTTTAAGTTGTTTTGACTCGAAAAGTCTTATTTCTATAGAAATCGTTCCACAATCAGAATCATTCTATGCTTTTTGCCAAATTCGACCGTCTAGAGGACCAAAACAAACAACGAGCATAAAAACTTATCCTATGTTCATCCTTTTTTGATTGAGTCATTCTGCTACGAAAAGAGCAATTCCTAGAAAATATCGTGCAAGATCAAAACCTTAATGTGCTTTGTGCCATGATCACAAACATTTCGTGTTTTGTGCCAGATTCGACTGTCTGAACATCCAAAAGAAACTAGCGTAGGAGAAATCATTTAAACTAGTTTCGTTTCAGTTATTTTGAGTCAAAAAATCCCATTTCATGAGAAACCGCACCACAATTAGAATCATCCGTTGCTTTTTGCCAAATTCCACCGTGTAGACGGCCAAAAGAAACAACGAGCATGCTTATCCTATCTTCACCCTTTTTTGTTTGAGTCACTCTAGAACAAAAAGAACAATTCCAAGTAAATATCATGCATGATCAAAACCATACGGTGCTTTGTGCCATGATCACAACCATATGGTGCTTTGTGCCAGATTTGACCGTCTAGACATCCAAAAGAAACGAGTATGGCTACAACGATTCAAAACTGCTTTCGTTTTAGTTGCTTCGATTCGAAAAGTCCATTTCTTAAGAAATCGTGCCACAATCAGAATTGTATGTTGCTTTTTTGTCAAATTAGATCATTTAAACGTCCAAAAGAACTAATAAGCATGCCGATACGATCTTCCTCCAGTTTTGCATGAGTCCTTCTGATTCGAAACGAGCAATTCCTAGTAGAAATTGTGCGTGATCACAACCGTATGGTGCTTTGTGCTAGATTCGACTATCTAGACATCCAGAAGAAATGGGCATGAGAAAAATGTTTGAAACTAGTTTTGTTTGAGTTGTTTTGAATCGAAAAGATTCATTTCTAGAGAAATCATGCCACAATCAGAATCATACGCTAGTTTTTTGCAAAATTCGACCGTTTATACGTCCAAAAGAAACAACGAGCATTCAAATCCTATCTTCTTCCTTTTTTGTTTGAGTCGTTCTAACACGAAAAGAGCAATTCCTAGTAAATGTCATGCACGACCAAAACCGTATGGTGCTTTGTGAAAGATTCGACCGTCTGGACATTCAAAAGAAAAGAGTATGGCGAAACATATTCTAAACTAGTTTCATTCGAGTGGTATTGAATAAAAAATTTCCTCTTCTATAGAAATCGTGCCACAACTAGAATAGTAAATTGCTTTTTGCCAAATTAGATAGTCTAAATGTGGAAAAAAAACAACGAGCATGCTGATCCGATCTTCATCCTGTTTTGTTTGAGTCGTTTTGATTCGAAAAGAGCATTTGCTAGCAAAAATCATGTGTGATCAAAACTGAATGGTGCCTTGGGCCAGATTCGACTGTCTGCACATCCCGAAGAAATGAGAATGGGAAAAATGATTTAAACAGGTTCGTTTGAGTTGTTGTGACTCGGAAAGTCCTATTTTTGTTGAATGAATGCAACACATACCATTCCAAATAAAAAAAAAAGTCCCATGGCTAGTGAAATCGTGCGACAATCAGAATCATACGCTACTTTTTCCCAAACTCGACCGTCTAGACATCCAACAGAAATAATGAGTATGCTTATCCTATCTTCATACTTTTTTGTTTGAGTCGTTCTAATTTGAAAGGAGCAATTCCTAGCAAATATGATGCATGATCAACACCGTGTAGTGCTTTGTGCGAGATTAGACCGTCTGGACATCCAAAAGAAACGAGCATGGAGACAATGATTCTAAACTAGTTTCGTTTGAGTTGTTTCGATTCGAAAAGTCCCACTTCAATAAAAATCGTGCCACAATCAGAATTGTATGTTGCTTTTTACCAAATTAGATCGTTTAAACATCGAAAAGAAACAATGAGCATGCCGATCCGATCTTCATCTAGTTTTATTTGAGTCGCTCTAATTCGAAAAGAGCAATTTCTAGTTGAAATCATGCGTGATCACAACCGTATGGTGTCTTGTGCCAGATTCGACTCTCTAAACATCCAAAAGAAACGACCATGGGAAAAATGATTTTAAACTAGTTTTGTTTAAGTTGTTTTGACTCGAAAAGTCTTATTTCTATAGAAATCGTTCCACAATCAGAATCATTCTATGCTTTTTGCCAAATTCGATCGTCTAGAGGACCAAAACAAACAACGAGCATAAAAACTTATCCTATGTTCATCCTTTTTTGATTGAGTCATTCTGCTACGAAAAGAGCAATTCCTAGAAAATATCGTGCAAGATCAAAACCTTATGGTGCTTTGTGCCGTGATCACAACCGTATGGTGTTTTGTGCCAGATTCGACTGTCTGAACATCCAAAAGAAACTAGTATGGGAGAAATGATTTAAATTAGGTTCATTTGAGTCGTTTTGACTCAAAAAGTCCCACTTCTATAGAAATCTTGCCCAATCAGAATCATACGCTTCTTTTTGCCAAATTCGACCGTCTAAACGTACAGAAGAAACAACGAGCATGCTTATCCTATCTTCTACTTTTTTGTTTGAGTCATTCTAATATGAAAAAGAGCAATTCCTAACAAAAATCGTGCACGGTGAGAACCGTACGGTGCTTTGTACCATGATCACAACCGTATGGTGTTGTGTGCTATATTCCACTGTCTAGACATCCAAAAGAATCGAGTATAGCCACAACGATTCTAAACTAGTTTCTTTTGAGTTATTTCAATTCGAAAAGTTCCAATTCGATAAAAATTGTGCCACAATCAGAATTGTACGTTGCTTTTTATCAAATTAGATCATTTTAACATCCTAGCAAATATCATGCAAGATCAAAACCTTAATGTGCTTTGTGCCATGATCACAAATGTTTCGTGTTTTGTGCCAGATTCGACTGTCTGAACCTCAAAAGAAACTAGCGTACGAGAAATCATTTAAACTAGTTTCGTTTGAGTTGTTTTGAGTCGAAAAGTCCCATTTCATGAGAAACCGCGCCACAATTAGAATCATCCGTTGCTTTTTGCCAAATTCCACCGTGTAGACGGCCAAAAGAAACAACGAGTATGCTTATCCTATCTTCACCCTTTTTTGTTTGAGTCACTCTAGTACAAAAAGAGCAATTCCTACTAAATATCGTGCATGATCAAAATCGTACAGTGCTTTGTGCCATGATCACAACCATATGGTGCTTTGTGTCAGATTTGACCATCTAGACATCCAAAAGAAACGAGTATGGCTATAACGATTCAAAACTGCTTTCATTTTAGTTGCTTCGATTCGAAAAGTTCATTTCTTAAGAAATCGTGCCACAATCAGAATTGTATGTTGCTTTTTTTGTCAAATTAGATCGTTTAAACGTCCAAAAGAACTAATAAGAATGCCGGTACGATCTTCCTCCAGTTTTGCGTGAGTCCTTCTGATTCGAAACGAGCAATTCCTAGTAGAAATTGTGCGTGATCACAACTGTATGGTGCTTTGTGCCAGATTCGACTATCTAGACATCCAAAAGAAATGGGCATGAGAAAAATGTTTGAAACTAGTTTTGTTTAAGTTGTTTTGAATCGAAAAGACTCATTTCTAGAGAAATCATGCCACAATCAGAATCATACGCTGGTTTTTGCAAAATTCGACCGTCTATACGTCCAAAAGAAACAACGAGCATTCAAATCCTATCTTCTTCCTTTTTTGTTTGAGTCGTTCCAACATGAAAAGAGCAATTCCTAGCAAATGTCATGCACGACCAAAACTGTATGGTGCTTTGTGAAAGATTCGACCATCTGGACATCCAACAGAAAAGAGTATGGCGAAACATATTCTAAACTAGTTTCATTCGAGTGGTATTGAATAAAAAATTTCCTCTTCTATAGAAATCGTGCCACAACTAGAATAGTACGTTGCTTTTTGCGAAATTAGATAGTCTAAATGTGGAAAAAAAACAACGAGCATTCTGATCCGATCTTCATCCTGTTTTGTTTGAGTCGTTTTGATTCGAAAAGAGCATTTGCTAGCAAAAATCATGCGTGATCAAAACCGAATGGTGCCTTGGGATAGATTCAACTGTCTGGACATCCCGAAGAAACGAGAATGGGAAAAATGATTTAAACAGGTTCGTTTGAGTTGTTGTGACTCGGAAAGTCCTATTTTTGTTGAATGAATGCAACACATACCTTTCCAAATAAAAAAAAGTCCCATGGCTAGAGAAATCGTGCGACAATCAGAATCATACGCTACTTTTTCCCAAACTCGACCGTCTAGACATCCAATAGAAACAACGAGTATGCTTATCCTATCTTCATACTTTTTTGTTTGAGTCGTTCTAATTGGAAAGGAGCAATTCCTAGCAAATATGGTGCATGATCAACACCGTGTAGTGCTTTGTACGAGATTAGACCGTCTGGACATCCAAAAGAAACGAGTATGGAGACAACGATTCTAAACTAGTTTCATTTGAGTTGTTTCGATTCGAAAAGTCCCACTTCAATAAAAATCGTGCCACAATCAGAATTGTACGTTACTTTTTACCAAATTAGATCATTTAAACATCAAAAAGAAACAATGAGCATGCCGATCCGATCTTCATCTAGTTTTATTTGTGTCGCTCTAATTGGAAAGGAGCAATTTCTAGTTGAAATCATGCGTGATCACAACCGTATGGTGTCTTGTGCCAGATTCGACTCTCTAAACATCCAAAAGAAACGACCATGAGAAAAATGATTTTAAACTAGTTTCGTTTAAGTTGTTTTGACTCGAAAAGTCTTATTTCTATAGAAATTGTTCCACAATCAGAATCATTCTATGCTTTTTACCAAATTCGACCGTCTAAAGGACCAAAACAAACAACGAGCATAAAAACTTATCCTATGTTCATCCTTTTTTGATTGAGTCATTCTGCTACGAAAAGTACAATTCCTAGAAAATATCGTGCAAGATCAAAACCTTAATGTGCTTTGTGCCATGATCACAACCGTATGGTGTTTTGTGCCAGATTCGACTGTCTGGACATCCAAAAGAAACTAGCGTGGGAGAAATGATTTAAACTAGGTTCATTTGAGTCATTTTGACTCGAAAAGTCCCACTTCTATAGAAATCTTGCCCAATCAGAATCATACGCTTCTTTTTGCCAAATTCGACCGTCTAAACGTCCAGAAGAAACAACGAGCATGCTTATCCCATCTTCATACTTTTTTGTTTGAGTCGTTCTAATACGAAAAGAGCAATTCCTAACAAAAATCGTGCACGGTGAGAACCGTATGGTGCTTTGTACCATGATCACAACTGTATGGTGCTATGTGCCATATTTTACTCTCTAGACATCCAAAAGAATCGAGTATAGCCACAACGATTCTAAACTAGTTTCTTTTGAGTTATTTCAATTAGAAAAGTTCCAATTCGATAAAAATCGTGCCACAATCAGAATTGTACGTTGCTTTTTATCAAATTAGATCATTTTAACATCCAAAAGAAACAATGAGCATACTGATCCGATCTTCATCTAGTTTTATTTGGGTCGGTCTGATCCGAAAAGAGCAATTTCTAGCTGAAATCGTGCGTGACCATAACCTTATGGTGTCTTGTGCCAGATTCGACTCTCTAAACGCCCAAAAGAAACACCAATGGGAAAAATGATTTTAAACTAGTTTCGTTTAAGTTGGTTTGACTCGAAAAGTCTTATTCCTATAGAAATCGTTACACAATCAGAATCATACTATGCTTTTTGCCAAATTCGACCGTCTAGAGCACCAAAAGAAACAACGAGCATGCTTATCCTATGTTCATCCTTTTTTGATTGAGTCGTTCTACTACGAAAAGAGCAATTCCTAGCAAATATCATGCAAGATCAAAACCTTAATGTGCTTTGTGCCATGATCATAAACGTTTCGTGTTTTGTGCCAGATTCGACTGTCTGAACATCCAAAAGAAACTAGCGTAGGAGAAATCATTTAAACTAGTTTTGTTTGAGTTGTTTTGAGTTGAAAAATCCCATTTCATGAGAAACCGCGCCACAATTAGAATCATCCGCTGCTTTTTGCCAAATTCCACCGTGTAGACGGCCAAAAGAAACAACGAGCATGCTTATCCTATCTTCACACTTTTTTGTTTGAGTCACTCTAGTACAAAAAGAGAAATTCTTAGTAAATATCGTGCATGATCAAAACCGTACGGTGCTTTGTGCCATGATCACAACCATATGGTGCTTTGTGCCAGATTTGACCGTCTAGACATCCAGAAGAAACGAGTATGGCTACAACGATTCAAAACTGCTTTCGTTTTAGTTGCTTCGATTCAAAAAGTTCATTTCTTAAGAAATCGTGCCACAATCAGAATTGTATGTTGCTTTTTTGTCAAATTAGATCATTTAAACGTCCAAAAGAACTAATAAGCATGCCGATACGATCTTCCTCCAATTTTGCATGAGTCCTTCTGATTCGAAACGAGCAATTCCTAATAGAAATTGTGCGTGATCACAACCATATGGTGCTTTGTGCCAGATTCGACTATCTAGACATCTAAAAGAAATGGGCATGAGAAAAATGTTTGAAACTAGTTTTGTTTGAGTTGTTTTGAATTGAAAAGACTCATTTTCAGAGAAATCATGCCACAATCAGAATCATACGCTGGTTTTTGCAAAATTCGACCGTCTATATGTCCAAAAGAAACAACGAGCATTCAAATCCTATCTTCTTCCTTTTTTGTTTGAGTCGTTCCAACACGAAAAGAGCAATTCCTAGCAAATATCATGCACGACCAAAACCGTATGGTGCTTTGTGAAAGATTCGACCATCTGGACATCCAAAAGAAAAGAGTATGGCGAAACATATTCTAAACTAGTTTCATTCGAGTGGTATTGAATAAAAAATTTCCTCTTCTATAGAAATCGTGCCACAATTAGAATAGTACGTTGCTTTTTGCAAAATTAGATAGTCTAAATGTGGAAAAAAAACAACGAGCATGCTGATCCGATCTTCATCCTGTTTTGTTTGAGTCGTTTTGATTCGAAAAGAGCATTTGCTAGCAAAAATCGTGCGTGATCAAAACCGAATGGTGCCTTGGGCCAGATTCAACTGTCTGGACATCCCGAAGAAACGAGAATGCTCGCTGTTTCTTTTGGACGTATAGACAGTCGAATTTTGCAAAAACCAACGTATGATTCTGATTGTGGCATGATTTCTCTCAAAATGAGACTTTTCTATTCAAAACAACTCAAACAAAACTAGTTTCAAACATTTTTCCCGTGCCCATTTCTTTTGGATGTCCAGATAGTCGAATCTGGCACAAAGCACCATACGGTTGTGATCACGCACAATTTCTGCTAGGAATTGCTTTTTTCGAATTAGAAGGACTCATGCAAAACTGGATGAAGATCATATCGGCATGCTCATTAGTTCTTTTGGACGTTTAAACAATCTAATTTGATAGAAAGTAACATACAATTCTAATTGTGGCACGATTTCTTGAGAAATGGACTTTTCGAATCGAAACAACTAAAACGAAAGCAGTTTTGAATCGTTGTAGCCGTACTCGTTTCTTTTGGATGTCTAGACGGTCGAATCTGGCACAAAGCACCACATAGTTGTGATCATGGCACAAAGCACCGTACGATTTTGATCATGCACCATATTTGCTAGGAATTGCTCTTCTCATACTAGACTGACCTAAACAAAAGAGGACGAAGATAGGATAAGCATGCTCGTTATTTTTTGTGGCGGTGTAGACAGTCGAATTTGGTAAAAAGCAACGAATGATTCAAATTGTGGTGAGGTTTCTAAAGAAATGGGACTTTTCGAGTCAAAACAACTCAAACGAAACTAGTTTAAATCATTTTTCTTGTAATCATGCACGATTTCTGCTGGGAAGAGCTCTTTTCGAATCAGAGCGACTCAAACAAAACCGGATGAAGAAAGGATCGGCATGCTTATTGTTTCTTCCAGACGTTTAGACGATCTAATTAGGTAAAAAGCAATGGTCAAGCATGATTTTTAAAGAAGTGGGACTTTTTGAATCAAAACAACTCAAAAGAAACTAGTTTAGAATCGTTGTCGCCATACTCGTTTCTTTTGGAAGTCCAGACAGTAGAATATGGCACGTAGCACCACATGGTTATAATCATGGCACAAAGCACCATACGGTTCTCACCATGCACGATAGTTGCTAGGAATTGCTCTTTTCATATTAGAACGACTCAAACAAAAAATTATAAAGATAGGATAAGCATGCTCATTGTTTCTTCTGGACGTCTAGACAGTCGAATTTGGCAAAAAGAAACGTATGATTCTGATTGGGGCATGATTTCTATAGAAATTAGACTTTTCGAGTCAAAACAACTTAAACGAAACTAGTTTAAAGTCATTTTTAACATGGCCATTTCTTTTGGATGTTTAAAGAGTCGAATCTGGCACAAGACACCATACGGTTGTGATCATGCATGATTTTAGCTAGAAATTGCTCTTTTCGAATTAGATCGACTCAAATAAAACTAGATGAAGATCGGATCGGCATGCTCATTGTTTCTTTTGGATGTTTAAACGATCTAATTTGGTAAAAAGCAAGGTACCATTCTGATTGTGGCACAATTTTTATTGAAGTGGGACTTTTTGAATCGAAACAGCTCAAACGAAACTAGTTTAGAATCGTTGTCTCCATACTCATTTCTTTTGGATGTCCAGACGGTCGAATCTCGCACAAAGCTCTACACGGTTTTGATCATGCACGATATTTGCTAGGAATTGCTCTTTTCAAATTAGAACGACTCAAACAAAAAAGTATGAAGATAGGATAAGCATACTCGTTGTTTCTTTTCGATGTTTAGACGGTCGAGTTTGGGAAAAAGTAGCGTATGATTTTGATTGTGGCACGATTTCTCTAGACATGGGACTTTTTTTTTATTTGGAAAGGTTAGTGTGTCGCATTCATTCAACAAAAATAGGACTTTCCGAGTCACAACAACTCAAACGAAACTAGTTTAAATCATTTTTGCAATTCTCGTTTCTTCGGGATGTCCAGACTGTCGAATCTGGCCCAAGGCACCTTTCGGTTTTGATCACGCACGATTTTTTCTAGTAATCGCTCTTTTTGAATCAAAACAACTCAAACAAAACATGATGAAGATTGGATCAGCATGCTCATTGTTTGTTTTGGACGTTTAGAGTATCTAATTTGGAAAAAAAGCAACGTACTATTCTTATTGTGGCACGATTTCTATAAAAGAGGGAATTTTTTATTCAACACCACTCAAATGAAACTAGTTTAGAATATTTTTCGGCATACTCATTTCTTTTGGATGTCCAGACGGTCGAATCTGGCACAAAGCATTATACGGTTTTGGTCATGCATGATATTTGTTAGGAATTGCTCTTTTCGTATTAGAACGACTCAAACAAAAAAAGAAGAAGATAGTATATGAATGCTCATTGTTTCTTTTGGACGTATAGACAGTCGAATTTTGCAAAAACCAGCGTATGATTCTGATTGTGGCATGATTTCTCTCGAAATGAGACTTTTCGATTCAAAACAACTCAAACAAAACTAGTTTCAAACATTTTTTCCATGCCCATTTCTTTTGGATGTCCAGATAGTCGAATCTGGCACAAAGCACCATACCGGTTTAATCACGCACAATTTCTGCTAGGAATTACTCTTTTCAAATCAGAAGGACTCATGCGAAACTGGATGAAGATCGTATCGGTATGCTCATTAGTTCTTTTGGACATTTAAACGATCTAATTTGACAAAAAGCAACATACAATTCTAATTGTGGCACGATTTCTTAAGAAATGGACTTTTCGAATCGAAACAACTAAAACGAAAGCAATTTTGAATCGTTGTAGCCATACTCGTTTCTTTTGGATGTCTAGACGGTCGAATCTAGCACAAAGCACCACATAGTTGTGACCATGGCACAAAGCACCGTACGATTTTGATCATGCATGATATGTGCTAGGAATTGCTCTTTTCGTACTAGAGTGACCTAAACAAAAAAGGATGAAGATAGGATAAGCATGCTCATTATTTTTTTTGGCGGTCTAGACAGTCGAATTTGGTAAAAAGCAGCGGATGATTCAAATTGTGGTGAGGTTTCTAAAGAAATGGGACTTTTTGAGTCAACACAACTCAAACGAAACTAGTTTAAATCATGTTTCTTGTGATCACGCACGATTTCTGCTAGGAAGTGCTCTTTTCGAATTAGAGCGACTCAAACAAAACTGGATGAAGAAAGGATTGGCATGCTTATTGTTTCTTTTGGACGTTTAGACGATCTAATTAGGCAAAAAGCAATGGTCAAGCATGATTTTTAAAGAAGTGGGACTTTTTGAATCAAAACAACTCAAAAGAAACTAGTTTAGAATCGTTGTCGCCATACTCGTTTCTTTTGGAAGTTCAGACTGTAGAATATGGCACATAACACCACACAGTTGTGATCATGTCACAAAGCACCATACGGTTCTCACCATGCATGATAGTTGCTAGGAATTGCTCTTTTCATATTAGAACGACTCAAACAAAAAATTATGAAGATAGGATAAGCATTCTCGTTGTTTCTTCTGGACGTATAGACGATCGAATTTGGCAAAAAGAAACGTATGATTCTGATTGGGGCATGATTTCTATAGAAGTGGGACTTTTTGAGTCAAAACAACTCAATGAACCTAGTTTAAATCATTTCTCCCATGCTAGTTTCTTTTGGATGTTCAGACAGTCGAATCTAGCATAAAACACCATACAGTTGTGATCATGGCACAAAGCACCACAAGGTTTTGATCTTGGAAGATATTTACTAGGAATTGCTCTTTTCGTAGTAGAACGACTCAATCAAAAAAGGATGAACGTAGGATAAGCATGCTCGTTGTTTCTTTTGGTCCTTTAGACGGTCGAATTTGGCAAAAAGCATAGTATGATTCTGATTGTGGAACGATTTCTATAGAAATCAGAATTTTTGAGTCAAAACAACTTAAACGAAACTAGTTTAAAGTCATTTTTTACATGGCCGTTTCTTTCGGATGTTTAGAGAGTCGAATCTGGCACAAGACACCGTACGGTTGTGATCACGCACAATTTCAACTACAAATTACTCATTTCAAACAGAGCGACTCAAATAAAACTAGATGAAGATCGGATTGGCATGCTCATTGTTTCTTTTGGATGTTTAAACGATCTAATTTGGTGAATGAACCTAGTTTAAATAATTTTTCCATGCTGGTTTTTTTTGGATGCTCAGATAGTCGAATTTGGCATAAAACACCATACGGTTGTGATCATGGCACAAAGCACCATAAGTTTTGATCTTGCACAATATTTACTAGGAATTGCTCTTTTCGTAGCAGAACGACTCAATCAAAAAAGGATGAAAATAAGATAAGCATGCTCGTTGTTTCTTTTGGTCCTCTAGACGGTTGAATTTGGCAAAAAACATAGTATGATTCTGATTATGGAACAATTTCTATAGAAATAAGACTTTTCGAGTCAAAACAACTTGAACGAAACTAGTTTAAAATCATTTTTCCCATGGTCATTTCTTTTGGATGTTTAGAGAGTCGAATCGGCACAAGACACCATACGGTTGTGATCACGCATGATTTCAGCTAGAAATTTCTCTTTTCGAATTAGATCGACTCAAATAAAACTAGATGAAGATCGGATCGGCATGCTCATTGTTTCTTTTGGATGTTTAAACGATCTAATTTGGTAAAAAGCAACATACAATTCTGATTGTGGCACAATTTTTTTTGAAGTGGGACTTTCGAATCGAAACAACTCAAACGAAACTAGTTTAGAATCGTTGTCTCCATACTTGTTTCTTTTGGATGTCCAGACGGTTGAATCTCGCACAAAGCACTACACGATTTTGATGATGCACGATATTTGCTAGGAATTGCTCTTTTCAAATTAGAACGACTCAAACAAAAAAGTATGAAGATAGGATAAGCATACTCGTTGTTTCTTTTCGATGTCTAGATGGTCGAATTTGGCAAAAAGTAGCGTATAATTCTGATTGTGGCACGATTTCTCTAGACATGGGACTTTTTTTTTATTATTTGGAAAGGTTAGTGTGTTGCATTCATTCAACAAAAATAGGACTTTTCGAGTCACAACAACTCAAACGAAACTAGTTTAAATCATTTTTCCCATTCTCGTTTCTTCGAGATGTCCAAACAGTCGATTCTGGCCCAACGCACCATTCGGTTTTGATCATGCACGATTTTTGCTAGGAAATGCTCTTTTCGAATCAAAACGACTCAAACAAAACTATTTTAAAACATTTTTCCCATGCCCATTTCTTTTGGATGTCCAGATAGTCGAATCTGGCAAAAAGCACTATATGGTTATGATCACGCACAATTTCTGCTAGGAATTGCTCTATTCGAATCAGAAGGACTCATGCAAAACTGGATGAAGATCGTATCGGCATGCTCATTAGTTCTTTTCTACGTTTAAACGATCTAATTTGACAAAAAGCAACATACAATTCAGATTGTAGCACGATTTCTTAAAAAATTGACTTTTCAACTCGAAACAACTAAAACAAAAGCAATTTTGAATCGTTGTAGCCATACTCGTTTCTTTTGGATGTCTAAACGGTCGAATCTGGCACAAAGCACCATATAGTTGTGATCCTGGCACAAAGCACCGTACGATTTTGATTATGCACGATATTTGCTAGGAATTGCTCTTTTCGTACGAGAGTGACACAAACAAAAAAGGATGAAGATAGGATAAGCATGCTTGTTGTTTCTTTTGGCCGTCTAGAGGTCGAATTTGGCAAAAGGCAACAGATGATTCAAATTCTAGCGAGGTTTCTCAAGAAATGGGACTTTTCGAGTCAAAACAACTCAAACGAAACTAGTTTAAATCATTTTTCTTGTGATCACACACGATTTCTGCTAGAAAATGCTCTTTTCGAATCAGAGCGACTCAAACAAAACTGGATGAAGAAAGGATTGGCATGCTTATTGTTTCTTTTGGACGTTTAGAAGATCTAAAGTCTACATTTCATATAATTGCATAAAGGAATAACCAATGCACAATTTAGCTACGTGTCATGCTTCCTAACATTTTAGTCAAAACAATACGTTCATTTTCCTGGCATACTCATCAAATACATTGAACAACTATAATTTCACAACATATCTCATTTCACAAACCATCATATCTATAACATATGATACATACGAATTTATCAACAAATCCACTTACTTCACATAAGTCACATCACTTCACATAGTTCAACACAAAAATCACATTGTACTCGAAATTGAATTCACACTCACACCACACTCCCGAGATATGTACCGAAGTCCCAGATCTTAAAAACCCTTTGGCTATTTCGGGCTACTAACCCGTCCGGTCACCACCCACTTGCGCAAGGTAGAGGACTTTCAACCCCAAAGAGGATGTTTTTCTCTTCTATTTTCTATGAGTCATTCCCGAGTATTCATTACAAACACAAAATACTTCACATTCTTACACATACATTCGCACATTAGATGCATTGCACTCAATACATGCCCTATATCCATTCTAGCATGTTATTCAACCATTCACAATGCCACAAGCATACTTTCAATTCCCAAACTCAAGCCTTTCAATAATTTCACCAAAGTTCACATATGCAATCCATATATCAACTTGCACAATTAAACAATTCATGCATTCAATGACATCTATCAACCATTTCCAATTTAAAAGACATATCTCATCAATTAAATTCAACAATAAATTCACAAAATCTCATATTATCATATATAACACAATTACATCAATTTTATGCTAAAAATATGAAATTAAACTTGGAATGTAAGACACAACACACACCCCCTACCTCAATAGCTATAGTTTCAAGCTATTCCTTACTTCAGTTGAAAAAAATTACTTTCTTAAAAATTAATTTCGGACCGATCAAATCCAAGCCTTCATCGCATAGATCGTTTCTTTCTTTTTTGGCGAACTCAAAATCCCACCCGAAGTCCCTCTAAATTGATGAAGAAGAGAAGGAGAAAAAGTTGTTACTTATGTATGTATATATATGATGTTCACGGCTGAGGGAAGAAGAGAATAGGGCTGGGTTCTCTCCTCTTCTATTTATAGAAAAAAGACTTACCCATAATTACAACAATGCCATTACTTTTTCACTAAACCTTCCCGGACTCGTTTTCGGAGTTCCGTAACTCCGATTGACACGAAATTGATTCCGTAGCTCGTCAAATATTTTATTTAAGCTACCCTTCGAATTTGATGTCATTCCGAGACTTTTGGATTTTTAGGGCCCACGGTCCCGCGCCCTTGGGTTGACCGGACTCGAAAAAGTCAACTTTTGCCAAACGCTCCAAAAATTTCTCCAAACCTTAGATATGTTATCTAAACATGTATTTCACATTTAAAACACATATAAAATCATTTAAAGCATCAATACGACAATTAAATGAAATTATAAGAAAATCAGCCAAAAATGGTCACAGTTCTTACAAATAATGTATTTGCTCGACCATATAACTAATAAAGAACTATAAAGCATAAACAATAAATTATTTAACAAACATTCAAACTAAAAATAAACTATGTAGCTTAAATAATAATTTATTTAACAAACTATATAATTAATAAAACTATATAGCATAAATAATAATATATTATGTATTAAAAACTATTTAACATAAATAATCAGCTAAATTAATTATGAATTATAAAATATTTAACATAAATAATAAACTAAACTAAAGTCGAATCGAAACTCTTAATCCTAAACCGAAAACCTAGAACCCGAAACAAGAAAACTCAAATCTTCAAACCCCAAACAAATTATGTAATTAATAGACTATGTGGCTAATAATAAAGCCTAAATTTTAAATCCCGAATCCCCAAACTCAAAACCCTGAAACCAATCCCTAACCCTTTTGCAGTATAAATAATAATATATTAAAAAAATATCTGATAACTATGTAACATAAATAATAATTAATTTAACAAACGATATAACTAATAATGAAGTATGAAGCACAAATAATAAATTAGTTAACTAACTATTTAACTAATAATTGACTACATAGCTTAAATAATAAGCTATTTAACAAGCTATATGTAATACCCCGCTCCAACACATGGTATGATATTGTCCGCTTTGGGCCTGAGCCCGCACGATTTTGCTCTTGAGTTTTACCCCCAAAAGCCTTATTCCATTTGAAAAGAACATACGACATATAAACACATCCCATTTTTTCACACCCAGGCGATGTGGGATTGAGCACCCTGTACCCTGTCAGTGTGGTAACTCAATCCATTGTCTGTCTTCGCACTCGCCCACTCACACCCATCCACAAGGGTTACTACAATCCACTCCCCCACGAGGCCCGACATCCTCGTCGGCACATTTCCGACTAGGTTCAGGTTTTGATACCAACTGTAACTATAATACCCCGCTCCAACATATGGTATGATATTGTCCGCTTTGGGCCTGAGCCCGCACGGTTCTTCTCTTGGATTTTACCCCAAAAGACCTCATACCATTTGAAGAGAACATACTACATATAAGCACATCCCTTTTCCACACCCAGGCGATGTGGGATTGAACACCCTGTACCCTGTCAATGTTGTAGCTCAGCCCAGTGTCTGTCTTCGCACCCGCCCACTCACACCCGTCCATAAGGGTTACTACAATCCACCCCCCTACGAGACCCGACGTCCTCGTAGACACACTTCCAGCTGGGTTCAGGATCTGATACCAACTGTAATACCCTGCTCTCACATGATATGATATTGTCCGCTTTGGGCCTGAGCCCGCACAGTTTTGCTCTTGGGTTTTACTCCAAAAGGCCTCATACCATTTGAAGAGAACATACTACATATAAGCACATCCCTTTTCCACACCCAGACGATGTGGGATTGAACACCCTGTACCCTGTCAGTGTGGTAGCTTAACCCAGTGTCTGTCTTCGCACCCACCCACTCACACTCGTCCACAAGGGTTACTACACTATATAATTAATTATAAACTATGTAGCAAAAATAATAATTTATTATTAACTAAAAACTTTTTATTATAAATAATAAACTAAACTAAAGCCGAACCAGAACCTCGAATTCGAAACCCCAAACCTAAAATCCAAAACATGAAAACTCGAATCCCTAAACCCCAAACAAACTATATAATTAAAGACTTTAACTAATAATAAATCCTAGCTCCTAAACCCTAAACCCTGAATCCACAAACTCCAAATCCCAAAAACCCAATCCCTAAACCCTATGAACCAAAAACAATATATTATTAAATACAAATTATGTAGCATAAATAATAATTTATTATGAATTAAAAACTAATTAACATAAATAATAAACTAAACTAAAGCCGAACCGGAACCTCGAATCCGAAACCCTAAACTCAACCCGAAACATGAAAACTCGAATCCCTAAATCCAAACAAACTATGTAATTAGAAGAATATGTAACTAATAATAAATAATAATTTATTTAACAAACAATTCAACTAATAATAAACTATGTAGCATAAATAATAACTTATTTAACAGACTAAATAACTAATTATGATATAAAACATAAATAATAAACTATTAAACTATCTAACTAATAAGGAACCATCTAGCTTAAATAATTTATATAACAAACAATACAATTAATAATAAATATGTATCATAAATAGTAATATTTTATGAATTAAAAAATATTTAACATAAATAATAAACTAAACTAAAGCCGAACCAGAACCCTGAATCCTAAACCTCAAACCTAGAACCCGAAACACGAAAATCCAAATCCCCAAATCCCAAACAGACTGTGTAACTACTAATAAAGCCTAAATTCTAAACCCCGAATCTCCAAACTCAAAACTTCAAAACCTCAATCCCTAACCCTTATGCAGTATAAATAATAATATATTGAATAAATATCTGATAAACTACGTAGCATAAATAATAATTTATTTAACAGACTAAAAAACTAATAATGAACTATGAAGCATAAATAATAAATTACTTAACTAACTATCAAAATAATAATTGACTACGTAGCTTAAATAAGAATTTATTTAATAAACTATATAATTAATAATAAACTATGTAGCATAAATAATAATTTATTATTAATTAAAACCTTTTAACATAAATAATAAACTAAACTAAAACCGAACCAAAACCACGAATCTGAAACCCTAAACCTAAAACCCGAAACACCAATCCCCAAACCACAAACAAACTATATAATTAAATGACTATTTAACTAATAATAAATCCTAACTCCATAACCCCAAACCCGCAAACTCCAAAACTTGAAACGCCAAACTATTTAACTAATAATAAACTATGTAGCATAAATAACAACTTATTTAAGTGACTACATAACTAGATAGTAATTTATTAAGAATTAAAAAATATTTAATATAAATAATAAACTAAACTAAAGCCGAACCAAAACTCTGATTCCTAAAGCACAAACCTAGAACCCAAAACACGAAAACCCAAATTTTCAATTTTCAAATAAAACAAACTATGTAATCAACAGACTATGTAACTAATAATAAAACATAAATTTTTAACCCCAAACCCTGAATCTGCAAACTCAAAACCCCAAAACTTCAATCCCTAACCCTTATGCAGTATAAATAATAATATATTAAATAAATATCTGATAAACTATGTAGTATAAATAATAATTTATTTAACAGATTATATAACTAATAATGAACTATGAAACATAAATAATAAATTACTTAACTAACTGCTAACTAATAATTGACTACGTAACTTAAATAATAATTTATTTAACAAATTCTATAATTAATAATAAACTGTAGCATAAATAATAATTTATTATTAACTAAATTTTTTTTAACATAAATAATAAACTAAACTAAAGACAAACCAAAACTCTGAAACACGAAAACTCGAATCCCCAAAGCCCAAACGAATTATATAATTAAAAGATTATTTAACTAATAATAAATCCTAGCACCTAAACCCCGAAATCCCAATCCCTAAACCTTACAAACCATAAATAATAATATATTATTAAATACAAATTATGTAGTATAAATAATAATTTATTATTAATTAAAATCTAATTAACATAAATAATAACCTAAACTAAAGTCGAATCGAAACTTCGAATCTAAAACACAAAAATTCAAATCCCCAAACACAAACAAACCATGTAATTAAAAGATTATGTAACTAATAATAAATAATATTTCATTTAACAAACTATGTAACTAATAATAAACTATGTAGCATAAATAATAACTTATTTAATAGACTAAATAACTAATTATGAAATATAAAGCATAAATAATAAATTATTAAACTAACTATTTAACTAATAAGGAACCATGTAGCTTAAATAATAATTTATTTAACAAGCTATATAATTAATAATAAATATATATCATAAAGAGTAATTTATTATGAATTCAAAAATATTTAACATAAATAATAAACTAAACTAAACCTGAACCGAAATTCTAAATTTTAAATCTCAAACCTAGAACTCGAAACAAGAAAACTCAATTCCCAAACCCCAAACAAACTATGTAACTAATAATAAAACCTAAATTCAAAACCTCAAACCCCAAATCCCCAAACTGAAAACCCCGACCTAACCCTTATGCATAATAAATAATAATATATTAAATTAAATAAATATTTGATAAACTATGTAGCATAAATAATAATTTATTTAACAGACTATATAACTTATAATGAATTATGAAGCATAAATAATAAATCACTTAACTAACTAACTAACTAATAATTAACTACATAACTTAAATAATAATTTATTTAACTAACTATATAACTAATAAACCAAAACCCCGAATCCGAAACCCGAAAAATGAAAATTCGAATCCCCAAACCCTAAAAAAACTATATAATTAAAAGACTATTTAACTAATAATAAAGATTATTTAACTAATAATAAATCCTAACTCCTAAATTCCAAACCCTGAAACCCCAATCCCTAAACCCTATGAACCATAAATAATAATATATTATTAAATATAAATTATGTAGCATAAAAATTAATTTATTATGAATTAAAACTAAATAGCATAAATAATACACTAAACTAAAGCCGAACTAGAATTCCAAATCCGAAACCCCAAAACTAAAACCCAAAACATGAAAACCCGAATCTCCAAATCCAAACAAACTATGTAATTAAAAGACTATTTAACTAATAATAAATAATAATTTATTTAACAAACTATGTAGCATAAATAATAACTTATTTAACAAACATCTAATTATTAATAATTAAGTACGTAGGATTAATAACAATTTAATTAACAACAATTTAATTAACAAACTATGTAACTAATTATGAACTATGTAGCTTAAATAATAATTTATTTAACAAACTATATAATTAATAAAGCCGAACCAGAACCTCGAAACCTAAACCTCAAACCTAGAACCCGAAACACTAAAACCCAAATTCCCCAACTCCAAATAAACTATGTAATTAAAAGACTATATAACTAATAATAAACTATGTAGCATAAATAATAACTTATTTAACATACTATGTAATTAAAAGACTATGTAACATAAATAATAATTTATTGAATAAATAATAAATTATTTAGTAGACTATATACTAATAATGAACTATGAAGCATAAATAATAAATTATTTAACTATCTAATTAATAATGAACTACCTACCTTAAATAATAATTTATTTAACAAACTGCATAATTAATAATAAACTATGTAGCATAAATAAAAATTTATAATGAATTAAAAAACTATTTAACATAAATAATAAACTAAACTAAAGCCGAACCGGAACCACAAATCTAAAACCCAGACCTAAAACCCCAAACACGAAAACCTCAATCCTAAAACTCATAACAAACAATGTAATTAAAAGACTATTTAATAAATCCTAAATAATAAATCCCGAATCCCTAGACCCTATGCACCATAAATAATAATATATTATTAAATATAAATTATGTAGCATGAATAATAATTGATTATGAATTAAAAACTAATAAACATAAATAATAAACTAAGCTAAAGTCGAACTGGAACCCGAATCCATAAATAATAAAATAATAATTTATTTAACTAGACAGCTATGCAATTAATATTCTGTAGCATTATTAAACATTTATTTAACAAATATATAATTAATAATAAATTCTATAACATAAATATTAATTTATTTACCAAATTATGTAACTAATAATAAACTATGTAACATAAATAATAGTTTATTTAATAAATATATAATAAATAATGTAGCATAAACATTAATTTATTTATCAAACTGTATAAATAATATATTATTTAACTAACAATCTAACTAATAATGAACTATGTAACTTAAATAATAATTTATTTAACTAACCATGTAACTAATAAAGAACTATGTATATTTAACAAACAATATAATTACTAATAAACTTTGTAGCACAAATAATTATTTATTATAAATTATAAACAATGTAACATAAACAATAATTTATTTAACTAACTATTAAACCATATTAATACAATATACTACACAATAAATTATGCAATATGTTTGCCCATATTTTAATTTGATAGTTATTAAATTTAGAGAGAGCTAGATCCATATGACTTTTCATATTTAAATTGGAGACCTTTAAATAAATTTTTTTAAAAAAATATCTACTTTCTATTTCCATTGTTTTCATAATTTCAAAAGAAAATTTTAAGTAATTTTGAAAATAAAATATTTTTTTGAAAACTACTATAAATAGAAAGTATCTAGAAAAATCAAATCCAATTTAAATATTAAGTCAAAAGTTATCAAACAAGTTACTCTCTCATAATTTAATAATACCAACTTAAAACATGTTATTTCATAAATCATCATACATCAACATAACATAATGGTTATACATTTATATATGCATGAAATATAAGAGAAAAGATAAAACCATAGATGAAGCCCATCTAACCTATATCTCTAACCAACTAAAAAAACTTAATCTCCACGTAGTTCTTCACGAGCAATTCTCCTCACGCGCTTGGACTTCAAGAAATCTCAAACTTCTTCATGCACAAGAAACCTTTGACACATGCTTCATGGCTAGAGGCTTGAGAAATCTCCTTGGAGGTGAATTCTCTACAAACTATTACATGGCTTTTGTGAGAGATACATAATAATTTGCAATAAACATAAATTGGCCTAGGACAACAATTATTTTGCCCTTTACAATTGCCATAAACCCTAGAGCTTCATCCATGTATAAACACCACACCACAAACCATATAAAACCATTTATTCACAATCATAAACATAATCATACATATATCATAAAAATGCTATCATGATTAAAATTATGATCCATGACCCCAAAGGGTTGGCTCAAGTGGATAAAGAACTTGGCCCTAGTGCCTAACAATCATTAGTCCATGGTTCAACTCCTCTTAGGTGCAAACCATTCTTTGGGTGTGTACCAACTAGAAAAAAAAAATTATGCCCCATGAATATGATTTTAGTGTAATCAATTCATTCAAAATAACATAGTTTATATTTCGGATTCAATTCACATGAGAAAACAAAAAGAATAATGATTACGAAAATAAATCTAATTAAAAATGTATAATTAGTTAATACATAAAATAAATTTTCATAAATAATATAACACATTATATTAAGAAAAAATAAAATTTTATAAATAGAACACCACATTATATTAAAGAAGATAACTGAATTGTTGGTGTGCAATGAGAAAGAGAATAAGATACCATGACATCATACCTGATAGGATAACAATGAGCAAGTCAAAGATCGTTGCATTGTAGATTTTCACCAAAAGCATCTCACTTCTTTTCCTCTTTTTTTTTTTTCTTTATAAACTCTCTCTCTTTCACATTTTTCCTCTTCTTTTTTTTCTTCATAAACTCTCTCTCTTTCACATTTTTCCTAATTGATGTTTTAACCCTTCTTTCAATTTTTTCCATCTCATCTCTACTGTTTCATATTTCTTCTCAACCTTTTTTTTTTCCTCTTATGGTTTTTGCATCTCAACTCAAAAACTCACGTTTTTTTCCATCCACATGTTAACATCTTCACCCCCACTTTTTCTGTTTCTTTTTCAATATTTTCTCAGCCTCTATCCCAAAGGAAACCTGAAAAAAATAAAACTTAATAGTAAGAACATATTTAAGCACATAACATGATTATGAACACATCACTTCATAAACCAAAAAGAAAAGAAATCTAACTAAAAGCCTAACATGACAAATAGCAACAAAACAAAAACAAATTCAATGAGATGTATGCCACTGTGACAGACAAGTGACTCATTGTAGAATCCGAGACAAAGTCAACTTAAAATTGACTTGGCACAAAAGGGGCTATGTGCCTTATCAGAAAACCATATGGATCATAGATACATAGTGTTTATAAATTAAGAAAAATAAATTGAATTTCATTTTAGAACCAAGCTAGATCTATCAACAATTCATTATAGTCTCCCTCATTGTCATATCGATCATTTCATCCAATTTTCTATCATAACATATTTAATAGTGAAACATAATTAATAATTAGTTAAATATATGAATTAGGTTAAAAATCAGGTAAATTGAAATTGAATTCTCCACTACTATCATATAAATTAGTTTCATATCATTTACCTTCCAAAATGAAAGTTTTGTATCATATAAAAGTACTCAACCAAGCCAAGCCAATATGAGAAATGGAACCGATAATCTAAGAGAAGTACAAAGCAAATATATCCAAAAGAGGTATAAAAAGCAAACCAATTAGACAAAATTTGAGTTTAGAGCATAAAAATTGCAATTGGAATGAACTAGAAAAGAAATGAGAAACCATCCAGCTAAATCAGAGGATTGCTTGCCAAATAAAAATGAGATTTTTGTGCTTTAACTACATCAAAAAGCTGTAAATATTTTGTAATAATGGTGTTATAAAATCTCAACAAAAGATAGGTCTACCAAAAAATTTTAAGATAACATGCTTAAAATGTTTAATTATCTTTACCAAACATACAAATTTTGAAAAAGATAAATATTCAATAAAATTATGAACAACCGGATGCAAAAATTGAAAAAAAAGTTAAAATAAATATCTAGGGTAAAAGTCCAATGAGTCAAACTGCTTTTGCTTGCATGTAGTGAATTAGCTATAATGACCTTTTTATTATTATTTATAATTGTATAATGACTTTTATCCTACCAGTGGGAGTAGATTTCTATACCTATAATTTTGTGCAAATTATCTACTACATGAGTATTGCCATAAGTTAGATCCTGCATTTATATCCGTTGGATGAAGTGAGTGACATCACCAAGTCTTCATCAGCAATGACGTTTTTGTTTTAGCAACTGAAACGCGTGGAACTGTGGCGAGTAGTAGGAAAAAAGAGGAGTATGTGGAGCCAAAGCCTGAATTGGGTGCAAATAATGACCCTGTTATAGATAACCAAGCGAAATCATGGGTGTCAATTGTAACGGGTCCCATAGTAGTGAATTCTAAAGACTTTGAATATTTCCCTCCTGAAGACGAGAATATGAAATGGTTGTTTCACCACCACCCGCAGTCCTTGATAATGGGTTGGAAGATTGGAATAATGCATTAGTTGGGTATTTTGTAGACTGTAAGTTGTCATATTACAAGGTGAACTCTATAGCTCAACAATTATGGTCGAAACAGGGGCTTAAGGAGCTTCTGGGAACTGAACCTCCTAAGGGTCTTAGTTACATCTAAGGGTCTTAGTTACATCTCTAGTGCAATTGGCAAGCTGTTATATGTCGATTCATGGACTTTAGCAAAGAAAATGATTAGTTATGCTCGTGCGTGTGTGGAAATTGGGCCCGAGAAAGATTTGATCTCTGAATTTTAGCTCAAACTGAAAAATGGGGACAATTTCAATTGTGGCAGAGTATCAGTGGAAGCCTATGTTGTGTACTGAGTGCCATAGCTTTGGTCATGGTACAATGTCTTGTAGGGTGGGTAAGATAGAGGGATTAGGGAATTTTATTATGGAGGAAAAGAGCATAGTGGTTCTGACTAAACTGGTTTGGACAGTTGTTAAACCCAAGATATTTAGTTCTAATGAACAATTAGTGGATAAGAATGGTGGGCAGAGTTCTAAGGCTTCAAATGGTACTAAAGAGGCAATAGTAGATTTGAGGAAAATGAAGACTCAACTGAAGCAAGGATTGATGCTAACATTCAGGACGACCAAGTGTATGTTGGGATGAATTTTCAAGAGAGTGTGCTTACTCCGCATTTAAGTGTTCAGTCCTCTAATAAGTTTCAAGTGCTGACAGACAGTGATGAAAAGACAGATGTTGATCAGGTAAGTGCCATTAATTATGAATGTATTGGTATTATTAATGTCGTTAAGGAGAATACTAAGGCTTATCTAGTTCTAAGGAAGCCTAAAAGGGGGAAGTTGATTGGTCCTCCTCCAAAAGGAGGGACTAGTGGGCTCAATTGAGGTCTTGTATGCTTTGTGGTTTGCAATGAACTTTGGTATTTGGAATATTAGGGGTCTTAATGACCCTGCAAAACAATATGAAGTCCAAAGAATCATTAAAAAGTTTGATCTACCCCTTTGTTGTTTGGTTGAGACCAAAGTTAAAGAAGAAAATGTGGATAAAATTTCTGCCTGTATGTGTCCCAGTTAGAAGGTTATTCATAATTTGTCACCTTTTAGTAAGGGGAGGATATGGGTGTGCTGGGATATCGATAGACTGGATGTTACCTGTTTAAGAGTTTCTGATCAGTTTATTAATTGTAAAATTTCTGAGAAGAATGGGGTTTTTAGTTGTGTGGCAACTTTTGTTTATGGGTCAAATTGTCTTATAGAGAGAAGAGGGCTGTGGAAAGATATTTTGGCTATGGCTGCGGGTTTTAGCAATGATCCATGGTTTTTGGCTGGGAATTTTAATGCCATTAGATATAGGCAGGAAAAAATTGGAGGTTCTACTGAATGGAATGCAAGTATGAAGGAATTTGGATAATGTATTAATGAAGCTGAGCTTACTGATTTGAGGCATTCTGGGATGAGATTTACATGGTCTAATGGAACTTATTTTCGCAAGTTGGATAGGGTTCTTGTAAATGACTGTTGGGTGTCTCAGTACAAGTCTTCTGAAGCTGTTTTCAAACCCCCAGGGATTTCAGATCATGCATTGATTCTTATTAAACTTCACTCTACACAACAGAAGAGAAATAAGACATTTAGATTCAATAATTTTCTGCTTGACCATCCTGATTTCTATGATGTTGTTAAGAAGGTTTGGAGATGCAAAATTAGTGGTACTCCTATGTTTGTGGTTACTCAGAAATTGAAATTGAAATTGCTAAAGGCTGAGTTGAAAACCCTTAATTGGGTGCATCATAATGAGTTATCTAAGCAAGTTATAGAAGCTAGAGGCAATCTTGTTGAGATTCAGAAGAAGGTGGATGCAGACCCTTTGAATAGGGAATTCAGGAAAGAGGAGGGTGTGTGTTTGAAACAGTATCAACATCTGGCCGAAGCAGAAGAAATCTTCTATAAGCAACAATCAAGAATTCAGTATTTACTGAGTATCTAATTAATCAAATTCGGACTTGTCTACTTCTGATTTTCAGATGCAAGAAGAATACTTGAGAAGGAAAGTTAAAAATCTTCGATGACTAAGTGTTTGTATATTTATGTATGCGTGTGTGTGTATTTATTTAATGAAAGCTAGATTGAATAGAAAAACATAGAAAATTGACTGCTACTTGGTGTACAACCATGCTGAAATCAAATGGAGGATGTCTGTGGTTGCAAAATGCTGGGCCAGAACTTCTATATGCTTCATCAAGTGATTTTGATGAGTATTTATGGTATGTATGTCAACCCAATTGGAGTATTTATGTATGTCAACCCAATTGGAGTATTCTTTTGTGCATGAAGGCAGTACTTATGTGATACTGCACTAATGGTGCACTTAACACAAGCACACACTGTCAAACACAGAGACTGAAGAGGAGGGTGAAGGGAGATAAGGATGGAGGGTGCACTTTGTTAGATTATGGATTCTTAACCCAAGATTTGATTAGGTTAAAATATAAGAAGTAAATTAGACCTAGATGGTGAATAGGTCTTATAGATATTTATATAAATTTCAACTACCTTATGAATTGTTGGAGATTGTGATTCAAATTTTAATTATTCTTGTTATCTTGTAGCTAATTTTTTATCCACACAATCACACAACCGTACAAAAATGAAGGAGAGTAGATAGACTAGAATTTTACATGAAAAACCCTAAACAAGGAATAACTATGGGACCTAATCTAGCCATCAACAATCACACATATTGTTCAATCTATTGGAAACCCTAGGATCGAGGAACATGGATTTTCTCTCTCTAAAAAATGATTCTCTCTTTAGTATGATTAGAGAGTTAGATTATCATTTGTAACTCCATACTTGTAGCCAATATAGGAGACACATTCTATATGGTAAGTAGAATTCCTTTAGAAATTTGATTTGAGAGAGTTACCAAAAATATAAGTTCGTAGGTTTGACCGATCGAGCCACTGATTGACACCTACCAGAGGTTTCTCGATCGATCGAATCACACTGGGTTATAAACCAACTTTTTGGAAAAACTTTTGACTGATCCACCCATAAATCAAGGCTTTCTCGGCACACATTGTTTTGTAAAAATTCCACTTATCAAGAATCATTTTAAAAACTTTAATCTGAAACCCTAGTTTTGACAAATAATATTAAAACGTGATTTTGAGTCACTTTTAAAATCAAATATAGGTTTCGGAAAGGTTGGGATGAGTTCTCCAAACACATTCGTTTTAGGGTGAGAAATGGGAGACATATCAGCTTTTGGGAGGACATTTGGCGTGGAGAAATATCTTTGGCATGTAAGTTCCCTAGACTATTCAAGATTGCTACGAACAGGCAAGTCTTAGTTGCCGACTGCTATCAGCTTGATAATAGAAGATTAACTTTGGATTTATACTTTTGTAGGGCATTCCATGACAGAGGTAGCAAAGTTTTTAGCCCTGTTGTACAGTCAGGTGGTTGAGGGGGAGGGGATAGACGAGATGGTATGGATGGGTTCCAAGAGGGGAACCTTTGAGGTTCGTTCCTTTTATAGAAATCTCTTGGATTTCACTAGTCCCATCTCCCCTTGGAAGGCAATTTGGAGAACAAAGGCCCCTTTGAAGGTGGCCTTCTTTACTTGGACAGTTATCTTACGCAAGATTCTTACCATAGATAACCTAAGGAGAAGGAGTCGAATTATGGTGAATTGGTGTTGCATGTGCAAAAGGTCGGAGGAAATGGTGAATCACCTTCTTTTACATTGTTTAGTGGCGAGGGACGTTTGGTCTATGTTCTTGGCTGCGTTTGGTATGACTTGGGTGTTTCCCAGTTCCACGGTGGATATGGTGGGGTTTGTGGCAAGAGAGGAATAGGAGGTGCTTTGAGGACGTGGAGTCTCCTATTTGAATATTATATCCGTTAATATTAGTAGTTTTTTTTATAAGTCTTGTTAATATTGATATATATATATATATATATATATATATATATTTTTATAAGCCTTGTTAATATTAATAATTTATACTTCATAACTATTTGTTTATAACGATAAATAACATTTAAATTAGTCACTAACTTATACTCTTAATGTAAGTAACTTATGATTACTAGTAGGTTAAATTGCAAAAAACCAATAACATTTAACCCAAGCCCATTAATTAATTCCAACTTGCAGTCCAAGAATATGTTAATTACTATGAAGGCCCTACTTTGCTAAATAAGTGCAAATAATCCCTTCCATGTGAATTAGCATTGTGGATCCATAAATGATTTTCCTGTCTACCCTTTGGATAATTTCTACCCTGAATCTCCTTGATGTGCAAATGACCCTCTAAATTATAAGACATGTGCAAACAAGGTCTCCACATTATATGCTATTATTTGCTATAGAAAATCACTATTTTGCCTTTCTTGTCTAAATAAACAACTAAAAATTGATATTTTAATGAAATACCAAAAATACACATCAAGAAGACAATGCTGCTCTCTGTGTGTGTGTGTGTGTGTGTGTGTGTGTGTGTGTGTGCCTCCATCCATTCTCTCAATCCACCTGCTCCACCAGGATTTCTAGCATCTCAAGGGAGAAAACACCACACTATTGGAATTTTATCCCATTAACCTATTTCTTATCATTTTTCCTTTCAAATTGAGAAAACCCAAATCTGTGTGTGTGTGTGTGTCTCCTTTTACTCACCTTCCCTTGATCCCTCAATGTCTACAACGCCTCTTTTTGCACTCTCCAGTCTCCATCTGTCTGTCTGTTTCTCTTTCTCTCTCACACCACACACACACCAGCACCACCACCACCACCACAAGCAAGTTTCGAACTCAACCAATTTAATCTGAACTGTATGAAATGATTTTTCTTTTTGAGCAATGAAAGGATTTGCCTGATCATCTTACCTTTTGGTTGTGGAAGATATGGTTTTATTCCCTCGCAGCAATATATAATCATTATGTTTCTGATTCTTTAACCTTTACAACTAGTCGTTGGCTTCAGCATATATCTATCTTCATTTATCTTATATTTGATTCCAAATTTATAACTGAGAGCAGAAGGCATAGACCACATATCCACAGACTTTTATCACTCTTTCTACCTAAAGATGGCTAATCTTCTGTGTGTAGCTATTTGCTGCTTGCATACACCATCATATAGTGATCTAAAAATTATGCAGCCTCAAAGATTTAGTTGTTTATGTTGGTGATTGGATAGAAATCCAATTGAATTCTTAATATGAGTCGTTGAAATGTAAATCTTTTACCGGGGTTCAGTTAATCAACTTCAACAATGAATGCACACGTAATAACAGGGGAATGAAGAATGACATCATTGCTTTCTGAATCAACAGATTAATATATATATATATATATATATATATATATATATGTTGTGGTAAACAATTTAGGAACTAAAAGAGACTCAATGTTCTACTTCGAGATTTTCAAGAATTTAGTACTTTTATATGGTTCAAGTAGGCAGAAAATGTGTGATTTTCAAGACAAAAGAAGTGGGACTTCATCTTAGAAGGTTCCAGATCCAGAAATCTCTGGTCCAATAACTATTTTACCATGATCCTGTTTTCAATGATTGAACCTTTCAACTTTGACTACTGGTTTTTTATGGATTTTTTGAGTCCTATACACTTCACCAAAAGAGGAGCTTTTATACATAAAGGTTTATTCAGAAATGTTAAGGCTCAATTAGTGTTATTTTGAAAATAATAGAAAAGATGACCGTTTTTGGGTTGTTTCAGTTTTTAGAGAACCTAAAATCTTCCTTCCTCTCTCTCTCTCTTAATTTTTTTTAGGATAAATTACTCTGACCTCCCTTGAGGTTTGTAATAATTACCCGTAGATGACACTTTTGCAAAAATAACTCTGACATCCCTTGTCAGAGTTTGTTTGACAAATGGTGTTGACTTATTATTGTGATTGATATTTTTACCCTTCCTATCTTAATCGTTCTTGAATGAAAAATTAGCCATTTTCTTCTATCTACTGTTCTCTCTCTCCACCCACTCTTTTCGTTCATCACCAATACCACCACCAGTGACATTGACAATTACCAAGAGAGGGGGCTCTCCATCTCTCTCTCTCTCAAACCTTCAAGGAAGACCCATCAAGAGAGGAAGCTCTCCACCACCAGTGACATTGGTTCATGAAGTTGGTCTTTGCATCATATAGACCTCGAAACTGAATGTTAATCATAAAATCTATGTACATTATACACAAATACATTCAATTTGTGTATGCGTGTATGGTGTGTATATATATATGTGTGTGTGTCTGTTGAATTCCATATTTATGCAAACTACACAACATAAATATTTATTTTTGGGTTGTGAATTAAATGTATAATTGCGTATTAGTTATTAATTTATTATTTCCAACTATATATTTTGAAGATTAAAATATGTTGATTAGTGTAATATGTAAATAATTATGTCCAATATCATATATCGAACAAAATACACTATATTAAGATGAGTTATACATTTAGTACTTTAAATATTATATATCATATAAATATTAAAGGATTTTTTTCGCTAAGTAACATTTAAAGATTAATATTAGTATTAAATATTAAAGGGGTTGATTTATCTTTTTACACTTATTAGTACGGATAGTGGAGTCAAATAACTTAAGGGCAATTTTGGTATTTAAAAAAAAATTTGTAATGGTGTTAACCGTCTTTTAACCGAAGTGGGGTAAACTGTGATTTCATAAAACCTTGAGGGAGGTTGACTCAATTTTTTTCAAAACTTTTATGTGATAGTAATTACTCCAAACCTTAGGGGAGGCCAGAGTAATTTACCCTTTTTTATTTTTATTATACATATTTAGGAACTTTTCCTGAAGCAAATTTAACCATGCCCTTCCGATTATGTTACTTAATTGCCATTTTCCTTCTAAAAAAAGAAAAAAAATTCTAAAAGCAATATGAAAAGCTGCTTTTTGATATTGTTTTTGATCTTTTGTCTTAATTTGCCTTTTTCTTTGTTGTGATTGCTTTTGACATAAAAAAATGGTCATATACCCAGATTGATTCCCATTAATTAAGATGATGGGAGGGGTAGACTGGGTATATGCCTGAACCTAAGTCATTATTTGTAAGGTTAAGTGCATTAAACCCCCTTGAACTATCTTTTATCTCTCACAAAAATTCCCTGAACTATCAATTGAACATTTAACCCCCTAAACTATCTTCTCTCTCTGCAATAAATCCCAAATCGTTGAATTGCTGTCCAAAATTTAACCTTACTTGACACACATGACCTACCCCAAATTTAGAATGCCAAAAATACCCTTATGACTGTTAGACCCATTATATATATAAATACACCTTATATCTCAGCCTCTACAATTAACATAACCAACATATCTTATTTTATTGTATTTTCTTCTTATATATCTCTTTATATAAAACGTGTATATAGGAGGAGACTTTAATGGCCATGTAGGAAAAGAGAGCGGAGGCTATGAAATGGTACATTGTGGGCATGGATATGTTGATAGAAATCATGCCGGGGAGACTATCTTAGAATTTGCGGTAGCATATAACCTTATAATTAGGAACACATTTTCTATAAAAAGAGATGAACACTTAATAAGCTTTAAAAGTGGCTCAAATGTAAGCCAAATTGATTTCTTTTTAACTAGAATGGTGGATAGACTAGCAAGCAAAGATTGTAAGGTTGTTCCCGGAGAGAGTATAACCTCACAATATAGACTTCTTGTTCTAGATTTATGTATGAAAGGGCAACCAAAAAGGAGAAAAAGAACCATAAACTCAAGGACTAGGTGGTGGAATTTAAGAAGGGAGAAAATGAATTTGTTTAAAAATAATATGTTAAAAGAAGTATCGTGGAATGTAGAAGATGAAACAAAGTTAATGTGGAATAAGATAACTACATATATAAAAAGAGTGGCAAAAGAAATTCTAGGAGAATCAAAAGGAACGAGATCGTCATTTAAAAAAACTTGGTGGTGGAATGACGAGGTTCAAAAAATTGTAAAAACAAAATGGGAATGCTATAAAATTTGGCAAAAAACTAGAAATAGTGAAACCTTTAACAAATATAAAAAAACAAATAAAGAAGTTAAGAAAGTTGTAAGTGAGACAAAACATAGAGCATATGACGATTTCTATTCTAAACTAGGTACAAAAGATGGAGAGAAGAATATATATAAACTTGTCAAGCTAAGGGAGAGGAAAACTAGAGATTTTAGCCATATTAAATGTATTAAGAGTGAAGATTCACGGGTTTTAGTAACGGACGATGAAATTAAAGAAAGATTTAGAAAAATTATTTTGAGAAATTGCTAAATGAAAACCATATAAGAAGTTTAGGCTTGGAGGAAAATGTTAGAGATATTATATTTTTTCGTAGAATCAAGGAGTGGGAGGTTAGGAATGCCTCAAGGAAGATGAAATCGAGGAGGGCTTTAGGACCAGATGGCATTTCTATCGAGGTGTGGAAGTGTCTAGGAGAAGTTGGTTTGTCTTGGTTAACAAAATTGTTTAATAAAATTATAACAACTAAGAGGATGTCAGATGAGTGGCGTCAAAGTTTTCTTGTACCTATATATAAAAATAAAGGGGACGTACAAAGTTATAATAATTATCGTGGTATTAAATTAATGAGTCACACTATGAAACTCTGGGAGAGAGTGATTGAATAACGCCTAAGACGAGAGACGAAAGTGTCGGAGAATCAATTTGGACTCATGCCGGGTAGGTCAACGATGGAGGCTATTCACTTGTTGAAGAGACTAATGGAAAGATATAGAGAGAAGAAGAGAGATCTCCATATTATTTTTATTGATTTGGAGAAAGCCTATGATAGGGTACCTAGAGACCTAATATAGACGGTTTTAGAAAAGAAAGGAGTCACAAAGGGATACATCGACACAATTAAGGACATGTATGATGGGTGTACAAAATTGAACTGCCATTGATGCATCCTGAAACCCAACTTTCAGACATTCCTTTTGAAACCGAACAACTGGAAAATGCTTCACATATGCGGGACTCTATTGTAGCTGAGATATGGAATGACAATATCCGTGATTTTGCTACTATTCAGAATTGTTGACTGGTTTTTTGTCAAGGTAGGTTTGGAGTCCTTTTAGAAATTACAGCCATGTAGCATTTTTACTTTTGAACTGGGCACTGGCTAATCAAAGTTGAAATACATGCTAATTGTCACGTTTTCTTTTATCAAATACTTGCATCAGCCCAGGTTGTTAACAAGTGTCAATGATAAAACTAGTGCCTTCAAACTCTAGTTGAAATGCTAATCTAAGCATCCTCTTATGGTCTGGATTGCTCGTTCCCCGGATGATATGTCAAAGCCCCGCCCGAATGGGTGATTGATGTTTGAAAATTCTTCAACTTCCAAAATATGGCTCTGCTTGTTTTAGTTGTAGCTATTTATCTCTTGATGTTGCAGAATCCTTTGACATGGAGATGATTAGTTTCCTTTATGGTGGCCCTGTTTAATTCTTTTGTTCGTAACAAAAAGTATGTTTTAAGCAAATTTTTTAAATTTTAATGTCTACTGATTGGTTCGCACCTCGAGGCACAAACCATTATTTTTGAATTTTTTGAGGGGTCCCCTCCTTGTCATCATGATGACGTTACGTTGATATCTGTGGACGATTCTAGAATGTTAAAAATATCCATTTTACCCTTGTGCCTTTGACCCTGGTTGATCGGAGCTTTGTTTTGAGTTTTACACCTGATCTTAAGTCGATCTTGAGATTTTTGGACACTCCAGATGCAATGGTGGGGTTCAATTTTTGATCGGACAGTCGATTTGGTCCCGATGTGAAATCAAAAAGTTGTTCTTTTGGTATTGTGGCAATTTTGGTGGTGGTGTGGCATGTTCTAAGGTGTCTTTAGGGTTTTCAAGGGTGTTGAATGTGATTGGTGAGGCCCCTTTGCTGAGTTGGCAGATGTACGAGTTTTGGGCGCAAAATAACAATTTTGCCCCTGTGATGGTTTTGGCAATCGAGAGTGTGTTCCGATGTGGGCTTGGGCACTTATGGGTTTTTTTGACGTTTCGAATGCAATAGTAAAGTCCGTTTGTCGATCGGATGGCTAGATCGATTTAGGGGTACAAAATTATGATTTATCCCCCATGAGGGTTGAATGGTCCGTATTGCAATCCGGTGTGGTCTTTGGATGGTTTTATGGTTTTTGAGTAGTGTTGAATGTGATGGAGAAGTTGATTTGACAACCTGATTGGCCTGGTTGAAAGGGCAAGCAAATCAATGCATTGGCACAATTCTTGCAGAGCTAATTTTGAAAGATCATAGGGTGTTTAAGGGAGGTGCAAAAATGGGTGTTTATATTTGTTCCTCTTTATTTGGTGCTACTTTTGTCAGTGCTTTTGTCGTTAACGTGTCCCTGTCATGTTCCATTGGGTAGAATTATGCTTCTATCCTTGGGATAAATTTGGGGAGGGGGTGAAGATGTGCCCATTGGATTGAAAAGGCTAGGTAGAAGTACGATTTTACCTAGGAATATGAAAGTCTAGGCAAAAATATGATTCTACATGGGAAAGTGAGTTTGGCAAAATCCTATTTCTGCCTTGCACATTTTTTTATCATGGTGTCATGCATGCGTTGTTTTTGTTTTGTTTTTGCCATTGATTTATCATGTTATTGCTTTGTGTTATTGAAATGCATTTGAAATGGAGTGTAAATTGAAATGTGCTGAAATGTTTTATGTTACCTGTGCAGGATGGCTGCGTTTTTAGACGGTAGTGTTGGATGTGCAATTGATTCTTGGTATGGGTGGTGTTGGTAATCAAGTTTTCCCTTGATAGAGTCAGGAGCTTTGGTGCAATGGCTGAGCTTGGCAACAATACAGGGTTGAATCTTCACGGACGGTGCTCTCGGCTACTCATGATAGATTATTCTAATTAGGGGCGAAGGGGCAGGGAGTTCTTGTCCTCCAAACTTCACACTCTGACGTGGAAGACTGGGAAGAGCCTAGACCATTCAGCCATTCCCATGGCTTGAGGATGTCGATTCCGCTTGCGTAGGGTTCCCCCTTTTCTTATATTTGTATCTGAACAACAAGGAAAACAGCTAATAAAAGTTTAATATAAAAATGTAGTGCATGAAGTGTGTTTGCTTCTTCTTGAAAAGAATTTGAGGTCATATGAGACTATGCATACATGTATGTGTACAAGTAAAACAGAAAATCAGGAATGTGATACAAAAGGATACAATGTCTCCCTAGTTGACTAGCTACAATAATAAAAATGCATCAAACTTATTGTACACAGGTTGAATCATGTTACTAGTTTAATTGTCTTGGTTCCCCTTTTGATGAAGAGGAGGGCGGAATGACTCATTGGATGGAAATGAAACTAAAGGGTTGCAATATCTTGAAATTGTGTTTGTGCATATATACCTTTTTTATTTTGCAAAGTTTTCAAAGAAAGGAAAATTAATGAAAATAGTATGAATATGTACTATAACAAAAAACAGGTTTCATATGCCTGATGTCGTGTAAAGGATATTGCTTTTCTATGTTTACCAGCCATTTTTGTTACTTTTATGAACATGAACATGACCGCATTAACTAGACCAATCCTTTTTGGGTCATGACTTCTAACTTATCGCTTGAACATGTCATTAAAAGCCTTAAACTGACCGGTGTTGGGAAGGGTAGAATTACAAGGATGTTAGAGCTTTAGAGGCTAAGCAAAGATGTTGAGGCTTTATGAATTAGAGGGGATTCCATTGGGGAGGTGGTAGATGTTGATTCTGGAGGGCGCCCCCAAGGCAAAGTGGCACTGGAGAATGGCTTTGGATTTTGTTGTTGTTGTTACCGAATTTGGGGGACTGACCCAGACTGCCTACGTATCCCAGTTCTACGTGGGAATCAAGTCAATCGTAGTTCAAACTTGTGTCTGTTGCTGATTGATGTCTGGTGTCTTAAAAGATGTAATTGTTGGGGAGTGGGGGTGCCCTTTGTTGTGTTGGGTAATTTTTGTTGAATGAGATGATCTTTGTTGAGTGGGATGATTTTTGTCATTTTTAGAGAAGAATAAGGTCATTTGTAGTTCCCTCCAAACAGAGGGAAGGAATGTTGACTTTTGCAAATATTTTTTGTTTGTTGTTTTTTTTCACACTTAGTGCCTTTTTAGGTTTTCACTAAGTATGGTCGCATTGTTATCCTTGGTGCTTTTTCTTTTCGGATTTTCACCAAGTCCACTTTTGTACACTTTTTTACCCTTAACGCCTTTTTTTTGAGTTTTCATTGAGTCCTGCTTTTTCTCTCCACTCATTTGTTGGACTACGATCAGTCGAGAGGGGCTTTAAACGGCTCGAAAAGAAAGGTTCTAGAAAATGCCCCAGCTTGGAAAGGCAGTGATTTGTGGGGGTGATGTGCTCTGAAAATTCGTCCCAGCTGTAGTGGGGGCTTGTGCGTTGCTACTTGAGATGTGATGCTGTGTTTCACCTCAATTGTGTTGAGGAATTTTGAGCATGGAAGCTGGGGGTTTGTTTCCTTTGATGACGAAAGTATTGAGCATGTAGGAAGAATAAAAATACATTTTAAAAGGCTCAAGATAATGAGTGCTTTGGAAATTGCCCCAGCTTGGCGAGACAAATTTTTTTTTACTTTAAAAATTGCCCCAGCTTCAGGGATTTCCACTTCTACTGGTTAGATTGCCTCCATTCTATACACAAGGGAATAAGGGGTGGCACCAGTTGACGCGCAAATCAAAGTCCGATAAGCCATAAGTGCGAAAGGGAGCTTCTCATGCCAATCTTTGTGGGTATCTATCATTTTTTGAAGAATCTTCTTGATGTTTTTGTTGGCCTCTTCCATTGTGCCATTTTTTTCCTAATTTCCACTACGCCATTCATTTGAGGGTGATAAGGAACTGAGTGTTGCTTTGTAATATTGAATTGGTTACAAGCGGCTTGGATGTAATCATTTTTGAGATTCTTGGCATTGTCTGAGATGATTAGTTTAGGTAGACCATATCAGCAAATGATATTGTGCTTTATGAAGCGGGCTATTGTCCTTTGAGTAATATTTGCGAATGAAGCAACTTCGACCCACTTGGTGAAATAGTCAATTACCATAAAGATGAAACGATGACCATTTGAGGCAGTTGGCGTGATTGGCCCAATAACATCTATTCCCCATATGACAAAGGGACATAGAGATATCATTCAATGAAATTTGCTTAGAGGGGCATGGATTTGATCTAACATGTATTTGGCATTTGTGGTAACGTCTGACTTAGTCATAACAATCTATTTCCATGGACAACAAGAAGTAACTTGTTCGAAGAATTTTTTTGGATAATAAATGTCCATTCATGTGTGGTCCGCAGGCTCCTTCATGGGTGTTTGTCATGATTTGTTTAGCTTCTTCGTGGTCTACACATCGTAACAAGCCCTCTAGTGATCTTTTGTAGAAAGTGTTACCACTGAGAAAGTACCACAAAGCCATTTTTTGTAGGGTGCCTAGAGGGTATACCTGCATTTCTAGGAGCTCATTGATGTCATGGTATCATGCTTGCTGTCAAGTTCTCCCTCTAATGTCATACAAAAAGCTGACTTATCACTGACTTGTATTTCAATGGGTGGAATATCTTCAGGGAAGTATGTCTCTATGGATTGGTATTGCAAGGTACTCAGCAATTGCCCCAGCTTTAATGGACTTCTAAGTGACGAATACTATGTCACATCCTGTAAGCAACATTTGCCATCAGGAGATCTAGCCTGTCATTGCTGATTTCTTAAAGATGTACTTCAAGGGATTTATCCTTGTAATGAGGAATGTTGTGGCTGCCAGCATGTAATGGATAAATCTGTGAGCTACCCAAGTAAGAGCACTGCAAATTCTTTCTAGTTGGGAATTTGGGTTTTGTAGTTGTTCAATTTCTTGCTAAGATAATAAATTGATTGTTCTCTTTGCCCGGTGTGGTCAT
Organism: Cornus controversa; assembly: GCA_026545225.1. NCBI lineage: Eukaryota > Viridiplantae > Streptophyta > Magnoliopsida > Cornales > Cornaceae > Cornus > Cornus controversa. Next base: position 13,210,393 of record CM048852.1, read on the forward strand.
GTTGTCCGAGGACACATCCCCTGAATGAATCAAGTACTAATAGATAGATCAGTAAGGGATGTCTCGACTCTGGCCACACCAAGACAGGAGGATTTAACAAATAAGTTTGGATTATGTCAAAAGCTTGTTGGCATACATCATCCCAATGAGTTGGCTGATCTTTTTTAAGGAGTTTAAATATAGGCTCGCATGTGGAAGTGAGCTGGGTTATGCATCAACTGATGAAATTAAGTTTGCCTAGAAATGATCAAACCTTCCATTTCTTTGTGCATCATATCGTGAAAGAGTGTTGTCATTCTTTTTAATAAGTTACCCCTACGTTTTTCAAGCCGAATGGCATGACTTGATAGAAAAATGTTCCCCACGAGGTGATGAAAGCTGCCTTCTCATGGTCTAATTTGATTATACCCGGAGAATCCATCAATGAAGGAAAACATGCAGTGCTTTGCGGAATTGTCACTACAACAAAAAGGGTCTATAGCGGCGGTCAAAACCGCTTCTAAAAGTGCAAAAAACCGCCGCTATATCTTTTAGCGGCAGCAGGGCGGCAGTTCTTCCATTAGCCGCTAAAAGTTCAGCCGGAATAGGTTTTTTATCTATAGTGGCTGTTACAACCGTCGCTAAATCTTAGGTTCAACACAATGAATATGCGGATACTTTTGAGTTATAGCGGCGGGTAAAACCGCTCTGAAACATTGGAATAATAAAAAGATTTTAGCAGCGGTTCTGATCGCCGCTAAAAGCTCCACTTGATTTTTAAAAAAAATACCTATACGTGGAAGGGCCATTTATTAATTTTTTTTTTTTTTTTGAAATGTCACAAAAACCCATTTAGTCATACATGGCATCCATACCAAAATAAAGCTATCTGTTAAATAAATTGAATCAAATATCTTCATATTCAAATAAGATATAGTTATATAAATTACATCAATTATTCTAAATTACAACAAAAGTTCATTATTAAAAAAATAAAATAAAATAAAATGTTTACATGCCCATTGCTACGTGATTAATCTTATTCACTCCTCTATGTAAACCCTGCAAAAAAAATTCAAGAAAAAATTAGAACTTATCCATAATTGAACCACAAAAATCACACAGGAACTTTATGAACAAAATGTGGAGAGGCAGTATAAGTCATTTGTACAACGTCACAAAAATTTAATCTTAAAAAGTCAAAAATAAATAAATAAAGTAAAATAAAAATTCAAAGCATTACAAAAGGATAAACAAGAGTGGAACAAGAAAATCTAATATTGTTTGTACAAAGAGTGGAACAAGAAATTCTGACCACTAATAATTGTAATTGATATATATATATATATTGAGTTATTTGAATTGTACCCTTATCCATGAGTACAATTCAATAAGAGATGGTAAGCTTCCATTCCAAGCCTTACCATTAGATGCTAGTGAACCTACACAGAAGTAGAATATAAGTCAAGGCATACTATTTATGCTGAAATGCAAGGCCAAATCATATTGAACCATAAAAACCATATCGAACATCTTTTTAGACATACATAGCCACATTTTTCTAATCAGAACAGAACCTCCTCTTACTGGGGTTATGAAGAGATATCACTCAAGCATTAAGCTAATGCTTGGTGGAATTTTTTTTACCAAATATCACAAATAAGAACTGACCCTAAATGACAAGAAACCAGAGGAAAGGATTAAAGAACCAGCGGATAAATACAAAGCAGAAGATTCTTTTCCACACTTCCCACCAGCAAATATTAGTCCTGCTTTCAACTGATAAGAAGGGGTATCGTAAAGAAGATAATTACAAGTCTGATTGTTAAGAACACTTTTCTTTATCTTCTTTATTTATTTTCTGGGTTGTCATAAACATTTCAGACACATAGGTATCCACTTACACTATCCCCAATATGGGCTCCCTCCACAAGAAACATTATGACCAACTAACCACATAACAATTCGAAAAGGAATGAGGGTCTCTTATCCTCTTAAATGTGCTGCTCCTAACAAGGTTCTGAGGTCTATTGATTAACATAATGAATTTCATTTTAATATAGAGTACATGATTATATGGTATGGTATATCATTGTTCTTTCTTTTTTCTTTTTTAATTTCCTAGTGTGACAATAAAAAAGAGAATTGATAAAAACAAACATAATGTCTACTGAGGATATAAATTGAAACATAATAGAGTCATTGTCTAGTGCAGTGGTAAAATTTCCAGGTAGTCAAGTGTGAGAATGTGGGTTGGAATTCGGGGAGCAGTCACTTTGGGCAAAAAAAGCAAAAGTTAGGTTTGTCCAGTCTATTACTCCAGCATTCCAACTAAGGATTGATGTTTACCTGAAGGTAAACTTCAAATCTTAATCCAGGTAATCGATATTTCGCCTTTCCACATCAAACTGCCAAGACAACATGTAATAAAATTAAATACTCCAACCTTTGTTTGGTTTCTCATAAACAAGAAAACAATAAATAAAATATAACAGAACTTGAAATTATCTGCAGAAACCTATTTATCATGAGAGCCAGCAATCAGCATCAGATTCCAAAAGCACCTCAACAGAGTATAAACAGAATCGAAAAGCCAGAGTGCTTCAAATCTTTATGATTATCAGACCGAAACAGGATAGAGCAGTTACATGAGTTGAAGGCTTAACCAATCCTGGCCTCAACTAAGAATCTAGAAGGTCCATAGACAAAGCAGGTCAAATTTTCAAAAACCAGTAACTGATATAAATGACAGCACCTGGAGTGGTCATTGTAGAATTGGAAAAAGAGAAGACTCAACTCAACCTCTGAGCACATTATTTGGGAGGTTCCACTCACTCATCAACCATCTATTTGCCATTATATTTATTCTCTTATTTTCTTTATTCTCCTACTTAATAAGAATCATGTCATACGTGGTTAACCAATATATAATGAGTGCATATATGTATGTTATGAATGCCTTAACTAGAATCAGTAAACAAAAATAAAGATTAATGCAAAGTACATAGTTCATAGATGAGTTGATGTAGAGTATACATACTCCTTGAGTTCAGTAGCTTTCTCCAGTAGAAATATTTGGTCATGGCCCCCCTAGACTATCAAGACCTCCTGCATGAAAAAAAAAAGAAAAGCATTTGACATGAAAATTATATCACCCATAGAGAAATTGTTGTCAATCAGAAGATGAGACGCAACCTAATATGTCAATTTATTCAGTTTCTTGATTGCGTGTCATATTTTGTGGTCCTTGTGTACCTGTTGAAGAGGGGATATGTTAACGGTGTCATCCCGTCCAAGGGTGAGTCTTTTTAGGAGTTCCATCTTCTCTTTCTTGTTTTCATATTACAATTTCTACATCCACAAAAATGTAATTGATGATATCAGTAACTGTGAGATTGTTGTTCATAACAGTTTTGTTTATAATTTTTATTGCATTAGGGACAGGAAAAAGAGGGTATATTCATTCTAATCCTTCTATCTAGCCACTTAAAAACACAACCTTTAATAAATTTAAGAGGCTGGCCCGGTTATCTGCAAGTGACAATTAAATTAACACTAGAGAAACTTTTTAACAATGGTTAATTTGTAGATTAGCTTAAGTTGAACTCATTGGAAGGCACAATGTCTATCTCCAATTTATTACTATCATATAAAAATAATGCATACCCAAGTTGAGAATGATTATGAGGACTATGATGAGCCAATAGGGGAAGACAACACTCAGGCTCATACCAATAGTGATGCTTAGCATGAGCACCAGCTGGAACAAGAGGGCCAAATTATAGCCTATGATGGGCACTTCTTTGCATGGATAGGACACCCTTAACAAATGATCCAATGTAGTAAAAGATTATACATGTGTTTGTGTCTGTCGGTATTAAAATTGGGTAGTAACACTCAAATATAGTCTGGTCCAAAATGGGTACATAATTGACTTCAATCACCAATCCTATGCTAAATTATGTTCCATACAGAAACCTTACTAGGTCTAACCCAAATAGCTGATGCATTTTGAACATGTCAATAAAATATTATTCTAAAGAGCATTTGATCGCTTCATATTCATTATGCTGACTCACAAAAAAAAAATTGTTTTTTTATTATTAACTTCTGTGAAAGATTCACCAAAAATATATATATTATAGTGGTTCTTTTTTTTTTCCCCCTTTTTTCTCCTTATCATTCACCTTGATATCTCATATTTATGCTGTGATAGGTGATCATCAACCACTAATAGTGAAAAGTAAACTAACTTTAGAATGAGGGAATTTGAGATGTTTCATGAAAATTTGTTCTACATGTTCTCAGTAAAAAATGCAGCACCAAGTGCAGAACTGCGGAGATATAATAGGATAAATGATTCTAACTTTTCTAGTAAAAGCTTAAACCCTGTATTATATTCGCAGTGAACTATCAATCAACAAGCATGATTTCAATTCAGTCCTACAATACTAAGATGGCAATTGTGAAGCCCACAGACAAGAAGCAAAGTTCATCAATGTATCGCAAGAATCTGGCACCAATTTGGTTGATTAACAAAACCATCTTGAGTTAGCACAATATTTCAAAAGTAAGAAAATGTTGTTGTCCTTCCTCTAGGTTCAAAAGAAAAATTATGCAAATTTAATCTATACAATCACATGTAAATAAGTCAACAAAACTATGAAAATACAAAGAAAACATCATATACTAAAACATATAATTAATGGACTAAGAAAAATTAGAGAAATATATAGAAGCATAGACAGGTAGTGAAGAAACACTGAAATTTAAATTTAATAAATAGTACCTTATACTCATGTTGCGGTTTGCATCCCATTAACTGCAGAGAGCTCTGCAAAACAGGGTGTGTGTACCGAAAGAAGAGATGAATTGTCATAATATGAATGATTTTGACAAACTTGTACTTACAAGCTAATTCACGCACGTTTGAAACACGAATTCAAAGCACAAGAAAAAGTCACAAGTTGAAGAGATTGAGAGAGAGAGAGAGAGCGCAATGTAAGTTTGAAACTCGAATGAGATCGACGAGAAAAGACTCACTCACCTGAAGATCGAAACAAGTCGGACTTGAGACGGTGACTAGTGAACAAAAAGTAGATGTTAGGTGTAGTAACCCTTGTGGACGGGTGTGAGTGGGCGGGTGCGAAGACAGACACTGGGCTGAGCTACCACACTGACAGGGTACAGGGTGCTCAATCCCACATCGCCTGGGTGTGGAAATGGGGATGTGCTTATATGTAGTATGTTCTCTTCAAATGGTATGAGGCCTTTTGGGGTAAACCCAAGAGCAAAACCGTGCGGGCTCAGGCCCAAAGCGGACAATATTATACCATGTGTTGGAGCGGGGTATTACATTAGGATTTGCATTTGAAGAGCTCCTTGGACACGAACACCTCCTTACACGCATCACAACCACCAAGGCTCCGCGAGTCGTTCTCTAAGAACACATTCTCTCTCCAACATTTTTGTTGATTCAATAGATCCAAAACTAGCAATGCACAAAGAAATTTCAAGTAAATCTAGGGTAAAAACAAAGGAAATCAAACTGATAAGACGATCGATTCCACTGAATTTGGTCTCCATTTGGTGGAAAACAGAGTTTGAATGAGAGAGATAGTGTCAGAGTGATGAAATTCTAGAAAAATCGTGGGATAGGATCGATCTAGAGAGTGAGAGAGAGAGAAATAGGCTAGTGAGAGAGTGGAATGGTGAAATGAAATTGTATCCCCTTTCCCAATATTCACGAGAGGAGAGAGAAATGATATACATAGAGTGACCCTAGCACGTGAAATGAGGTTAGAAAAGGGTTTAGGTGGCGGCTAAAATTTGGCCGCCACTAAAATTTGGCCGCTATAAGCCCATTTTCTTGTAGTGTGTCCACTAGTATGTCAATGTGGGAGAGTGGAAAATCGTCCTTGGGGCTGGCATTGTTTAGATCTCAGTAGTCGATGCACGTCTGGACCTTTCCATCCTTCTTTGAACAGGGACTATGTTTGCAAACCACTCAGTTAGATACAACCAAGAATCTTGCCAATTACAACTTTCATGTTGGACGCAGTATGAATATTGGAATTATGATCAAGGATGACTTTATCAACTGCCATCTACTTCAGAGATCCTTCCTAAAACATTTTTCAAATAAAAAAGTTCGGTATCTTTTCACGAATTATTGAATTAGGCAGGATTCATTTGTACAGAATAACAAGTAGCGGGTCAATCTTCATAAATGGAGCCGTCAATGTGAAAGACTTGTACAAATCAAAATGCGGGAGGGATAAAAAAGATGCATGGTCCTTTGTTTGATTGGCTAGTAAAACATGAGCTAATACACAGATCTTTGGGCTTTGATTACCAAGGAATAGAGACTTGTACAAATGTTGTCATTGCTCTTCGATAAGTTGCCCCTGCGTTCTTCAAGTTGAATGGCATGACTTGATAGCAAAATGCTCCCCATGGGGTGATGAAAGCTGTTTTCTTACGGTCTTCCTTAGCAAGCCTAATTTGATTATACCCGCATAATCCATCCATGAAGGAAAATATGTTGTGCTTTGCAGTATTGTCCACTAGTATATCAAAATGCGGGAGGGATAAAAAAGATGCATGGTCCTTTGTAAGGGGTGTTTCTTTTGCAAGGAGTTCTAGTTGTGATGCCTAAGGGAAGGGCCTTGATCCTGTAAATGTGGGGTTTTTTTATTTTCCAAAAATTGCCCCAAGACATAGATTAGTTAAAATCTTGATAATTTCGGTGTATGGGAGACTTGAGCATGTCCATTGGATACGAGATTGTAATTGTAGCGCATAGGAAATATAAATTGAACTTGTACATTAAATTTGAACATGAAGCACATTGTTCACAATGGAATATACCGGGTTTACTCTCTCTAAGGAATCATTAAAGGTGATTAGGGTTTTACTTGCACGCTAGGGTTTCACGTGGAAGAAATCACTTTCTTAATTCCATAGAGAAGGGTCAGTCCTCCTCCGCGAAACAGCTGCGAAATTCACACCCTCAGACTTCTTCTTCCACTTGTCCCACATGAAGTTCTTTAGTTGTAGGTAATACACAAAATCCCACTTTTAATCTCTAGCTTCATCATGATTGTAGGAAGGTTTCGATCAATGATGAGGATATTGCTAAAGAAATTGAGTTCTGGAGGATTTGATTGTCTGTTACATTATGGGTAGTAAGCCCTACTTCCCATTCTTTAAGGATCTTGTACATAAATAAAAGATAGAGCAAGGATGATGTGGTTGTCTCGTTGAAGGAGGGTTTCTTTCAGGTTAAGTTCTCTAATGGAGTTGTTATTGATTCGGTGATAAGTCTTGTTCACACTTTTGGAGGTAGTCCTATTATCATTAAGTGATGGGACAAAAAAGTGAACTTAGAACGAGATATTTTATCCTCAGTTCTAGTATGGATCAAATTTTTTAATTTTCCTATTCATGCGAGGAGTGTGATGGCAATTTTTAAGATCTTTTCACAGTTCTCAAAATGAATATATACAGATGATGTTGCATTAAATAGGGAACGGAATGTGCATGGGGATTTTTCGAGTTCTATTCATGGACAAGAATGTTCTGTTACAATTTATTACGAGTGGAAATATCAGTTCTGCAAGAAATACAAACGGGTGAATCACTTTGAGGATAAGTGTCCATTGAAGGTGCAAAATAAATCCGTTAAACATAGGGCTACAGAGCAGTGGGTTATTAAACGAGATGGTAAGATGATTACTATTGAGGAGATGCATCAAGAAGTAGTGGTGGGTATTAGTGAAAACACTTTGGCCTTTTGAGACTGTAGACTTAAACTAGGTAACTCATGTTGTCATTGATGATATTGGTGCTCCACCTTTTGTGACTATTGGTAGTGCTAAAACCAATGGTAGTATTCCTCCTCAGGACAATGGTAAAGGTATAGAGGAAGACATTGCCTCTCCTAATTCTTTTGCCATTTTTCAGGAAGCGAATGATTTGGTTGTGAATTGGAATGGAAGAAGGATAATTCTTCTCCTAATCTTCAGGAAGTGGAGGATCCGGTTCTTGATGGGGGTCGAGAATAGGTGAAGGATACTCAGAAGGTATTACCTATTGATTCTAAGTCTTACCCTAATTTTGGTGGGGAAAAAAAAGAAGAAGAAGAAGAAGAATACTGTGGCCCAATCTGATAGGGTTACTAGAGATAAAGTAAGGGGTGTGATTCCTCTTCCTTCCATTGCTTGATGATCGGCTCTTGGAACATTAGGTGTCTGAATAGACCTAGGATTCAAAAGGAGGTAATCTCTTAGATTAAATCATTTGATTTGAATCTAGTGGTGTTGGTTGAGACTAGAGTGAAGTTGGATAAATTCCAAAAAGTTTCTTTTGCTATCAATAGGGGGTGAAAATGAGCTGTTAATTATGGTCTCATCCTAATGGTCGTATTTAGTTTAGATGGAATCTTAGCCTGTTCAATGTTTCTGTGATTTCAGAGGAAGCTCAATATATGCTTTTAAAACTTTTCATTTAGAGTTCCCAGTCTTGCTTTTATGTCTCGGTGGAGGAGAGAAGACTGTTATGGTATGCTTTGCTATCCCAAGCTAAAGTTGTTGATTGCCCTTGGCTTATGATGGGGGATTGGAATGTTATTAGGGTTAATCGTGAAAAGATTTGGAGCTTGAGAGTTTCTCAATCTATTTTTGATGAATTTAAGTTGACTCTCGATAGCTGTGGTTTGCTTGAATTATCTTCATTGAATGGCTTCTGGACTTGGGCAAATAATCAAAATTTACTAAGAGGAGAATTTGTTCCAATCTAGATAAAGGTTTTCTTAATTCTTGTTGGATGGATTCTTTCCCTAACTTTAAGATGATGCTTTCTACAGCCTTTATTTTCAATCATTCTGGGCTTGTCATTTTTTTTTGGATAATGCTACTCAGGCAGAAACATTAGACAAAATTCATAGGCAGAAACTTTTAGAACCATTGGATACATGTGGTGAGTGTATGTGGTGGGACCTACTACATACATTCAATGGTTCTAAAAGTTTCTGCCTATGAATTCTGTCTAAGAATTCTGCTTGAGTAGCATTACCTTTTTTTTTCCTATAAATTGTTTTGTAGTACCCAAATCGTTCAACTTCTTAAAAGTTTGGTGCCTGATGTATCGTGTGGCAGTTTTGTTGGAACAAGGAAAAAGCTTTTATTCCGGATAACGTTAGTGCCTGCAGAAGAGCATTGTGTGGTCTTCAGATGAATCTTCAAGCTGACCAATTGAATGAATCCATTATTGCCATGGAATGTACTACCAAAGAAAATCTTGAGGAGGTTTTGAAATATGAAGAAATCCTATAGGCTCAGAAATCTAGGATGATTTGGTTGAGGGATAATGACAAGTGTTCGAAATTATTACATGATAAGATGAAGCAAAGAATTACTTAACTAACTAATAATGAACAAAGAAGCATAAATAATAAATTACTTATCTAACTAACAATTGACTATGCAGCTTAAATAATAATCATTTATTTAACAAATTATATAATTGATAATAAACTATGTAGCATAAATAATAATTTATTATTAACTAAAAACTCTTTAACATAAACAATAAATTAAACTAAAGTCGAACCAGAACTCCGAATCCAAAACCCCAAGCCTAAAACCCAAAACACGAATAATCGAATCCCCAAACCCTAAACAAACTATATAATTAAAAGATTATTTAACTAATAATAAATCCTAACTCCTAAACCCCAAACCCCGAATCCAACAACTCCAAACCCTGAAACCCCAATCCCTAAACCCTATGAACCATAAATAATAATATATTATTACATACAAATTATGTAACATAAATAAAAATTTATTATGAATTAAAAATTAATTAACATAAATAATAAACTAAACTAAAGCCGAACCAGAACCCCGAATCCAAAACCCCAAAACAAAAACCCGAATTACGAACTAAAGTCGAACCAGAACTTAAATAATAATTTATTTAAAAAATTATATAATTAATAATAAATATGTAACATAAATAATAATTTATTATGAATTAAAAATTATTTAACATAAATAATAAACTAAACTAAAGCCGAACTGAAACTCTAAATATTAAACCACAAACCAAAAACCTGAAACACGAAAACCCAAATTCACAAACTCCAAACAAACTATATAATTAAAAGACTATGTAACAAATAATAAAGCCTAAATTTTAAAACTCAAACCCCTAATCACCAAACTCAAAACCCCGAAACCTCAATCACTAACCCTCATGCAGTATAAACAACAAGATATTAAATAAATATCTAATAAACTATATAGCAAAAATAATAATTTATTTAACAGACCATATAACTAATAATGAACAATGAAACATAAATAATAAATTACTTAACTAACTATCAGACTATATAAATAATAATGAACAATGAAGCATAAATAATAAATTACTTAACTAACTATCTAACTAATAATTGACTACGCAGCTTAAATAATAAATTATTTAACAAACTATATAATTGATGATAAACTATGTAACATAAATAATAATTTATTATTAACTAAAAACTCTTTAACATAAAAAATAAACTAAACTAAAGTCGAACTAGAACTACGAATCCGAAACCCCAAACATAAAATCAAAAATACGAAACTCGAATTCCCAAACCCTAAACAAACTATATAATGAAAAGAATATTTAACTAATAATAAAACCTAACACCTAATCCCCAAACCCCGAATCCAACAAATCCAAACCCTGAAACCCCAATCCCTAAACCCCATGAACCATAAATAATAATAATATATTACATACAAATTAGGTAGCATAAATAAAAATTTATTATGAATTAAAAACTCATTAACATAACTAATAAACTAAACAAAAGCCGAACCGGAATCCCGAATCCAAAACCCCCAATATTAAAACCCCGAAATACGAAAACCCGAATCCCCAAACCCAAACAAACAATTTAATTAAAAGACTATTTAACTAATAATAAATAATAATTTAATTAACAAACTATGTAACTAATAATAAACTATGTAACATAAATAATAACTTATTAAGCTAAGGAACCATGTAACTTAAATAACAATTTATTTAACAAACTATATAATTAATAATAAATATGTATCATAAATAGTAATTTATTTTGAATTAAAAAATATTTAACATAAATAATAAACTAAACGTAAGCCAAACCGGAACCTCGAATCCTAAACCTCAAACCTAGAACTCGAAACACGAAAATCCAAATCCCCAAACCCCAAACAAACTATGCAATTAGCAGACTAAATAACTAATAATAAAGCTTAAATTCCAGCATAAATAATAATTTATTTAATAAACTCTATAACTAATAGTGAACTACGAAGCATAAATAATAAATTACTTAACAAACTATCTAACTAATAATGGACTACGTAGTTTAAAAAATAATTTATTTAAAAAATTATATAATTAATAATAAACTATGTAGCATAAATAATAATTTATTATTAACTAAAAACTTTTTAACATAAATCATAAACTAAAATAAATCCAAACCACGAATCCGAAATCGAAAACCTAAAACCCAAAACACAAAAACTCAAATCTCCAAACTTCAAACAAACCATTTAAATAAAAGACTATTTAACTAATAATAAATCCTAACTCCTAAACCCCAAACCCCGAATCCACAAACTCCAAACCCCAAAACCTCAAACTATGTAACTAATAATAAACTATGTAGCATAAATAATAACTTATTTAAAAGACTAAATAATTAATTATGAATTATGAAGAATAAATATAAATTATTAAACTAACTATCTAACTAATAAGGAACCATGTAGCTTAAATAATAATTTATTTAACAAACTATATAATAAATAATAGGGATAATTACACTTACCTCCCTTCTAGTTTGGCTTTATAACACTTACCCCCCTCTAGTTTGCACATTGGTAACAAATACCCCCTTTTGTCAATCAAACTAACAGTTATTGCTAATATCATCAAAATTTAAGGTTAAAAGGACAATTATACCCTCAAAAATGTTGCAATTGAAGTTGGCGGGTCTTGATTTCAATGACAGCTCTGACATTGGGATAGTAGTGGCTAGTGGTTTGGCCGGAGCTGGGTCTTCTCAGCAATGGTTTCAATGGTGAGTGTTGATGGCGTAGGTGGTGAAGCATAGTGGAGATGGAGTTAGGTGGCGGCTCGGCTAGAGGTGATGTCGCTACGGTTGAAGGTCCAAAGTGGGTCTGCTCACAGTGGTGGCTCATAGTGGGGGAAATGGGTTTACACAACTGTTTGGGTGTTGCTTGAATAATGGTGGTGGAGTTGGTGGTTTGGTAGGTCTGATTGACATTGGGTCTTTTTAGCTGAGGTGATGACGGCATTGGAGATATAAGTCTTCTAGGTGCGACAGTGGAGGTGGTGAGTCTTGGCTTCAATCACAACTTTGGCATTGGGATGGTAGTGGCTAGTGGTTTGGCTAGAGCTGGGTCTTCTCGGCAGTGGTTTCAATGGTGATTGTTGATGGTGCAGGTGGTGGGTGGTGACTCTTCTAGAGGTGATGTTGCTATGGTTGAAGGTCCAAAGTGGGTCTGCTCAAAATGGTGGCTCATAGTGGGGTATAATTATCCTCTTAAGATTAAATTTTGATGATATTAGTAATAATCGTTAGTTTGATTGACAAAAGGGGGTATTTGTTACCAATGTGCAAATTAGAGGGGGGTAAGTGTTATATTCCAAAATACAGGGGAGGTAAGTGTTATAAAGCCAAACTAGAAGGGAGTTAAGTGTAATTATCCCTAAATAATAAATATGTATCACAACTATTAATTTATTATGAACTAAAAAATATTTAACATAAATAATAAATTAAACTAAAGCTGAACCGAAACTCCGTATCCTAAACCACAAACCTAAAACACGAAACACGAAAACCCAAACCCAAACAAACTATGTAATTAATAGACTATGTAACTAATAATAAAGCCTCAATTTTAAACCTCGAACACCCAAACTCAAAATCCTGAAACCCCAATCCCTAAACCCAATGAATCATAAATAATAATATATTTTTAAATACAAATTATGTATCATAAATATTAAGTAATTATGAATTAAAAACAAAAATAAACTAAACTAAAGTCGAACCGAAACACCGAATCCTAAACAAGAAAACTAAAATCCGAAATACGAAAACCCGAATCCCTAAACCCAAACAAACTATTTAATTAAAAGATTATTTAAACAATAATAAATAATAATTTATTTAACAAACAATATAACAAATAATAGATTATGTAGCATAAATAATAACTTATTTAACAAATATCTGATAAACTATGTACCATAAATAATAATTTATTTAACAGATTATATAAATAATAATGAACTATGAAGCATAAATAATAAATTACTTAATTAACTATCTAACTAATAATTGACTACGTAGCATAAAAAGTAATTTACTTAACAAACTATATAATTAATAATAAACTTGGTAGAATAAATAATAATTTATTATTAACTAAAAACTTTTTAACTTAAATAATAAACTAAACTAAAGCCGAACCAGAACCCCGAATCTGAAACCCAAACCGAAACCCTAAACCCCAAACAAACTGTATAATTAAAAGACTATTTAACTAATAATAAACCTAACCCCTAAATCCAAACGCCAAAACCCCAATCCCTAGACCCTATGAACCATAAATAATAATATATTATTAACTACAAATTATGCAGCATAAATAATAATTATTATTAATTAAAAACTAATTAACATAAATAATAAACTAAACTAAAGTCGAATTTCACTCGAAACACAAAAATCTGAATCCCTAAACCCAAACAAACTCTGTAATTAAAAGATTATGTAACTAATAATAAATAAAATTTATTTAACAAATTATGCAACTAATAATAAACTATGTAACATAAATAATAACTTATTTAACAGACTAAATAACTAATTATGAATTACATAAATAATAAATTATTAAACTAACTATCTAACTAATAAATAACCGTGTAGCTTAAATAATAATTTATTTAGCAAACTAGATAATTAATAATAAATATGTATCTTAAATAGTAATTTATTATAAATTAAAAAATATTTAACATAAATAATAAGCTAAACTAAAGCTGAACTGAAACTCTATATCCTAAACCACTAACCTAGAACCCGAAACACGAAAATCCAAATTCACAAACCCCAAACAAACTATGTAATTAACAGACTATGTAACTAATAATAAAGCCTAAATTTTGAAACCCAAACCCCGAATCCCCAAACTCAAAACCTCGAAACCTTAATCCCTAACCCTTATGCTGTATAAATAATAATATATTTAATAAATATCTAATAAACTATATAACATAAATAATAATTTATTTAACAGGCCATATAACTAATAATGAAATATGAAACATAAATAATAAATTACTTAACTAACTATTAGACTATATAACTAATAATGGACTATGAAACATAAATAATAAGTTAATTAACTAACTATCTAACTAATAATTGACTACGTGGCTTAAATAATAATTTGTTTAATAAACTATATAACTAATAATAAACTATGAAGCAAAAATAATAATTTATTATTAATTGAAAACTTTTTAACAAAAATAATAAACTAAACTAAAGCCGAACCAAAATCCTGAATCCGAAATCCTAAACCTAAAATTCGAATAACGAAAACTCGAATTCCAAAATCCCAAACAAACTATATAATTAAAAGACTATTTAATTAATAACAAATCTTAACTCCTAAACCCCAAACCCCGAATCCACAAACTTCAAACCCTGAAACCCCAATTCCTAAACCCTATGAATCATAAATAATAATATATTATTAAATACAAATTATGTAGAATAAATAAAAATTTATTATGAATTAAAAACTAATTAACATAAATAATAAACTAAACTACAGTTGAACTGGAACCCCGAATCCCAAACCCCAAAACTAAAACCCAAAATATGAAAACCCGAATCCCCAAACTCGAACAAACTATTTAATTAAAAGACTATTTAACCAATAATAAATAATAATTTAATTAACAAACTAGTTAACTAATAATAAACTATGTAGGATAAATAATAATTTATTAAGCTAACTATCTAACTAATAAAGAACCAAATAACTTCAATAACAATTTATTTAACAAACTATATAATTAATAATAAATATGTATCATAAATATTAATTTATTTTGAACTAAAAAATATTTAACATAAATAATAAACTAAATTTAAGATGAACCAGAACCCGAATCCTAAACCCCAAACAAACTGTGTAACTAATAATAAAGCTTAAATTCTAAACTCTAAACCTCGAATTCCCAATCCCTAAACCTTATGCAATATTAATAATAATTTATTGAATAAATATCTGATAAATTATGTATCTTAAACAATAATTTGTTTAACAGATATATAACTAATAATGAACTATGAAGCATAAATAATGAATTACTTAACTAACTATCTAACTAATAATGGGCTACGTAGTTTAAATAATAATTTATTTAACAAACTATATAATTAATAATAAACTATGTAGCAT
This sequence comes from Cornus controversa, assembly GCA_026545225.1. Lineage (NCBI taxonomy): Eukaryota > Viridiplantae > Streptophyta > Magnoliopsida > Cornales > Cornaceae > Cornus > Cornus controversa. Next base: position 13,225,941 of record CM048852.1, read on the forward strand.
AAATAATAATTTATTATTAACTAAAAACTTTTTAACATAAATAATAAACTAAACTAAAGCTGAACCTGAACCAGAACCACGAATCCGAAATCCCAAACTTAAAACTCGAAACACGAAAACTCGAATCCCTAAACTCCAAATAAACCATATAATTAAAAAACTATTTAACTAATAATAAATCCAAACTCCCAAACCCCAAAACTCCAAACTACTAATAATAAATTATGTAGCATAAATAATAACTTATTTAATACCCTAAATAATTAATTATGAACTATCAAGAATAAATATAAATTATTAAACTAACTATCTAACTAATAAGGAACCATAGCTTAAATAATAATTTATTTAACAAACTATATAATTAATAATAAATATGTATCACAACTATTAATTTATTATGAATTAAAAAATATTTAACATAAATAATAAACTAAACTAAAGCTGAATTGAAATTCCGAATCCTAAACCACAAACCTAGAACCCGAAACACGAAAATCCAAACCCCATATAAACTATGTAATTAACAAACTCAATCTTCCGCTTCCCTTTTGATCCCTAAGCTTTTCTCCGCAATCTTGATTTCTTCCTATAAAGTCAGGGCAATGGCCCGTCATAGCATCTTGTTTTCCTGGTTCACTCTGCCAAGATGAAGTCTTTATGCTTTCTTCTCTTATAAAACAGAAGTCCACATCCCTCCATTGAGGTAATCCCGATTGTCTTACTGATTCTCTTCCTAAAACACGAAATTCTTTCGTTACATGTAGCAGTCCAAGAATTACTCTATCTCCGAGGTCAAGAGTACAATCGGAGGCCAATCTTTTTACTTAACGATTTTGTGTCGCATAATGTGCCCTTCTTCCTCTGTGCCAAAGGGAATCTTTTTTTAACAATGGAATCAATCATTACATTCTCGCTCTTTTATAAGTTAAGTTAGTAGACGTTGGTCCAACCAACGATTTTAATTCAAAATCATCCGCTATACCGATGTGTCAACGGTACTTCTCTGATCGAGAATCATTCTCCAACTTAGTCAGTCAGGCGTCATTCTTTTCCCAATTCTGTTCCCAGGGCAACGCTCAGTAGCAACCTTTCTCTTTGCAACCGGGGTCTTACTTTCCTATGCACCTGCTGGGATATTAAGAAGAATGAGTAGCCTCAGATGAGGGAGGAGATGGCCATAGATCTCTTCTTTCTCCCGTGCGTTTCCTTTAGCAAGATCCCTCGTGCGAAAAACCTTCCTTCCAGCCCCTCTTCACTATTCGACCTATTCATTGAGAGATGTTGGAGCTTCCTCTATGGTATAAAGGTTGTCCCCTTGTCAAGATGCCCTAGAGAGAAATCCCAAGAAGAAGATGGGGAGCTAGACAAAGATCGATTCATTGGCCATTTCCCCCAAACCTCCTCCCCTCTCAAACCAGAGCAATAACATACCTATCAAGAACATCATCCAAGCCCAAAAGCCAAGCCTTGTCACTCCTATGTCAACCCAAAAAGTGTGCTTTGTACGCCCGCCCACTCTCTCCTGACATTGCAGAAGTTCCCCTCTTGTTTCAAGGTTGAGCTGAATTGTCGACCTCGAACCTTGGCTTTCAAGAATCCATTCTAAGCCCTCTAATGAGACAAGAGATTTGACCAAGCCTCAGGCTCAGTCATTGAGACCTAAAGAAAGCGATTTCTAGGCCTACAACTTGCCTAACTGAAGCATCACGTGCCCAATTCAAAGTAAAGTAATTTCTAGCGACTCGACACCATAGACCCCGAAAGGGCGCCAAGACTTGACTATACGCCTGGGAAAGAATATGGGTCCTCCCTATCAATTGGCGAGGCCTCACGTAGTACGCTTCTTTTCTTTCGAACTAGGAAAAGGCAATTATAACATCATTTTTAGTTCTACGCCACCTCACTGACTCAGAAGTAGTGGGAGCCAGGCACTCAGACTTGCACCACTCTTTTTTAATAGCTCCCTCACTCGTCGATAATAACCTTAGGGTATCCCGCCCGCAAGTCCAACTTTGTAAAGTTGTAAAGTCTCGTGCGACCTCAACTAATCAAAAAAGTCCGCAATCGAAGAGTGTACTTGTTGCACTCCGTCACTTTGTTGAGAGCCTTATAGTTAATCCACACCTGAGGCTCCCGTCTTGCTTATTCTAAAAAAGAAAAGGTGCTCCATAGGGTGCCTTGTATGGTCGTATCAATCCCAATTCCAATAACTCGTTCTATTTTCTCCTAAGTTCAGCTAACTCAGGAGGTTCCATTCGATAAGGTCCCTTGTCAGTCGGCTTTACTCCAGTAGGAAACTCCATTTGGTCGATAGCCCCTGAGTATGGGGTAAGTTCCTTCTGAAGCTCCTTAGTAATTCAATCCTGATACTTGTTCAATAGCCCAAGCACCTATCCCGGTATGGGCTACTGTCTCTACTCTGTATTCTCAAGCTTCAGTGCAGCAAGATAGGTTCATTCTCCCTTATCTAACCCCTTATTGAGTTGCAAGGCTGAGATCAATCCATCATCACCATTCCCCTTTGTTGCCGCAAGAATCATGCATGGGTTCTCTCAACAAATTAAAAGGACTCCAAGCTAAGGCATTGGCACTTCCTTATCTTCAACCATCAAAGCATTTTCAAATAAAATAAAATGAAATGAAATAAAATAAAAAAAATAAAGTAATGTACACCACAATATTTAAAGCACACAAAAAATTTAAACCAACCATTAAATCAATTCAATTTAACTAATAAAAGAAATAAAGCATTTAAATTAGCATTAAAAGACCTCCAAAATTACAGGATATTACACAAACTTTATAATTAATAATAAAAATGTATCATAAATAGTAATTTATTATGAATTAAAAAATATTTAACATAAATAATAAACTAAATTAAACCCGAACCGGAATCCAGAATCCTTAACCTTAAACCTAGAACCCCGAAACTCCAATCCCAAACCATTATGCAGTATAAATAATAATATATTAAATAAATATTTGATAAACTATGTAGCATAAGTAATAATTTATTTAACAGACTATATAAATAATAATGAATTACGAAGCATAAATAATAAATCATTTAACTAATAATTGACTATGTAGCTTAAATAATAATTTATTTAACAAACTATATAATTAATAATAAACTATGAATCATAAATAATAATTTATTATTAACTAAAATTTATTAATATGAATAATAAACTAAACTAAAGTCGAATCAGAACTCCATATCCAAAACCCAAACCTAAAGCCCGAAAAACAAAAACATAAATCATCAAACCCCAAACAAACTATATAATTAAAAGACTATTTAACTAATAATAAATCCTAACTCCTAAACCCAAAAGACCGAATCCACAAACTTCAAAACCCGAAACCCAAACTATGTAACTAATAATAAACTATATAGTAAAAATAATAACTTATTTAACAGACTAAACAACTAATTATGAACTATGAAGAATAAATAATAAATTTTTAAACTAACTATCTAACTAATAAGGAATCATGTACCTTAAATAATAATTTATTTAACAAACTTTATAATTAATAGTAAATTTTTATCATAAATAGTAAATTTTTATAAATTAAAAAATATTTAACATAAATAATAAACTAAACTAAACCCGAACCGGAACCGGAACCCCAAATCCTAAACCTCAAACGTAGAACCCCGAAACTCCAATCCCTAACCCTTATGCAGTATAAATAAAAATATATTAACTAAATATCTGATAAACTACGTAGCATAAGAAATAATTTATTTAATAGACTACATAAATAATAATGAATTATGAAGCGTAAATAATAAATTATTTAACTAATTATCTAACTAATAATTGACTACGTAGCTTAAATAATAATTTACTTAACAAACTATATAATTAATAATAAACTATGTATCATAAATAATAATTTATTATTCACTAAAACTTACTAACATAAATAATAAAATAAACTAAAGTCGAACCAGAACTCCAATCCGACACCCAAACCTAAAGCCTGAACACGAAAACTTGAGTAATCAAACCCCAAACAAACTATATAATTAAAAGACTATTTAACTAATATAAAATCTAACTCCTAAACCCAAACCCCGAATCTACAAACTCCAAAACCCGAAACCCCAAACTATGTAAGTAATAATAATCTATGTAGCAAAAATAATAACTTATTTAACAGACTAAATAGCTAATTATGAACTATGAAAAATAAATAATAAATTATTAAACTAACTATCTAACTAATAAGGAACCGTGTAACTTAAATAACAATTTATTTAACAAACTATATATTTAATAATAAAAATATGTAACTAATAATAAAGCCTAATTTCTAAATACCGAATCCTAAAATTCAAAACCCCAATCCCTCAACCCTATTAACTATAAATAATAATATATTATTAAATACAAATTATGTAGCATAAATAATAATTAATTATGAATTAAAAACTAATTAGTATAAAAAATAAACTAAACTAAAACCGAACCAAACCCCCAAATCCTAACCACAAGACTAAAACCCGAAATACGAAAAACTCGAATCCCCAAACCCAAAAAACTATTTAATTAAAAGATTATTTAACCAATAATAAATAATTATTTATTTAACAAACAATGTAACAAATAATAAATCATGTAGCATAAATAATAACTTAATTAATAAATATCTGATAAACTATGTACCATAAATAATAATTTACTTACCAGATTATATAAATAATAATGAACTATGAAGTATAAATAATAAATTACTTAACTAACAATCTAACTAATAATTGACTACGAAATAATAATTTATTTAACAAACTATATAATTAATAATAAACTTTGTAGCATAAATAATAATTTATATTTAACTAAAAACTTTTAAACATAAATAATAAACTAAAATAAAGCTGAAACAGAACCCCGAATCTGAAACCCAAAGCTAAACTTTAAACCCCAAACAAACTATATAAATAATAATGAACTATCAAACATAAATAATAAATTACTTAACTAACTATTTTACTAATAATTGACTACGTAGCATAAATAATAATTTATTTAACAAACTATAAAATTAATAATAAACTTTGTAGCATAAATAATAATTTATTATTAACTAAAAACTTTGTAGCATAAATAATAATTTATTATTAACTAAAAACTTTTGTACATAAATAATAAACTAAAATAAAGCAGAACCAGAACCCCGAATCTGAAACCCAAACCTAAACCTTATACCCCAAACAAACTATATAATTAAAAGATTATTTAACTAATAATAAACCTAATTCCTAAACCCAAACGCCAAAATCGCAATTCCAAAACCTTATAAGCCATAAATAATAAAATATTATTAACTAAAAATTATGTAGGATAAATAATAATTTATTATTAATTAAAAACTAATTAACATAAATAATAAATTAAACTAAAGCCGAACTGGAACCCCGAATATAAAGCTCCAAAACTAAAATCCGAAACACGAACATCGAAATCCCCAAACCCAAACAAACTATGTAATTAAAAGATTATGTAAGTAATAAGAAATAAAAAGTTATGCAACTAATAATAACTATGTAACATAAATAATAATTATTCAATAGACAAAATAACTAATTATGAATTATGAAGCAAAAATAATAAATTATTAAACTAACTATCTAACTAATAAATAACCAAGCAGATTAAATAATAATTTATTTAACAAGCTTTATAATTAATAATAAATATGTATCATAAATAGTAATTTATTATGAATTAAAAAATATTTAACATAAATAATAAAGTAAACTAAACCCGAACCGGAACCCCGAATCCTAAACCAAAAACCTAGAACCCCGAAACCCAAATCCCTAACCCTTATGCAGTATAAATAACAATATATTAGATAAATATATGATAAAATATGTAGCATAAGTATGAAGTTATTTAACAGACTATATAAATAATAATGAATAATGAAGCATAAATAATAAATTATTTAACTAATTGTCTAACTAATAATTGACTACGTAGCTTAAATAATAATTTATTTAACAAACTATATAATTAATAATAAACTATGTACCACAAAAAATAATTTATTATTAACTAAAACTCATTAACATAAATAATAAACTCAACTAAAGTCAAACTAGAACTCCATATCCAAAACCCAAACCTAAAGCCCGAAACACGAAAACATAAATCTTCAAACCCCAAACAAACTATATATGTCACGCCCCAATTTCCGACACCCGGTTAAGAGCGAGGAAAAATGGGGGTGAACGGTGAAATCTAATCAAAACCATTGTTTTGAAAAATCTAACATCCAACCTAATTCTCTTAACCGCGGAAGCAACTCAAAATGCATATAATTAAATGAATATGCATAACTAACCATGGTCCTCATTGTTAAAATCATTTAGAATAATTTTAAAATAAAAGTGAGTTTTGGCCCTCATGAATAGTAACTTTTCGTAAAAAGTTCCAAACATTTTTTCGGAACATTGTCTCATCCTACTATAGTCCCAAGGTGCTTAAAAACATAATTTAGACATTTTAAAGAGGTCCGGAACCCTGATTTATCATCACCGGGTAATAGCTAAAAAGTTACAGTAACTCCAAAGTGAACAGTGCACTGTTAGAGTGCAATCTACGCGACAATCATAAAAAAATTCGTAGAAAATTCATTTCAACTCGAAATGAGGCAAACGATAATTCTATAGAAACTAGACTAAATATAGAAGAAGCTTGAGCCAACCTTAATGGCTAGATGTTAGCCAAATGAAATAGTTTTGACAACCAAGTTGGTGCCCAACAGAAATTGTAAAATCTGGTGGCAGAACATTCACGGATTTTTCTAAAATTATGTGGTTGTCCAAACTTAACCAAATTAAATCTGGGAACACTAGACATCTAGGGGAAGATGTGGTAAAAATTTCAGATCATTTGGAGTTGTGTAGACCCCTCAAAAAAATTCGCCAAAATTCGGGCAGAATGTATTCATTTGACCGGCAATACTTTCATTTCCAAAATAAAATCTTACACCCAACATTCCAAGGATCTACAAATGGTACATCTCCATACACACACCCTAATTCACACATTCATATCACCATAATCTCACAAATCCTCCTACATTTCTATTGAAATCATTCAAATTATTTCATATGTCATTCACACCTTAAATTCAAAATGGACAATTTTGGGCACGTGTCCCCCCCAATGGCCATACAATTATGTTCAAAGTCTTCCATAAATGTCCAACATGACTTATACATATGAAATTCAAGTATAAATATGTTATCCAACTTTAAGAAAAATATTTTTCAAAAGAGTCCATATGCCACAAAACGGCATGGACATTTATCTACATTCTAAAATATCAAAATCCAAAAAGGAACCCAACAAGGTCCATTGAGTTAATCATGCTTCGTCCTCCATTGGCGCCTTATTTGAAAAAGTTTATATAAGTAGGGGGTGAGCACCACTGCGGCTCAGTAGGAATGATCCACCCAACTCTACTCTAACTCAGGCGGCCATGCATGGATGCATATGAAATCATTACAATCTACATGACAGATATCCATGCCTTTTACCCTCAAAACAAATAAGTTTTGGAAATCATGCGTGATGCTTTACATTTCAAGGTATACACATATATAAACATCAACTTAAACAAGTCACACTTCATATGTATAACCCATGCCACATAAATTCAAAAATCAATTCAACTGAGTACTTCGCTTATCACAATCCGTAGTAAGGGTCACTTTGGGACCACATACTCTGCTCACGCTTTTCGGGCTACTAACCCGACGGAAGCGACACCCGCTTGGCCAAGTTTTGGGTCTTACACCTAGAGTTCAATACCCTTATTAATTCTCACACATGCCTCAAAAATCTCATTTTTCACATAATGTACACTTATCAAATAAATGCACAAAATTTACACAATGCAATGCTTTTATCAAAACAATGCACTTTTCCTTCTCATCCCAAGCTTGTCACAATGTCAACACACTCATACCATGAAAATCATCATGCTTATGCATTTTTCAAGAAAATTACATCTTTCATGCACAATTCTAAATAGAACTCAGATTTTCAATGTTTCCACCAAATGCATACAATTTCATCAAAAACATTCATAGTCTCAACTTCACCTATACAACATACATAAGCCCTAACTAACATGTTAGACATATTCATGTGCATAAATCACATTTTCATATATATATACATATACACAAAATCCTAAACTCAAGAAATCTCAACCTATCTTTCACGTCACAATTATGTGACCTATAGAATCAAAGTAAAGATGAGTCTAGCACCCCTACCTCAAATCCTATGCTTTGAATCCAACTTTGAGAAATCCCAGATTCTCAACTTCACAAAATGTAGACTTTGATTGGTTCAAACTGAAGCCCTCAACACCCTCTACGCACTTTCCTTCTTCAGGATCTTTCAAATCACTCCTCAAGTAACTTAGAATTTAGAGAGAAGGGAGAGAGATGAAGTGGGAGAGGTAGAGAGAGAGAGATATATTTGTAAAATGAAATATCTCAGACCCTTTTTGATATTTATCTCAACCCTAGGGGGGCGAAATGACCATTTTACCCCGGCCACTTAATGTACCTTCCCGACCTCCGAATTAATTCCCGAGAACTCTGTTGGACTCGAAATCGCTTCCTTAACACTCTAAACATTTTATTTAAGTCATTCCCCAAAATAAATATTTTTTGAGAATTTTTCGAATTTCCGGGCCCACTTAAGTTGCATCCCGGGCCCTGATTTGACCAAAAAGTCAAACTTTTTTAAAAGTTTTCAAAACTTTCCAAAACCATATTCTAACCTTCTAAAGATGTTCCCCGTATTCAAAACATGTTAAATATCATTTAAAATGCATTTAAAGTAATAAATGATGAAAATTTTAAAAACTAGCCAAAATTGGCACGATCTCTACAATATAATTAAAAGACTATTTAACTAATAATAAATCCTAACTCCTAAACCCCAAACCCTGATCCACAAACTGCAAAACCTAAACTATGTAACTAACAATAAACTATGTAGCGAAAATAATAATTTATTTAACAGAATAAACAACTAATTATGAACTACGAAAAATAAAAATTAAATTATTAAACTAACTATCTAACTAATAAGGAACCATGTAGCTTAAATAATAATTTATTTAACAAGCTATATAATTAATAATAAATATATGTAACTAATAATAAAGCCTAATTTCTTATTCCCAAATCCCCAAATTCAAAATCCCAAAACCCATTTAGCCATAAAAAATAATATATTATTAAATACAAATTATGTAGCATAAATAATAATTAATTATGAATTAAAAACTAATTAGTATAAAAATAAACTAAATTAAAACCGAACTAGAACCCTGAATCCTACACCACGAACTAAAACCCGAAATACGAAAAACCCAAATCCCTAAACCCAAAAAACTATTTAATTAAAGGATTACTTAACTAATAAAAGATAATAATTTATTTAACATACAATGTAACAAATAATAAAATATGTAGCAAAAATAATAACTTCTTTAAAAAATATCTGATAAAGTATGTATCATAAATAATAATTTATTTAACAGACTATATAAATAAAAATGAATTATGAAGTATAAATAATAAATTACTTAACTAACTATCTAACAAATAATTGACTATGTAGCAATAATAATAATTTATTTAACAAACTATATAATTAGTAATAAACTTTGTAGCATAAATAATAATTTATTATTAACTAAAAACTTTTTACCATAAATAATAAACTGAACTAAAGCCGAACCAGAACCCCGAATCTGAAACCCAGACCTAAATCCTAAACTCCAAACAATCTATCTAATTAAAAGACTATTTAACTAATAATAAACATAACTCCAAAACTCCAATCCCTAAACCCTATAAACCATAACTAATAATATACTATTAACTACAAATTATGTAGGATTAATAATAATTTATTATTAATTAAAAACAAATTAGCATAAATAATAAACTAAATTAAAGTAGATCTAGAACACTGAATCCAAAATCTGAAAGACGAAAATTCGAATTCCCAAACCAAAACAAACTACGTAATTAAAATATTATATAAGTAATAATAAATAAAAATTTATTCAACAAATTATGCAACTAATAATAACTATGTAACATAAATAACAACTTATTTAACAGACAAAATAACTAATTATGAATTATGAAGTAAAAATAATAAATAATTAAACTAACTATATAATTAATAAATAACCTTGTAGATTACATAATAATTTATTTAACAAACTTTATAATTAATAATAAATATGTATCATAAATATTAAATAAATATCTGATAAACTATGTAGCATAAGTAATAAGTTATTTAACAGACTATAAAAATAATAATGAATAATGAAGCATAAATAATAAATTATTTAACTAATTATCTAACTAATAATTGACTACGTAGCTTAAATAATAATTTGTTTAACAAACTATATAATTAATAATAAACTATGTATCATAAAAAATAATTTATTATTAACTAAATCTTATTAACATAAACAATAAATTAAACTAAAGTCGAACCAGAACTCCATATCCGAAACCCAAACCTAAAGCCAGAAACACAAAAACATGAATCTTCAAACCCCAAACAAACTATATAATTAAAAGACTATTTAACTTATAATAAATCCTAACTCCTAAACCCTAAACCCTGAATCTACGAAATGCAAAACCCGAAAACCCGAATTATGTATCTAGTAATAAAATATGTAGCAAAAATAATAACATATTTAATAGATTAAACAACTAATTATGAACTATGAATAATAAATAATAAATTATAAAACAAACTATCTAACTAAAAAGAACCATGTAGCTTAAATAATAATTTATTTAACAAACTATATAATTAATAATAAATATATGTAACTAATAAAAAAGCCTAATTTCTAAATCCCGAATCCTCAAATTCAAAATCCCAAAACCCCAATCCCTAAACCCTATTAACCATAAATAATAATATATTATTAAATACGAATTATGTAGCATAAATAATAATTAATTATGAATTAAAAACTAATTAGTATAAAAATTAACTAAACTAAAACCGAACCAGAACCCCAAATCCTAAACAACAAAACAAAAATCCGAATCCCCAAACCCAAAAAACTATTTAATTAAAAGATTATTTAACCAATAATAAATAATAATTTATTTAACAAACAACGTAACAAATAATTAATTATGTAGGATAAATAATAACTTATTTCACAAATATCTGATAAACTATGTACCATAAATAATAATTTATTTAACAAACTATATAAATAATAATGAACTATGAAACATAAATAATAAATTACATAACAAACTATCTAACTAATAATTGACTACGTATCATAAATAATAATTTATTTAACAAACTATATAGTTAATAATAAACTTTGTATCATAAATAATAATTTATTATTAACTAAAAACTTTTTAACATAAATAATAAACTGAATTAAATCCGAACCCCAAACAAACTATATAATTAAAAGACAATTTAACAAATAATATAACTAATTCCTAAACCCCAAGGCCAAAACCCAATCCCTAAATCCTATAAACAATAAATAATAATATATTATTAACTACAAACTCTGTAGGATTAATAATAATTTATTATTCATTAAAAACTAATTAACGTCAATAATAAACTAAACTAAAGTAGAACTGGAACCTTGAATCCAAAACTCCGAAACACGAAAATCCGAATCCCAAACCCAAACGAATTATGTAATTAAAATATTATGTAACTAATAATAAATCAAAATTTATTAAACAAACTATGCAACTAATAATAACTATGTAACATAAATAATAACATTTTAACAGAGAAAATAACAAATTATGAATTATGAAGCAAAAATAATAAATTATTAAACTAACTATCTAACTAATAAATAACCATGTACATTAAATAAAAATTTATTTAACAAACTTTATAATTAATAATAAATATGTATCATAAATAGTAATTTATTATGAATTAAAAAATATTTAACACAAATAATAAATTAAACTAAACCCGAACCAGAACCAGAACCCCGAATCCTTAAACTTAAACCTAGAACCCCAAAACACCAATCCCTAACCATTATGCAGTATAAATAATAATATTAAATAAATATCTGATAAACTATGTAGCATAAGTAATAATTTATTTAACAGACTATGTAAATAATAATGAATTACGAAGCATAAATAATAAATTATTTAACTAATAATTGACTACGTAACTTAAATAATAATTTATTTAACAAATTGTATAATTAATAATAAACTATGTATCATAAATAATAATTTATTATTAACTAAACCTTATTAACATAAATAATAAACTAAACTAAAGTTGAATTAGAACTCCATATCTGAAACCCAAATCGGAAGCCCGAAACACGAAAACTTGAAACGTCAAAACCCCAAACAAACTATATAATTAAAATATAATTTAACTAATAATAAACCTAACTCCTAAACCCAAATGCCGAAACTCCAATCTCTAAACCCTATAGAGCATAAATAAAAATATATTATTAGCTACAAAATATGTAGAATAAATAATAATTTATAATTAACTAAAAACTAATTAACATAAATAATAAACTAAACTAAAGCTGAACTGGAACCCGGAATCCAAAACTTCGAAACTAAAATCCGAATTCCCATATCCAAACAAACTATGTAATTAAAATATTATGTAAGTAATAATGAATAAAAATTTATTAAACAAATTATGCAACTAATAATAACAATGTAACATAAATAATAACTTATTTAACAAACAAAATAACTAATTATGAATTATGATGCAAAAATAATAAATTATTAAACTAACTATCTAACTAATAAATAACCATGAAGATTAAATAATAATTTATTTAACAAACTTTATAATTAATAATAAATATGTATCATAAATAGTAATTTATTATGAATTAAAAAATATTTAACACAAATAATAAACTAAACTAAACCCGAACTGGAATCCCAAATCCAAAATCTCAAACCTAGAATCTCGAAACACCAATCCCCAACCCTTATGCAGTATAAATAATAATATATTAAATAAATAACTGATAAACTAAATAGCATAAGTAATAATTTATTTAACAGACTATATAAATAATAATGAATTACGATTCATAAATAATAAATTATTTAACTAATTATCTAACTAATAATTGACTACGTAACTTAAATAATAATTTATTTAACAAACTATATAATTAATAATAAACTATGTATCATAATAATAATTTATTATTAACTAAAACTTATTAACATAAATAATAAACTAAACTAAAGTCGAATTAGAACTCCATATCTGAAACCCAAACCGGAAGCCCAAAACTCAAAAACTTGAATCATCAAAACCCCAAATAAACTATGTAATAAAAAAACTATTTAACTAATAATAAATGCTAACTCCTAAACCCCAAACCCCGAATCGACAAACTTCAAAACTAGAAATCCCAAACTATGTAACTAATAATAAACTATGTAGCAAACATAATAACTTATTTAACAGACTAAACAACTAATTATGAACTATGAAGAATAAATAATAAATTATAAAACTAACTATCTAATTAATAAGGAATCATGTAACTTAAATAATAATTTATTTAACAAACTATATAATTAATAATAAATATATGTAACTAATAATAAAACCTAATTTCTAAATCCCAAATCCCCAAATTCAAAATCCCAAAATTCCAATCCCTAAATCCTATTTGTTGACCTCAAGGTTTTAACCCAAGGTTATTTGGGTGATTTTGATGATAACAACCTATTGTAGTGTAGATTTAATAAGTTCACTTGAGTGTGCATTTTACAAAGTATTATACTATCTCAAGTATCTTAAAGGCATTGAATTTCAAAAGAAATTACAAGAAGATACATGAAGCCACATGATCATGGAACTCAAAAATCAATAATCAAGATCAATGGCGAAGTTGAAGTGAATCCAAGCCACATGATGAAGGAATCCAAAAGCTTAAAGATTTGAAGATCAAAAGACTTGGGTAGGCTAGTCTTGGGTGAGTGCTAGATTTAATGTAAAGTTATTTATGAAGTAACTTCTTTTAAAAGCTCATCTATTGACTTAGTGGACCTTGGACCTTAGGACCAATGCATATCATTCATATCATATCATGGTTCCTTGGACACTTAGAATTAGGCCATGAACTTCATTGAATCATCTTTAAGACCTTTGTTGAGATTGAGTTAATTCAAGCTTATGTTTAGCTTTGAAGAAATTCAATTCTTGAGTAAACAAATTTTAGAACCTATATTTGAACTAGGAAATATTATTTATGGTTCTTAGATAGATTGACTTAGGCTTTGAACTCAAATGAATCACTATATAAAGTCATGTCATGCACAGTTACTGTTTCGGGTACTTAGCGCAGAAATTTGGCCAAGTGTTGGATTCTAGGGGCAAAAACGTAAATATGAGTTTTTTAATGAATCTTGACATAAAAAGTCCCGATAATTGTACCCCGTGATTTATTATGATCACATGAATTTTCTCAGCCCCAAATGACTTATTTTGGTCATTCATATTGCACATTAAATTGTTATGTCAAAGCTGTTAAAATTCATTTTGTACTAAAACTGAAAAATCAGATTTTGATTCACTTATAATTTGATTTTGAAATTATTTTTATTAAATCCAAATGGGGGGTACTTTGCTTAATTACATTGAATAACTTAAAGTAAATGTTTTCAATGTAATTAAGTGTGCAGTGTATTAATGCACTGTGCAGGAGAAACTGGCTGAGTTTGAGAACAGATTCTAACCTTGGGACTTTCGGTCGACTGATGGGCTGTTATCCGGTCGACTGAAACCTCCCCTGTTTTGGACACCCTACTGGAATAAATACCTTCTTCTATCAGTCGACTGATGAATTCATCAGTCGACCGAAACCTGGAGATTCCAACTCCAATGGCTAGTTTTCTACACTTAATGTTTCCCAACCACTTCCAAACAACCATAATTTATTCTTGCACTATAAATACACCTTGTATATGCATTATACATGGGAGAGAGACTACCATAACCCTTCATGATCATATATTATTGGTAAATGCTACCTTAGAACTAAAATCTTCATATGATTCATCCATTGGTAGCCACCACTATTAAACCAAACATTTGCATATCATTCATAGTGGCAAAATCCTAGTGAAGAGCTTTCAATTGAGTATTTCATTACTAACTCTAGGTATGTGAGCTATAATTTGTGTATCTATCCATTTAAGGGATACTCTCTATTGATCTATAATTTGTGTATCTATCCATTGAGGGATACTCTTCCTTGTAATCAAATCTCTTATCTATCTTTGAGAGGAAGATCAAGTGATACACTTGGCAATGAAGTCCAAGTCATAAGCTTGGCAAAGAAGTCTTGATGAGGTGTTCATTGAGTAAGGAAGCCCAAGTCATGAGCTTGGCAAAGAAGTCTTGGTGAGGTCTTCATTGAGCAAGAAAGCCTAAGTAATTCACTTGACAATTGTACGGTTTGCTTTCCACCATTAAGGAAGGCTCTATAGTAGAAACCTCAAGAATTTCTCTTGAGGCATGGACGTAGGCAAGAGGGGTCGAACCATGTAAAAATCATGGTGTCACTTGGTTTGCATTTCTCTATCCTTAAACTCCTTTATTTTATAGCATTTCATATGTTTAAATTATATATGCTTTATATATCAATGTTATGTTTATATGCTTCAATTTATATGAGGAGGATGAGATGAATGCTTGGAGTACATTGGTTGAGTTGTGAAATTGATTAAATTGATTGAATTGTTGTTTGAGTATCTATTTACCAATCAATGTGCATACCATATTTTTGGCAAATGAACAATCAACATTTCCATATACTACAAGCATGATATGGTGCACTTACATACACATTTACACTTATTTTTATCCATTAAGTGCACAATTGTAATCTAAGATAGAGCATTCTCAATCTCACTTATTGAATACATAAGTTCATCAAATGTTTGACAAAAGTTCATTCAAACCAAATTTTGTCAAAATATGCTAAATCGAAAAAGTTCCATTGTTTGCTTAAAGTCCCTATTCACCCCTCCTCTAGGGACAATTCTCGGGTCACACTATTAATCATAAATAATAATATATTACTAAATCCAAATTATGTACCATTAAATAATAACTAATTATGAATTAAAAACTAATTCCTATAAAAAATAAACTAAACTGAAACCGAACAAGAATCCCGAATCCTAAACCACAAAACTAAAACCCTAAATACGAAAAACCTGAATTCCTAAACCCAAAAAACTATTTAATTAAAAATTATTTAACCAATAATAAATAATAATTTATTTAACAAACAATGTAACAAATAATAAATTATGTAGCTTAAAAAATAACTTATTTAATAAATATCTGATAAATGATGTTCCATAAATAATAATTTATTTAGCAGATTATATAAATAATAATAAACTATGAATCATAAATAATAAATTACTTAACTAACTATCTAACTAATAATTGACTATGTAGCATAAATAATAATTTATTTAACAAACTATATAATTAATAATAAAATTTGTAACATAAATAATAATTTATTATTAACTAAAACATTTTTAACATAAATAATAAACTGAACTAAAGCCGAACCATAACCCCGAATCTGAAATCCAAACCTAAATCCTAAACTCCATACAAACTATATAATTAAAAGACTATTTAACTAATAATAAACCTAACTCCTAAACCCACACACCGAAACTCCAATCTCTTAACCCAATAAGCCATAAATAATAATATATTATTAACTACAAAATATGTAGAATAAATAATAATTTATTATTAATTAAAAACTAATTAACATAATTATAAAATAAACTAAAGCCGACTGGAATCCAAAACTCCGAAACAAAATTAAGAAACACGAAAATCTGAATCCCCAAACCCAAACAAACTATGTAATTAATAATGAATAAAAATTTATGAAACAAATTAAACAACTAATAATAACTATGTAACATAATTAATAACTTATTTAACAAGACAAAATAACTAATTATAAATTATGAAGCAAAAATAATAAATTATTAAACTAACTAATAAATAACCATGTAGATTAAATAATAATTTACTTAACAAACTTTATAATTAATAATAAATATGTATAATAAATAGTAATTTATTATGAATTAAACAATATTTAACACAAATAATAAACTAAACTAAACCCGAACCGGAACCCCGAATCCAATACCTCAAACATAGAACCCCGAAAAACCAATCCCTAACCCTTATGCAGTATAAATAATAATATATTAAATAAATAACCGATAAACTAAGTACCATAAATAATAATTTATTTAACAGGCTATATAAATAATAATGAATTACGAATCATAAATAATAAATTATTTAACTAATTATCCAACTAATAATTGACTACGTAACTTAAATAATAATTTATTTAATAAACTATGTATCATAAATAATAATTTATTATTATCTAAAACTTATTAACATAAATAATAAACTAAACTAAAGTCGTATCAGAACTCCATATCTTAAACCCAAACCGGAAGCCCGAAACTCGAAAACTTTAATCATCAAAACCCCAAACAAACTATGTAATTAAAAAACTATTTAACTACTAATAAATGCTAACTCCTAAACCCCAAACCCCGAATCTACAAACTTCAAAACCCGAAATACCAAACTATGTAACTAATAATAAACTATGTATCAAAAATAATAAATTATTTAACAGACTAAACAACTTATTATGAACTATGAATAATAAATAATAAATTATAAAACTAACTATCTAATTAATAAGGAATCATGTAACTTAAATAATAATTTATTTAACAAACTATATAATTAATAATAAATATATGTAACTAATAATAAAACCTAATTTCTAAATCCTGAATCCCCAAATTCAAAATCCCAAAACCCCAATCCCTAAATCCTTTTAACCATATATAATAATATATTATTAAATATAAATTATGTACCAGTAAATAATAACTAATTATGAATTAAAAACTAATTAGGATAAAAAAATAAACTAAACTGAAACCGAACCAGAATCCCAAATCCTAAATCACAAAACTAAAACCCTAAAAATGAAATACCCGAATCCCCAAACCAAAAAAACTATTTAATTAAAATATTATTTAACCAATAATAAATAATAATTTATTTAACAAACAATGTAACAAATAATAAATTATGTAGCTTAAAAAATAACTTATTTAATAAATATCTGATGAATGATGTTCCATAAATAATAATTTATTTAGCAGATTATATAAATAATAATGAACTATGAAGCATAAATAATAAATTACTTAACTAACTATCTAACTAATAATTGACTACGTAGCATAAATAATAATTTATTTAACAAACTATATAATTAATAATAAAATTTGTAACATAAATAATAATTCATTATTAACTAAACATTTTTAACATAAATAATAAACTGAACTAAAGCCGAACCATAACCCCGAATCTGAAACCCAAACCTAAATCCTAAACTCCATACAAACTATATAATTAAAAGACTATTTAACTAATAATAAACCTAACTCCTAAACCCACACGCCGAAACTCCAATCTCTTAACCCAATAAGCCATAAATAATAATATCTTATGAACTACAAAATATGTAGAATAAATAATAATTTATTATTAATTAAAAACTAATTAACATAATTATAAACTAAACTAAATCCGACTGGAATCCAAAACTCCGAAATAAAATTCAGAAACACGAAAATCTGAATCCCCAAACCCAAACAAACTATGTAATTAATAATGAATAAAAATTTATGAAACAAATTAAACAACTAATAATAACTATGTAACATAATTAATAACTTATTTAACAAGACAAAATAACTAATTATAAATTATGAAGCAAAAATAATAAATTATTAAACTAACTAATAAATAACCATGTAGATTAAATAATAATTTACTTAACAAACTTTATAATTAATAATAAATATGTATAATAAATAGTAATTTATTATGAATTAAACAATATTTAACACAAATAATAAACTAAACTAAACCCGAACCGGAACCCCGAATCCAATACCTCAAACATAGAACCCCGAAAAACCAATCCCTAACCCTTATGCAGTATAAATAATAATATATTAAATAAATAACCGATAAACTAAGTACCATAAATAATAATTTATTTAACAGGCTATATAAATAATAATGAATTATGAATCATAAATAATAAATTATTTAACTAATTATCCAACTAATAATTGACTACGTAACTTAAATAATAATTTATTTAATAAACTATGTATCATAAATAATAATTTATTATTATCTAAAACTTATTAACATAAATAATAAACTAAACTAAAGTCGTATCAGAACTCCATATCTTAAACCCAAACCGGAAGCCCGAAACTCGAAAACTTTAATCATCAAAACCCCAAACAAACTATGTAATTAAAAAACTATTTAACTACTAATAAATGCTAACTCCTAAACCCCAAACCCCGAATCTACAAACTTCAAAACCCGAAATACCAAACTATGTAACTAATAATAAACTATGTATCAAAAATAATAAATTATTTAACAGACTAAACAACTTATTATGAACTATGAATAATAAATAATAAATTATAAAACTAACTATCTAATTAATAAGGAATCATGTAACTTAAATAATAATTTATTTAACAAACTATATAATTAATAATAAATATATGTAACTAATAATAAAACCTAATTTCTAAATCCTGAATCCCCAAATTCAAAATCCCAAAACCCCAATCCCTAAATCCTTTTAACCATATATAATAATATATTATTAAATATAAATTATGTACCAGTAAATAATAACTAATTATGAATTAAAAACTAATTAGGATAAAAAAATAAACTAAACTGAAACCGAACCAGAATCCCAAATCCTAAATCACAAAACTAAAACCCTAAAAATGAAATACCCGAATCCCCAAACCAAAAAAACTATTTAATTAAAATATTATTTAACCAATAATAAATAATAATTTATTTAACAAACAATGTAACAAATAATAAATTATGTAGCTTAAAAAATAACTTATTTAATAAATATCTGATGAATGATGTTCCATAAATAATAATTTATTTAGCAGATTATATAAATAATAATGAACTATGAAGCATAAATAATAAATTACTTAACTAACTATCTAACTAATAATTGACTACGTAGCATAAATAATAATTTATTTAACAAACTATATAATTAATAATAAAATTTGTAACATAAATAATAATTCATTATTAACTAAACATTTTTAACATAACAGAATAAACATCTAATTATAAACTATGAAGAATAAATAATAAATTATAAAGCTAACTATCTAACAAATAAGGAACAATGTAACTTAAATAATAATTTATTTAACAAACTATATAATTAATAATAAATATCTGTAACTGATAGTAAATCCTAATTACTAAATCCCAAATCCCCAAATTCAATATTCCAACACCCCAATCCCTAAATCCTATGAACCATAAATAATAATATATTATTAAATACAAATTATGTAACATAAATAATAACTAATTATGAATTAAAAACTAATTAATATAAAAAACAAACTAAATTAAAACGGAACCAGAATCCCAAATCCTAAACCACAAAACTAAAACTCGAAATACAAAAACTCGAATCCCCAAACCCAAAAAACTATTTAATTAAAAGATTATTTAACCAATAATAAATAATATTTTATTTAACAAACAATGTAACAATGAATAAATTATGTAGCATAAATAATAACTTATTTAATAAATATCTGATAAAGTATGTTCCATAAATAATAATTTATTTAGCACATTATATAAATAATAATGGACTATGAAGTATAAATAATAAATTACTTAACTAACTATCTAACTAATAATTGACTACGTAACATAAATAATAATTTATTTAACAAACTATATAATTAATAATAAAATTTGTAACATAAATAATAATTTATTATTAACTAAAACTTTTTAACATAAATAATAAATTGAATTAGAACCGAACCATAACCACAAATCTGAAACCGAAACCTAAATCCTAAACTCCAAACAAACTATATAATTAAAAAACTATTTAACTAATAATAAACCTAACTCCTAAACAGACACGTCGAAACTTTAATCTCATAACCCTATAAGCTATAAATAATAATATATTATTAAGTACAAAATATGTTGATTAAATAATAATTTATTATTTATTAAAAACTAATTAACATAAATAATAAACTAAACTAAAGCCAAACTGAAACCGGGAATCCAAAACTCCGAAACTAAATTCAGAAACACTAAAATCCGAATCCCCAAACCCAAAAAAACTATGTAATTAACAGATTATGTAGGTAATAATGAATAAAAATTTATGAAACAAATTACACAACTAATGATAACTATTTAACATAAATAATAACTTATTTAATAGACAAAGTAAATAATTATGAATTATGAAGCAAAAATAATAAATTATTAAACTAACTATCGAACTAATAAATAACCATGTAGATTAAATAATAATTTATTTAACAAAGTTTATAATTAATAATAAATATGTATCATAAATAGTAATTTATTACGAATTAAAAAATATTTAACACAAATAATAAACTAAACTAAACCCAAACCGGGACCCCGAATCCAAAACCTCAAACCTAAAAACACCAATCCACAACCCTTATGCAGTATAAATAATAATATATTAAATAAATAACTAATAATCTAAGTAGCATAAGTAATAATTTATTTAACAGACTATATAAATAATAATGAATTAAAAATCATAAATAATAAATTATTTAACTAATTATCTAACTAATAATTGACTACGTAGCTTAAATAATAATTTATTTAGTAAATTATATAATTAATAATAAACTATGTATCATAAATAATAATTTAGTAGTAATTAAAACTTAACATAAATAATAAACTAAACTAAAGTCGAATCAGAACTCCATATCCGAAACCCAAACAAAAATATATGTAACTAATAATAAAACCTAACTTCTAAATCCCAAATCCCCAAATTCAAAATCCTAAAACCCCAATTCCTAAATCCTAGGAACCATAAATAATAATTAATTATGAATTAAAAACTAATTAGTATAAAAATAAACTAAACTAAAGCCGAACCAGAATCCCCAATCTTAAACCACAAACTAAAACCCGAAATACGAAAAACCCGAATCCTTAAACCCAAAAAACTATTTAATTAAAAGATTATTTAACCAATAATAAATTATAATTTATTTGCCAAACAATGTAACAAATAATAAATTATGTATCACAAATAATAACTTATTTAATAAATATCTGATAAAGTATGTTCCGTAAATAATAATTTATTTAGCAGAGTATATAAATAATAATGAACTATGAAACATAAGTAATAAATTACTTAACTAACTATCTAACTAATAATTGACTACGTAGCATAAATAATAATTTATTATTAACATAAATAATAAACTAAACTAAAGTCGAACTAGAACTCCAAATCTGAACCCAAACCGAAAGCCTGAAACACGAAAACTTGAATTATCAAAACCCTAAACAACTATATAATTAAAAAACTATGTAACTAATAATAAACTATGTAGCAAAAATAATAACTTATTTAACATACAAAACAACTAATTATGAACTATGAATAATAAATAATAAATTATTAAACTAACTATCTAACTAATAAAGAACCATGTAGATTAAATAATAATTTATTTAACAAACTATATAATTAATAATAAATATATGTAACTAATAATAAAGCCTAATTTTAAATCCCGAATCCCCAAATTCAAGATCCCAAAACCCCAATCCCTAAACCCTATTAACAATAAATAATAATATATTATTAAATACAAATTATGTAGCATAAATTATAATTAATTATGAATTAAAAACTAATTAGTATAAAAATAAACTAAACTAAAACTGAATCAAAACCTCGAATCCTAAACCACAAAACTGAAACCCGAATCCCAAAACTCAAACAAGCTATTTAATTAAAAGATTATTTAACCAATAATAAATAATAATTTATTTAACAAACAAAGTAACAAATAATAAATTATGTAGCATAAATAATAACTTATTTAATAAATATCTGATAAACTATATAACATAAATAATAATTTATTTAACAGACTATATAAATAATAATGAACTATGAAGCATAAATAATAACTTATTAAACAAATTAAATAACTAATTATGAACTATGAAGCATAAATAGTAAATTATTAAACTAACTATCTAACTAATAAGGAACCATGTAATTTAAATAAAAATTTATTTAACAAACTATATAATTAATAATAAATATGTATCATAAATAGTAATTTATTATGAATTCAAAATTATTTAACATAAATAATAAACTAAACTAAAGCCGAACTAAAACTTTAAATTCTAAACCACAAACCTAGAACCCGAAACACGAAAACTCAAATTCGCAAACCTTAAACAAACTATGTAATTAACAGATAAAGCCTAAATTTTAAACCTCAAACTTCGAATCTCCAAAGTCAAAACCCCGAAACCACAATCCCTAACCCTTATGAAGTATAAATAATAATATATTAAATAAATATATAATAAACTATATAACATAAATAATAATTTATTTAACAAATTATATAACTAATAAAATAAATAATAAATTACTTAAGTAACTATTTAACTAATAATTGACTACGTAGTTGAAATAATAATTTGTTTAACAAACTATATAACTAATAATAAACTATGTAGCAAAAATAATAATTTATTATTAACTAAAAACTTTTTGAATCCTGAATCCGAAGCCCCAAACCTAAAACTCAAAAAATGAAAATTCGAATCCCCAAACCCCAAACAAACTATATAATTAAAAGACTATTTAATTAATAATAAATCCTAACTCCTAAACCTCGAAACCCCAATCCCTAAACCTTATGAACTATAAATAATAATATATTATTAAATACAAATTATGTAGCATACATAATAATTTATTATGAATTAAAAATTTATTAACATAAATAATAAACTAAACTAAAGTCGAACCAAACAACTAATAATAAACAAACTATGTAACTAATAATAAACTATATAACATAAATAATAACTTGTTTAACAAACAACTAATTATTAATAATTAAGTATGTATGATTAATAACAATTTAATTAATAAAATATTTAACTAATAATAAACTATGTAACATAAATAATAACTTTTTAAAAATATCTCTACATAAACTATATATCATAAATAATAATTTAATTAACAGACTACATAAGTAATTATGAATTTAATAATAAATCCTAACTCCTAAACCCCGAAACCCTAAACCCTAACCTTATGAATCATAAATAATAATATATTATTAAATATAAATTATGTAGCATACATAAATTATTATGAATTAAAAACTTATTAACATAAATAATAAACTAAACTAAAGTCGAACCAAACAACTAATAATAAACAAACTATGTAACTAATAATAAACTATATAAGATAAATAATAACTTGTTTATCAAACAACTAATTATTAATAATTAAATATGTACGATTAATAACAATTTAATTAACAAAATATTTAACTAATAATAAACTATGTAACATAAATAATAACTTTTTAAATAAATATCTCTACATAAATTATGTATCATAAATAATAATTTAATTAGCAGACTACATAACTAATTATGAATTATGAAACATAAATAACAAATTAATTAACAAACTATCTAACTAATACTAAACTCTGTAATATAAATAATAATTTATTTAACAAACTATATAATTAATTAAGTCCAACCATAAATCCTAAATCATAAACCCCCAAATCCCCAATCCCTAAACCATATGCACATAAATAATAATATATTATTAAATACAAATTATGTAGCATGAATAATAATTTATTATGAATTAAAAAACTAATGAACATAAACAATAAATTAAGCTAAAGAACCAAAACCCTAAATACATAAATAATAAAATAATAATTTATTTAACCAGCTATGTAATTACTATAGCATTTATTTAACAAATATATAATTAATAATAAATTTTGTAACATAAATAATAATTTATTTAACAAACAATGCAACATAAATAATAGTTTATTTAATAAATATATAAAAAATAATGTAGCATAAATAACAATTTATTTATCAAACTGTATAACTAATAATAAACTATGAAACATAAATAATAAATTATTTAACCAATTATCTAACTAATAATGCACTATGTAACTTAAATAATAATTAATTTAACTATGTAACTAATAATAAACTATGTATATTTAACAAACAATATAAATTACTAATAGACTTTGTAGCACAAATAATTATTTATTATAAATTATAAACAATGTAACATAAATAATAATTTATTTAACTAACTATTAAACCATATTAATACAATATACTACACAATAAATTATGCATATATGTTTGCCTATATTTTAATTTAATAATTATTAAATTTAGAGAAAGCTAGATCCATGTGACTTTTCATATTTAAATTGGAGACCTTTAAATAAGAAAATTTTCAAAAATATATGCTTTCTATTTCTATTGTTTTCATAATTTCAAAAGAAATATTTAATTAATTTCAAAAATAAAATATTTTTTTAAAACTACTATAAATAGAAAGTATCTAGATAAATCAAGTTCAATTTAAATATTAAGTCAAAACTTATCAAACAAGTTACTCTCTCATAATTTAATAATTACCAAATTAAAACATGTTATTTCATGAATCATCATGCATCAACATAACATAATGGTTATACATATATGCATAAATATAAGAGATAAAAGATTAAACCATAGATGAAGCCCATCTAACCTATATCTCTAACCAACTAAAAAAATTAATCTCCACGTAATTCTTCACGAGCAATTCTCCTTATGTGCTTGGACTTCAAGAAATCTCAAACTTTTCATGCACAAGAAACCTTTGTCACATGCTCGGCTAGAGGCTTGAAAAATCTTCTTGGAGATGAATTCTCTACAAACTATTACATGGCTTTGCGATAGATACATAATAATTTGCAATAAACATAAATTGGCCTAGGACAACAATTATTTTGCCCCTTACAATTGCCACAAAACTACAACAAAAACATAAACCCTAGAGCTTCATCTATGTATAAATACCACACCACAAACCATATAAAACCATTCATCTACAATCATAAACATAATCATACATATATCATAAAAATGTTATCATGATAAAAATTATGATCCATGACCCCAAGGGGTTGACTCAAGTGGATAAAGAACTTGACTCTGCATAACAATCATTAGGTCCATAGTTCAAATCATCTTGGGTGTAAACAATTCTTCGGAGGTGTGTGTACCAAGAAAAAAAAATTAAGATCCATTAATATGATTTTAACATAATCAATTGATTCAAAACAACATAGTTTATATTTTGGATTCAATTCATATGAGAATTAAAACAAAAAGAATAACGATTATGATAATAAATCTAATTAAACATGTATAATTAGTTAATATGTAAAATAAATTTTCATAAATAATATAACACATTATATTAAGAAAAAATAAAATTTTATAAATAAAACTACACATTATATTAAAGAAGATAACTGGATTGTTAGTATGCAATGAGAGAGAATAAAATACCATGATATCATACCTGATAGGGTAACAATGAGCAAGTCAAAGATCGTTGCATTGTAGATTTTCACCAATAACATCACACTTCTTTTCCTCTCTTTTTTTTCAGAAACTCTCTCTCTTCCACATTTTTCCTAATTGATATTTTAACCCTTCTTCCAATCTTTTCCATCTCATCTCCACTGTTTCATATTTCTTCTAAACCTTTTTTTTTCCTCTTATGTTTTTTGCATCTGTTGAAAACTCACTTTTTTTTCACCCACATGTTAACATCTTTACCCCTACTTTTTCTGTTTTCTTTTCTCACCCTCTATTCCAAAGAAAACCTGAAAAAAATAAAACTTTATAGTAAGAACATATTTAAGCACATAACACGATTATGAACACATTACTTCACTTCATTAAACCAACAAAAGAAATCCAATTAAAAGTCCTACATGACAAATAGCAACAAGACAATAACTTTAATGAGATGTATGTCACTGTGACAAAGAAGCGACTCGTTGTAGAATCTTTCTTTTGGGACAAAGCCAGCCTAAAATATTAACTTGGCATGGAAGGCCAAGTATTTTGGATTGGAATGAGACAAAGCAAATTAATGGACTCATTACAGGCCGACCATAAGAAACAAAGCTAACCCTGAAACCATATAGCAAAAAGGGAGGAGCTTTTACCCACACAAATGAACAAATTGGTAATTCACTGTCATGATCTTCTCTGCCATTTCCAAACAAACCACATAAATAATTATATATATGAATAATTGTCACCTGAGCAAACGCACCACTGGCTGCACTGATGAGGCATTTTGGAGCCCTGGGAAGAGAACGGCAGCATACATAGAACCCATAGCACTAAACAGATCTTATTGCTTTGCCCTGAAATGTACAACATCAAGATTAAATTGAAATGTAGATAAGAGGGATTTGAAGTTGTAAAAGTAATTTTCAATTCTCTATTTGTGGCTCACCTTTTGGATCCGAGGTCCCAGAAAGTCGTGCCAAACATCAATGCTATGAAGGTTGTGAAGAGAAATCTTACGGCAGTATATGGCAGGTTACACTGTATCACCAATGTTGTTTCCACAGGTAACCCATACATTGGATGAAGAAAGGCTGTGAATATAGAGTGTGGAAAGAAAGGTCGTTTGAACCATGACGAGGAGCGCTTAAGTCTTTGATCAGGGCTTTGTTCCTCCTGAAATATAATAATCCATACATCAATAGAAGATTTAACCACAAATTTGAGCAAGATGCCTACAATAATATCTCAACGTGTCACGCCCCGATTTCCAAAACTCGATTTGTGATAAAATAAAAGAAAAATCAATTCAATATCAGGTGCTAAGAAACCTAGTCAATGGAAGGAGAAAATGATTTTTTTTTTTTAAAAAAAAAAAGATAAATACATATAATTGGACTTGAAAATTTTGAAACCTTTGGATAGAATAACTTTATTGGAAAGAGAATTTCGAGAGAATCGTTTTAGATTGAAAATTTTCTCAAATTGGAATTTAAATGAATAAATTATACCTCTTCAAAAAAAATTGAGATGTTGAAGGAAATCTGTTCTCCTTATATATTTTTTTTTTGTAAAGAAGGAAGGGAAATGAAATAAACAAATAACTAAACATCAATCGAGTGAATTAATTCAGACCAACTCAACTGAATCGATAATATCCATAGTAGTTCAAATGCTAATACAAAACCTCAATATTTAAATAAACAGTCAATCAAAGTTAACAACAAAACAATGTTTTTAACTCATTACATTTGAACTGGAAAGCTAAGATAACATAAAAACAGAACTAGGTCTTTATCAAAACATAGCAAGACGTCCTCACACTAGGCTATCTGTTTGCTAGCATCAACTCTCGCATCTGCAAAATCTAGGGGGGGTGAGCTTTTTTTGAAAAAGCTCCGTAGATGATATTCTAATTAAATTAAGCAGAAATTCATGAGATGCCACAACATGCACACATATATGATGATATAACATGCTAGCAGGTGAGTGAAACGATAGCATCAATCTACATTCCTAGTTAAAGTCATATGATCAAGCAATAACAGACCAAGCAAATTTCAACTATGATATTCAACAAAATTAATCATATTTTATTCCATCATTTTCGAAGGAAATATAAATCATAATTCAAAGCATATAATTCCGGGCGTGTCCGTAATTCCGTGCCTTTACCGAAATAAATCACGTAGATTCCGTGCACTTACAAAAGTAAGCCACGTAAGTTCCGTGCACTTACACAAGGTAAGTCACGTAAATTCCGTGCACTTATTTAAAACAAGCCACGTAGCATAGCCGGTTTTACGGGCTACTAACCCGATGGAGTCCGACACCAAGTTGAGGGTCTTACCCCTTCATTTTCCGGCACAACCCCGTCAATCAAATTGATTTTTATTCAAAATCCATGTCAATCATCTGTTTTCAACATTTTAGCAAAAAATTGGATATACATTTAAAACAAAACAAATTGTCACCTCTTAAACCCCATTTTTCCGGATTAGCACAGTAACATGCATACATGATCTCATGAAACATCAAAAGAAAACAATTAATTCTAGAACAAGGGTAGCATTAATTCCACTCAAGTTCGCTACAATTAATTAAGACCCATTAATCAAAAAATTTCAGAGGGAACAAGGAACTCATGAATTTAAAGCATTCAAATCACCATTTCTAAGCACACTTCAATAAGAGAAATCCACTCTAAATTGTATAGGCAATGAAACAGGTATTAGTAATTAGTTAGTTTAGTATTACTATATATATATATATATACATATGAGTATCTACATATATATTCATATACATACTGATGCATAAGGAATGAAAACAGAATTCTCACAATTCCCACAAGCATCAATTTACACATATATGACATGTATCACCCCACTTAAACAATTCCATGTCTCAAACTTTTAATTCACAGCACTTGGTATATATGTATACTCACATGGGACATACATAAACAAAGGTCTTTGCTATCAACATCTTAATTAGACAAGTGGAAAACCTGGGCACTTCATGTGAGCAAGAATTGCATATATCATTAGACAAGCACTTAAATCAAACATGGAATGAATTAATGCATATATATATATATAAATACAAACCAGCAACTAGTAGTCTTACTGCCCACCGAAATCCCAAAGCTTAACTCTCAATGTATGGCTCACCACCTCATTGAGTAACCCAAGTGCCTATGAACTTCACTAGATTTTCCTCTCACCATGTGTAGATATATTCGTATCTAAACATCAGCAATAGCTGCCCTATTCAAACCCAAATCATATATTGCACTATATAAAAAAAAAGACCCATTATCCACTTTAATTCTCACTCACATTAATTTTTACAATAACATTGTGCTACACCCAAACAGCCCATGCTCAATTCTTAACCCACAACCTGTTAAACACATTCAACATATGAGCCTACACCACACAGTCACACCACTCCCAAACAAACCCATTCTCAACTTCCATTCCACATAATCTGATGCAAATACATGCACCACTATCAGTAAGTAGCACCACCCAATTTCCTGTTCACTTAATTTCCAACCACTTTGACAGATGAACCAAACTACAGCAGGGCGAGACTTTTACCCAGAATTATTACAAACGGAAGGGAATAAAATTCACCAAATCAATATATGAAGGACGGTATTAGGTATATATATATATATATATATATACTTCACCATTCCTAAACCTTAAGCACAAAACTCAGTTCTAAGCATCATATTAATTTATTATCATACAATCAATTTCTAACATAAGACCAGTGTATATGCATCACATTCAACCAATTTTGCACAAAATTAATTTCATAACCACAAAAGACACCAAAAAGAAGCAAATCACCAATTAAACTTAAGATGATTAGAATATCCCTACCTTAGTAAGAAGACTCGAAGGAATTTCCACCGAAGCTGAAACGTGTAAACCCGGAAGGTGGACTGTTAGAGGCGTAGAGAAAGGCAAGGAGAGCAATAAAACCTCTTGTGGCTTCCTCCCAATCTCAGCCCCAAGATGACTCACTAAACCAAAAGCACTCCAAATGCGAAATAAAAATTGTGGAAGTGTAAATCAAAGCGAGCCTGACGGACTTTCCTTCTTCACTTTCCTCAAATTCTCACTCTAAGTAGGTGAAAACCTAGAGAGAAGTTCTATGGTGGCCATGGATCTTTTAGAGAGAGAAAGAGAGAGTGAGAGAGAGAGCGGCTGATTTGGGGAATGGATAGACGGCCGTTTTTTTCTCCTCTCCTTTTGTGTGTGTGTGTATATATATATATGTCTACAAGTTGCCCTAATTTAAGAGTTGTCATATTTTACCATTACGCCCTTTTATTTTTTTCTCTAGATACAAAAAGGGAGGTAAATATGTCACATAAAATGCACACACTCATTATTTCTTTAAAGTCACATATATATAGCCATTTAAGGAAGAAATAATTAAATAAATAAATAAAAATTTTTGGGTCTTTGCACAACGAACCTGTACAAGTCTGAATTTTTGTAGACTTGCGTGAAATCGATCCCCAAAATTGTTTCCTGAGCTGAAGCAGTAACTTACAACATCCAAGTTGCTGGATTATAGCCGTCTTTAATTTTACTTACTCCCTCAATTTCCTAGTTAAAGAGTATGTCATTTGTCAGCAAGTTATTTCTAACCAATTCAGGCTATTAGTATAATGTATTACTACTGCTTGTAGTTATTGATTCTTCATTTCATCTCACCTCAAAGTACTTGATTAGATGGCGAGAATGGCGACCCAATGACCCTCCCATAGAAGATGCTGGAGTGGAGTTTAATAGGACAGAAGAGACGGCATTCTTTGTGACCTGATTTTTGCTGAGAGACTCCTCTGTGACTGCTGAAAGGACTGGATTCAAACTCTCAAATGAAGGAAAAGCTCCAGTCAGAAGCATCTGATCTGAAACATCCATTATCCCAGTACAACTTGTGATAGGCATGGGTAGAGCCTCGAGATCTTAGTTGAACTTGGCAACTGTCCATTCAAATCCAATCATTACATAAACTATAAGACCATATACCAAAGCTTGTACAAATACATATGGAAGCTCAATAGTAACCTGCAAGGGAAGAAGAAACTTCATTAAGAAACATGAGCATATAATATTATTACATGAATTTATGGCAAGAGAATAATTGTCACCTATGGGTCCTATTGTCATGAGAATGGGAGAGAGAGTAATATATGATTCAGGTTTGGGCAGACAAGCTAAGGTAGCTAGCATTATTGAGAGTAATCAGTGGCATTGGCCTCAAACAAATACAATAGAACTTATGGAGCTAAGGAATTCTACTGTGGATTGGAGTCTTTCTGATGAGGAGGACAGAATTGTTTGGGCTCCAAATGGTGTTGTATTCTCTATCAAATCTGCCTGGGAAACTATCAGAATAAAGAATCGGACAGCTCCTTGGTTTGATGTAGTCTGGTTTAGGGGGACTATACCAAAGCACTCGTTTATACTTTGGTTAACCCTACTAAATAGATTACCAACTCAGGATATATTGTTAAAATGGGGGACAATCAAGACTGTTAGTTGTGTATTCTGCAGACATAAAGTTGAAAATAGGCATTTCAATGTAATTTTACTAAGAAATTGTGGTCTCAGATTACTGCAAATTGTGCTCTTAGATGGCCTCAAGGTGACTGGGACTGTCTCATCAACTGGGCAATGCCAAATCTTACTATGAAAGGAAAATGAATTAGCTGCTACTTTGAATAAAATTGTCCTTGCTGCTACAGTATATGCAATATGGAAGGAAAGAAACAAGAGAATCTTTAAATCTGAATTCAGGGATCTTAGCTCTATCTTGAAAGATGTTATTGAGGTTGTTAGACCGAAGTTCTGCACCCTTGCAGGTTTTACTGATAACCCAATAAATGAATGGATTATTAGGGACTGGGATATACGTGAGTCAGTTCTCAAGAAGAAGTGATGCTGATGATGGTCAATGTTAACATAAATTTGGGCTGGTCTAAGTTTGTTGGGGGATCAGTTAGATGGATGATTATAAAGCACGAAAAGCTATTATACAGTTGCCTCGGGTTGATTGTTATTGGTATGCTACCCTTTGCTGATGATGGCTTTGGTAGCCCCTGGTACTCTATGCAGGGGCTTTATGTGCTTATGGATTGCTATTGCTGCTTGTTGATCACTTGTTGTATTGCTTTAGGTCCTGCTACTATGGTAGTTTTGAAATAAATAGGCTTGCTTGGTTGAAGAACTGCAAATGCTGGACGGTTTTCCCTATGGATACTATATGTAGGGTTGTTTTTCGGTTTTTGTTAAGATTTAGAGGGTTTGATGTGTGTTTTATTGCTACATATTTCTTTTTTCTGTGGGTTTGGTGTTTCTTGATGTATTTTGCAAATAGTATTGGTTTTATTCATTCTAGTGACCTATTGTCACTTTCGGGAGGTATGCCTCCCTGTAGGATGTAATTGCTTTGTGACATGAATGGAAATTCAACTTACTTCTCAAACAAAAACAAAAAAACAAAAGAATAATTGTCACCTGAGCAAACGCATATGGTAATGCTGAGTACATTCCAGCAGCTCTCTCTGTAAAAGACTGTTCGTTCTACAGCTACCACTGGCTGCACTGATGAGGCATTTTGGAGCCCTGGGAAGAGAACGGCAGCATACATAGAACCCATAGCATTAAACAGATCTTGTTGCTTTGCCCTGAAATGTACAACATCAAGATTAAATTGAAATGTAGATAAGAGGGATTTGAAGTTGTAAAAGTAATTTTCAATTCTCTATTTGTGGCTCACCTTTTGGATCCGAGGTCCCAGAAAGTCATGCCAAACATCAATGCTATGAAGGTTGTGAAGAGAAATCTTACGGCAGTATATGGCAGGTTGCACCAGTATCACCAATGTTGTTTCCACAGGCAAGCCATACATTGAACGAAGAAAGGCTGTGAATATAGAGTGTGGAAATAAAGGTCATTTGAACCGTGACGAGGAGCGCTTAAGTCTTTGATCAGGGCTTTGTTCCTCCTGAAATATAATAATCCATACATCAATAGAAGATTTAACCACAAATTTGAGCAGGATGCCAGCAATAATATCGAAACGAACCTGTACAAGTCTGAATTTTTGTAGACTTGCGTGAAATCGATCTCCAAAATTGTTTCCTGAGCTGAAGCAGTAACTTCCAACATCCAAGTTGCTGGATTATAGCCGTCTTTAATTTTACTTACTCCCTCAATTTCCTAGTTAAAGAGTATGTCATTTGTCAGCAAGTTATTTCTAACCAATTCAGGCTATTAGTATAATGTATTACTACTGCTTGTAGTTATTGATTCTTCATTTCATCACACCTCAAAGTACTTGATTAGAGGGCGAGAATGGCGACCCAATGGCCCTCCATATATCTCTTGTCCTCCTCGCTTCATTAGGAAAAGCTGAAATTTGATGATTTATGTTTCAATAGCTTGTAAATAGAAGGGGATTCATAGAGAATGCCAACTTTTGTAGTAAATTAACAGCTCTTACCTCATCAAAGGCTTCAAATATGTCAATGTTTGGCTGATGGATGGTGCATACAACTGTTCTTCCAGTGTCAACAGTGCTCCTAACTGTTCTCATCACAATAGCAGCAGCTTTTGCATCCAGCCCTGAGTTGGCTCATCCATAAATATTATGGAGGGGTTTGCCACCAGCTCAACTGCAATGGTTAGTCTCTTGCGCTGCTCGGTTGAGAGACCATTCACACCGGGCAGACCAACTAGTTCTCCCCTTAATGGGGCCAGTTCCACAAGTTCCATGACCTCCTCAATGAACATCTGCAAAAATAGTTAAGATTAGATTTACATTAGTGATTTTTTTTCATCCACTCTTCACCACCTGGAACATTTGCACAGTTATTGATTGGTGTTTTTAGGATGAAATCGACAGATGTCTGCTCCTGATAATGTTTCAGTGACATAAGGAACTGCTTTTGTAAATTAATTTGGTTGAATATGGACCAGCTGAAGTTGCATGAGTTGGCAGGAGGTTAAATTCAAGCCCCATTAGAAAACTTATTATTAGCCAAAAATATCAAACAAATCATAAAATAGAAAATTCTTCAGATATACCAACCTTTCTTGTTTCAGAATTGACATCTGTAGATAATCGCAGCCAAGCTGAGTAAAGCAAGGACTTGTAGACAGTAACATGAGGAGAGTGGATATCATTTTGCTCACAGTATCCAGAAATTCGAGCAAATGTCTATTGTTTCTTTGGATACCCAGAAATTGTAATGTTACCCTCAATGTAGCCACCAGTTTTCCTGCCAGCCAGCAGTTCAACCCCACTTGATGAAGCTACAGCACTGGCTGTACATTTATGTGTACCTAATGCACGTGTATTTGTGTCACATATGCAATTGTACATAATGCATGTTCCATCTCAACATATAGACGGGTAATGGATCTAATAGAATCCATACAGACATGACAGTATGGTAGGTACCTCGGAATTAGTGAATCATCCTTCCCCTCTACACTTCCATTGATCTGGCAAACTTGGGTAAGGGCCACTTTTGCCAACCCTTCGGCTTTCATTTCTCTCAGTGCACCAACTAAACGGTCTTGCCACTGCAGAAACCACAATATTAAAAATAATCATATAAAAGCACAGATATTGAAGGCTCAAGGTGTGCTAATGCACAAAGGTCTCCTATGAATTAAGCAAAAGGTTCAGCATTAAGGCGCATGTGTAACACATGCATGCATACTTACAGTTCAAACAATTCAAAACATGCAACACAAACTGTCAAAAAACATAGGAGGGAAAAAAAGGAAAGAAAATTTTACATATCAGTTAAAGTATTAGCTCAAGACCTAAAAGAAATAAAAAAAACATAAGAGAATTAGCTAAACCAATGGACATTATCCTATCAATATGAATACAATATAAATGTGCCATAATAAAAGCCAAAATTTAAATATATATTATATTTTCATAAATATCATATGCAAGCACTAGGGTCCATTGCTTAGTGCACTAAGCATTAGAATGCGGGTTCAAATCTTGAGAGCAATCAATTTGTGCAAATAATGCCAAAAGTTATGTCTAAATCCAGTCCATCCCTCCTAGCATCCTAGATATATATAATTCAAGTAGACAACATAAGCCCATGAAACCCCAAATATCTAGCAATATGATCTATGGCGTAAAACCACAATATGATATAAAGCAAGTCAATCAATGTGCCTTTAATGAATAAAAAGATATAATTGAATGATTATTAAAAAAGGCGTGTTTTTCTTGATCCTAGAGCCTATTCAAAAGCATATACTTAAAGACTTTATGTGCACCTGATTAAAAGGGACCTCAACTATCATAAATAAGGTGTTAAGAGGCTAGAATGCGTAACATTCTACGCCTATCACACCCCCAAACTTACATATTGTTAGTCCTTTAGCAATAGAACAAAATAAAATCACAATAAAAGAAATTAACTAAGCATTAATTAAACTACCCAACTCCTCTTTCGTGAGAGAAACGATTGCATTTAGCATATGCAACAAACCTTTGAACCCCTAGGTTACCCCTAGTGGATGAGTTGTGTAGTGAGGGTTTCCGGAAATGTTACCCACAAACATTCAAAATTTATGTTTAAAGATTAATCAAGAAGAGGACTACAATATATAGTTACAAGACTTGCATTCAAGAATACTTTCAAATCTTTAAATTCTATAATTCAAAATAATGGTCCCCATGCACAATTTACATCAACACGTCTCAAAGCAACCAGCTCTAGCTCCCTCGTGAAAAGTGAACTAACAGTCCTCTCATGTGGCATAACCCAGCTCCGAATATATTAAGTCACATATTCCTTCAACTCACTAGTTCCCCTTATTGAATTCATACTCAAAAACATGAATACAAGACTTCTTTTTTTCTTTTTATTTTTTCATTGATTTATTGGTTGTGCAATGTCTTGGTCCATTAAGCTCTCTGGAAGATCCATGTAGCAAGCTTTCAGTCAGTGACTCCCAAACCAAATGGCTTTAGGGCACTAGGTTTCAAGATACCCCGACGAACCTACTAACTCGAATCAACCAGGGTACAAACCAAGACAACCAATGCTTATCGTTTCTCACCCTTTCACTTTTGACGCGAACACTCCGTGCTTCCTGAGGCATAGAGGCCCGGTTACTCATGAAAAGGATCAAATTGATTTGCTATTCATCAAATATTTTTTTTTTTTTTTTTTGAAGTCAAGTAAAACACATGAATACAAGACTTCTTTTTTTCTTGGTCCATTAAGCTTTCTGGAAGATCCATGTAGCAAGCTTTCAGTCAGTGACTCCCAAACCAGATGGCTTTAGGGCACTAGGTGTTAAGACACCCCGGAGAACCTAATTACTCGAATCAACCAGGCTACAAACCAAGACAACCAATGCTCATCTTTTCTCACCCTTTCACTTTTGACGCGAACACTCCGTGCTTCCTGAGGCATAGAGGCCCGGTTACTCATGAAAAGGATCAAATTGATTTGCTATTCATCAAATATTTTCTTTCTTTTTTTTCATTTTTTTTGAAGTCAAGTAAAACACATCATCGGTATTCATTCTCAAGGGATACTAATTACTATCAAGCATATGTAACCCAACAACTCAGAGCTAAAGTTTATACCCAACAAGATTATGCTAGTGTGTCCGTGCATGAGAGGAAACTAAAACCAATCACTCCAAGGCATGTCAATGCAAACAATAATTAAAACCACTAAATTCAAATCACAGTCTCTAAAAATTTAAAACATACCCAAGAAGCACGAGTCAAGCACCTACATAAAGTATTAAACCCTTGATTAACGTAAAAACATTCTAACTAAAAACAAAACAAAAGAAAATAATAAAACAACTATAAAAAGAATACAACCAAAAATTCCTATAAACAATAGAAACAAGACAGACTTCATAAAAATTTCTCCCCATTTCACCCTTCATCAATTAAGCACATCAAAAGGCTTGGGGAGGTGGGTGGGGAGACATCCTAAGGACCACAACTTTCCCTTTATGGCATCTTGAAAAATATATTTGTGGGTATGGAAATGCTATCCAAATGGACATACTATCCACATTATTTTATCAAGCAAAAGTAGCAAGAATATTTAGAACACGTGAAGAAATATTATCCAAGTTATTTTATTAAGCAAACACGGAACTTGAAGCAATAATATAAAAAATTATGCAGAAAATAAATGCTTAGGAGAAAGTTGCGGGACTCCCTCCTATCAAAACTTGATTTGAGCCGGGGGGACAAATTCCCACTTGCTTTGTCTTGTGAATTGGAATAGAAATCTGACTGATGTAGCCAAGAGTGGCAATGGGATCATCTTCTTCAAAAACAAGAAGAAAGAAAAATAACACAAATCAGTAAGCAAAAAACGATAGGCAAGTATAAAAAGGAAAATCACATCAATTTATACTATTTACTCCCAAAAGAAAAATTCAATTCAAAGCAAAACCAATTAGACACAAATTTGAGAAGAGTGCACAAAAAATGCAATTAGAAAGAAAGTCACATATACAGAGAGAGGGATGTAGGCAGTACACCCTCACACATTTTAAGCCATTTAGTTGTTGTGTCTAATAGAGATAGAAAGAGAAAGAAACCAAGATATTAGAATGTGCAGCCACCCCAGCCCAAAGAGAAAGTCAGGACTTCCTAAGACAAATCAATACTCCATTTTAGAAATTCGAGTGAGTGTTTAAGCTCGCCCTTATTACTTGACCACGCAACCTTAGCACATTAAATTAACTTTTAGATCGTATTAAATGTTAAGCATGATTTACACTTCAACAAATGATGATTTTGTTAAGGGTCAAGAAGTTATTCTTTGCATTGTAACTTAACAATTTTGAATTTCCCTTGCTAAAGATTAGTGAGTGTTTAATGTTCATTAATCCACAAATCTTTAGGGATATATCACAAATGGGCAATCAATGTAAAACTTGTTGACAAGAACATAGATATTTTTTTTAAAAAACTATTAAATCCACATTTGAAAGATGTAATCAACACAAAGGTAAGTACAATCATCTTTGTCACGCCCCGATTCCCGAGGCCCGGAAACCGAGGTGTGAACTCCGTGAGATCGCCCTCACGCTATAACCACCACCTGATCATACAATCTCAATTTCCTATTATTTTTACGAAAATTGGGCATGACTCATTCTAAATAATCAGATCCTGGCGTATTATACCTGCTTTCAATTCAAATGGACACTTCTGGGCTCGTGTCCCCCCAGCATTTATATCTAAACAATAAAAATGGACACTTCTGGGCACGTGTCCCCCCAGCATTTCTACAACATGCATAACCATTCTAATCTACAAAGCAACATTAAAGTCACAATGTCTATATACAACATCTCAAAATGGAAGTCCCTTTATACATGTCTAAGCGCATCATGTCCACATCTCGGACGCGCATAACATGAAAGATTAAAAATAAGAATTCCTTCTAACTCTAAGTCCAACTGACGATTTCACACCACCAATCATCTCCTTGTCATGCCCTGAAAGTGTTAGTGTAGGGGGATGAGCAATTTTTCAACGGGCTCAAGGTGATACGTTGTGCAATCCGTCCAAATTCATATCTCGTATCAATGCATAAACACAAATCAACACGCACCGCTCACTACGTGTCATGCTTCCTAGCATTCTAGTCCAAAGCTCGAAACTTTCACTTCACATGGCATAGACATCGAGATCCTTGACTAACACAAAATTTTCAATCTAAACATGCGATAATGCACAGTCTCATCATATCTATAACATATGACCAAAATGGGGTTTAAACACAAGTTTAACGGAATCATCATAAAACTCACATTTCAACTCATTTCTTTCAAATCATGGCATATGCATCAAATGTAACTGGACAACCATATAATTTTACAACATACTTCATTTCACAATCCATCATATCTATAACATATGATACATACGAATTTATCAACAAATTCACTTACTTCACATAAGTCACATCACGCCACATAATTCAACACAAAAATCACACTATACTCGGAATTGAGCTCACACGCACGCCACACACATGATATGTACCGTAGTCCCATATCTTAAAACCCTTTGGCTATTTCGGGCTACTAACCCGTCCGGTCACCACCCACTTGCGCAAGGTAGAGGACTTTCAACCCCAAGAGGATCTTTTCCTCTATAATTTTCTATGAGTCATTCCCGAGTATTCATCACAAGCACAAAATACTTCACATTTCTACATATACATTCGCACATTGGATGCATTACACTCAATACATGCCTTATATCCATTCTAGCATATTATTCAAAATTTCACAATGCCCAAAAGAACAAGCTCATTTCCCAAAACTCGGTTTTCATCATTTTCTCCAAAATTCTACACATGCCATACATATACCATTTTGCATATATAATCAACTCGTGCATTTAAACACATAGATCACTATTTTCAACACAAAAGGAACTCATTTATCTTTTTGAAAAACACAAATTTCAACCAAAAGGTTCATATATGCACCACATGTCACGTAAGGTACAGACAACAATTCATGCAATTTAAATCATACATCAGTTTAAATCAAAGATTATATTCCAAAGTTCATTTAATCACAAATAACATAAAAACATATACTTTATGTCATTAATATGAAATTAAACTTGGAATGAAAAACACGACGCACACCCCCTACCTCAATTTGGAGTGAGAACTCCAAAAATCTCCAATTTCATCCGTAGTGTATCCGCCAATTTCACTGTCACAATACTCTCTGCCATGCAAACCAGTCCATTTAATGGATTCAAATTAAATCTCCAATTGGGTCAAGAAAAGTAAACTCAAGTTATCTTTTCGGCCCACTATTCAAGTCCAAGCCAAACACCATCCATAATGACTCCAAAATAATTGTCTAGCTCAACCATAAAACAAACCCAATAAATTTTGAAGTCTAATCCCCAAGCCCAGTTCCAACACCAAGCTCAGCCCGTCATTAATTCA
The DNA here is from genome assembly GCA_026545225.1 of Cornus controversa. Lineage (NCBI taxonomy): Eukaryota > Viridiplantae > Streptophyta > Magnoliopsida > Cornales > Cornaceae > Cornus > Cornus controversa. The sequence continues at coordinate 13,266,759 of CM048852.1, forward strand.
CATCCAATCCAAACCCAATATTTCAGTCCACCAAGGCCCAAACACAACCAAATGTGATCCCAAACAAATTTCAACCCAGCATCATAATCCATAACCCAATTTCAAACTAACCCAATATATCAATTTCAAAAGACTAAACTTAAATATTTAAATTTAGTCCAAAATATGTAAATTGGAAGCCCAAGTGAAATACCAGCAGTGAAGCCCACACAGCCCAGCTGAACCATCACCAACAGTCCAAATACCCAGCCAAACAGCCCATCTATGGTCCATGTGTCTCAAACCATGCTTACAAAGACCCCCCCAAGGACCATCCTCATGGCAGCCCATGTACCACAATACCCATCATCAACCGAAACCATCCAAACAGGCCACTTTCGGCCATCAAAAACATGCCGGAACCACCTGAAAACCCAGCCGTGAGAACCCACAAATCGGCCGCACCGCCGAACCATCAGCCCCCAACCGAGCCACCATGGTAGCCCGCGAGTTCCACCTAAAACCAGCCACGAGCCCGCACCTACAGCCGAGCCAACCCCACCAGAAGAGAACCCAAAACAGTCCATGTGAACCACCTGCTGTTCCACCAACCGAAGACCCATCACAGGACCCCATTTTCGGCCACTATTTGAACCCCAAACCAGCCACCATTCCGGTCATCTTCTCCGGCCATCCCACAGCCAGAGCAACCCTCTGTTGAACACCGCTACAACCGAAATCCTCAACCACGAACCAGTCGTGGACCCAATACCGAAGCCACAACCACCACAGACCCATCTGAGTTCGACCCAAACCGTGAACAGAGGAGTCAAAATCGAACCCCCCAATCGAACCAAACACGACCCAGTCGTGCTCAGCCGAACCACCGAGCAACACCTCCGGCAGACCACCGCGAGCCGCCATCACCGGCCCACCGCCAGCGAACCCACGCCGTCAAGCCACCGAAACCCACCATCTTCCTTCGGTCACGCCACCACGGACCACCCGTCCGAGCGTCACGGCCGAACCCAGCGGTGCTCACGCCGGAGCAGCTACCGCCGAACGGACCCACGAGCCGCCGGAGCGCCATCGAGCTCCTCCCCCTTCTCGGTTTCTCTCTCCCGATCTCACTCGATTTCTCTCTCTCTCTCTCTCCCCGACTTCTCCTCTCTCTTCTTTCTCTTTTCTTTTCCCTTTTCTTTTTTTCTTTTCTTCTTTTTCTCTTTTTCTTTTCTCTTCTTCTTTCAGCTGACTCCTTCTCCTCCTTTCATTTCTTATCCTCTTTTCTTTCTTTACACACCACACATTATTTATGTACATATTATATATATATATATATATATATATATATATATACATACTTAACCCATATACACAATTGACCCTCTTCATACACAAAATTAAGAATGTGCACCTCTATTTCTTCATAATTGCATAAAGTCCCCCATATATTTATAATTGAATATAAATATATTGATCATATATATATATATATATATATATATACACATCTCCATATATATATATATACATATTTTCACTCTCTTCCGGAATTAATTAATTCGGAAAAAGAAAACCCGGTCCAAAATTAGTTCGGAACTGGCCAAATTTAAACCGGTCCTTACAATCTTGCACTGAGATAACAAAGTCAAAAAATTAAGAACTAATATAAAAACAAATTAAATAGTCATATTAGTTTCAATCTCATTTCTCTTAGTTGTTCCTTCCTCTCTAGAATTATGCTATTAGTGTTGAGAATAGAGATGTTACATCATTTAAACTTATAACAAGAATTATCGCATTCTTGGCTTCTAAAGACATTTACTTCTAAAAAAACTATTAGGACCGTTAATTGTTCCAGTACCATTAAATCTTCAAACCCAAATTGTTTCAATAATTCGAAATTCTCCAAAATTTACTCTAAGAATTGTAGAGTGCTCTAAGAGCAGTTTGATATCATTTATACTAAATCCATTCTCTTTCTTTTTTCATTAATTTGTCACTTTGTAAGAGGGAAGAGATGAGGGATGAAACAAGTTTCCATTATTTGTTAGAAGAGAGAGGAAAAGGAGGAGGATGAGAGAAGGGGTAAGACATCCCTTTGGGCCCATTATTTTACTTCCATCCAGAAGTGGGTGGAGTAGGAGAGAGAAATTTGGATATTTGTTAGATGAAAGTGAAAAGACTTTAGTATCCTCATTCAAATATGATAATTTATATTTTTAGGGATATAATATTAAAATAATAATAGAATTCATTTCCTTCCCGTCCACCTAACCAAACAAAAGGAGGGACGGACACCATCCCTTCCCTAGGGATGCCTCATCAATCCCTCCCTTCCATCCATTATTTCATCCCTCATACCAAACGAAGCATAAAAGTAGTTTCTTCTAGAGTCTTTCAAAAATGAGTTTGTTCTCTCTCCTCGAATGTAAATTTATTAATGCTGAGATTAAAGATCCTACATCATTTGTTCATTCCTCTTGAATATAAATTTATTAATGCTGAGATTAAAGATCCTACATCATTTAAACACAACATAAATCCCTCACACGCCCACTATTGTCCCAGGCCTTGAACCCTTAACTTCCCATGAGGAAGAAATACCACTTGAGCTAACGGCTTGGTGGTATAAATAATAGACATTTAATTTTTAAAACTATTGCTAATTGTTCAATTTCTGTCAAACTGTCACACTTAAATGTTCTAAAATTTCTTATCTCTGCGTAACAACGCTCCAAAAGTAGCACAATGAAATTTTTACTAAATCCTTTTTCCTCTTTCTTCAATTGATGTCCACAAAAGAGGAGAAAAAATGTCACACTTTACAAGAGTTATCAACAATTTTGGTATCTAAATACATACATAAACAATGAATTTTTACTTCTAATAACATATTTCATGATTGAGATGCATGAGATAGTTTAAGATATATAAGTAACAAAAGTAGTAGGAAATTACATAAGCATAACTATCAGATATGAGGGAAAGCAACAAATAGTAGGAAATTACCTAAACCAAACATGCTTAACTTTTGGATGATTAGACGACTAATTTTGATCTCCTAATATTTCTCAAAGCCTGGATATCATCTTGCTTCCCTTTAAACTCCAAAAATTCTCCCAGGAGATTTTTGTTACCTTTAAGCTCCAACCTGTAAGGCATAGCAAAGAACTTTATTTTCTTTTTCATGTGGCATGCAACATAAAGAGAAGGAAAAAACAATAAAAACTCGAGACACATAGCAACACAAACAGAAAAAAGGAAATCTAAAATCAGAATCTTAAAAAATGCCAATTTGAGCCTAGGAGATGGACTTGGTTGACCTGTGAGAGTAAGATGTTCAACAAGGGGCAGTAGACTACCCAAAGCAAATGAATTGCCAAAAGGTCACGTGGTCACTCGTTAATTATAAATTTTACATGTAAACTTCATACAACAAACTTTTGATGCAGAAGTTAATGGCATGAAAGCATATTCCAAGAAATGCCAGGCAAGCTTGACAACATGGTCAGTTTTCCACAAGGCTGGAGACTGTTTCGGACCTAAATTGATGCCATTTCTGTGGTCTATTTGCAGTTATTTGGCAAAATTTAAATTCTTGGTTGTGTTTGTGATTTAGTTTGAGGAGAAGTTGTAGTCCATCCATCTTGAAATTTCAGAGAAAGTCTAATTTCACAATTTTGAGCCAGTTTGCAAAATTTTAGTACTTTAAAACATATATTAATTGATTTTCTGTGTGTGCATTTCCTTTTGGGTTCCTTGTTTTACTGGAATTTGGAGTATGTTAGCTTAAATAGAAGACAAATCCAATAATCAGTTTCTGTTAATGATACTGGGAGTGATCTCATTTTTCCTTCTGGATTCAAGGTTCTCTGTGAATTCAAAGACTCCTAGTTGATTATAGGATTTAAGTGGGAATATTTCAGGTTCACCATTATATTCTTTCAATTATGCTATGTCTGCAAACTCAAAGGCATGCTTAATATAGTATTTTTGAACTGCTTTCTTCCGTTCATTCCCCTAAAACTTATTTTTATTAACTCAACTCAACTCAACAAAGCCTTTTCCTAGCTATTTAGGGTCAGCTACACAAATCCTTTTTCTCCATTCCACTCTATCTAAGGTCATAGCCATAAGCCACATGTTATCGTATCTTTCATAGTATCTCAACCCATGTTAGTTTTGATATTCCCCTTCCCTGAACCTTACCCTCCATAAGGACCAACTGGTGCAGATATTCAGTCTTACTAAAATTTTAATTTATTCTCATAAGCACTTTTATTAGAAGCTTAATTCTCTGTCATTCGCATCAATTAAGCAGTAAAACTCGAATTGAGCTATGTTTCACAATAGGAGAGAAAACTTCATTAAAGTCCACCCTTTCCCTCTGTGTATAGCCTTTCGCCACTAAGCGTGCCTTAAACCTCGTATCTTCCACTCCTAGAACTCACAAACACTCCCCCTGTCCAAAGTATTCTTATACTTGGACTACAAGTAGTGAATGAAAAAAAATAATAAAAGCCTCTCAAGCTGATACAGTAATACTATACCTTGAACAAGCTCAATTTATGAAAAGTATTATGCTCACATATTAAAGTTTATCATCACTTAGCATCCAAGCATCAGCAGTTTATATGCGTAAATTATCAGCACCTATGCACTCAAACATCCACAATTTATTTATATAAATTATCACTACATATGCACTCAAGCATCAAACTCACAAACACTCCCCCTGTCCAAAATATTCTTATACTTGGACTACAAGTAGTGAATGAAAAAAAATAATAAAAGTCTCTCAAGCTGATACAATAATGCTATACCCTGAACAAGCTCAATTTATGAAAAGTATTATGCTCACATATTAAAGTTTATCATCACTTAGCATCCAGGCATCAGCAGTTTATATGCGTAAATTATCAGCACCTATGCACTCAAACATCCACAATTTATTTATATAAATTATCACTACATATGCACTCAAGCATCAAACTCACAAACACTCCCCCTGTCCAAAGTATTCTTATACTTGGACTACAAGTAGTGAATGAAAAAAAATAATAAAAGTCTCTCAAACTGATACAGTAATACTATACCTTGAACAAGCTCAATTTATGAAAAGTATTACGCTCACATATTAAAGTTTATCATCACTTAGCATCCAAGCATCAGCAGTTTATATGCGTAAATTATCAGCACTAATACACTCAAACATCCATAATTTACTTATATAAATTATCACTACATATGCACTCAAGCATCAACAATACATGTGTAAATTATCAACACATATACACTCAAACATCCACAATCCACATATATAAATTACCAGCTATAGGCACTAAAGCATCAACAATATAGAACCTAGAATTGAAGTGTAGATATTCAAATACTAGGTAAAAGCCATTCAGCAACTTCAATTCAGCACAAATGAGAAACCATATTAGAACAGTTATTTGAATGATAAAATCAAATTCCTCGAGAGCATGGAATACCAGCTTCAACTATCCACAATCTAATTTGAAAACTACTTTCTCCAAGTAACAAATTCCTAGAAAAGTTGATTTAAATGATTACAAAAGATAAAAGAGTAACATTAGTGAATTTAAACAAAAAAAATATATATATATAAACTAATAAAAGGACAATAGAAAAAAATAGACAGGCTATACAGACTAATACCAGATGCAGAACATATGTTGTATATTCATAAAGTTGCTTTGACATTCAGGTGCAGCTTTTCATAGGCATTGCACAACCACTATCAAATACGATATATATATATATATATATAGCTTATGGAAGTAGGGATGTCCAGATAGTCGAATCTGGCACAAAGCACCATAAGGTTGTGATATTTTCTGTTTGTTTTGATTTTGCTTCTGTGGATTGATCTGCCTGGTGATTGATCCTTGTGGTGATTTCTTTTCTGTTTTTGGTTGGTATCGGTTTCTTTCCTACTGATTCATCGGAATCATCTGGTTGTCTGGTCTATTTCGTACTCACTAGTTCGGTGCTTTCCTGGTGATTATCAATGGAGTCGATGGAGATATTACTTGGAAATGATGTGGTTGATGATGTCGATGGTGGTAAATCGAAGGAGATCAGTCAATGTCCTGATGAATGTGTTCAAATGGGGCTGTGGAAGTTCTTTTGTAAGAGTGATGATGGGGAACAACCTGAGGAGTATGATGTTGAATATGTGAATAAGTCACAATTAAACCAGATTTACAACGACATATTAACTCTACAAAATGCATTGAGTGTGACGCAACAAGAGAATCGGGAATTGCGTACTTCTCGTTTGAAGAAGGGAGAAAAAAATTTGAATTCTCATGGTGATTCAAAGATAAACCAGGGTAAGGGAAAACGTGCAGGTTTTAACAGAGGTGGATATGGAGGGCGTAATGGATTTCGTGGTGGTAACAATGGAATAGGAGGCGAACATGGCCGTCAGGGTGGCTATGGTGGTTATAGCAGCCGTAATTTCTCACATCGTGGTGGTTATTGAGGTCAGGGCGGTCGTGGACGATGGCTTGGGGATTCTGATTCAGTGGCGCATGGAAATGCACTTGAGGGTGCGCGTGGGGAAACCGTCTTTGATCTAACGGTGCAGATTAAGGCCCAGATTTGTCCTGAGATGACAGTAAGTAATTTCCCAAGTCTATGCCACGCGTATGCATCAAGGGAAGATAATAATTGCAATATAACTGATTTTGTTGTAATTGATCGTAAAGATCCGACGGTGGTTAATAATGCTGATATGGGTAAAAAAAAAGGGTGGATCTTGGGCAAAAGTGGTTATGAGTCAACCCACTCCTAAACGAATGAATTTTCATTTTTTTCCTCCTGCTATTCAAAATCAAGGAGTTGTGGTTCAACCTCCTTTGCAGATTTCAGAGAAAGGGGGTGAGAACTGGAAAAACTGTTTGGTGGGTTACTTTATTGATAAACGCCTTCCATTTAACATAGTGAACTTGATTGCTCACAGATTATGGGACAAAGATGGGTTGGTAGAGGTTTTCGGAACTGAAAAGGGTTTCTACTTCTTCAAGTTCACGAATGCTGGGGATAGAGAGGGTATCTTAGAAAAGGGATCATTAGAGATTTCAATCTCATTTCTCTTAGTTGTTCCTTCCTAGTGTTATGCTATTAGGGCTGAGAATAGAGAACTTACATCATTTAAACTTATAACAAGAATTATCGAATTTGTTGGCTTCTAAAGACTTATACTTCTAAAAAAACTATTAGGACTGTTAATTGTTCCAGTACCATTAAACCTTCAAGGTCCAAAAATGCATAAAAGACACTAAACGACCCGGTTTTAACAAGGTAGTGTTCACGGTCCCTAGGTGCGAGCCCCTAAAGTCGAAGAGAGTCGGTAGTCCCAAGGGAAGGTCCCTAAAGACGCATAGGGTACACATTGTTGGACTGGTTATTGTATTAATGATGTTCTCGAATTGCTATCAAGGAGCGAATTATTTGAGTATTGCTCTTCTTATGACTTGAAACCTATGATTTGAAACTGAAGTTTGAACAATATGCTAATCAAAATATTATTATTTTTTCCTAATTAGATTCGGCAGCCTAATTCCCATTGTTCAATTTCAACTTTTCTTTGATTCTTAAAACAAGTTCATTATTTTGTTCTTCATTTTAATACATTGTCAAAGACTTGAGGAAAGGAAAACTTATGGATTTTCTTAAGACTTTGGGAAGGTAAGATGGTTGTAAGGTGTTTGGCGATTTAGTTTGTGAACTAGGATTTCAATCTACCTTGGAATTGTCTAATTATTTGATTTGAGTCTTGAAGCATTTCAGTTAGACTAAGAACATTGTTCTATAATATCATATGGATTTCTAAATCATGAAGATGACTTTAAGAGTTAGCTAATTCTTATGCCTCTATTGTTATCATTAAATTAAAAATAGATATCCCTTGAAAAAGGTTTGGGGTGCTTTGGTTATTTTCGAAAATTTTAGTCATCACACGTGCCTGCGGGGCATGACAAAGTCGGTCACTATTGGTTTACCCTTGATCTAAATGAAGACTGATTGAATGGCTACGATCAAAGATAAATCAAAGATAGCTACATGATCATATGGTAAAGTATACGAAAAAATTAGGAATGTGTTCCACACACCTTAAGTCAAATAGCCAATAAATTAGATTGAGCGGGTTTACAATTATTTTGACAAACTTTGACCTAATTGACCTTAATTTCTCAAAAGTTAAGTGCTCTAACATGATTTTATTATTTAAAATGTGTTACTTGTGATGTGAAAAGGAGGCTTAGGGCTCAGTGTCATAGCTTTTGAGAACTTAGCTTAGCTTCCTATAGGGGACAAACCTTTCCATCCCATGGATCTGATCAATTCAAGCCCAATGAAAAGGATTGATCCTCCTCGTTTCTCAAATATCTTACTCGTAGGGTTTTGAAAATTTACATGTCGCTGAGTTTGAAAAGACTTCATCTTCCAAGAAAAAAAAAACAATAGTTTAAACGGATTTCAAAAATCTACTCTATATATAATTAGGATTTCTAAACTATACATGTAGCCTATTAAGGTTTTTCTATATTACTATACATAAAAGAACACAAACAATGAGGAAAAACAAGATGTAAATTGTCGATCATGACAACTAATCAAAAGAATTAAAACTATTACTTGACTACTCATACTTTGGTACAAACATTGAGATTCAAAATTAGACCTATTCACCCCTCTTGGTCTGCCAGCATAATGGTCATAACGCTATAAGTCAAGAGAGAGAGTACGTAAACAATACACCTACAATCTTCTTCGGTAGTGCAACGATCATGGAATATGCCTTCTCAAGCACTTTCAAAGGAAGTAAAATACCACCTCTTGCGATATAACCTATACCATCGACTTTCTTCAAGAACTGCCTTTCCAACAATAACTTTAAAAGCCTCCAATTCCAAGTTCCCAACCAGATAAAAGTTTACAATAAAGAACCATTGGAAAAAAAAATTTTGATCACTAGAAATTTTGATCACCAGACAAATTTTGATCACTATAAAGATTACAATAAAGTACCAAAAGTTAAATTCTCAAGATTTCATGGCGAAATCTCAGCAAGACAAAGGCATCCCACATAAATTGTTAGCTAACAAAAAAAAAAAAATCCTGTCCCAAATATCTTCCTCCAACAATATAACTTAAAAACAAACATATGTGAATTCCTTCCAACCCAAATAACTCAAATCAAATCCAAAAAGAGAAGAAACACACAATGCCATAAAACCTTAGCTCTAAGTAATCCAAACTTGTAATGAACTTCCAATGCAGCAACCTGTTAAATCCAAGCTACATAAAACAACCTTGCCGCAACCCGCTAAATCCAAGCCACATAAAACAACCTTGCCTTAAAGCACAAGTGAGAAGCTTACTTGGGTATTCTAACCTAAGGAACCTCTCTAGTATTGACCCTCTTTAGAAAAAAAATATCACAAAGCCAGCATCGGTAGGCACAAGGTAGAAGTTGCATGGCACTATTCTTGCATGCCAGCAACAAAGTTTGCGATGAATCGTCACCTCAGCAGTAACACATGACAAGCCCAAGTTAACAATGAGGCTCCAAAAAAAAGTAACATGGAACTTTTTGGGGGGGAATAACAAGTGCAATGAATGCACACCGGTAACTGTAGGTAATTGGCATTCACCTTTGTTGCTTCAAGTAAAATTTAGTGAAAATTCCAAACATAATCAAGCCCTCTTAACGGTAACACATCTTTTTTTCATGCAAGTTACAGACATAGAATAAGTGTGAATGAATGAGTTTTCGGGTAAAATGAATCCTCATACCTTCGTCACTCTCCAAGTACACACCTTCGAACTCACATTTTCACTCTTAATGTCATACAGCTATTGGAAACCATTATTATGCTTTTATATTTGTTCATATACTGAAACCACCACAATTTTCAAAAATGTTGAATACTCTTCCGGGAAAAGAAAAAAAAACCCACAGTTGAATAGAGTAAATCAATGCCACATCTCTAAAACCCAAAACTCTCAGAAAATGGACAATTTAAAACACCAAATTCAGTTCTTGATCCCATAAAAACATACACACATACATGCCTATATAATATATATATAGAGAGAGAGAGAGAGAGAGAGAGAGATTGAAATAGGAAAAAAATAATCTGTAACTAAGAGAACGGACCTTGAATTTGACAGGCAGGATGGCTTCTCGATCATTGCAATAGATGGTGCGGTGACCTGGAGCCTGAGGCTGGACCCGACCGAGCCGAACAGTTCGAGTCGAGGCGATATGTTCCACCGTCCGTGAATCCCCACCAAGCCTTGATTTAGATCCCCTCATATTCTCTACAATTCATCCGATTCGCTTTTTCTCCTTCTTGATTCAACAATTGAATGGAGGATCTGTCCGCAATCAACCTCTCCAGGTTGAGGTTTGGTTATCTCTAATTGTGCGTGTATCTATTACCACCGGTCAATCACTCACTCTGCAATACCAATCCTCTCAATTTGAAACCTAGAATTTTCTCTCGCTAGCTTTCTCTCTCTAAAAAGTCGGAGAGAAGAAGGGTGCGAGGGCTTGGCTAATAAGAACCTCTTTGTTTTGGTTTTTAAAAAGCTGAAAGCCTCACATTCCCCCCTTTTTTTTAAGAAAAAATAATAATAATTACACTCCTATATTTATCTGCGAGAATGAAATGAACTAAATATAAGTAAAATAAATTGTGATCTGTAAACGTGAAAATACGTGAGTGTGAAATGACCGTCATTATTCTAAAGTTTGATTGCACCTATTTAAAATTTAGAACTTTTCAAAATATCTCTTTCAATAACAAATAAATTAGACCAATAAAATAACATTATTTTATTTTTTTAAAAAAATTAATATTTAGTTTTTAACCTCGATAGCGATGGTGGAAGGCGACAGTGGTGGGGTGGTGGTGGAAGGAAGGCATCGGTGGTGATGGAAGGCGACGGTGGTGTAGTTGGAAAGCGACAACAGCTATAACGATGACAGTGGTGGAAGGTTACAACGGTGGTGGTGAAGGTTCTTCAAGAATGTGATTTTTTGTTTTTTACTTGAGAAATAGAATGACTTAGAATGATTTTTGTAAGACTCGAAATATTATTTTCTTATGGTATATAATTATAGTTGTGTTTTATTATAACCAATATGCGTAAATGTGTATAATTATCGTACAAGTAATAGATAAATAAAGGACTATAACTAATTATGTAGCACAAATAAAAATTAATTATGAATTAAAAACTAATTAATATAAATAATAAACTAAACTAAAGTCGAACCGAAACTCTGAATCTGAAACTCCAAAACTAAAACCCGAAATACGAAAACACGAATCCCCAAATCCAAACAAACTATTTAATTAAAAAACTCTTTAACCAATAATAAATAATAATTTATTTAACAAACTATGTAACTAATAATAAACTATGTAACATAAATAATAACTTATTAAGTTAACTATCTAACTAATAAGGAACCATGTAACTTAAATAACAATTTATTTAACAAACTATATAATTAACAATAAATATGTATCATAAAAGTAATTTATTATGAATTAAAAAATATTTAACATAAATAATAATCTAAACTTAAGCCGAATAGGAACCTCGAATCCTAAACCTCAAATCTAGAATCCGAAACATGAAAACCCAAATCTCCGAACCCCAAACAAATGATGTAATTAACAGACTATGTAGCCCTTATGCAATATGAATAATAATTTATTGAATAAATATCTAATAAATTATGTAACATAAATAATAATTTATTTAACGGACTATATAACTAATAATGAACTATGAAGCATAAATAATAACTTACTTAACTAACAATCTAACTAATAATGGACTACGTAGCTTAAATAATAATTAATTTAGCAAACTATATAATTAATAATAAATTATGTAGCATAAATAATAATTTATTATGAACTAAATCTTTTTAACATAAATAATAAACTAAACTAAAGCCGAACAAGAACCACGAATCCAAAATCCCAAACCTAAAACCCGAAACACAAAAACTCGAATCCCTAAACTCCAAACAAACTCCTAAACCCCAAACCCCGAATCCACAAACTCCAAACCCCGAAACCCCCAACTATGTAACTAATAATAAATTATGTAGCAAAAATAATATCTAATTTAACAAACTAAATAACTAATTATGAACTATGAAGAATAAATAATAAATTACTAACTAACTATCTAACTAATAAGGAACCCGTAGCTTAAATAATAATTATTTAATAAACTATATAATTAATAATAAATATGTATCATAACTAGAAATTTATTATGAATTAAAACATATTTAACATAAAAAAATAAACTAAACTAAACCCGAACCGAAACTCCGAATCCTAAACCACAAACCTAGAACCTGAAACAAGAAAATCAAAATCCCAAATCCCAAAAAAACAAACTATGTAATTAACAGTCTTGTAACTAATAATAAAGCCTAATTTCTATTTCTCGAATCCCCGAATTCAAAATCCCAATCCCTAAACCCTATTAACTATAAATAATAATATATTATTAAATACAAATTACATAGCATAAATAATAATTAATTATGAATTAAAAACTAATTAGTAAAAAAAATAAACTAAACAAAAGTCGATCCAGAACCCCGAATCCTAAACCACAAAACTAAAACCCGAAATACGAAAACTTGAATCCCCAAACCAAAACAAACTATTTAATTAAAAGATTATTTAACCAATAATAAATAATAATTTATTTAAAAAACAATGTAACAAACAATAAATTATGTAGCATAAATAATAAGTTATTTAATAAATATCTGTTAAACTATGTACCATAAATATTAATTTATTTAACAGATTATATAAATAACAATGAACTATGAAACATAAATAATAAATTACTTAACTAACTATCTAACTAATAATTGACTACGTAGCATATATAATAATTTACTTAACAAACTATATAATTAATAATAAACTCTATAGAATATATAATAATTTATTATTAACTAAAAGCTTTGTAACATAAATAATAAACTAAACTAAAGTCGAACCAGAACCCGAATCTGAAACCCAAACCTAAACCCTAAACTCCAAACAAACTATATAATTAAAAGATTATTTAACTAATAATAATCCTAACCACTAGACCCAAACGCCAAAACCTCAATCCCTAAACCCTATAAACCATATATAATAATATATTATTAACTACAAATTATGTAGCATAAATAATAATTTATTATTAACTAAAAACTAATTAACATAAACAATAAACTAAACTAAAGTCGAACTAGAACCTGACACTAAAATCCGAAACACGAAAATCTGAATCCTCAAACCCAAACAAACTCTGTAATTAAAAGATTATGTAACTAATAACAAATAAAAATTTATTTAACAAATTATGCAACTAATAATAAACTATGTAACATATATAATAACTTATTTAACAGACTAAATAACTAATTATGAATTACAAAAATAATAAATTACTAAACTAACTATCTAACTAATAAATAACCATGAATAATAAATAATAATTTATAACAAACTATATAATTAATAATAAATATGTATCATAAATAGTAATTTATTATAAATTAAAAAATATTTAACATAAATAATAAACTAAATTAAAGCCAAATCGGAACCTCGAATCCTAAACCTCAAACCTAGAACCCGAAACACAAAAACCCAAATCCCCAAACCCCAAACAAACTATGTAACTAATAATAAAACCTAAATTCTAAACCCCAAACCCCAAATTCCCAATCTCAAAACCCCGAAACCCCAATCCCTAACCCTTACGTAGTATAAATAATAATATATTAAATAAATATCTGATAAACTATGTAGCATAAATAATAATTTATTTAATAGACTATATAAATAATAATGAATTATGAAGCATAAATAATAAATTATTTAACTAATTATCTAACTAATAATTGACTCCGTAGCTTAAATAATAATTTATTTAACATACTATATAATTAATAATAAACTATGTAGCATAAATAATAATTTGTTATTGACTAAAACTTATTAGCATAAATAATAAACTAAACTAAAGCTGAATTAGAACCACGAATCCGAAACCCTAAACCTAAAACCCGAAACACGAAAACTCAAATCCCCAAATCCCAAACAAACTATATAATTAAAAGACTATTTAACTAATAATAAATCCTAATTCCTGAACCCCAAACCCCGAATCCACAAACTACAAATCTCGAAACCCAAAACTATGCAACTAATAATAAACTATGTAGCAGAAATACTAACGTATTAAACAGATTAAATAACTAATTATGAACTATGAATCATAAATAATAAATTATTAAACTAACTATCTAACTAATAAGGAACAATGTAACTTAAATAATAACTTATTTAACAAACTATATAATTAATAATAAATATGTATTATAAATAGTAATTTATTATGAATTAAAAATTATTTAACATAAATAATAAACTAAATTAAAGCCGAACTGAAACTCTAAATTCTAAACCACAAACCTAGAACCCGAAACGCGAAAATCCAAATTCACAAATCCCAAACAAATTATGTAATTAACAGACTATGTAACTAATAATAAAGCCTAAATTTTGAAACCCAAACCCCGAATCCCAAACTCAAAACCCCGAAACCTTAATCCCTAACCCTTATGCAATATAAATAATAATATATTAAATAAATATCTAATATACTATATAGCATAAAAAATAATTTATTTAACAAACTATATAACTAATAATGAAATATGAAACATAAATAATAAATTACTTAACTAACTATTAGACTATATAACTAATAATGGACTATGAAACATAAATAATAAATTAATTAACTAATTATCTAACTAATAATTGACTACATAGCTTAAATAGTAATTTGCTTAACAAACTATATAACTAACAATAACTATGTAGCAAAAATAATAATTTATTATTAACTGAAAACTTTTTAACAAAAATAATAAACTAAACTAAAACCGAACCAGAACCCTGAATCCGAAACCCCAAACCTAAAATTCAAATAACGAAAACTCGAATTCCAAAATCCCAAACAAACTATATAATTAAAAGACTAATTAATTAATAACAAATCTTAACTCCTAAACACCGAACCCCAAATCCACAAACTTCAAACCCCGAAACCCCAATTCCTAAACCCTATGAATCATAAATAATAATATATTATTAAATATAAATTATGTAGCAAAAACAAAAATTTATTATGAAATAAAAATTAATTAACATAAATAATAAACTAAACTAAAGCTGAACCGAAACCCTGAATCCCAAACCCCAAAACTAAAACCCGAAATATGAAAACCCGAATCCCCAAACCCAAACAAACTATTTAATTAAAAGACTATTTAACCAATAATAAATAATAATTTAATTAACAAATTATGTAACTAATAATAAACAGTGTACCATAAATAATAACTTATTAAGCCAACTATCTAACTAATAAAGAACCATATAACTTAAATAACAATTTATTTAACAAACTATATAATTAATAATAAATATGTATCATAAATAGTATTTTCTTTTGAATTAAAAAATATTTAACATAAATAATAAACTAAACTTAAGCCAAACCAGAACCCGAATCCTAAACCTCAAACCTAGAACCCGAAACACTAAAACCAAAATCCCCAAACAAACTATGTAACTAATAATAAAGCTAAAATTCTAAACTCCAAACCTGAATCCCCAATCCCTAAACCTTATGCAATATGAATAATAATTTATTGAATAAATATTTGATAAACTATGTAGCATAAATAATAATTTGTTTAATAGACTATATAACTAATAATGAACTATGAAGCATAAATAATAAATTACTTAACTAACTATCTAACTAATAATGGACTACGTAGTTTAAATAATTATTTATTTAACAAACTATATAATTAATAATAAACTATGTAGCATAAATAATAATATATTATTAACTAAAAACTTTTTAACATAAATAATAAACTAAACAAAATCCCAATCTGAACCAGAACCACAAATCCGAAATTCCAAACCTAAAACCCGAAACACAAAAACTTGAATCCCAAAACTACAAATAAACCCTATAATTAAAAGACTATTTAACTAATAATAAATCCTACCACCTAAACCCAAACCCCAAAACTCCAAATTATGTAACTAATAATAAATTATGTAGAATAAATAATAACTTATTTAATACCCTAAATAACTAATTATGAACTATGAAGAATAAATATAAATTATTAAACTAACTATCTAACTAAAAGGAACCATGTAGCTTAAATAATAATTTATTTAACAAACTATATAATTAATAATAAATATGTATCACAACTATTAAATTATTATGAATTAAAAAATATTTAACATAAATAATAAAATAAACTAAAGCCGAATTGAAATTCCGAATCCTAAACCACAAACCTAGAACCCGAAACACCAAAATCCAAACCCCAAACAAACTATGTAATTATCAGACTATGTAACTAACTAATAATAAAGCCTAAACTCTAAACCCCAAATCCCTAATCTCAAAATTCCGAAACCCCAATTCCTAAACCCAATGAACCATAAATAATAATATAATATGAAATACAAATTATGTAGCATAAATATTAATTAATTATGAATTAAAAACAAATTAATATAAATAATAAACTAAACTAAAGCCGAACTGGAATACTGAATCCTGAACAACAAAACTAAAACCCGAAATACGAAAACCCGAATCTCCAAACCCAAACAAACTATTTAATTAAAAGACATTTAACCAATAATAAATAATAATTTATTTAACAAACTATGTAACTAATAATAAACTATGTAGCATAAATAATAACTTATCTAACAGACTAAATAACTAATTATGAATTACGAAACATATATAATAAATTATTAAACTAACAATCTAAATAATAAGGAACCATGTAGCTTAAATAATAATTTATTTAACAAACTATATAATTAATAATAAATATGTATCATAAATAGTAATTTATTATGAATTAAAAATTATTTAACATAAATAATAAATTAAACTAAAGCCGAACTAGAACCTTGAATTCCAAACCTCAAACCAAGAACCCAAAACCCAAATCCCCAAACCCCAAACAAGCTATGTAATTAACAAACTATGTAACTAAAAATAAAACCTAAATTCTAAACCCCAAACCCCGAATCCCCAAGCTCAAAACCTCGAAACCCAAATCCCTCACCCTTATGCATTATAAATAATTATATATTAAATAAATATCAGATAAACTATGTAGCATAAATAATAAATTATTTAACATACTATATAAACAATAATGAACAATGAAGCATAAATAATAAATTACTTAACTAACTATCTAACTAATAAGTGACTACGCAGCTTAAATAATAATTTATTTAACAAACTATATAATTGATAATAAACTATGTAGCATAAATAATAATTTATTATTAACTAAAAACTCTTTAACATAAATAATAAACTAAACTAAAGTCGAACCATAATTCCGAATTCGAAACCCCAAACCAAAAATCCAAAACACAAAAACTCGAATCCCCAAATCCTAAACAAACTATATAATTAAAAAGACTATTTAATAATAATAAATCCTAACTCCTCCACCCAAACCCCGAATCCAACGAACTCCATACCCTGAAACCCAATCCCTAAACCCTGTGAACCATAAATAATAATATATTATTACTTACAAATTATGTATCATAAATAAAAATTTATTATGAATTAAAAACTAATTAACATAAATAATAAACTAAACTAAAGTCGAACCGGAACTCCGAATCCAAAACCCCAAGACTAAAATCCTAAATAAGAAAACACGAATTTCCAAACCCATACAAACTACCCCACGTAGAACCCTCATCGTAGACTACAGGCCGAAACCCCAAAAAAACCTGACAACATCTGGACTGACTTGTATGTTGAGGAAGATCTCTGGCAGGGAAGATGTAAGCCTAGCATCTTTCATCTGACCTGCAAATTAAGCCATTAATTTGACAGCTAAACTATCCAGTCGCTCCTACAACTGGTCCAAATTGAACGCTTTCTCCCCAACCGCACTATCAACTAATCCAAGAGCCCATTTGGGATTGCTGTTGAACCATTTAAAACCATTTTTATTTTTAAAGTTTGCTTTTAAATGTGTGTGGTAACAAAAAGACACTTCTAATGATAGAGATTTTAACTTAGTAGAGCTTTTGATTTAAGCTAAAATTTTTAGCTTTTAAAACTGCATTTTGAGTAGAGGTTCTATATTTTATGCAAGTGTTTTCTTTAAACAATTTTATCTATTTTTATTTTTTATAAAGACTATTTTATTTCCTTTTTTATAAGTCTTATTATTATCAAATATAAGAACACTCCATTAAAGAACATTATTGTATTATAGAAGTGCTTTAAACAATATGTTACCAAACAAACTGAAAAAGCATTTTAATTGTGAAAAGTACTTTATATAATGTATCACCAAACACATGACATGCTTTTTACTAAAAGCAATTTTATGGCAATTCTACTGATAAAAACACTTCTTTTTTTTTGCAACATCAACATCAAACAGACCCCAAGACACATTGTGACTTGACCTTCGGCTCAATCTCTTCACTCATCTTTGTTGCTTTCTGAAAGGGAAGTGCAGTAGATTTTTCCATTGTGGCACTGATGGTATACAGATTATTGTTAGCGTGAAGCCAATTGTGAGCACAATGGTGGTTTAGGCATCGATTGAGTTCTAGGAAGAGAGGTGTTCTCAAAGAGAAAATGGAAAAGAATATGGGACATAAATTAGGGAAGTACATTGTCTAAAGGTAATTTTGTCTAGTTGCTCAAAATTATTAAATGTCCTTTTTTGATAAGTAGAAAATGTCCTTCACTGAGTACATTCAGCGTTAAGAGATTGGTGAAGTTCAGTTGCTTTAAAAAATTTTGTCCATTTAATCCGCACCTTTTTATTTTAAAAGCCTCTATGAATACATTTTTGTCCATTTAATTCTACTCGTGTAACTATTGAAGACCTCTAAATACAGAGTTGTAAGTACTTAATTGCGTGCTCATGTGTTATAAAACACACTTAATTGAACTATTGAAGACCTCTGCATACATCTAGTTTTAAGTACTTAATTGCGTTGTCAAACAGCCTCTATGAGAGTTGAATTTAACATCATTACATGCCAACTGGTCTTTAAGGTTTTGCCAACCTTGAATTTTTTCTTTACTCTCTCTCTTTCATTTGCGGTTTTAATTTTCTTTCAACTCTATCATGGTCTTTTCAAACCACTACTTTTTGTCTTTAATACATTGACATTGTGGATGCCTAAATTAGTTGATGACCTCTATATGACAGATAAGATGTATCATCCAAGGCTCCAAGCTAATGATAATTACTTATATTAACCATGGAACTAATTGTTTTTTAGCTCCATTTTGGTGCAATATTACTTAGTAAGTGTTGGTCATAATATGATATTATCAATTGTATGGAGCGGGAATCAATTTCTTTATGTGCTTTCTTATCAATAAAGGATTTCATTTCATCATAGATACTGTATCCCTTGCATATTATTTGTATATTCCAAGTTTACACTTATTGACATTCTTCATCATCTTCAGATTTCTGTATTGAAATAAACCAACAATATCCCGGATGTTGCATTTTCTTGCTGTTTTTTTTAAATGTCAATGTTATAAATTCTACAATTCTTCTATATAAAATAGTTAAGTGTAAATTACACTTACCTCCAAATGGCAGAGACCTCCCCTGATGTTTATGTTCTGGAATCACTTTCCCCCCTCCGTTAGTGTTGACAGTTAGTCAATGCCTAAAAATGCTGATGTCAGCAAAAATATCATATTTAGTTCGAATTTTACCCTTCAAATGTGTAAAAGACTATTATGCCTTCAAACAATGCTAAAAAATTACATGTTACCCTATTACATAATTGATGAAAAGGAAATACAACACTTGGTTCATAATTACCCCCATTGAAATTATATATTAATATAACAATATATACTTTTGATTTATTTATCACAGTTATCATTCTATATTATTATGAACTTAATAAATTATAATTACTGTATTAATCTAATTGATAAAAAAAAATTATTTTAAATATAATTAATTAAGAAAGATATGCATTTAATTTGCATTTTGTCTTGCAACTTGTAAAAACTAAAAAATTATGTTGAAAGATATATATAAGTATTATATATATAACAAAGTTTTTAATTCACTAATGTTACGTTTAATGATAAAGATGATCACTAGTGTGGTTAAAGAGCTCAGCAAGATATTTCCTATCCGTTCGATATGTTATAGCAGAAGTCGATGTCCCATGAGCAAGCCTAAAAAATCTAGCCATCCACTACCATCATTGTTGAAACCAGGAAATAATGCATTTGCTTCCACAGAACCAATATAGTCAAGAGCAAGTCAGTAGCCTATAACAAACGGTCTGCGAGCCTCCAAAAAAAAAAAAGATCCAAGAGGGTTTTGATATTTAGGGTTTGAGAGAGCTTGGAAAAGAGGGGTGTTGATGAAATTTAGATTGTAAACGATGGATGGCGACAAACATTACTGTTCATGGATTTCATCAACCTTTTGAGTCATTGCTGCTACAAACACAAAGAGAGATGGAGCGATAGTTATAGAGAGAAAAAATAAAAGATCAAGACAGATTAAGCGTAAGAGAGAGAGAAGGCCATGGTAAAAGGTTTGGTAGAGAGAGAAGATGAGATGACGATAACATGACACATTACACATACCCTATTAAATAACCCTGAATCTTACTCTCTCTCTCTTATTCCCTCTCTCTCACGAACCCTAGAAGGGAACCTAACTCACAATTTGGTTCAAGTGTTTGGTTTACAAAAGATCAAAGATAATTGTATTTTTATGGTAGTAATCATAACAAAAAAAAAGCTGACAATTTAAGGTTAAGAAATTATTTTCTTATGAGGGTATAATGGCATTTTTAACAACTTTTGTTAACGCTGTTAGACAATAGGGGAGGTTTCTGTCATTTTTGATAACACATGGAGGTCTCTGTAGTTTAAGCAAACTAGAGGGGAGGTAAGTTTAATTTACCCAATATTTAAACGTAATCTAATGCAATTTGGCTCTTGTACCAAAAATTGATGAATACCAGTGAATATAGTTTTTAGGGTTGATTAGAACCAATTTTTTGTTGGCTAAAGGTTTTAATATAAAGGATTTTAGTGGTAGCAGAAGTATTACAAAAGGGTGGTTGTTTTGGGGTTTCTATGGAGGCATTTGAAAACCAAGTTTAGGGGTTGTGAACAGTGAACCTAGCTAGTGTTTGAGGGAGAAAAGAGTTTGGGCTTAGAGAGTAGATTTTAAGGATAAAAGAGGGAAGGAGAAGAAACTCTAGGATTCGCTCCTAAAATTACGTACATATCATAGTTAGGGTTAGAATTGAATCATCAGTTGGCATCCACAGTGAGTCTAGAAACCATGACTAGAACCAGATCTGTACTAATTCTTTTACCCTAAAAAATCTTATTCCATAATTTCAAACCTTTTTCTCCACCACCACCACAACCAGATTTATAATTCCATTTTCTTGTTAAAATCATATTTCTAAAGCTCAAGTCCAATGCTTTTCTTCCTCAAAGACTTTGATTGAGGTGCCCTAAATCTAGAAAGTTACCATTCACGGGTACTGGTCGTACTCCCAAACAACCCCTAAACCTTTTGCTTCTTTTCCATTTTTCCTTTTTTTTTTGACAAGTAAAGATATATTAAAAGGCACTCAAACAGGGAGTGCATCCCACATACAAAAAGAGGAGAGGCCCTCAACCTCTCATAGCATCCAACAAATCAACTATCTCACTCATAAAATTACTCATTCTCCCATGAACTCAAGAAAAAAGAGAACTAAGAATAAAAAATTGCAGCTTCCCTATGGAAGACTCATCATCATCGAAGGATCTCTTGTTCCATTCCTTCCATAAACACCACCAAACGCATAAGGGGGTCAGTCTCCAATAATCACAAACTTGGGCATTAACATCACACCCTCTTTAAACATCTAACATGCCTTTGGGAGAATTGGGCATAACCCATTGTATCCCAAACACAACCCCAATAACATACTCCAAGTGTCGCATGCCACTGGGCAGTGTAGCAAAAGGGCTCCACAGTCTCCTCATCTCTCTTGCATATGGAACACCAGCTAGTGAGAGGCCTTTGTCTTTTCCTCAAATTGTTGATTGTCAAGATCTTTTAGAAGACAACTGTCCATCCAGATAAGGCCACCTTTAGGGGGGCCTTAGAACGTCAAATTACCTTCCGCGGAAAAATCAACCTTGCTGCCCCAAAGTTGGTTCTATAGAAGGACCTAACATAAAAAATCCCACAAGTCAATGGGACCTACAACAAGGAATCATCTCTCCCTCCGTCCACACTCTACGGGTAAATAAACTCCAAAAAGTGGATCACCTCCTCCAATTCCAAATGTTGAATTTTTTTTGAGAAACTGACATCCCAAGTCATCCTACCCCTATCAAGGTGATAGCAGTTAAACACAACGGCCAGTCGATCACGAGCAATACCATAAATACTAGGGAAGGAGCATGTCAACGATCGCTCACCACACCACTAATCCTCCCAAAACTGAATATCTTTTCCATTCCTGATCTCGAATATGATGTGTTCGGAGAACTAATCCCACCTTCTTCAGATAAATTTCCAAACACCTACTTCGCCCACCGATCTCATCTCCTCCGAACACCACCATCCCCTCTCCTCCTCACGTCTTCTGGAAATAATTCTCCTCCACAACTGTTGCCTTTTTTGCCCAAATCTCCATAACCACTTCCCTAGGAGAGCTTTATTAAAAGGATCCACCTTTTTAATCTCCAACCCTCCTACATTAATCGGTCTGCCCACTTGATCCTAGTTGACTAGGTGGTATTTGAACTCATCATCCATGACTTTCCACAGAAAATTCCGCTAAAGCTTCTCAATACTCTCAGCTACAGAGATAGGAATCTGGAAGAGTGAGAGAAAATATGTAGGAAGGTTGGATAAAGTACACTTTAACAAAGTAACCCTGCCACCCTTCGAAAGATACTGCTTCTTCTACCCTGCGAGCCTTCTCTTGTACCTTTCCACCATTGAATCCCAAACTCCCACTCTTCTCATCCCATCTTCTCTTGCATTGCTTGGTAAGTAGAGATGCATGGGCTATGCTCTATGCTATGTTGGGGTGCATTGGGTGTTACCTGCCTCTACAATTGATTTGCTTGACTCTTTTGAGGGGATGCATGGTGGGGAGGAGGGCTTACGATGCGCAGTAGGCTGGTCCCCTTTTGATGGTGTCAAAGCACCACTGTGGGTGCTGAAGCTCTTTATTCTGAGTTGGCTTGTATATCTTTAGAGGATTTTGTTGATTTTTTGGATAATATTAGGTTAATGAGTTTTGTATTTATTTATTTTCTGGATGTGCTCTCCTTTTGAGCGTTGTTTAATAAAAATTTTCTTATATATATATATAAATGAAATACCCAGCTAGTGATATATTTGTGTTGACCAGAAGACTGCTGGTAAAGTTCAAGGGTGAGAGGAGACAACATTTACTTTAACAAAGCCTTCTTGCACTACTTTACATCTTGCTAGTTTTTCATTCTTTGGAAAACTTGCTTTATTGAGTACATATCTCTATGTTTCTATCACTATAGAGATAGTTATTCTATGATTGATTCAATCAGTTGTGCTATATGATTTTTGGGCCAGAAAATGAGAAACAAAGACTTCTATTTTATCTTTTATGTAAGCTCTCTAATATTAGATTAGAATTGTGAATTTATATTCAGGTGGTGAAAACTAAAAGACAAGTTGCAATTCTTGAATCATATCTTTAACAAAGGGGAGCTGCTCTTCCAGAAGGATATTTGTCTTGTAGGGTCATATGTCCCAATCCGAATTTTCGGTATCTATCAGAATATTCCTTTTGATTTTCATCGATAACAGTATTGTTCATTCAACTAAAATCGAGGAGCATTAATTCTCGCTTTACCCTCTGGACTTATGCTTGCGTATCTTGAATTCATGGTGTGTTCTTTATTACTATATTCTTTTCTAGCAACTTCATAATTTTCATTGTGTGAGAAAATTATTTGCTCATTTCTACATTGACAATGGTCAAAAAGGTCATGCAATGTCCAACAATATTTCGATGCATACCAATGGCTATACAATAGTACAATACAGAAATGGCATCAATTTAGGTTTGGAACAGTCTCCAGCCTTGTGGAAAATTGACCATGTTGTCAAGCTTGTCTAGCATTTCTTGGAATATACTTTCATGCTGTTAACTTCTCAGCATCAAAAGTTTGTTGTGTGAAGTTTTTATGTAAAATTTACAATTAACGAGTGACCACATGACCTTTTGGCAATTCATTTGCTCTGGGTAGTCTACTACCCCTTGATGTACATCTTATTCTCACAAGTCAACCAAGTCCATCTTAGGGGCTCAAACTAGCATTTTTTAAGATTCTGATTTTAGATTTCCTTTTTTCTATTTGTGTTGCTATGTGTCTTGGGTTATTATTTTTTTTCCTTCTCTTTATGTTGCATACCACATGAAAAAAAAAATAAAGTTCTTTCCTGTGCCTTACAGGTTGGAGCTTAAAGGTAACAAAAATCTCTTGGGAGAACTTTTGGAGTTCAAAGGGAAGAAAGATGATATCCAGGCTTTGAGAAATATCTAGAGATCAAAAATTAGTCATTTGATAGTTATGCTTATGTGATGAAATATATCAATTTGAAGAGAGGAATTAGAGGCACAAATTTCAGAATTAAGAGTTTACTTGAGATTCTTAGACATGAAATGTGCCATATATGTCAATTTCTGGGTTTACATGTTCAATTAGTTGGGCATTTCTCATTTTTTGAAACTGAAATGATTTTACATTGAAGTATTCCACTTGTAAGCTATCTCACATCAGAAAAGTAAGAGAGGTGAGGGAATTGAGCTCTCTATAAGAGGCCCTGTACTAACTCTTTGCCTGAATCCACTGTTTATGGCTTGTCTATGGAATTGTGTGGTAATGCTTTAAAAGAAAAAAACTTTAAAATGCAGATAATTTACAAAATTGTGTGATCCAGTTGGAGCTTAACCCATTGGTAGTTCTGCATTGCTCTGCCAAGTCGGTTAAATATCCTTCATTCTGCTTGAGCTACTAGTTTCTCTCTAGCATGCCATAAAGTCTATTTTGGTAGATTAGTAGCCGAGGCCAGAGAGGATTCATTAACCTCGAATTCTTGGATGTTGGTCAGCACTTGACACTTTCCCAGGCCTTACCTATGATTCCACTCATCATTTTTATTGTGCATATTTATTGTGTTCGATCTAGTAGTTTAAATTGGTGGAGAGGGGAAGGGGGTGTAAATCTTTAGTACTATACTGGTTTTTTGTTGGAATTTTTTTATTATTCAGGTAATTAGTGCTTGTGTTATTTTTGTAATTGGAGCTTACACAATAATATAGATAGATGGGTTATAGAGTTATCAATCTTATTCTCCAACCCTTTTTCTTATGCCCCTCTCTCTCTCTCTCCAGTCTCCCCCCTCTCTCTCTCTATTTCTCACCCTCTCATTCTCTTTCTTTTCCCCTCTCTCTACGCTGAAGTCAGGGTTTGTGCAATGACACAAGCATTGGTACAGTCAGTTTGAGCCAAAACTAACGTTGATTGATTTGTCTCTTAATTCTAAGACTAGTAGTAAATTTTTCAGGTTTTTTTATTGTTATCTTGAAGGTTTTTTTGGCTTTTTGAAGTATTTTTGGAAAAATAGGTTTGTTGTTTTTGATATACCATTTGGCTATTTTTGGGTTGGACTCTTTTTTTGTACTATTCAGTGCTATGGGGTGCGCCTAGGCCATGTTCGTCTCCTTGAGTTCATTGCATCTTGATTGTAGTACGAAGGTTTCTTTCCTTAGATTGGAGGGGTGACTACTATATACCTGTATTTCGGTCTTTTTAGAGCTGGTGTTCATATCTCTGTGATATCATCCTTGGTTTTCAACTTTTATATCCTATTAGTACTGGCCCAATGGCTATGTAGACACGTTAGAGGAAAGTGCAATTTTACTAGCAGTGAGGCAAGGGAATAGAGTTGTGTATGACTCTTACAGATAATCTATCCCTTCGAATTGATCTAGTAACGTTGGATGGGAGAAATTATTTGGCTTGGCCACTATCAGTACAAGTTTTTGGCTTGGATGGATACTTGATAGGGCAAGTGATGTCCAGGCACATTGTGTTGTGATAATAGTGTGAAGTTTCAAGGTTAATCGAGAAGGTTAATTATATAGTTTGTTAATAAAGCCTAAATTCTAAAGCCCAAACCCCGAAACCCCAATCCCTAATCCTTATGCAATATAAATAATAATATATTAAATAGATATATGATAAACTATGTAGTATAAATAATAATTTATTTAACACATTATATAACTAATAATGAACTATGAAGCAGGAATAATAGATTATTTAACTAACTATCTAATAACGAACTATATAACTTAAATAATAATTTATTTAACAAACTATATAATTAATTAATAATAAACTATGTAACATAAATAATAATTGATTAAGAATTAAAAACTATTTAACATAAATAATAAAATAAACTAAAGCCGAACCAAAACCCGAAATCCGAAACCCCAGACCTAAAACCTGAAACACAAAAACCCGCATCTCGAAACACCAAACAAATTAAGTAATTAAAAGACGATATAACCAATAAAAAATCCTAAACCCCAAACCCCGAAACCTAAATCCCTAACCTTATGCAGCATAAATAATAATATATTATTAAATAAAAATTATGTATCATAAATAATAATTTATCAAACAAAAAAATTAGCAAAAATAATAATATATATTACAAACTATTTAAATAATTATAAACTATGTTGCATGAATAATAATTTCTTTAACAAACTATGTAACTAATAATAAACGATGTAAAAATAAATAATAACTTATTTAATAAATATCTAATTAATAATAAGTTATGTAGAATTAATAACAATTTAATTAACAAACTATGTAACTAATAATAAACTACGTTGCATAAATAATAATTTATTCAATAAATATCTAATAAACTATAGAGCATAAATAATAATTTATATAACACACTAATAATAATATATTAAATAAATATCAGATAAACTATCTAGCATAAATAATAATTTACTTACCAGACAATATAACTAATAATAGCGTAAATAATAAATTACTTAACTAACTATCTAACAAATTTACTACGTAGCTTAAACAATAATTTATTTAACAAACTATATAATTAATAATAAATATGTATCAAAAATAGTAATTTATTATGAATTAAAAAATATTTAACATAAATAATAAACTAAACTATAGCCAAACCAAAACTCCGAATCCTAAACCTCAAACCTAGAACCTGAAACACGAAAACCCAAATCTGCAAACCCCAAAAAAATTATGTAATTAACAGACTATGTAACTAATAATAAAGCCTAAATTCTAAACCCAAAACCTCGAATTCCCAAACTCAAAACCCCGAAACCCCAATCCCTAACCCTGACGCAGTGTAAAAAATAATACATTAAATAAATTATATAGCATAAATAATAATTTATTTAACAAACTATATAACTAATAATAGCATAAATAATAAATTTCTTAACTAACAAACTAACTAATAATTGACTATGTAGCTTAAACAATAATTTATTGAACAAACTATATAATTAATAATAAACAATGTAGCATAAATAATAATTTATTATTAACTAAAAGCTTTTTAACATAAATAATAAACTATACTAAAGTAAAGCCAAACCAGACCCCCGAATCCGAAACTCCAAATCTAAAACCCGAAACACGAAAACTCCAATCCCGAAACAACAAACAAACTACATAATTATAAGACAATTTAACTAATAATAAATCCTAATTCCTAAACCCCAAACCCCGAATCCACAAACTCAAAACCCCAAGCTATGTAACTAATAATAAGCTATGTAGCATAAATAATAACTTATTTAACAGACTAAATAACAAATTATGAACTATGAAGCATAAATAATAAATTATTAAATTAATTATCTAACTAACAAGGAACAATGTAGCTTAAATAATAATTTATCTAACAAACTATATAATCAATAATAAATACGTATCATAAATAGTAATTTTTTAGGAATTAAAAAATATTTAACATAAATAATAAACTAAACTAAAGCTGAACTGAAACTCCAAATCCTAAACCACAAACCTAAAATCCGAAATCGAAAATCCAAATCCCCAAACTCTAGAATTAACAGCCTACGAAACTAATAATAAAGTCTAAATTCTAAACTCCAAACCTCGATTCCCAAACTCAGAACCCTAACCCCAATTCCTAACCCTTATGCTGTATCAATAATAATATATTAAATAAATAGCATAAATAATAAATTACACAACTAACTAACTAATAATTGACAACGTAGCTTAAATAATAATTAATTTAACAAACTATATAATTAATAATAAACTATGTAGAATAAATAATAATTTATTGTTAATTAATTTTTTTTAACATAAATAAAAAACTAAATTAAAGCCGAACCAGAACCCCGAATCTAAAACCCCAAACCTAAAAGACAAAACACAAAAACTCGAATCCCCAAACCCCAAACAAACTATATAATTAAAAGACTATTTAACTAATAATAAATCCTAACTCCTAATCACAAACCCCGAATCCACAAACTCCAAACCCAAACACCCCATACTATTTAACTAATAATAAACGATGTAGCATGAATAATAACTTATTTAAGAAACTAAATAACTAATTTTGAACTATGAAGCATAAATAATAAATTGTTAAACTAAGTATCTAACTAATAAGAAACCATGTAGCGTAAATAATAATTTATTTAACAAATTATATAATTAATAATTAAAATTAAATTTATCATAAATAGTAATTTATAATGAATTAAAAAATATTTAACATAAATAATAAACTAAACTAAAGCTAAACCAAAACTCTGAATCCTAAACCTCAAACCAAGAACCCGAAACACGAAAACCCAAATCTCCAAACAAACTATGTAATTAACAGACTATGTAACAAATAATAAAGCCTAAATTCTAGACCCCTAACCCCGAATTCCCAAACTCAAAACCCCGAAACCTCAATCCCTAACCCTTATGCAGTATAAATAATAATATATTAAATAAATATCTAATAAACTATTTAGCATAAATAATAATTTATTTAACAAACTATATAACTAATACTAGCATAAATAATAAATTACTTAACCAACTAACTAATAATTGACTATGTAGCTTAAATAATAATTTATTTAACAAACTATAAAATTAATAATAAACAATGTAGTATAAATAATAATATATTATTAACTAAATTTTTTTTAATATAAATAATAAACTAAACTAAAGCCGAAACATACCCTCGAATCCGAAACTCCAAACCTAAAACCCGAAACACGAAAACTCGAATCCCCAAACCCCAAAAAATTGTATACTTAAAAGACTATTAACTAATAATAAATCCTAACTCCTAAACCCCAAACGTAGAATCCACAAACTCCAAATATCGAAACCCCAAACTATGTAACTAATAATAAACTATGTAGCACAAATAGTAACTTATTTAACAGACTAAATAACTAATTAGTAACTATGAAGCATAAATAATAAATTATTAAACTAACTATCTAACTAATAAGGAACCATGTAGCTCAAACAATAATTTATTTAACAAACTATATAATTAATAATAAATATGTATCATAAATAGTAATTTATTATGAATTAATAAGTATCTAACATATATAATAAACTAAACTAAAGCTGAACTGAAACTCTGAATCCTAAACCTCCAACCTAGAACCCGAAACACGAAAACCCAAATCTCAAACAAACTTTGTTATTAAGAGACTATGTAACTAATAATAAAGCCTAAATTCTTAATCCCAAACCTCGTATCCCCAAACTCAAAACCCCGAAACCCCAATCCCTAACCCTTATGTTGTATCAATAATAATATATTAAATAAATATCTGATAAACCAAGTAGAATAATAATAATTTATTTAATTGACTATATAACTAATAATAGCATAAATAATAAATTACTTAACTAACTAACTAATAATTGACTATGTAGCTTAAACAATAATTTATTTAACAAACTATATAATTAATAATAAACTATGTAGCATAAATAATAATTTATTATTCATTAAAAACTTTTTAACATAAATAATAAACTAAACTAAAGCCGAACAAGAACCCCGAATCCGAAACCCCAAACCTAAAACCTGAAACACGAAAACTTGAATCCCCAAACCCCAAACAAACTATATAATTAAAAGACTATTTAGCTAATAATAAATTCTAACGCCTAAACCCCAAACCATGAATCCACAAACTCCAAACCCCAAAACCCCAAGCTATTTAACTAATAATAAACTTTGTAGCATAAATAATAACTTATTCAATAGACTAAATAACTAATTATGAACTATGAATCATAAATAATAAATTATTAAACTATTTATCAAAAAATAATAATTATTAAACTATCTATCTAACTAATAACTTTGCTTGTGCTTTCTTACACAATTGGTCCCAAGCCCAGATAAAGGAGGTGGGTTGCGTCAGGTAGCTTGACAGCTGGCGTAAAATTATGTCATGACCAATATGAACATGAATCCTATAGATACACGAGTAAATACTAGGGCGTTCTCCTTAAGCGACACGTTGCATCAGCTTCCGAATGCTTCAAAAAATGGGCAACGGGTGCCGTATCGGCGCCCGGGTGCGGTAAAAAATCTGCAAGGGTTCTTGCATTTTTCTGGATGAGCGCAAGTAAAGAAGTTAGCCTAGGATACTAGGCTTAGGATAGAGACTTAGAATATAGGAACTTTGATGGGTAAGGGAATGGAGTTAGTAGACACTATGATTAGAAGAAAGATTAATATTTTCTATCTACAAGAAACTAAGTGGGTAGGGAAAAATGCTACAGAAATGGAAGGATATAAATTATACTATACTGGAAAGACTAGACATAGAAATGTAGTAGAGATAATCGTAGAGAAAAATTTAAAAGATTCTGTAATAACAATTATTAGAAAAGAAGATAGAATCATATTAGTAAAACTCGTATTAGGATGAAATATAGTTAATATAATTAGTGCGTATGCACCTCAAGCAGGACTAGATGATAATATTAATACACTTTTTTGGGAACATATGGACGAGTTGATGCAAGGGATACCTGAAGGAGAAAAAGTGTATATAGGAGGAGATTTTAATGGCTATGTAGGAAAAGAGAGTGGAGGATATGAAATGGTACATGGTGGGCATGGATTTGGAGATAGAAATCATGCCAGGGAGACTAAGATTTTGCAGTAGCATATAATCTTATAATTAGGGATACATTTTCTATAAAGAGAGATGAACAGTTAATAACCTTTAAAAGTGGTTCAAATATGAGCCAAATTGATTTCTTTTTAACTAGAAAGGTAGATAGACTAGCAAGCAAAGATTGTAAGATTATTCCCAGAGAGAGTTCAACCTCACAACATAGGCTCCATATTTTAGATGTATGTATAAAAGGGCAACCAAAAAGGAGAAAAAGAACCATATGTGAGTTGCGCATTGCGAAAACGGTTCAGTTAATTTAGAGTGAGATGCTAATACTTAGATCTAGAGGGTGGTGAATAGGTATTCTTGCCCAATTTTTATGATTGACTAATTACTCACAATGATTATTAATTATGCATCCACATCAACCATAAAATAAATAAAGCAAGTAAAGTAAAGTTAGAGCTGTCACCAGGAATTTTTACGTGAAAACCCTAGGAAGGGAAAAACTAGGGGAGTGAGACAAAAAATCCCAGAGAAACCAATCCACTATCTCGAAGCAAAGTATATCAGACTCTATAACAGACTCGCACCCACTCCACTCTGATAAGAACTTGATGCGGAACACCTAAGGCTTACAATTGTGACTTCAAGTCCAACTGCTGCAGACCTCCGGCTAACGTCAATATCCTTCTAGAAGGGTAGCTGAAAGAACAAAAATACTTCGCAAGTATTTCATTGTAGTAACCCTTGTGGATGGGTGTGAGTGGGTGGGTGCGAAGACAGACACTAGGCTGAGCTACCACACTGACAGGGTACAGGGTGCTCAATCTCACATCGCCTGGGTGTGAAAAAGGGGATGTGCTTATATGTAGTATGTTCTCTTCAAATGTTATGAGGTATTTTGGGGTAAAACCCAAAAGCAAAACTGTGTGGGCTCAGGCCCAAAGCGGATAATATCATACCATGTGTTGGAGTGGGGTATTACAGTTGGTATCAGAGCCTGAACCCAGCCGGAAGTGTGCCGACGAGGACGTCGGGCCTCGTAGGGGGGTGGATTGTAGTAACCCTTGTGGACGGGTGTGAGTGGGCGGGTGCGAAGACAGACACTAGGCTGAGCTACCACACTGACAGGGTATAGGGTGCTCAATCCCACATCACTTGGGTGTGGAAAAGGGGATGTGCTTATATGTAGTATGTTCTCTTCAAATGGTATGAGGCCTTTTGGGGTAAAACCCAAAAGTAAAACCGTGCGGGCTCAGGCCCAAAGCGAACAATATCATACCATATATTGGAGTGGGGTATTACATTCATCCCCTTCATAGTGATCATTTCTCTTTTTCTTCAGATAAAATCTTGTAGTTTCAAGGAACCACCTCTGCTGCTCTTGATCAAACTGTGCGCTCTCAAAAATAAAATCAATGAAGATTTTCTCTCATAAATTTCTCTTTTAGCTCCCAAAAATATATTCATTTCTCTACAATTAAATCATTGAGTCTCTCATCTATCTCTCTAAGATTGAAGCATAAAGAGGTATTTATAAGGTTTAGAGTCCTTAATCTACTTGAAAAACAAGTTTAAAACATATAAGAAGAGTTTTAGAGAAGTTTGGGCTTACTAGGAAAGCGATTCAGATCAAAAAGGAAATTTTCACGCGCATCAGCTAAGTCGGACTGGTCCTAAAAATTTGGGACCGGTGAGACTTTTGCAGATACTTAGAAACTCCAAAGTCCCGAGAAAAGTTGGACCGGTCCTAAAATTTGGGGACCGGTGGGACTTTTCGGACATGCTGAATTTCAAGAGTTTCGAGAAAATTTGGACCGGTGCTCATATATAGGGACGGGTGGGACTTCGAAGAAATTCAATTTTTATATTTAAAGCATATTTTCTAAGTCATAAGCTTACCAAACTTCAAAACACAATGTCCTCACTCACATATATGTGCTAAGTGATGTCCTCATCAAATCCACGGTATCGAGACACCTTCCGTTCAGCTCTGAAGACCAAGACACAAAATTAAACAAAAATTACAACTCGATCAACAAGTTTTGACATTGAAATTTGACAATTACAATTATATATCTCACGCCATAAACCCAAGGACTAGGTGGTGGAATTTAAGAGGGGAGAAAATGAATTTATTTAAAAATAGTATGTTAAAAGAAGCAACATGGAATGTAGAAGATGAAACAAACTCAATGTGGAATAAGATGGCTACATATATAAAAAGAGTAGAAAAAGAAGTTCTAAGAGAATCAAAAGGAATGGGACCGTCATTTAAAGAAACTTGGTAGTAGAAGTTCAAAAAATGGTAAAAACAAAATGGGAATGCTATAAAGTTTGGCAAAAAACTAGGAATAGTGAAACCTTTAACAAATATAAAAAAGTAAATAAAGAAGTTAAGAAAGTAGTAAGTGAGATAAAGCATAGAGCATATGATGATTTTTATTCTAAACTAAGTACAAAAGATAGAGAGAAGAATATATATAAACTTTTCAAGCTAAGGGAGAGAAAAACTAGAGATTTTAGCCATATTAAATGTATTAAGAGTGAAGATTCACAGGTTTTGGTAAATGACGATGAAATTAAAGAAAAATGGAAAAGAAAGGAGTCACAAAGGGATACATCGAAATAATAAAGGATATGTATGATGGATGTGTAACTATAGTTAGAACACCTGTGGGGGAAACAAGCAAATTCTCAATCACGGTAGGCTTACACCAATGGTCAACATTAAGTCCACACCTTTTTGCTCTAGTGATGGATGAGCTGACAAGACACATCCAAAATGATATTCCGTGATGTATGCTGTTTGCCAATGATATTGTCTTAGTTGATGAGAGAGAAGGAGTTAATGCCAAATTGGAGATTTTGAGAGAAGCTTTAGAACTAAAAGAGTTTAAGATAAGTTAAAATAAAATTGAATATATGGAGTGTAATTTTAGTAAATCTAGAAGGAGAAATGAGGATGTAGTGAGGATTGAGAATCAAGAGCTTTAAAAAAGTGAACATTTTTGCTATTTAGGCTCACTTATTCAAAATGAGGGAGAAATTGGAGATGACGTTAATCATAGAATAAAGCTAGGATGGGTTAAATGGAGGGGTGCATCTAGTATATTGTGTGGTAGGCGTATCCCCTTATGATTGAAACGGGAGTTTTATCGAACAACTATTAGACCAGCCATACTTTATGGTACCGAATGTTCGTCAGCTAGGCTACAACATCTGCATAAAGTGAGTGTTGTAGAAATGCGAATGTTGAGATGGATGTGCGGGAAGACTAAAAAAGATAGAATTAGAAATGAACACATTCGGGAGAGAGTTGGAGTAGCACTAATTGGAGATAAAATGAGAGAGAATCGGTTAAAATGGTTTGGACATGTCAAAGAAGACCCTTAACTACGTCGGTCAGTAAAGTGACATAGTCCAAATTAAGGGCAATGTTAGGGGAAGAGGAAAACTAAAGCCAACATCGGAAGAGTTAGTAAAGAAAGATATAATAACATGTGGATTAACTAAGGAGATGAATTTAAAAAGAGGGAATGGAAATATCGGATTCTTGTAGCCGACCCCAAATAATTGGGAAAATACTTGGTTGTTGTTATTGTTGTTGACTATCTAACTAATAAAAAACCATGTAGCTTAAATAATAATTAATTTAACAAACTAATAATAAATATATAACATAAACAGTAATTAATTATGATTTAAAAAATATTTAACATAAATAATAAACTAAACTAAAGATAAACCAAAACTCCAAATCCTAAACCTCAAACCTAGAACCCAAAACACGAAAATTCAAATCTCTAAACCCCAAACAAACTATGTAATTAACATACTATATAACTAATAATAGCATAAATAATAAAATAATTAACTAACTAATTAATAATTTTTTATGTAGCTTAAATAATAATTTATTTAACAAATTATATAATTAATAATAAACTACGTAGCATAAATAATAATTTATTATTAATTAAAATTTTTTTAACATAAATAATAAACTAAACTAAAGCCGAACCAGAATCCCGAATCCGAAATCCAAAACCTAAAACTCGATACACGAAAACTCCAATCCCCAAACCCCAAATAAACTACATAAATAAAAGACTATTTAACTGATAATAAATTCTAATTCCAAACCCCGAATCCACAAACTCCAAACCCCAAGCTATGTAACTAATAATAAACTATATTACATAAATAATAACTTATTTAGTAGACTAAATAACTAATTAGTAGCTATGAAGAATAAATAATAAATTATTAAACTAACTATCTAACTAATAAGGAACCATGTAGCTTAAATAATAATTTATTTAACAAACTATATAATTAATAATAAACTATGTAGCGTACATAAATTATTATTAATTAAATTTTTTTATATTAAATAATAAACTAAACTAAAGCTGAACGAGAACCCTGAATTCAAAACCCCAAACCTAAAACACGAAAACTCGAATACCCAAACCCCAAACAAGCTATATAACTAAAACTATATTTATAATAATAAATCCTAACTCCTAAACCCCAAACCCCACAAACTCCAAACCCCAAAACCCCAAGCTATTTAACTAATAATAAACTTTGTACCATAAATAATAACTTATTTAATAGACTAAATAAGTAAGTATGAACTATGAAGCATAAATAATAAATATTAAACTAACTATCTGACTAATAAGGAATCATGTAGCTTAAATAATAATTTATTTAACAAACTATATATTTAATAATAAATATGAATCATAAATATTAATTTATTATGAGTTAATAAATATTTAACATATATAATAAATTAAACTAGAACCGAACCGAAACTCTGAATCCTAAACCTCAAACCTAGAACTCGAAACACGAAAACCCAAATACCCAAACCTCGAACAAACTATGTAATTAACAGACTATGTAACTAATAATAAATTCTAAATCTAAATCCCAAACCCCGAATCTCCAAAATCAAAACCCCGAAACCCCAATCCATAACCCTTATACTGTATCAATAATAATATATTAAATAAATATATGATAAACTAAGTCGCATAAATAATAATTTATTTAATAGACTATATAACTAATAATAGCATAAATAATAAAATAATTAACTAACTAATAAATAATTGTCTACGTAGCTTAAATAATAATTTATTTAACAAACAATATAATTAATAATAAACTATGAGGCATAAATAATAATTTATTATTAATTAAAGACTTTTTAACATAAGTAATAAACTTAACTAAAACCGAACCAGAACCCCGACTCCAAAACCCAAACCAAAAACTCGAAACACGAAAACTTGAATCCCCAAACCCCAAACAAACTACAAAATTAAAAGACTGTTTAACTAATAATAAATCCTAATTCCTAAACCCCAAACCCTGAATTTAGAAACTCCAAACCCCGAAACCCCAAGCTATGTAACTAATAATAAACTATGAAACATAAATAATAACTTATTTAACAGACTAAATAACTAATTATGAACTATGAAGAATAAATAATAAATTATTAAAGTAACTATATAACTAATAAGGAACCATGTAGCTTAAATAAGAATTTATTTAACAAACTATATAGTTAATAAGAAATATGAATCCTAAATAATAATTTATTTAATAGACAATATAACTAATAATAGCATAAATAATAAAATAATTAACTAACTAATTAATAATTGTCTACATAGCTTAAATAATAATTTATTTTGCAAACTATATAATTAATAATAAACTATGTAGCATAAATAATAGTTTATTATTAATTAAAAACTTTTTAACGTAAGTAATAAACTGAACTAAAGCCCAAAGCAAAATCCCGACTCTGAAAACCCAAACCTAAAACTCGAAACACGAAAACTTGAGTCCCCAAATCCCAAACAAACTACATAATTAAAAGACTGTTTAACTAATAATAAATCCTAATTCCTAAACCCCAAACACCGAATCCACAAACTCCAAACCCCGTATCCCAAGCTATGTAACTAATAATAAACTATGAAACATAAATAATAACTTATTTAACAGACTAAATAACTAATTATGAACTATGAAGAATAAATAATAAATTATTAAAGTAACTATATAACTAATAAGGAACCATGTAGCTTAAATAATAATTTATTTAACAAACTATATAATTAATAAGAAATATGTATCATAAATAATAATCTATTATGAATTAAAAAATATTTAACCCATATAATAAACTAAACTAAACCTGAACCGAAACTCCGATTCCTAAACCTCAACCTTAAAACCCGAACACGAAAACCCAAATACCCAAACTCCAAACAAACTTTGTAATTAACAGACTATGTAACTAATAATAAAGTCTAAATTATAAACCCAAACTCAAAATACCGAAACCCCAATCCCTAACCCTTATGCTGTATAATAAATAATAAATAATTTATTTAACAAACTATATAACTAATAATAGTATAAATAATAATTTATTTAACAAACTATATAATTAATAATAAACTATGTAGCATAAATAATAATTTATTATTAATTAATTTTTTTTAACATAAATAATAAACTAAATTCAAGCCGAACCAGAACCCCGAGTCCGAAACCCCAAACCTAAAACCCGAAACACGAAAAATCGAATCCCCAAACCCCAAACAAACTATATAATTAAAAGACTATTTAACTAATAATAAATCCTAACTTTAAACCCCAAACCCTAATCAACAAGTGATAAGCACAGAATGTTGTGCATTCAATCCTTCTAATTTACATATGTTAATCCTTTAATTATGTTTATATTAGTATTTTTATAGTATTATTCTGTTTTTGTCATTTTCAGATCCTTAGATGAAATAATGGTTAATTCCATGGTTCTAGTGCTTTCAATGAGGCTTCCATAAAAATAAGAAATTGCCATTAGTTTGGGCCAACTTCCAATGATGAGTCCTTGGATTGGGCCAAGCTATATTGAAGATTTAATGCAAAAGGGGCCAAAAATCTGAATTGGTTCATTGGGTCAAGTACAAGTTCAAGACTAATCTCAAGCCCAAAATTCGTTCAAAATTCTGATCTGCGCACTGTTTGTATTTTGACCATAACTTCATGCTCCAAACTCCAATTAAGGTGATTTTTGCGGCTGTGGAAAGATAAAAGAGAGTTCTAAATACGTTTAGTTTTGAGAAATCTCTAAATCGGACATCTTGGTGGTTGAAAGTGGCCAAAATAGAACCATAAATATTCTGGGCAGATTTTTCTTTGGTTGCTTTGAAAATTTATGACAAGTGACCAATGATATGACAAGCAACCACCCCACTCAATTGATTCACCAAAGTGCTATACACATGGAGGGAGATGATCCAATTCTTCTAAAATGGAATACATATGGAGCTATTTAGGCCATAGGATGATTTTTAGTGAAAGAAATGGTGGACACTCATATTGCACTAACTTTGGCTATAAATTGAGGGGAATTGAGTAGTGTATAGGGAGGAGAAGTGAGTGGAAATATTTTGCACACATAGAGAAATATGAAGTGTTCTCCAACCATGAAGACTTATAACTTAGCCATGAGGAGCTAAAACTCTTCCTAGGGCATTAATGTAACCCTAGCCATTGTATGATAATAGTATCTTTATTTGGGATTGTTATATGTGTATAATAAGTTGTATAACTTTGAGGATTACATTTGTAATTGAAGTATAAAGTTATGTTTAATCTTGACTTCATTCTTCTCTTGTCTTAGAAAGTATGAAAGTTATACAATAATTTTATATGAACATAAATTCATTAGATTTGATAATTCATGATTAAGGAAGATGAATCGTTCTACACTTTTAATTTCATGTTATGTCTTTTATTTAAGTAGTTAGGTAGACAATTCATGCTAACTAAAGATGAATTATTCTTATCTTTTAATTTATGTATTTTCTTGAAGATATCATGGTGGTATGTGACAAATCCCATGAAACATGATTATACATATGTAACTTTCTCAAGTTGAATTACATTCTTCCATTGATGTGAGGCTAGTGGTGAAATCAATATCCTAGTCCCTCTTTTATTTATCAATTTAAACTATAACTAGTGCCATTTATTTTATGTTAAATAAATACCAAAAATATCAACCTCTCTTTCAATGAATCAAATGAGACTAATTTAATCACATTCTCTGTGGGATCGACACATTCACAAGAGCCCTATCTTACAAAGATTCGTACTGTCACGCCCCGATTTCTAACACCCGGTTAAGAGCGAGAGAAATGGGGGTGAACGGTGAAATCTAATCAAAACAACCATTTTGGAAAATATAATATCCAAACCAATTCTCTTAACCACGGAAGCAACTAAATATGCATATAATTAAGTGAATATACATGACTAACCGTGGTCCTCATCGTTGAAATCATTTAGAACAATAAAAAAAAAAAAATGATTTCCGGCCCTCGTGAATAGTAACTTTTCGTAAAAAGTTCCAAAATTTTTTTCGGACCATTGTCCCATCCTACTATAGTCCTAAGAAGCTTAAAAATACAATTTAAACCTTTTGAAATAGACCGGAACCATGATTTTGCATCTCCGGGCAGTAGCTAAATTGCTACAGTAACTCCTCTAGTGGACAGTGCACTACCAGGTGCAATCTGCACAGCAGTTATAAAACAATTCATAGAAAATTCATTTCAACTCGGAATGAGGCAAACTAAAATTCTGTAGAAACTAGACAAAATTT
Organism: Cornus controversa; assembly: GCA_026545225.1. Classification (NCBI taxonomy): domain Eukaryota; kingdom Viridiplantae; phylum Streptophyta; class Magnoliopsida; order Cornales; family Cornaceae; genus Cornus; species Cornus controversa. Next base: position 13,306,926 of record CM048852.1, read on the forward strand.
GGAACAAGACTACATCAACCTCAATGTCTAGATGTAAGCCAAATGAAACAGTTTTGACAATAAAGTTGGTGCCCAGCAAAAATAGTGAAATCTGGTGGCAGAATTATAAGATAGTTAAAAAATCAATTGGATTAGAGTCCTAACTTAAAAGGAAAATTATGGTATTAACAATACAAGAATCAAACATGTTATATCATAAGGAATTTTTTGTAATTTTGTTTTAAGAAAATATAAGAATGGAGTGCTATAGTATATTGGTGGAGTGCCAATATCATCTCCCATAATAAATTATTAAACTAACTATCTAACTAATAAGGAACCATGTATCTTAAATAATAATTTATTTAACAAACTATATAATTAATAATAAATATGTATCATAAATAGTAATTTATTATGAATTAAAAAATATTTAACATAAATAATAAACAAAACTAAAGCCGAACTGAAACTCTAAATCCTAAACCTCAAACCTAGAACCCGAAATACGAAAATCCCAAATTCTGAAACTCCAAACAAATTATGTAATTAACAAACTAAGTAACTAATAATAATGTCTAAATTCTAAACCTCAAAACCCAAATCCTCAAACTCAAAACCCCAAAACCCCAATCCCTAACCCTTATGCTGTATAAATAATAATTTATTAAATAAATATCTGATAAATTATGTAGCATAAATAATAATTTTTTTAACAGACTATATAACTAATAAATTACTTAACTAACTATATAAGTAATAACTGACTATGTAGCTTAAATAATAATTTATTCAGCAAACTATATAATTAATAATAAACTATGTAACATAAATAATAATTTATTATTAATTAAAAACTTTTTAACATAAGTAATAAACTAAGCTAAAGCCGAACCAAAACCCTGTATCCAATAACCCAAACCTAAAACCCGAAACACGAAAACTCGAATCCCCAAACCCCAAAAAAACTACATAATTAAAAGACTAGTTAACTAATAATAAATCCTAATTCCTAAACCCCAAACCCCGAAGCCACAAACTCCAAACCCAGAAACCCCAAGCTATGTAACTAATAATAAACTATGTAGCATAAATAATAACTTATTTAACTGACTAAATAACTAATTATGAACTGTGAAGCAAGAATAATAAAGGGGGCTGATATTGGCTCTCCACCAATATCTTCTAGCACACCACTCCTATCTTTTCTTAAAATAAAATTACAAAAAAGTCCTTATGATAGACAATGTTTGATTTTTATATTATTAATACCGTAATTGCCCTTATATGGTAAAGTAAGGATTCTTGGCACCAAAATGCAACTTATCTCACATTTTTTCTCATCTCTCTCTCTCCGTGACTGATAAAAAATAGAAGATTACTCAAACTTAGAAATGAAAATTATGTGTGACTTAACTTTAGAGGAAATTATTAAAATTGTTAAGACAAGCTGAAGAAATTTTACAAATCTATGAATCACTCAACCATTCTAATGACCATGATGATGTAATTTTTTTTCTTGTTTCTTTTTTTGTTCCTCTTTTCTTCATATATCTTTTGAGTTTTCTTTGAAAATATTATTTCTTCTTAGTGAATCAATCTATAATTTTTATTTTAGAATTGAATTTTATCCATTCAGATGCTATGTTAAGAATAATAGACGCAATTTATTAAATAGAAGTAAAAAAGTATAAGATTTAATATAATGACTTAGAGAGTATTGATCAAATGTATGTGATAAGGATAATAAAAGTTATTTGATTAGATTAAAAAGTATTTGAGTTGGAAGTAAAATTTATATCAATGAATAAAAATATTTAGTTAAATTAAAAATCAAAGGAAAATTTAGTTTTAGTTTTTTAAAGAAGCTAGTGAATCAATCTATAATTTTTATTTTAGAATTGAATTTTATCCATTCAGATGCTATGTTAAGAATAATAGACGCAATTTATTAAATAGAAGTTAAAAAGTATAAGATTTAGTATAATGACTTAAAGAGTATTGATCAAATGTATCTGATTAGGATAATAAAAGTTATTTGATTAGATTAAAAAGTATTTGAGTTGGAAGTAAAATTTATATCAATGAATAAAAATATTTAGTTAAATTAAAAATCAAAGGAAAATTTAGTTTTAGTTTTTTAAAGAAGCTAGTGAATCAATCTATAATTTTTATTTTAGAATTGAATTTTATCCATTCAGATGCTATGTTAAGAATAATAGATGCAATTTATTAAATAGAAGTTAAAAAGTATAAGATTTAATATAATGACTTAAAGAGTATTGATCAAATGTATCTGATTAGGATAATAAAAGTTATTTGATTAGATTAAAAAGTATTTGAGTTGGAAGTAAAATTTATATCAATGAATAAAAATATTTAATTAAATTAAAAATCAAAGGAAAATTTAGTTTTAGTTCTTTAAAGAAGCTATGGAAATCTTTTTGATTTTAGAAGGAAACTTTTAGAAATTAAGAAATAGAAAGAGAAATATGTGACTCACTAGAATTCCTTTTTAATTGTAAGTTATCATAATTTAGCTTAAGAGTTTTTGCAGCAAGATTCCAACAAAAAAAATAAAATTGATAGGATGTTATTCTTCTTTGCTTTTTTTCCTTTCATTACTTAATGTTTTGTTTTATTAATTGCATGTATCTAATTTTTAATTTCTCTTATTTTATAGATGCAACACGTGTAAAATAAATTACAATTTTGGTGAGTAAAAGACAATATGCCAAATATAAGAATGTGAGACTCCCAAACCTCAAACCTAGAAATGGAAATACGAAAATCCCAAATTCTAAAACTCCAAACAAATTATGTAATTAACAAACTAAGTAACTAATAATAATGTCTAAATTCTAAACCTCAAAATCCAAATCCTCAAACTCAAAACCCCGAAACCTCAATCCCTAACCCTTATGCTGTATAAATAATAATTTATTAAATAAATATATGATAAACTATGTAGCATAAATAATAATTTATTTAACAGACTATATAACTAATAATAGCATAAATATTAAATTACTTAACTAACTATATAAGTAATAATTGACTACGTAACTTAAATAATAATTTATTTAGTAAACTGTATAATTAATAATAAACTATGTAGCATAAATAATAATTTATTATTAACTAAAATTTTTTTAACATAAATAATAAACTAAACTAAAGCCGAACCAGAACCCCGAATCCGAAACCCCAAACCTAAAACTCGAAACACAAAAACTCCAATCCCCAAACCCCAAAAAACTATATAACTAAAAGACTATTAACTAATACTAATACTAACTCCTAAACCCCAAACCCCTAATCAACAAACTCCAAATTTTGAAACTCCAAACTATGTAACTAATAATTGTGACGTATATTTTTGTAATTGATAATCTTCGGTGTCAAAGCCAAACATGATTGAGTTATATTATTTGAGTTATATTTCTATCATTGATCATGTAATTGAAGTCTCAGAGTGAGCATGAAGTTTTACACCAACCATGCAAATGTTCATCAAAGTATGAAGCTTGAATCTTCAGGAAAAATCATCAATGGTCTGAACAAGAATTCGGTCAATTAGAGTTTTGAGATGGTTCTGAATAATTGAGGACATTATTGATCACATATGATAGTCACGTAGTCTTAGTATAGTGGTGAGAACACATATTTTTCAAACCGGGAGTTCTGACCTTGAAAAGAAGGGGTTTTAAGCAAAATAGTGAGAATTTCAAGGTTGGACCGGTCCAGGGTTTTGTTGGACTGGTCCATGACATCTTGGGATCTCCATATAGTTGTCCACAAGAGTTGGAGTGGTCCAAGAAAATCCTGGACCGGTCAAAGTTGACTGCATGGCGAATTTTGCCGTCTTTAATCCTGTTTTGACTCAGATTGGACTTAGAACTTTCTAAAATCGTGGATACTTGTTTCCTATTGGATTTTAACTTATTTTTCATGAAAATTAGGGTTTCTAATCTCTATAAAAAACTCATATGGTTTCTCTTTCAATATATGCTTTCAATATACAATACATACATATTATATAGAGAGAAATCATTGAGATGTATTTCTGAGGAGAGAATTTTTTCCTAAAATTCTTTGTTTATATTTTTGAGAGTACACACATATTCACATAGTGATTTAGGGTGATCTCTATTTGCTTGATCAATTGTTTGAAGACTGCATTGAAGATTTTTTTGTGATCAAATTACTAGATTAGTTTATTCTATAACTATTCATTGGTGAGGAAGGAGAAGAAGATCGTGCTACGAAGGGGATAGAATACTTGCTGAGTGTTTATATTCTTCCAGTTACCCTTCTGAAAGGATTTTGACATTAGTTGAGAATTTGTAGCAGTTGGATGAGGTAGTCACAATTGTAAGCCTGAGGTGTTCCACATCAGAGTTCTTGTTAGAGTGGAGTGGGTGTGAACCTGACACAGAGTCTATTGTACTTTGCTTCGATGATAATGGATTTATTTCTTTGGGACTACAAAGTCTCACATGTGATTTTTTCCTGATTTGGGTTTTTCGTGTATATCTGGTGCATTTGTAGTATTGAGATGGCTCTATTTGAGACTTTGTATGGTAGACCTTGTAGGTCATCGGTTTATTAGGTAGAGGTTGGTGAGACAGTGGCTTTGGGGCCAAAAATAGTTAGAGAGACTACGAAAAAGATCAAGATCATACAACATCGTTTGCTTATGTCTCAGAGCTATGTCGACAGAAGGCAGAGGCCTTTAGCATTTGAGGTGGGAGACCATGTCTTCCTGAAGGTCTTAGTATGACGGGGTTTGATGAGGTTTGGGCTTAGCGGGAAGCTAGTGTCACAATCTATCGGTCCATTTGAGATATTGGATCGAGTAGGAGATGTTCCATACTGCTTGACATTGCCACCGCAAATGTCAAGTGTGCATAATACTTTTCACGTTTCTATGTTAAGAAAGTATGAGCCGGATCCTTCACATATGTTAGACTGGACAGATCTTGAGGTGGAGGAAGATGTGTCTTACGAGGAGAGACCGGTACAGATCTTGGATACTAGGGAATAAGTACTTCGGGGTAGACTATTCCATTAGTTAAGGTCCTTTGGAGGTATCACGGAGTCGAAGAGGCTACGTGGGAGTGAGAACAAGAAGTTCTCTCAAAATACCCTGAGTTATATTTTACTTGAGGTATGTTTTTAATTTTGAGGACAAAATTCCTTGAAGGGGAGGAGGTTATAGAGACCGTGATCAATTTTGGCCGGTTTCTATTTTTTGCGTCATAATTTTCATAAGTGCATTTTGAGTGATGTTAAAGATTTTTTGAGTGTGGGGAACATGTTTGGGAAGTGTTATAATGATTTTGGTAAGTTTTTGGGATATTTGGAGAAGTTTGACTTTTGGTCAAACCGGGGCCCGAGATGTAATCCTAGTGGGTTTGGGAATCCAAAATTTTTTGAGAAATATTTGTTTCTCAGAATGGCTTATATGGAATGTTTAAAGAGTTAAGGAAGTGTTTCGAGACCTTAGGAGTTTTCAAAATAAAACATGGAGTTCAAAAAGGTGTGTTAAGTGGCCCGCGGGGACTTAAAGGTCAGATTCTGCAAAGATATTTCATATATCTCACTCTCACACCAGCTGATCTCTCTCTTTTCTTTCTCCATTTTCTTTCTCTCTAAGTTTCGGAGGCCTTCAGGCGTGATTCGAGTTTCGTCGAAGAAGGGAGATACGTAGGGGACGACTAGGGCTTCGGTTTGAACCGAACAAAGTTGTGATCCGGCAAGGTAGACATTGCTAAAAATTTGAGAAGGTCTTGGACAACCTTCAATTTTGAGGTAGGGGTTATTTTTCTCATTTATTTGTCAATTCTAAGGTTTCAGGTGAAACGGTGAGAGCTAAGGATGTGTATTGCATGATTTAGAGTGGTAAAAGGGATAGAATGTAGTGTATTTCTACTTCTCTTTAATCTCCTGCATGCAATTGATGTGTATTGGTAGTATTCATGACATAAGGAATGAATGTGTGAGAGGCAGTAGCATATATGTTTATATACTAGGTTTTGTGAACCTATTGTGGAAAATGTGATGTTATAAACATATATGTATTATGTGTGGTTATGTGGGTCAAATACATGCTATCTTTTATTTGAAATGTGTGCATTGGTGAGGCATGAATAAAATGTGCTTAAGTGATGTTATGAGCATATGTAAATTGTATACTAGGTTTTACATATATAGGTAAATATATGTGTGACTTTGTGGAGATGAAATGTATGCTATGTATTCTTATAACTAGCTTATGCATCTTGAAGTATGAAATTGAGTGCTTGACCGTTATATGTTCGAAATGCATATATGAGTCCGTTGTGAGAAAACGGGGAAAGGTGGTCAAGTCATCTAGAGTAGGTAAATACTCGGTGACGGTTGTGAAGTGGTTAAATCACCTTAGAGTAGGTAATTACTTAGTGACAAGTTCTGAGAGGGGCCTGATCACCTCGGAGTAGGTAATTACTTAGTGATGGTGGATTAATCACCTTGGAGTAGGTAATTACTCAGTGACAGTGGTCTAATCACCTTGGAGTAGGTAATTACTCAGTGACAAATTCTGAGAGGGGCCAAATCACCTAGAGTAGGTAAATACTTGATGACGGTGGTCTAATCACCTTAGAGTAGGTAAATTCTCAGTGACGGTGTTGGGGTTACGTGGGAAACCTCCCAGGTCACATGGTTGGTCAAGATCATGTTAGGGTATCAGGTTAAGTTCGAGAGAGAAACAAGTGAATGACCTTACTTACATTTTAATTGTGGAGCATGATTGTGTGGTTAAATGCATTTTTATATATACGTTGCTTGTGAACGAATATGATATATGTTGGATGATACGTGTAATGTAGTGGGATCTATTCATGTAGGTCAGTGTCGAGTTGGCAGTTAAGTGGATTGGGGTATCTCTACTGAGCCACCGTAGTGCTCACCCCTTTTTCCTAAATTCTTTTATATGTAAGGCGCCGATGATAGATGGGACTTGAGTGTCCATGTAGTGCTTATCGTAGTATTTTTGTATACCTTTTGGATATTGGAAACTTGGCTATCTGTGCCGGCTTGTGGCACGTTATCTATATAGTTGTAGTCATAGTAGAATTTGTAGCATTTGGACTTCATGTATAAATTCTTGTAATGACTATGAGCTTATAGCCACATGGACTTGGAATGTATTTGGACCATATGTATGTCATGGGTAATGTATGGATTTCAAGACTATAACCCCTTTTTATGTTATAGCTATATGTATGAGCTTTTTCCAAGTAAATGACATGAAATTTGTTTGAAATGATGAGATTGGAGGTTATGAGAAATGAAAGTGGATGAATGTATGATTTAAAGCTTGTGGATGATATAGATGTTTTTTCATGTATGATTTCATTGTAGCATGAATGAATTATCATAGTGGAAAGGACTTAGATGCCAAAAATAACAAATTGCATTATTGTAGGTCTTGCTGCAGGTGCATCAGTCCGGGCACTTCGATGTATCGAAATGCCCACTTAGATGCATCATTCCATCGATGCATCAAAATGACAGGGATGATGCGTTGAAAAACCTGTAGGATTTTAGAAAAACCAAAAGTGCCGAGAGTTGTTTTTGATCGATACTTCATCAATACTTGTGCGATACATCGAACTGTCGATGCCCATTTTGATGCATCAAAATGTATAGATTCTGAAATCTTAGAGAGCCATGCAAGGGAATGTATAAGGGGGCCATTGAGGTTAGTATGGTCTACAGTGCATATATATACGTGTACATTTGAAAAGTATGCTTTTGCGGTACTCGAGAGATAGAAAAGGTCCGTTAGGGTTAATGGATGGACATCACCATTAGTTCTTCGAGAGTCAAAAACCGGGGCGTGACAGCTTGGTATCAGAAGATGGTACCTTAGTAAAAGTGTTGAGAAAAAATCTTGGTATCAAAGTCTAGATATCAAGAGGGATTATGGTTCGAAGTGTGGCTAGGTAAACATAATCACACTCGATTTCTTAGGAGTCGGCAACTAGGGTGTGATAGTGCCTTTGGCAACTGCTCTGGCATGATGTCTACAAACTCGTTGAACACTTGCTCGACCAGTCTGTTGGGCATAAAACAAGTTTAAGCTGATATTATTACTATATGTATATATGAACTACTTAAGCTGAAAACGTATCCCTTCTTCTTCTCTGGTCAGCAAGCAACTGTCGATTGGGCAAAAGAATATATTTACAATTCCAGGGAAAGATGATCGAAGACTGCACTATACTAAATTAAGGGACTAGCTTAGCTATTTCAGGGGGCAGCTCTTAACCTGTCAGTATGAGCACCCGTATGATCAAGATCAAGTCTATTTTACTGTGCATCTAATTTGGCCCATTTTGAAATAAACAGCCCACAGCAAGCCATGTTGCTGCCTAAAATTGCCTTAATATTTTAATCACAAATGGAAGTCTGCTAATGCTTCCGTTAATGGCAAATACTGTGTGAATATTTTAATCGAACGAAAACCAACCCTCCACTGTATAAAACTTGTGTGCGAAAGAAATTTCAGCGAAACTAGAAACTCAAATTCCCTCTTAAGTTTTAAAATGCACAGATTATGTTTGATTATGCTAATTCATATCCAACCCAGCTCAAATTTGAATTTCCCCTAACCCATTTATAGCTAGTCTACACTAATCTATGTTTTAGGTTTTCTTCGTTAAAGTAGTATGAAAAGTGTGCCTCAAAACTAGATTTTTATTTTTGCAAATCTTAAAAATCTTTAAAATTACCAAAAAATTTCAGAAAATTTTCAAACTTTTTATCTAATCTTTTGGGGTTAGAATAGGCATGGGTTTTAAATTTCATAACGAAATAATTTTCCATTGTTATAGAACTAGTTTTAAAAAGTGTGCTTCAAAATAAGAATTTTTTTTTAATTCTTTCCTTTGCTTTGAGTTGTTATGAATTTTCAAAAATTGCAGAAAATTCCAAAATAATTAAATAGGGTTCTTAGGAACAGAATAGGTCCGAAAACCTAGATTAGAGATAGGTTTAGACTCCCTCGATGGTTTAGGTACATTGGGGGCTTGGTTATGTGCTTGCTCATATAATTGGTGGTTGTATTATTTTCTCCTTCTATAATTGTTTTCTTTGAAATCATAACTGTTCATGATATACTTGATATAAGTTTAATCGTATTTTGAGTTAATTTATTGTTGTGATTGAACTTCTGTTAGATTAACTTAATGTTATAAGTAGGATAGGTCTTTTGTTTTGGTTTAATAGGTTAGTTGTAGAGGCATGTAAGGATTGACAGGGGGCATGTCAGGATTGCCAATACTTATTACGGTATCTAAGGTTAGGGAGGCATGTAAAGATTGTCAGGGGGCATGTCAGGATTGCCAATACCTATTAAGGTATCCAAGGATAGTATAGGTGGCATGTCAGGATTGCCTAGATTTAATAGAATCTTGCTTTTTTGCCTTTGGTTTGAATTTAAAGAATAAGTTCTAAACTTGTGTGATAAGGGTTAAATGAGGACGGTATATAGGATGACTTCTATTTCGGAGATATAAGATAGACAAGGAAATGATTTGAGTTAAGGGAGGCATGTCAGGATTGTCAATACCTAATAAGGTATTTATGGATTAATTAGGGAGGCATGTCAGGATTGCCAATAGGGTAGTTAACATTGATAAGGGAGATATGTCAGGATTGCTGATTCCTAATACGGTATTTAAGGTTAATAAGGGAGACATGCGTGGATTGTTAATTACATGGTGGGGTACTTGATATATATATATATATATATATATATATATAAGGTAGGTAGGTTAGGATTACCAAATATTCATAAGGTAGTTTATTTAATAAAGTGTCCAGGCATGTAAGGACTGCCTTTGGTTTGAACTTACAAAATAGGTTCTATAATTGTAATACCTCGTAATTTTTGAGGTCATTTATTTTAATTTAATGCTTTATATATATATATTTTATTATTGTTATTATTATTATTATTATTATTTTATTTAAATTGCTTTATTGGTTGAATTAAATTTCTTTGAGTGCTTTGAATTGCTTTATTGATTGAATTAAATTTCTTTGAGTGCTTTGAATTGCTTTATTGATTGAATTAAATTTCTTTGAGTGCTTTGAATTGCTTTATTGATTGAATTAAATTTCTTTGAGTGCTTTAAATATTTTTTTAGGGAGTTTATTTTTATTTATTTAATTCTGTTTGGACTGGGTCTTTAGATTTTCTTTTATTTTAATGTTGGATTGGGCTAGGAAAAATTTGGGTTAAGTTGGCCTGGAATGGCTGGGCTAGGTGTATATGTATGAGCTAGGGTTTATTATGTTTATTTTTTCTCTTTTATTATTAGTTTAGTTTTTAATATTTTTTTTAAGATAAAAAAATAAGAGAAAAGAAAAGAAAAGAGGGTTAGGTTTCTGTCGTTTATACACACAGAGACTGAAAGAACACAGATGCAAGAGAGAAGGGAGAGAAGGAGCAATTCGTAGGGACGAGTTTTGGTCGACAACAAGTTCGAACTCTTCTCTTTCCCTTTGAATTTGTAGACATATATATTATTTATATATACATGTTGCTGGAATTTTTTTTATATATTTAATTATGAAATTAAATGATTTTGCATGGTAAGGATGATTCTGTGAATTAAACATGAATAATCTGGTGGTTTAGTACTGCTATAGGGTATTTTTTTATATGTATATGCATATATATATGACTGTATAGGTGAGTGTGTGTATATATATATATACACACGTTCGAACATGAAATTGGGTTTAGTGTATTCATCATTTTTGAAGGTTTTTGTTTTGATTAATAGGTAGATCTTGCTTCCCCAAACAATCTTTGAAAGTTTGGTTGCGAACCGCTGGGTAGATTGATGGAAAATTGAGTTTGAAATTTTAGATTTTTGAAACTTGAAATTGGGTGTTTTTGATTTAGGCCGTGAGAGAGGGTGATTTTGGTACCAATGCATAGCTTAGATCGATACGAGTTCAATAGTATATTCATATATGCGATTTGGGGTCTGAAGGTGCCCGAAAAGTGGCCTGGAAATTGCGGCTCCATGGTTGGGTGTGTAACAGTCTGTTGCAGGAAGAGAAGGAAGGAAGAAGAAGAATAAAAAGAAAAAGAAAAAGGGGGCCATGCACGGGGATTGAGAAGGGTCCGTTGGGTCCCACTCGTCCTACCCATCCACTAGGCCCACTTTGGGCCCAGTCTGCAATATCTTAATATTTTTTTATTTTTATTTCAAATTGGAAAAATAAGAAAACAATTTTTAAAATTACTTTTAAATTCAAGAAAATTTCCAAAAAATTTATGTAAACTTTTAGGGACAAAATACTCTTGGGTTTTAAATTTCAAGTGGAAATGAGTTTCCCTCGTGGTTAAAATAGTATAAAAATATGCCTCAAATTTTGATTTTAATTTTCTTTTATTTTGGAAATATTTTTAAATTTCCAAAAAATTCCTAAAAATTTAAAATAATGTTTTGGGGACATAATACAATTGGGTTTTAAATATCAAGTCAAAATGAGGGTCCCTTGTGGTTAAAGTAGTATGGAAAGTGTGCCTCAAAACTAGATTTTTATTTTCTTAAATTTTGAAAAATCTTTAAAATTACCGAAAAATTCCAGAAAATTCCCAAACTTTTTGTCTAATCTTTTGAGGTCAGAATAGGCATGAGTTTTAAATTTCATAATGAAAGAATTTTTCCTTGTTATAGGACTAGTTTTAAAAAGTGTGCTTCAAAATGAGAATTTTTAAATTCTTTCATTTGCTTTGGGCTGTTATGAATTTTTAAAAATTGTAAAAAATTCCAAAATAATTAAAAAGGGTTCTTAGGAATGGAATAGGCCTGGAAACCTAGATTAAGAGCTAGGTTTAGACTTCCTCGACGATTTAGGTACATTGCAGGTTTGGTTGTGTGTTTGCTCATATAATTGGTGGTTGTATTATTTTTCTTTTGTTAATTATTTTCTTTGAAATCATAATTGTTCATGATATACTTGATATAAGTTTAATTGTGTATTGAGTTAATTTATTGTTGTGATTGAACTTCTATTAGATTAACTTAATATTCTAAGTAGGTTAGATCTTTTGTTTTGGATTAATAGGATAGTTGTAGAGGCATGTAAGGATTACTAGGGAGTATGTTAGGATTGCCAATACCTATTAAGGTATCTAAGGTTAGGGAGACATGTAAGGATTGTCAGGTGGTATGTCAGGATTGCCAATACCTATTAAGGTATCTAAGGATAGTATAGGTGGCATGTTAGGATTGCCTAGGTTTAATAGAATACTTGCTTTTGTGCCTTTGGTTTAAAATTAAAGAATATGTTCTAAACTTGTGTGATAGGGGTTGAATGAGGATGGTATATAGGATGACTTCTATTTGGGAGATATAAGATAAATAAGGAAAATGATTTGAGCTAACATAGATAAGGGAGGCATGTCAGGATTGCCAATACCTAATAAGGTATTTAAGGATTAATTAGGGAGGCATGTCAGGATTGCCAATAAGATAGTTAACATAGATTAGGGAGGCAGTCAGGATTGCCAATACCTAATAAGGTATTTAAGGTTAATAAGGGAGGTATATGTGGATTGTCAATTACATGGTGGGTACTTGATATATATATAAGGGAGACATGCTAGTATTACGAAATATTGATAAGGTATTTTATTTAATAAAGTGTCTGGACAGGTAAGGACTGTCTTTGGTTTGAACTTAGAAAATAGGTTCTATAATTTGTGTGATACCCCTGGATTGGGATGGTGTGCAAGATGGTTTCTATTTTGGGGACAGAGGTTAAATAAGGAAATGATATGTGTGCATCTATGTATTTTATTGTTCCTCTTATAGAGGGTATGTTTACCAGTTCTCTTATTGCGTTTTAGTAGAGATAACTTGCTCGTGGGTTTAACCCACTTTGTTAATATTTCAGGTTCCAGGCAGTTTCCACTTTAAGGTTAGAGCATGGAGTTTGTAGAGCGTGACAATCATCTATTCCTTACCAAACTTTAGTGTAGGGACTTAGATCTTTTCACAAAGTATTTTACTTTTATGATTTTGGTTAAAGGGGTCTTTGATTATGGGACTTCCAAGTTATATTACCAGACACGTATTTTATTTATTTAATATTTTATTATTTCAAATAGACTTTCTATTCTGCTTTAAAATTATTTTTATTCTGTCTTTGTATTCTATGCTTGTTGCTATCAATTGTAAGTATCTCTTAGGTTTTGTGCGTGAGACTAACCAGCTTATGTGCGAAATTTTGTTGGGGGTATTTTAATAATTTGTGTGATAGGGGATGGATTAGGATGGTGTGTAGAATGGTTTCTATTTTGGGACAGAGGTTAAATAAGGCAATGATACGTATATATTTATGTTTGATGGATTGGGATGGTGTGGAGGATGGTTCCTATTTTGGGGATAGAGGTAAATAAGAAAATGAATGTGTACATCTATCTATTCTTTGTTGTCCCTCATATAGATGATATGTTTATTGGTTCTCCGATTGGGTTGTAGTAGAGAGAATTTGTTTGTGAGTTTAATCCACTTTGTTGATATTGTAGGTTCCAGACAGTTTCTACCTCGAGGTTAGAGCGTGGAGTTCGTAGAGCATGGCGATCATCTATTCCTTACTAAAATTTAGTGTAGGGACTTAGATCCTTTTCATAAATTATTTTACTTTTATGATTTTTGGTTAAAGGGTCCTTAAGTTACAGGACTTCCAAGTTGTATTGCTAGACATGTACTTTATTTATTTAACATTTTATTATTTCAGATGGACTTTCTATTCTGCTTTAAAATTATTTTGATTCTGTCTTTGTATTCTATGCTTGTTGCTATCAATTGTAAGTATCTCTCAAGTTTTGTGTGTAAGACTGGCCACCTCATGTGCGAAATTTTGTTGGGGGTATTTCATAAGGATCCTTAAACTTATCTCTATCTCAGGAATCAAAGAGAGGGGGAGAGATCAGTTGGTTGGAGACTATTTCCAGTAAAATTTCTCATTTACTAGAATTTTCTCCACCAAATCTCGTTCCTTTTTTTTGTGTTGCAGAGTTATCTTCCTTTCTATGCTATACAAAGCACATTTAGCAGCCACAAGTGTTGAATCACGTTCTCAACTTAGTGATTCATATAAATTAAAGAAGATGAAAATTTATTTGACATGATTCATTTGAATTAAAGCAGATTTATTTGCAAGGTCAAAATTAAGTTACTTTAATTATTATTTTGTATTAGACACGCCCAAAAGGAAAAAAGGAAAAGAAAGAAGGTAAAGTCAATCTTGCAAACAAGATAGAGCATTTCACTATTCCTTGCTCATCTTGGGGGAGATTATTAGAGATATTGACTTCTTATCGCTAGACTTTGTTAATTAAAATGAGATAAGGATACATGGTCTTATCTATCTCAAGAATCAAATATGCCTTTAAATATAGGCATTGCCGTTGTATCGTTTGAGCTGAGAAAAAATAGTGAAAATTAGAGCTCTCCGGTGGATGTAGGCCTCCCAGGCCGAACTGTATAAATCATTTATACATTTTGTTCAAAATTTATCACTAGTATCGGTATCAGTGTAAACCTTTTGTCTAATAAATGCATACCTTTTAGACATCAAGATTTGTTGCATGTATTAGCTCTAGAACTATAAAGGGACTCATAAAATGACCTAAAAATATTATTTTTCTTCTTCTTTTTCTTCTTTTAATCTGTGCAATCAGATGTCATCCAGAGGCCATTTTTCTTAGTTGTCTAGAATGACAAAAAAAGTGCTTGTGATGTTATTAGATTAATGTTGATTTTATTCATATTACACTAGCAAAACACTCCATTAACGTATAGTAGCACTACTGTTAAAAAGAAATATAGATCCATGTGATTGATTTTTATGTTGATTTCACTTGGTGTATGAATATGATAATGCAAAGTCATTCTCTTGTCTATGCACAAGTGCAAACAAGGCCTATGATACTTGACGACCCTTTTGTACTTGTTGTATCATTCTGGACAACAACAAGAATTCGTTGGGCATAGGCATTGTGTTGGGCATGTTTTCAATGTGTCAAAATTTGTTAAGCAATTTCTGTAACTTTGCCATTTCACCAACATATGACTTGCATCGAGCTCATCTTAGTTAAGTTTTAATATTAAAGTATGTATATGTTTTTGGGTTAAAGTGGTCATTACCCGTGCCAGTTGTGCCTAAATCAGTATGAAGGGTGTTGGAAAGGGAAGAGTGGAGATAGTCATAGCCTTCATCACTATTTTGTACAAAGTGGCTGTCATAGACAAAAACCCACGTTTTCTTGTTAGTCAGCCTTAACTTCAAACATTACACAAAGCAATGAATGATGATTTTGAATTTGACTTTACATTAGTTTATTCTATAGAGCTCCTCTATATCCATGTCATACCTTGTTGGATGCCAACACAAATACACTACTCTTGGGCATTGTGTTTAACATTCGCTTTGTTTGTTTGTAAACAAATTTTCAAATCTTTAGGATATGTCAAAATGTGGGATACATGGGTATGTAGAAAAAAAATTAAAGAACAAATTTCAAATAGAATTAATGAATAGAATGAGGGTCAATTGCATGATGAATATGTATGTACAAATCTATGTTATTCTTTATGATACATTCATGTGAGAGAAAATATAAACTCTTATCTCCTTTGTTGTCTTGTTATCATAAAAATAGTGGGACCCTTGTTGTTATTAAGCCATTTTTCCAGTATATGATATCTTCGATAGATTTCTCTTGTACTGTAGTATTCTATAAGTATATTCTACGTGTATCAACTATAGATGGCTAATATTCTCTTCACAACCTTCTTATAATTTCTTGCCCCTTAATGTAGTAACAAAATTTTTCTTCTCTTTCCTTGCAAGAATTGCATGGAAAACAGCCTCTCCACATGTGGAGGTAAGGCTACATACATTTGGCCTTCACCACAACCCTGCAATGGTGGGAGCCTCGTGCACTCGGCTAGTCCTTTTTTTTTTTCTTGTAAGTATTCCAAATAGAAAAGTCTATTAACCTAATTCTATTCTTGCCAACATGGGGTGATGGGTTGGAGATTCTTGAAACAGAACTAACCTTTGGTAGTTTATATATTTTATTTATTTTCTTTTCTTGGTACAAAGTGTGTGCTCTTAGACTTGAACCCACATCCTTGCACTTGACTGCCAGAGCTTTACAAACAACAGGCAATGGTCCCTTGATAAGTACTTCCATATATGTTTTAAACTGTATCCTTAGAGGATGTTACTACTATGAAAATTTAAAGGTGGTTTCAAGATCACTCAGTAGTCATGATATTTTGTTTAACTACTACTTCTTTGGAATTTATATTTACAAAGGTTGACTCAGAAATCGATATAATTTATAATTTCTCAATGATCTAAAACTTTCTGATTTACTCAAGTTATGACCTTTTTAAAAAAAATAAAAATAAAAATTGTAAGATTGAGGATAATTAGTTTGATCAAATAGTATTTATATACCTTTTACTGCACTATGTGAATTTATTTTGATGAATTTAGATTATAGGCCTTATCACCCATCAGATTTTCCTTATGGTAGTGCAAATGAAAACTAACATCTAGAATCAAAAGCTTCTTGTGGTTGAAAACTATAATGATGACAAGGCAGATAAGGGTTTTTTTCAGATTAATTGTTAGTGAGAAGGGAAAATAACTTCATTTAAATTTTCATTATAACTTACTTTGCTGGAGCAGGTGCTCCTGCCACTATTTCTCTCTACCTGAGCAATAGAAGAATTTACCACAAGCCTGCTCCACCCTTTGGTTATGTGTTCTGCTGACCTTGATAGCTTCAACAGGTTGTTTTGCATTTCACCTTAATTTTTTTTAACTTAAGACGTAACTCTTTGCTTTGATAGAATGATTCGTAGTAAAAGTGTAATTCCAACATATCTTCGTAGTGTCAATATTGGAATAAGAAATGGTCAGACTTTTAGTTTCTGACATTCAGTATGAACAGATCTGAAAGTTTAAGTGTGAACTAAAGCATTACCATAGATAAAGGAATTTATAATTTCACAGAAATTCTTACTCTCTAATTATGGTAAATAAATCATTTTTTATTTTCTAAATGGAGGTTTATGATGTTGTGTTTCTCTCATAATTGTCTGCTTTTGCTCATGAAGCAACATCAGGTGATGCAAGAAGCGTGGTTGATGGATTTTCTGCTGAATCAGGTGAATATCGAGATTCTTCAAGTACAGTAAGTCTATCAGTTGGAGAACCAGTAAGCCCATCTCAGTCTGCTGGTGGATCATCTTGCCTGAAAGGTATGGTTTTGTTGATGTATATAATTTAATGAAATTTTAGATATTTAGTTGGACCGTTGGCTTAATGTCTAGTACTACAGATAGAGCTAGGGTGGATGAGATGAGCCAAAGGAGATCAAATCAAGAAATCTGTATATCAGAGTCAGAGCAGCTATTGAGCATCCAGCTCAGGCCCACATTGTTTGTACTTCCTCTGCCTAATATACTTGTTGGGTATGAGTCCTGACTGCGAGATTTTCACTTTTTTTATGGAAAAAATAAACATACGTACTAGTTGTTGTTTTGAGGATAGTTTAATTTCCAATCATTATAGTTATGTCATGTGAGAAAATAGATATATAACTAGGAAAAAAAATACATATATTGATGGTGTACTAGTGTCCATGTAAATTCCAGTATCAGGAACAAGTAAAAGAATTTTTGTAAGATATGATGGATATGTGAAAAATTCACCAAGACTTGATTAAAGCAATTTAATTCTCAGTATAGTGGAAGGAATCAGTTTGCAATCAGTGAGTCATGTGTAGATGGCAAAAGTGGTAGCCAACATGCATTCTAATACATCCACCAAAAAGAGTAAATGGAACATGAGTTTAATATATCGGTAAAAAACTTCATTAAATCTTGTTCAATAGGATAGATGAAATCTCCTCCTTTGTTTATAAATGTAACTGCAATTTTTTCTTTTGTAATAAGTTAATTCTTGTTATAAGTCACATTGGAAATAGGAACAACCATGATTTCTAATCCTATGATTTCTATAAATATATAGAAAATTATTAAAACAGGAAGGAAACAACAAATATTGAAGGAGAAATTTCATTTCATGGCTAAGTAAAGTAGTTGTTTTTGGAGTTAAGATAGGCTAATGAACTACTCAAAAGATTAAAAAAATTTAACGCATGTGTTAGCTCTTAAGGTACTGTTAATAATTGGCACAATCTGCTCCTAAATTACAACAACAATTATAATAATCAAATCCTTAAAATAAAGGAACTAAATATGGTAGCAACTCTAGAAAGTCAAAGATAGACGATCTGCTATATACAACTAATATTAGCTGTCCTAACTAATATATTCAAACACTCCCCTTCAAGCTGGTGCATAGATATCTCGCATGCCTAGCTTGTCAAGAAAAGAATCGAAGGATCTACTAGGAACTCCTTTAGTTAACACATCAGCAACTTGATTCTCTGACTTCACAAAAGGAGTGCTTATCAATCCTACCTTTAGCTTCTCTTTGATGAAATGTCTGTCCACTTCAATGTGTTTTGTTCTGTCATGTTGAACCGGGTTATGAGCAATGCTAATTGCTACCTTGTTGTCACAATGTAACCTCATTGGTTTTTCAAAGTTGAGTCCAAGCTCCTTTAATAGTGATTTCAAACAAATTCCGTAAGCCATGTCTCTAAATTCAGCTTCTGCACTGGATCTAGCTAGCAACCACAGATTGTTTCTTGCTGCGCTAGGTCACTAGGTTGCCACCTACAAATGAACAGTAGCTAAAAGTAGACCTTCAATCAGTTACAGAGCTTGCCCAGTCTGCATCTGTGTATGCTTCTACTTCCGTATGACCATGTTTAGAAAATAATAACCCCTTACCTGGGGCAGACTTCAAGTAACGAAGAATTCTATTCACAGCGTCCATGTGAGTCTCAGGAGGTGCATGCATAAACTGGCTTACCACACTTACAACATAAGCAATGTCAGGTCGAGTGTGAGACAAATAGATTAGTTTACCTACCAATCTATGATATCTTTCTCTATCAATAGGAGTACCTCTTATAAGTCTGGGCAGCTGCATCCCATATATCTTTGGCAGTAGGTAAGTGCATATAACCAGAACTAATGTTAGACGTCATAGAATTGAGAAGCCATGTCATCACCATGGCATTCTCCTCGTCCTATGTAGTAATTTTAGGATCAGTTTCTTTTAGCCAAGCCTTATCTCTTGTAATATATCCCAATTTGCTCTTCCTAGTGTTAAAAATCATCACAATCCGAGACCAGGCAAGGTAATTGGTCCCATCCAACTTCTGAGATGTCATTTGAACATTCATATTATCATGGGCAGGGGTTGAATGAGCAGGGGCTGACTGAAGTGGTGGTGTAGGATCGGAGACTGAGCTTATGTCAGACATGTTCTCGGATCAAGTTTATTAAGTGAATACCACCAATCTCTAACAAATAATAATACAAAAAAAGGCTTGTAAACTATAAAAAGCAAGAGAAGAGTTTACAGAGGAGTGAAGTCGATGTGACAGAGATGGCCAGTAAAAGAACTCTTACCTAGGCCTGATCAGTGGTTGGCAATAGCACCCAAACCAAATTGCTCCCTCCTTTTGAAAAAAAAATAAAAAACTTTTCTCTTACGACCTAGCTCTGATACCATGTAGAATTGTAGAGAAATATTTTCTGTATATTCACTCTATGTTATCTTTACATCTTGTAAATGTATATATAGGAAAGAGGAAAAAACTATACAAGGAAAGAAAGCAAATCCCTACAATCTGCTCCTAAATTACAGCGAGAATTATAATAATCAAATTCCTAAAACCTAAAATAAAGGAACTAAATATGGTAGCAACTCTAGAAAGTCAAAATAGAAGATCTGCCATATACAACTAATATTAGCTGTCCTAACTAATACCTTCCAATAGAGGAAGCACTTGAGTGCTAATGCAGAGCAAGTGGTAGAGGAATTTCTTCAAATAGTTAAACATTGCAAGAAGTCTAGGCTGAGAGTGCATTGATTGCTTTATTGGTTTTAAGTCATTATTGAAGTCTTAAATCTGTTTTAATTTTCTATTTAATATTGCCTCTGCTTAAGTTGGATATTTTTGTCATTTTGCTTTTATTTTATAAGTCATGTGTTTATTAAATGAGTCATGTGACCATTTAATGGTTGTTTTGTCATGTTAGGACCTTTTTATTCTGCTGGACAGAATATTAGCTCTTAGATTATATTTATATGAAGGGCTAGGATTGAATATTTGCTAGAGCATCCCTTGTGGCTTATAAAAGGGTTGTTTCAAGTGGTATTCAGCAGTTTTTGGATATTATCAATATATTTAGCTTGCTATCGCAGCTTTCTACCTCTCCCTTTCTTTTGGGATTGAGTTGTGAGTGTTTAAGCTATTCCCTAGCGTGATCTAGCTCTCTGTTTTCCTTCTTATGATTATTTCTCTTCAGAAGCTGATTGCATTAGTTGGTATAAAAGCAAATTCTAGTCCAGTGGGTTTGTGTTAGGTTATCATATCTCTCTCTTAGGTCTCTTAACTGACCCACATCTGCATCACAGAACACTAAGGTGTCTTCTGCAAACAAAAAGGTGTGATATCTCCATCTAATGCAATTGCTCCCTCCCTACTTTGAATCCTTTGATATATCCTAGCTCCATTGCCCTTTTCATCAAGCGGCTGAAGGCCTACATCACAATAAGGAAGAGAAACGGGGACAAAGGATTACCTTGACGTAAGCCTCTTAAATTGCAAAAGAATCTAGAAGGGGAACCATTTACAAGCACCGATAATTTAACCATAGAAATACAAAACTCAATCCATCTCCTCCATCTCTCCCCAAAACCAATCCGCTCCAACAAGTCTAGCAAAAAACTCCAACACATATGATCATAATCTGTAATACCTCATAATTTTGAGTTTTATTTTAATTTAAATGGTTAGGTGTTAAGTTATTTAGAAGGTGCTTTAAATGCTTTATTTCTTTTTATTAGTAATTAAATTGAATTGCTTTATGGGTTAAATTAAATTCCTTTGAGTGTTTTAAATGCTTTAGGTGATTAAATTATTTTTTAGAGCCTTGAACTATTTTTGAGTGCCTAAATTGTTATGGAGTGCTTTAAATATTTTGGGTTACTATATATTATTTTAGTTGGACTAGGTCTTTGTATTTTTCCTTTATTTTAATTTTAGATTGGGTTAGGAAAAAATTTGGGTTAACTTAGGCTGGAATGGCTGGGCTAGGTGTATATGTATGGGCTAGGGTTTATTATATTTTATTTATTTCTCTTTTTATTATTATTTTAGATTTTTATTATTTTCTAAAAAAGAAAAAAAAAGAGAAATAGAAAAGAAAAAAAGGTTAGGGTTTCTGTCATTTTCATGCAAAGACACCAAAAGAATGTAGATGCAAGAGAGGAGGGAGAGAAGGAGCGATTCATTGAGACGAGCTCTTGTTCGCCAAAAGGCAAGTTCGAACTCTTCTCTTTCCCCTTAAATCTATATGAATAGTCTAAACTTTGTGTTGCTTGATTGTATATGCAAATATATTTTTCTGTGAGAATTCTGTTGAAAATTTCATGGGATTGCATATGGTTGATAAATATATGTTTAGGTATATATATATATATATATATATATATATATATATATATATATATATGTGAGTATGCATAGATATGCTTGAGCACGAATCTGGGGTTTGTAAAGGTTGTTAATTTGTTTCCTTTTGGGTTATTCTTGCTCGAATAATGGATGCATAAACATTAGAAATCAGATCATTGAGGAAATTTGGGTTGAAAATTTGAAATTTTGTGAAGAACCCTAAAACTTGTGAATTGGGGGTTTTCGTTTCGGGCCATTTTTGATGGGACTTTTTGCATCAATGGGTAACCTATGTTGAGAGGAGAAGAATGGCGCAAAAATGGAGGCGAACGATGGTTGGGGCGTCACTAGAAAGGCTGCGACAACGCGCTGGGGAAGATGCCCCAGCGCAGGCGCCTCACCCACGTGCGCTGCTAGTGTGTGGGGGCACGTGGCACCGGAGCTAGAAGGCGCCGGGGAAAGGGGCACTAGGACCCACTTGCCGGGGCCCACCTCTAGGCCCAGTCCGATACACTTTTAATTTTTTTTTAAATTCTAAATCATTTTTAAATGTAGAAAAATAGGAAAAATATTTTTTTAAATTACGTTTAAATTCTAGAAAATTCCCAAATTTTTAAAGTAATCTTCTTGGAGTAGTATAAGCATGGGTTTTAAATTTCATAACGAGATAAACGTCCCTTGTTATAGAACTAGTATAAAAAGTGCGCTTTAAAAATGGGAATTTTAAATTCCTTCCTTTGTTTTGGTTTTGATGAATTATCAAAAATTGCATAAAATTCCAGAATAATGCAATGAGCCTTTTTAAGACAGTTTATGCATGGAAACCTAGTTTAGAGCTAGGCTTACGTACCCTTGAAGCTTAAGTCACATTGTAGGGTTGATTGTGTGATCTTCTTATATTTTTAGTAATTGTTTTCTTGTGTTTACATTGTGTATTCGATTTTGTTTAATTGTGTTATACTCATTGTAGTGATTGAAATTCTGTTAGATTAATTAATGTGCTTAAGTAGGATAAATCTTTTTATTTTTATTTAATAAGTAAGATAGAGAGGCATGTAAGGACTGCTAGGAGGCATGTCAGGATTGCAAGTACCTAATAAGGTATCTAAGGTTAGTTAGGGAAGCATGTAAGGATTGGCAGGGGCATGTCAAGATTGCCAATACCTAATAAGGTATTTAAGGTTAGTGTAGGAGGCATGTTAGGATTGCCTAGTTTAATAGGGTATTTTATTTTATGCCTTTGGTTTGAACTTAGAAAATAGGTTCTAAAATTATATGACAGGGTGGAGCGGTATATAGGACGACTTCTATTTTGGTGACATAAGATAGATAAGGAAATGATTTGTATATTTAAATATATTTGTTGTCCCACATATAGAGGGTATGCTTACCGGTTCTCTGATTAGGTTGTAGTAGAGAGAACTTGCTCGTGGGTTTAACCCACTTTATTGATATTTCAGGTCCCAAACCAGTTCTACCATGAGGATAAAGTCTTGAGCTGGTAGATTTTGGCAGATATCTTCTCTCACCAGTTTGCAGTGTAGGGACCTATTCTTTTTTTCATGTTTAGTATATTAACTTTATTGGGATGTTGTTTATTCAATTATTTAATCTTTAGTAGTTACTCTTGTTCTTTTTGGTTAAGGGGTCCTTGGGTTACGGGACTTCAAGTTGTAGTGTTCAGACATGTACCTTATTTATTTAATCATTTATCACTTCAGATAAACTTTCTTTCCGGTATTTATATTTCTTTTCATTCTGTCCTTGTATTCTATGCTTGTTGCTATCAATTGTAGGTATCCTTTATGTTTTATGTATGAGACTGGCCACCTCATGCATGAAATTTGTAGGGGGTATTTCATAATCCTTCTCAATATCTAGCTTACAAAGAACTCCTGGGACCCCACTACTCAATCTAGAATCCACATACTTAGAAGCAATAAGGGTTGAATCCAAAATCCGACGCCTGCCAACAAAAGCATTCTTTTGCGACTCTAAGATAACACCATCCAAAACTCCTTTCAATCTAGAGGCAAGCACTTTGGCAATAATTTTGTACACACTACTCGTCAGACTGAGAGGCCTAAAATCCTTAATATCTGAAACTCCCCTTTTCTTAGGGATCAAAACAATAAACGAGGCATTCAAACTCTTCTCGAAGTAGCCATGCTCAGGAAAAGCCTTCATAGTTCCCATAATCTCCTCTCTAACCATCTCCCAATTCTGTTGGAAGAAACTCATTGTGAACCCATCTGGCTCGGGAGCGTTGTCCCCATCGCAACTTTTCAAAGCCAAAAGCACTTCCTCTTCACTAAAGGGTCTCTCAAGGCTAACTTTGTCATTCTCAGAAATCATGTCAAAAATCATCCCGTCCATACGCAGTCTCCAACTAAACTCCTCAGTGTATAACCTTTGTTAATAGGAAGCAATCCCGCTGCACACATCCTCTTCTCTACTCACTGAGAACCCTTGACCCTCCTTACGGTCCAACTCTACAATTTCAAAAAGGGCTCTATTTTTCCTCCATTCCAAGTTTCCAAAGATCTCTTGGTTCCAGCGCTGATTCTTACGGATCACTAATAGCTGAATTAGTCACAATCAACAACATCTCCAAATTCCGTTTCTCCAAAATCAGCTTCAAATTCCCACCAGCTCTCAAAACTGTTGACAAAGAAAAATATATTAGTTTTCCAAGTTAATTTGCAATAGCAAAATTAATTTGAAAATTTTTAGTTTATATTAATTAGTCTATTTAATATAATCAGTATATATTTTGTAATTAATGTTTTTGCAAGTAGCCTATATGTAATATACATGTAATAAATACTTGTGATATGTAAATTCAAATACAGGTAATTTATATTTGTACTTTCTAAAAAATTTGCAAATGTTTATTCCTGAATTAAAATTGAAAATTTAAAACTTTATGTAATTATACAATTTTTAAATTTACATTTATTTTTCAAATTTTGAAGCTTGAAAATTAAATGCGTATATAATATATTAATTTCTTTTAGATTGTTTTGAGTTTAAAATTGTAAAATGAAATTTAAATGAAAGTGAACTATTATGTGTATTTTAAATCTTGTAAATTAAATGTATTTTTAATATGTACATTAAAAATATATAATTTGTATTTATATATATAATAAATTATATTAATATGTTTAAATTAAGAGTAATATTTGCATTCCGCTTAACGACTAGGGGGTATTTGTAGTTTTGGCCAAATTTTAACCTATGGTTATAAAGGCCAAACCTCATGGGAGTCAGGGTAATTGGAACTGGTTTAATGACTGTTCTCTCTCTCATTTTTTTTATCATCTACATTGTTTTGTGGAATACTGAAATCTGTATTTCACAATAAAGTGCAGTAGTACATCTTGGATAATTTTCAACTAGGGACCACTAGAGAGATTTACATGTTCATCATAGCTGTGAATTTTGTTTTAACTCAAGATCAGTGAATGGCAGCAACTACCTTGAATGGTCACAGGTGGTTAAGACCTTCATCAAAGGGAAGGGAAGACTGAGCCACCTCACTAGACTAGAACCTAGCAAAGATGAAACCAATTTTTCTGTTGGGATGTGGAGGACTCAATGATCATGTCATGGCTATGGAATTCCATACAACCTGAGATTAGCAAAACCTGCATGTTTCTTAATACTGCTCGGAGATCTGGGAGGCAATTCGTCAAACGTACTCCAAAGGACAAGATGCTGCCCAAATCTATGAGATAAAGACCAAAATTTCTTCTACCAAGCATGGTACTCTATCTGTAATTGAGTATTACAGCACTATGAAGGGCTTATGGCTTGAATTAGATCATTATCAAAATTTTAAAATGGAGTGTAGTAAAGATGCAGCCATATTGTAAAAGTTTGTGGAAAGAGAGAGGATTTTCGAATTTCTGGTTGGCCTTAATATAGAACTGGATCAAGTAAGAGTCCAGGTTTTTGGAAAGGAGTCTTTGCCCTCCTTAAGGGAAGTCTTCTCAATTATAAAAGGAGAAGAGAGCCGGAGGAATATGATGCTCGACAATCACACACAAGAAGGTTCCGCCCTTATTGCTTTCAAACCAAACGACAAGAGTGGAACTATTGTGAACCTAGGAAAGATGGAGGCATAGAAATTCGGCAACAAAGATGGTCTTTGGTGCAATTATTGCAAGAAACCGAGACATACCAGGGAGACATGTTGGAAAATCCATGGCAAGCCAAGGAAAATCCATGGCAAGCTATCATTCTTTGGAAAAGGAAATGATAGGAAAGGAGGTAGACCTGGACAGAAAGGAGGAAAAGCACATTTTGTGCCAATATGGAAGAGAGTCAGCACGAGACCCTTACAACCAATAATCAGGAGATGGGAGGATTCAATAAGGAAGAGATAGAAAAACTCCAAAGTTTTCTCAATTCTTTGGATAAACTGAGTGCCTCTTGTTCATTGGCATAGTCAGGTAAGTATCCGTTGGCTCTTAGTGTCTCAAAAAATTATTTTTCTGGTTCCTGGGTCTTAGACTCAAGGGCCACAGACCATATGACAAATTCATCTCATAGGTTTACCACTTACAGAACTTGTCTAGGAACCCAAAAAATCAAAGTAGCTGATGGAACATTTGCTTCTATTGTTGATTAAGGAACTATTGCTTTGGCCTCTTCTCTAGCTTTAAAAAATGTGTTGCATGTGCCGAAACTTTCTGTTAACCTTTTGTCCATTTATCAAATTACCAAGGACTTAGATTGTTGCGTAACTTTCCTTCCACATCACTATGTGTTTCAGGAAAATGCTACGGGGAAGACGATTGGGCTTGCTAAGGAAAGAGAGGGGCTCTACTACCTGGAAGCTGAGAGTGGCAATGGTGATCATCTACCCCTTTCACACCTTTCAGGAAAGGTTTAATCCAATACACCCCAAATTTGGTTATGTCATTTTTGTCTTGGACATCCACCTTTTGTTCTGTTGAAAATAATGTTTCCTTCATTGTTTGAAGAGTTGGATATTAATAGTTTTCATTGTGAGGTATGTGAATTAGCCAAACATCATCGTGTTCCTTTTCCATTGAGTAATAAAAAGTCTTCAAGACCATTTGTATTGATCCACACAGATGTTTGGGGGCCTTCTCGGGTTCCTAATATTTCTGGGGCTCGTTGGTTTGTCTCTTTCATTGATGACTATTCTAAGGTCACTTGGGTATATATGTTGAAAAATAAATCTGATGTTAGTACTGTTTTCCCCATCTTTCACAAAATCATTTGTAATCAATTTAGTGTTCAAATCCAAACCATTCGATCTGATAATGGAAGAGAATATTTTAACCAAATCTTATCACCTTACTGTCAAAAGGAGGGAATTATTCACCAATCTTCATGTACTAATTCACCCCAACAAAATGGAGTTACTGAAAGAAAAAATAGACACCTCTTGGAGATTACTAAAGCCCTTCTATTTCAAAAGAATGTTCCTAAATCATACTGGGGAGAGGCATTTTTGACTGCTGCTCATCTTATCAATCGATTGCCATCAAGGGTCCTTGAATACAAAACTCCAATGAGTGTCCTTACTTAATTCTTTCCAAATTTCGGTGGGATTAGCAGTGTTCCTCCTAAAGTTTTTGGGTGTGTCGCCTTTGTCTATATACATGCCCAACATCGCACTAAACTTGACCTTAGAGCCCTTAAGTGTGTCTTTGTTGGTTACTCTCCAAACAAGAAGGGTTATAAATGCTATCACCCGACTTCTAGAAAAATTTTCACCTCCATGGATGTAACCTTTATTGAGAACCAATTTTTTTTTCCAAACTTTATCTTCAGGGGGAACCTTTGGAAGAAGATAAGGTTGGGAAATTCCTCCATTTATATGTTGATTTACCTGCCAATTTTAACGAACCATCACCTCCTCTTTCTATTGGAATTGATGCCTTGCCTGAAACCAAACATGAAAAGGTGGGGGGTGATCAAACTATGCCACGTAAGGTGTATTCAAGGAGGAAACAACCCGTCTCTGAACTAGAGCTAGTCCAAGAATCAGAACCCGTGGCAGGTAATGAAACTCCACCTTCTCTGGATTCTTGTTTTTTTGATGACCTAAACATGCCAATATCTCTTAGAAAAGGCACTAGGAGGTGTGCCCAACATCCCATATCCAATTTTATTTCATTTGATAAACTATCACCTGCACATAAAACCTTTCTCACTCAATTAAATTTCATTGAAATACCCAAAACAGTTCAAGAGGCACTAAGAGATAATAATTGGAGGGCAGCCATGAGTGAAGAAATGAGAGCCCTTGAGAAGATCAAAACTTGGGAGATTGTTGAACTTCTTAAGGGTAAGAAACCTGTTGGGTGTAAATGGGTGTTTACAATAAAATATAATGTTGATGGTACTTTGGAGAGATATAAGGATAGACTAGTGGTGAAGTGCTACACTCAGACTTATGGGATAGATTATCACGAGAAATTTGCTCCTGTGGCAAAAATGAACATTATTCGTGTTTTACTATCTCTGGCTACTAATCTTGATTGGCCTTTGCAGTAGTTTGATGTAAAGAATGCCTTCTTACATGGTGACTTAGAGGAGGAGGTATACATAGAGATGCCACCTAGTATAGAGGGGAATGCCAGTAATAGTGAAGTGTGCAAGCTCCGAAAAGCACTATATAGCCTTAAACAGTCTCCTAGAGCATGGTTTGGAAGATTTACAAAAGCTATGGTAGAGATGAAATATCGGCAGAGTCAAGGAGATCACACTCTTTTTATCAAGTTCTCAACTTTAGGGAAAGTGACAGTGTTAATTGTCTATGTAGATGATATAATTGTAACTAGAAATGACCTAGAATAGATAAGTCGACTAAAAGGGAATCTTACAAAAGAATTTGAAATAAAGGATCTTAGAAAACTCAAGTACTTCCTAGGAATTGAAGTGGCTCACTCAAAAAATGGAATCTTTGTCTCACAACAGAAGTACATTCTTGATCTACTCAATGAAACTGGAATGTTAGGATGTAAGCCAGTTGATACTCCTATTGAGCAGAATCACAAGTTAGGAGAAGCAAAGGAAGATGTTGTAGTTGACCAAGGCATGTATCAAAGGTTGGTGGAAAAACTAATCTATCTATCACACACAAGGCCAGATATAGCCTATGTAGTAAGTGTAGTAAGTCAATTTATGCACTCACCAAAAGAGATACATTTGGTAGATGTCTATAGGATTCTTTGCTATCTGAAGTCAACTCTTAGAAAAGGCATCCTATTTCGAAAGAATGAAAATCTGGAGTTGGAAGCATACACTGATGCTGACTGGGCAGGGTCAGTTATTGATCGTAGGTCAACTTTAGGATATTGTATTTTTTGGGGAGGAAATTTGGTTACTTGGAGGAGTAAGAAACAATCTGTGGTGGCTAAATCCAGCGCAAAAGGCTGAATTTCGAGCTATGGCACATGGGATTTGTGAGTTGCTCTCGTTAAAGATTATACTCACTGATCTTGAAATAAAGTGGGAAGGAACAATGAAGTTATATTGTGACAATAAGTCATCCATTAACATAGCCCACAATCCAATTCAGCATGACCGGACCAAACATGTAGAAGTGGACAGACATTTTATCATAGAAAAGCTGGATAGTGGCTCATTTGTACACCCTATGTCTCAATAGAAGCTCAACTTGCTGATATACTTACCAAGGGTCTTGCAAGTCATTCATTTCAAACAATCACGAGCAAGTTGGGAATGGAGAACATTTACTCACCAGCTAGAGGGGGAGTGTTGAAGAATTTGCATTGATTGGAGAAAAATAAGGAGATTCCCTCTTAAGAGGGAAAGTTGACTAATCCTGTAAATTAGGGATTCTTTATATATTAGGCAGCTCCCTGATTTGGTCCCTAATTTCTGTAATTTATTTATTATAGTTAGTTGACCCACTAATTCCTGGGGTTACCTATTGTATAATCAGTTTCCTTATTTTAGTTGTATAGTAGTATATATATTGTTGTATTTTCTATGAATATGAGATGAGAAAGATATTATTCTTCTTCATGTTCGAGCCACACTTCATTCTTGCAGAACCTGGTTCTCTGGAGAATGGAGTTTTAGTACCAGAGTCTTCTAAGATTTTGCATGATTGTAGAAGTGGAAGCTTTATGCAGAGTGCAGTTTCATCAGGAACCATAGATGCTGGATCAAGATCTCAACTTGATGGATCAGTGCCTGATGACTTTATATTTGGCCTTTCGAAGACACTTCCAAGTCTTCATTGTTGCTATGGATGGACGGAGGATTGGCGTTGGCTAGTATGCATATGGACAGATTCTAGGGGAGAATTGCTTGACAGCCACATATTCCCCTTTGGTGGAATTAGTAGTAGACAGGACACGAAGGGTCTGCAATCCCTTTTTGTCCAAATACTGCAACAAGGCTGTCAGATACTTCAGGCATGCTCTTCCTCTGATACTAGATTTGCCAAGTCTAGAGATTTCGTGATTACACGTATTGGATGTTTTTATGAGCCTGAGTGTCAGGGTATATGATTTTCTTCTATCATCTCAAGTTCCAAACCTCCTGCATTCTGTTATTTTTATATTTAAGAAATGTCTTTTAATTCCTTGTATCGCTTTGTGTTCTAGGCTTAGTAATTCTGGGTGGCTGTGTCATTTGCCAGTTGTGAGAGGCTGAGGGCTTTAATATAAAAGACTATTATGCATGCTAGTACCGTCACAACTGGTTGCTGGGAGGGGTAGCCTGTTTCACCAATTTATAACATGTGATATGAGAATATAATTGGTAGTCATCCTTGTTTTGGTCAATAACTTGGAAACAATTTTTAACTAGGCAATGGATTATATTTTGTCTATCATTTAATTCCTTGTCAATTTGTCATTGATGGTGCATTTTTCTGAACTTTGAATACGATTATAAACAGAATGGCAAAAAGAAATCTATTCGGTTGGGGGTTCTGAGGTGAGGAAGTGGCCACTGCAACTACGACGATCTTTAGCTGATGGGATTCCTACAAGCAGTAATGGAACTTCCTTGTAACAACAGGAGATGAGTTCAATTCAAGAGAGAACCCTTCCTTCCTCACCTAGTCCTTTGTTCAATTCAAGGATGTTTTGGGACATCCTTCTGCAAGGAAGCAGCTAATGGGTGGACATGCTGCAGTAGACCAGACAAAGGGGTTGCTTCAGTTGGTGCAAAGCATCAGTTTTGTCTCAATTTCAGTTGACCATTCCCTACATCTAGTATTTCAGGCAGACTCAACATCACCCAGTAACTATCTATTCCCGTTTTACATCATCGTGCATCAGCTGTGTTGCACTAATTGAAGTGTAAATTCATTACAAGTCTCATCAATTATTTTAGTTGCATCTCTTATTGAACATTTTGACTTTTATTTATGAGATAATTTCAACAGTAGTTGCCAAAAACAAAATAAATTAGTAAACGAAAATAAAAGAAAGAAAGAAGAGTAAAAAGTCTAAAATACAGCAAGGACATAAATGTGGACAGAACTGAAAATAGGACAGAACTAATCAACTGCATTCTCCCAGCATAAGATAAATACCTCCTTGTCCAAGTCTTTACTCTAGCAGTAACTCTATCAACTAAAGTGCCACAATGCTCTTTCTTCAATTTAGAGGAAAGCGAGGGAACCCCCAAGTATTTAACTGGAAAAGAACCTGTGCTAAAACTCAATTCAGAAATAATTTGATCATAGGAATCATGGTCCAGACCGAGTAAAAGACTTCGCTTTTTGAAAGATTAGGAATTAAACCAGACTGAGAACCAAAAGTGTTAATAGAATCCTTCAGAATTTTGACAGAATTGAGGTTTCCTTCTAATAACAGCATCAAATCATCTGCGAATTGCAAGCTTGAAATTTTCTATTTCGAGCATCTCCAATGATAGGCAAACTGACCTTGTTCAGTCTTCTGCTTAAGAATACCTGTGAGAACCTCCATTACTATCACAAACAGATAAGGGGACAAAGGATCACCGTCTCAAACCCTTTCCATTTTCAAAATACCCTTCCAAGCTTCCATTCAAATTGATAGAGAATTTTACTGTTGTCATACATGTCATGACCCAAGTAATAAATTGATCTGGAATCTTGAAAGCTCTAAGAGTTGCTTACATAAATCTCCATGAGACAGTATCATAGGCCTTCTTAATATCTACCTTTATTGCAACTCTAGCTGGCCTTTCATTTTTATGATAGTTCCTCAATAACTCCTGAGCAAGCAATATGTTATCTGTAATACTTCTACCAGGAACAAAAGCTCCTTGATTAGAGCTAATACATGTGTTAAGGATAGGTTAAATCCTATTTGCAATAATGTTTGGAATGCACTTATACAAAACATTACAAACTGATATAGGTCGAAAATCACCAACAAAAGTAGGATTCTGAACTTTTGGAACTAAGGTTATGATTATAGAATTCACCTCTTTTAAAGTTTCCCTGTTGAGAAGAAGTTTAGGATTGCTTTTGTAACATGATCCCCAATAACACTCCAAGTTCTCTTAAAAAATGATGCATTAAATCCATCACTCCCAGGAGCTTTGTCATCTTTAAGAGAGAAAATAGTAGCTTGAAAACTATAATGATGACAAGGCAGATAAGGGTTTTTTTCAGATTAATTGTTAGTGAGAGGGGAAAATAACTTCATTTAAATTTTCATTATAAATTACTTTGCTGGAGCAGGTGCTCCTGCCACTATTTCTCTCTACCTGAGCAATAGAAGAATTTACCACAAGCCTGCTCCACCCTTTGGTTATGTGTTCTGCTGACCTTGATAGCTCCAACAGGTTGTTTTGCATTTCACCTTAATTTTTTTTTAACTTAAGACGTAACACTTTGCTTTGATAGAATGACTCATAGTAAAAGTGTAATTCCAACATATCTTCGTAGTGTCAATATTGGAATAAGAAATGGTCAGACTTTTAGTTTCTAACATTCAGTATGAACAGATATGAAAGTTTAAGTAGCATTACCATAGATAAAGGAATTTATAATTTCACAGAAATTCTTACTCTCTAATTAAGGTAAATAAATCATTTTTTATTTTCTAAATGGAGGTTTATGATGTTGTGTTTCTCTCATTATTGTCTGCTTCTGCTCATGAAGCAACATCCTTGTTGGGTTCCATCTTCTTAAGGATGGAGAAATAGATGTTAAAGCTGTCTTCTTGTCATTTCTTGTTTATATGTAATGAATTTCACTTTTACATAATGAAATTTTTGCATAGATATCGTTAAAAATGGTAATATCTAATTTACATCATATGTTATATTAATTTTTTCATCATATACTAATTCTTATGTGGAGAGTTCATTTCTGGTTCATGCATCATCTGTGATTAGTCTGCTACAGTCTGACATGAAAACTGCCTTAAAGTCTACATTTGGCAATATAGATGGTCCATTGTCTGTCATTTTTTTTTTGAAAGTACCATTGTCTGTCATTTTTTTTTTGAGAGTACCATTGTCTGTCATTGAGTGGTGCAAAGGCCACAATCAATCAGGTGATGCAGGAAGCGTGGTTAACGGATTTTCTGCTGAATCCGCTGTAGGTGATTGCAGAGATTCTTCAAGTACAGTATGTCTATCTGTTGGAGAACCAATAAGCCCATCTCAGTCTGCTGGTGGATCATCTTGCCTAAAAGGTACGGTTCTGTTGATGTATATAATTAAATGAAATTTTAGATATTCAGTGTACCAATAGTTGGACCGTTGGCTTAATGTCTAGCACCACGGATGGAGCTAGGGAGGATTAGATAATCCAGAGATCAAATCAAGAAATCTGTATATCAGAGTCAGAGCAACAATTGAGTATCCGGCTCAGGCCAACATTGTTTGTACTTCCTCTGCCTAATATACTTGTCGAGTATGAGTCCTGACTGCAAGATTTTCACTTTTTTATGGAAAAAATAAACAGACTAGTTGTTGTTTTGAGGATAGTTTAATTTCCAATCATTATAGATATGTCATGTAAGAAAATAGATATATAACTAGGAAAAAAAATACATATATTGATGGTGTACTAGTGTCCAGTATAAGGAACAAGTAAAAGAATTTCTGTAAGATATGATGGATATGTGAAAATTTCACCAAGACTTGATTAAAGCAATTTAATTCTCAGTATAGTGAAAGGAATCAGTTTGCAATCAGTGCGTCATGTGTAGATGGCAAAAGTGGTTGCCAACATGCATTCTAAAAGATCCACGCAAAGAGTAAATGGAACATGAGTTTAATATATCGGTAAAAAACTTCATTACATATTGTTCAACAGGATAGATGAAATCTCCTCCTTTATTTATAAATGTATCTACAATTTTCTTCTTTTGTAATAAGTTAAGTCTTGTTATAATTCATATTGGAAATAGGAACAGCCATGATTTCTAATCCTATGATTTCTATAAATATATAGAAAATTATTAAAAAAGGAAGGAAACAACAAATATTGAAGGAGAAATTTCATTTCATGGCCAGGTAAAGTAGTTGTTTTTGGAGTTAACATAGGCTAATGAACTACTCAAAAGATTAAAAAAATTTAACGCATGTGTTAGCTCTTAAGGTACTGTTAATAATTGGCACAATCTGCTCCTAAATTACAACAACAATTATAATAACCAAATCCCTAAAATAAAGGAACTAAATATGGTAGCAACTCTAGAAAGTCAAAGATAGACGATCTGCTATATACAACTAATATTAGCTGTCCTAACTAATATCTTCCAACACTCCCCTTCAAGCTGGTGCATAGATATCTCGCATGCCTAGCTTGTCAAGAAAAGAATCGAAGGATCTACTAGGAACTCATTTAGTTAACACATCAGCAACTTGATTCTTTGACTTCACAAAAGGAGTGCTTATCAATCCTACGTTTAGCTTCTCTTTGATGAAATGTCTGTCCACTTCAATGTGTTTTGTTCTGTCATGTTGAACCGGGTTATGAGCAATGCTAATTGCTACCTTGTTGTCACAATGTAACCTCATTGGTTTTTCAAAGTTGAGTCCAAGCTCCTTTAATAGTGATTTCAAACAAATTATGTAAGCCATGTCTCTAAATTCAGCTTCTGCACTGGATCTAGCAACCACAGATTGTTTCTTGCTGCGCTAGGTCACTAGGTTGCCACCTACAAATGAACAGTAGCTAAAAGTAGACCTTCAATCGGTTACAGAGCTTGCCCAGTCTGCATCTGTGTATGCTTCTACTTCCGTATGACCATGTTTAGAAAATAATAACCCCTTACCTGGGGCAGACTTCAAGTAACGAAGAATTCTATTCACAGCGTCCATGTGAATCTCATGAGGTGCATGCATAAACTGGCTTACCACACTTACACATAAGCAATATCAGGTTGAGTGTGAGACAAATAGATTGGTTTACCAACCAATCTCTAATGTCTTTATCTATCAATAGGAGCACATTTTATATCTTCTACCAACTTGTGATTTTGCTTGATCGGTGTGTCAATAGGTTTGCACCCTAACATTCCAGTCTCAGCCAAAAGGTCAAGCACATATTTTCTCTGTGACATAAATATCCCTTGTCCAGATCTAACAACTTCGATTCCCAGAAAGTAACGCAAAATTCCCAAGTCTTTTATCTCAAATTCCTTGGCCAAGTATGTTTTCAACTTCCCCATTTCTTCCACATCATCACCTGTCACTACAATGTCATCAACATAGACAATTAGTGCAGTTATCTTCCCATCAGGTGAATGTTTTAGAAACAGAGTGTGATCTGCTTGACTCTACTGGTATCGATATCTTTGCATACTCTATATGAATCTGCCAAAGTATGTTTAGATGTTACTAGTAGAGAAGAGAAGATAACAGCAATAGTAGTAGAACCTAGGGAATGTTTGTGCATTTGCTATGTGTTATTTCAATGCCGAACCAATCTGAGTGGCAACTTATCTGGATAATAGTCATAGTGGGAATGTAAATGTTCTGAAAGCGTGTGACTTGTCTTTTCTGAATCCGATGAACACGGCCTCATTTTGAACCACAACTTTTTGTCACCAACAAAAGGAGACAAAACAAAACAATAAGGATATTAAAATGCACCAAAAGTGTGGCCTCAAAGCCTGCAACTTGAAATTTGAATGATATATGTGAAGCCATTAATCCACTGCTCTGTTACTGCAGCTCTGTACTCACTGTTGACTCGTTCATTGACTCCATTTTTGGCTATCTATGCAAGTTGTAGACTCCATTATCGATAGGCACTTTAGGCTAGGTTGAGGGTGCCATTGGTTTGACTATAATAACATACCTCTATGGCTCTATGCTCTTCTATGCTGTGGTGGGGGATGGCATTGTCTCCGGACCTTGGCATGACATTGAGCTGTTCGGGAATTTAATGTTGTACTACAATAATAGGTATAATGTGTAGTTAGTTGTGTGTTGGATGGCAAATTCAGGTGGAGGAGAAGGAGGAGGAGAAAGTCTACAATACACCCCATTTACCAATGACCAAGTCTAAGCTTCTCTTGGATGGATCCAATGTGAGACAAGTTCACTCTAACATTCTCTCCCTCGCGCTCTCGTTGTGGTGAGACCACCATGCGGTCCTACTTATCCGTTCCCGCTAACAACAGAGGACCCAGTAACGATTCGGACCCGAACTCTATCGGAGTGAACACTTGGTATAACACTGGATTAAGAATCGAGTCCGGCTCTGATACCAGCAGTAATAAATTGGACGCTTACCAATGACGAAAAAATTTAAACTATTGAATAGTGTTGTTTATCCGTCCATATATACCCATTCTTTTTTTTATTCAGATTCAACGTGGGACAAGTTCCCTCTGACACCCGAAATATTGTAGAATTTCTTGGAGAAGAAGATGCTCACCCATGTAAACCCCTCTTTATTAGTCACACATCAACCTTGTACCTACTATCCAATGAAACAAAAAGATGCTTTTTTTTTTCTTCACCAATGACATAAAGAGATGCATTAAAAACTAAAAGATAAAGAAGACAAAAAAACTCAACCCTATTTCTTGTTGCTTTGGTCCCATTTGCAATGGCCGGCTCAACTTGGCAACTATTATAGATAGTCCTTCAACTATTCTATGTAGTTCTTCAGTCACTAAATTACCTAGACCTATGTTTTAGAATGAAACGAGTGGTTCTTTTTCCTCTTCGTTGTGGACAAAAATGATCATAATTCTCATATTGGATAATTGGACATCATGATTAATTGCTTTGAGATTAAAATAAAAAATCATGATTAATTGCATTTACCCGCACACATTTAGTCAACCAGCTAGCACTGCTATAAAATTGACAGATGATGAAAATAAGAAGAAAGTGTTAAACCCGTAGTGTGATTTGTGTCATTGGAAAATAATATCATCACACAAGCTATTAATTTTAGGTTTGCTTTTAAGGACTTGCAAGTGGACATGTTGAATTCAATCTCAAATCTCAAACAATCAAAAAAACATATATATATATATATATATAGCATTACTCTTGTTTTTATCTGGTGATGCAAAGCTAAAATGTGCATCAAGAGAAAAAGGAATATTCCACGGGGCCTTTCTATTATGGAATTAAGCAACATTTTAATGTAGCTTAGCTAAGCAATGATGAATTTATTGGCTGTTATTTGCTTAGGGACTGACTCTGAAGAAGGTTCGAAAGAGCAAGTGGAGTCCAAGTAATAAGTAGTAGCTTTCAGTCTCTCTCCACATTTGCACAGTTTAGAAGGCATCATTTATGCTTAGGTTCTGGACCTAGTGTACTGTGTAGTAAGTTGGGTTGGGTTGCTGTTGCTGATGCCAATGCCCTCCATGCCAAGCAATACAGCATTCATTAATGCTCTGATACATTCACATAGATAGATGGAAGGCTATGTTACACTTTGGGTAGTGATTCTCCCTTTGGGTGACTAGGGAAAGTATTTATAAGAAGTTCTAGAGGCATTGGAGAGTGGGCATGTACACTATTGCTACCCTCAACACCATCACCTCGTTGGTGAAATACCCCCCAGAAAATTTCGCGCATGAGGTGACCAGTCTCATACACAAAACTTGAGGAATATTAACCACTGATAGCAACAAGTATAGATGTAAATGACAGAAATAGAACAATTGCTAAAAGCTGAACAGAAATCCCATTAAATTAAAAAAATTTGATAAATAAATCATTAAATTCTGGTAATACAATTTGGAAGTCCCGTAACCCAAGGACCCCTTAACCAGAAAGAAATAGAAGTTCAACACTTAAATTAAAATCCAAAACCAAAACCTCTAAATGAGTTCATAGTTTTATTCCTGAAGAAGAAGTAGATTCCTACCCTGAGACTGGTGAGAGTAGATGTCTGTCACAGCCCAACCCTAGTACTCTATCCTCGCGGGGGAAACTGCTTGGGACCTGAAATATCAATAAAGTGGGTTAAACCCACGAGCAAGTTCTATCTACTACATTCCAATCAGAGAATCAATATATATACCCTCAATGTGAGGGACACAATAGATAAATATACGTTCAACCCCTCAGTTTATTTTTTTTTATTCAGTTCATACTTTTAAAGATACAAATCATCTCATATATTTCCTCAACAACCCTTACAATGTAAAAACGATCCCCTTCTTTATGTTCACAAATCAAGATACACATGTATGTATTTTATGAAACCTATGCAATCATGATATGTCGATTATGATGCATGAATACATTAATAGGGATGGGCGATCCTGACACGCCGGGCAATCCTTACATGCCAAATAAAAATATAGATACCTTATTAGGTATGGGCGATCCTGACACGCCGGGCAATCCTTACATGCCAAATAAAAATATAGATACCTTATTAGGTATGGGCGATCCTGATACGCCGGGCAATCCTTACATGCCAAATAAAATTACAAATGCATTCCCAATATGAAATAATAAATAAACAAGATGTATTATGACTTTTAATTTTGCACAGACTACCAATTTGAATTATCAGCTATGCAATTATCCCCATATGACAAATCATTCACAAGTGAACCTAAATCAAGTATCCCATGTGCATTTACATATATAATAAGAACAATTGATTAGATCAAAACAACTTAACTCCCATTAGAGGAAACAATTCCTCAAACCAACCTCTAATGCACTCAAATCTCCGAGGGGATCTAAACTTACTTTTATCTAGGTTTCTGGGTCTATTTCACTTCTAAGAACACTAAGAAAATATTCTGGAATTTTCTGTAATTTAAAAACATTTTTACTAAACCAAAGAAGGTGAAAATCCAACTTTTAGGCACTTTAAAAATTAATTGAACATCAAGGGAAGCTCAAATAGAGGTGAAAATTTAAACCCAAGGTCATTTAATCTCTAAACAGTTACAGAAAAATTTTGGGAATTTTTGGAATTTCAGAAATATTTTCTAAAATTACAGAAAGGGAAAAACCCAGCTTTTTGACACTTTAAAATTCAATTGAACAACAAGGAAAGATCATTTTGAGTTGAAACTTTAAACCCAAGTGTATTTAACCTCCAGAGAGTTACAGTAAAAATTTGAGAATTTTTGGAGTTGTAAAAGTATTTTCTAAAATTACAAAAAGGGGAAAAAGACAGCTTTTGGGTACTTTTAAAAATTAATTGGTCAACAAGGGGATATTGTTTTGAGTTGAAAATTTAAAATTAAGTGTATTTAATCTCCAATATCATACAGTAAAATTTTCAGAATTTTTGGAATCATGAAAGTATTTTTAAAAAAATGATTTTTCAAATTTTCAAGTTTTTCCAAAAATTTCAAAAATTCAAAAAAAATATTAAAATATATCGGAATGGGCCCAAAGTGGACCCAGGGGTGGGCCCCCGCGAGTGGGGCCCAAAAGTATTTTTCCCGGCGCCGGCCAGGCGCGTGGGGAAGCCCCTGCGCTGGGGCTTCTTCCCCAGCGCGCACAGCTCGCTGCCGGCGACTTCCCGGCGACGGTCCAGCCTCCTCCGGCCACCGTTCGCCTCCATTTTTGCGCCGTTCTTCTCCTCTCGACACCGTTTACGTATTGGTGCAAAAAGCCCCATCCGAAACAGCCCGAATCAAAAACCCCCAATTCACAAGTTCTAGGGTTCTTCGCAAAATTCAAAATTTTAAAACCCAATAATTCACGATCTGTTTTCCTAAGGATTTAGAGTTGTTTACAATTTAATTCCAACACAGTAGGTTCACAATTAAACAATTATTTCTTACAAATTGCATAAATGAATGATTTCTTCCTTAACACAATATACATATACATGAACACATATGCATATAACCTTACATGAACAAAATCAATTAAATCTACATACAATCATCATAGTTAATCTCACGAAATTTATCAATAGCAG
Organism: Cornus controversa; assembly: GCA_026545225.1. Lineage (NCBI taxonomy): Eukaryota > Viridiplantae > Streptophyta > Magnoliopsida > Cornales > Cornaceae > Cornus > Cornus controversa. Next base: position 13,346,948 of record CM048852.1, read on the forward strand.
AAAATATAAACATGCAATTAACTACAAATTTTTAATATAAATATATGCTCAAACCTAGACTATGCATACGGATTCAAGGGGGAAGAGAAGAATTAAACTTGCCTTTTTCCTGACGAATTAACTTGTTCACCCGATCGTCACTCCCTTCTCTCTTTCGTTTTCTCTCTTTTAGTTCTGTGCGTAACACAACGGCAAACCCTAATTTCTTCTTCTTTTCTTTTCCTTTTTGTTTTAATTATTCTTTTATTGTTTTTCCTAAAACTAATAAAAATCAAATTAATAATAATAATAAATATAGCAATAGCAATATTATTATAACCCTAGGCCCATCATTTTAAACATAACCTTAGCCCACTCATCCTAGCCCAAATTCCTCCCTAGCCCAACCCAAAACACTTAAATAAAAATAATACACAATTTATACCAATTCACATAAAATGACAATATGCATGTATAAAAGACAAGCAACTCTCCTACAATGATAATCTATGTAAAACAAAAACATTTCACATGAATTACTAAAATAAAGTAATAATGTAAAGAGGTTAAATTGACACCTAAATTTTCTGGGGTATTACAGTTGGTGCCATTGCTGCCACCACCACCACACGCTCCACCATGAGAATACTGCTAGTGTCACAACTATTGTGTACTACGACCACCACAACTATTGGCAGCATCACATCTCCACAATTTTGTCACTGCCTCGCCCCGCTGCCATCATTATCACCTCAACTTCTGCTGCTGGCGCTGCCACTGCCATCATTGCTGTAACTGCTGCCACTTTTGTGGTTCTATTGACCGCTGATATCAACACATTTGCCACCATCACTGCACCGCCTTCCATTCTCATCACTGTATCTAAAGGTTATGCAGTAATTGTTTGAAAAGATTTTTTTTTTTTGTTTAGGTAAATACTCACACACATACGCTCACCCCCAACAAAGTTAGACACTGTCCAGCCATTCATTACTGGGACTGCATTTTTCTACCTTTACAGTCTAATATAAGTGTTTGGGCTAAGAACTGTTAATATATCTTCTTTATATACACAATTATTAGTCTAGTCCTTTGTGTAATACCCCGCTCCAACACATGATATGATATTGTCCGCTTTGGGCCTGAGCCCGCACGGTTTTGCTCTTGGGTTTTACCCCAAAAGGCCTCGTACCATTTGAAGAGAACATACTACATATAAGCACATCCCCTTTTCCACACCCAGGCGATGTGGGATTGAGCACCTTGTACCCTGTCAGTGTGGTAGCTCAGCCCAGTGTCTGTCTATGCACCCGCCCACTCACAACCCTTGTGGACGGGTGTGAGTGGGCGGGTGCATAGACAGACACTGGGCTGAGCTACCACACTGACAGGGTACAAGGTGCTCAATCCCACATCGCCTGGGTGTGGAAAAGGGGATGTGCTTATATGTAGTATGTTCTCTTCAAATGGTACGAGGCCTTTTGGGGTAAAACCCAAGAGCAAAACCGTGCGGGCTATGGCCCAAAGCGGACAATATCATATCATGTGTTGGAGCGGAGTATTACACTTTGTACCAGAAGAGTGCCTCAAGGAGGAGATACCAAGCAATCAAAGTGATGCAGGGGAAGAGGTGGTTCCTCCATATAGGACCTAGAATAAATTTATGCGTTTCAAACTTTCAAGGAGGAGATACTAAAAATAATTTGTTGGAGTTGTCTCTAAACACAACTCCAAATTTCTGATATATCAGAAGGAATATGGTCACAATTTATGTAATAGATTACTGATTTTATGAAAATAACAATAATAGTTGATAATATTACTTGTGAGGCATATTAAATGATGGTTTGTGCTTGCTTGTGCAGCATTTATACTGGCACTGTAACATGACTTTCATCGTGTATCTTAAAAGTGTCACTGTAAATGTATATAGAATAAGTAAAAATAGTGGCTTGTGCAATAAGTACCAGGACGATTGGCTCAAGACGTCGGAGAGCTCTCTACAACTTTGGGAAAAAGCTCCTTTCGAACCATATGCTCAGCAAAAACCTGTAAGATTCATAAAACCTGTTGCAACAAACACTTTTGTTAGTCTCATTTTTATTTTTCACATTCCTCTGTATTACTGCTCAAGAAATCCTACAATTGGATATTATTATTATTTTTCATTGCCTGAGTGATTCTAAAACATTTTCTTATTCTTCATTAAATGTTGCAGATGACTTATTATGTTGTATGTCCAGACAATGATCCCCTTACTACTGCTGCTGCTGATTTTTTCCAACAACTTGGAACTGGTGAGTGTAATGAAGAGTCATATTCATGCTTCTATCCATATGTGTTGGTGGTTGAACGTTTGCTAAAAACTGGAATAACACTTTGGTGTTCTTTTAGTTCTTTTTAAGTGACACAATATAACATGTTATAGTGGTCTTAATATTTTGTTTAAGGGTGCAAGCGTGACTGAGAGAAGCTCCCTCTTAATAAGATATTTTCATTCTGTTTTTGAGGGAAAGGAAATTACAGAACTTTCTCCTTTAGGAAAAAGGAGGATGCATGAAGTAATGGTTTAATTTTTATTTTATTTTTAAGTGCTCATTTTATACTTAAAATATGTTCTTCATCCTATTTCAATTGAGTGAAAACCAGGGAACACGTATCCTATAAGGAAAGAGAGAGAGTGCTCAACATAGAATTTTTGGACTTTCGTTCGAGTATTTCTAGTTTGGTACAGCCAGACTGATATGATGTTTCCTATATTGTTGGCTCTTGGAATCAGGTAATCTATATGGTGTGCCCCTTCCCTGAGCCTATTGCTGTTCTGCAGACTATAATTGAGTCCTCGGTTGCTGTCGGATCAATTATACTTTCATCAGATAAAGAAAGGAGATCCATAATGCTCAATCAAGTCAGGAAGGCATTAAGTTGCTCAGCAGCTGTGGACAAAGCATCAATAGCAAATGTTTTAACACTTTCAGGTTTTAGCATTCCTAAATTAGTATTGCAGATCGTGACTGTTGATGCCATTTTTAGGGTTACAAGTCCGGCTCTCAAATGAGTTCTCCGATTCCAGGGATGTGGAAGGATTGTGTTGGCCCACGAATTGCCGGACCTTCAATTCCAAGAGAAGGTGGACTCGATACTAGCTTGAGGTCTGCTGCTTGGGATAATTCTTGGCAAACATCAAGGACAGGAGGATTAGGCTGTAATCCAAATGGAATTGGAGATCTTTTTCTTCAAGATGAAATCCATTATATGTTCAAGCCACACTTCATTCTTGCAGAACCTGGTTCTCTGAAGAATGGAGTTGTAGCACCAGAGTCTTCTAAGACTTTGCATGACGATTGTAGTAGTGGAAGCTTTATGCAGAGTGCAGTTTCATCAGGAACCATAAATGCTGGATCAAGCTCTCAACTTGAGGGATCAGTGCCTGATGGCTTTATATCTGGCCTTTCGAAGACACTTCCAAGTCTTCATTGTTGCTATGGATGGACGGAGGATTGGCGTTGGCTAGTATGCATATGGACAGATTCTAGGGGAGAATTGCTTGACAGCCACATATTTTCCCCTTTGGTGGAATTAGTAGTAGATAAGACATGAAGGGTCTGTAATCCCTTTTTGTCCAAATACTGCAACAAGGCTGTCAGATACTTCAGGCGTGCTCTTCCACTGATACTGGATTTGCCAGGCCTAGATATTTCATGATAACAAATATTGGATGTTTCTATGAGCCTGAGTGTCAGGGTATATGATTTGCTTCTATCATCTCAAGTTCCAAACATTCTGTTATTTTATATTTAAGAAATGTCTTTTAATTCCTTGTATTGTTTTGTGTTCTAGGCTTAGTAATTCTGGGTGGCTGTGTCATTTGCCAGTTGTGAGAGGCCGAGGGCTTTAATATAAAAGACTATTATGCATGCTAGTACCATCAATACTGGTTGCTGGGAGGGGTAGACTGTTTCACCAATTTATAACACGTGATATGAGAATATAATTTGCAGGAAACTGTAATGTTCTGATATATAATTATCATGTTCATTTTAGTAGTTTTCTATAAAACCTGTTGATGAGCTTTTGGAAATTATGCAACCACTGGTAGTCATCATTGTTTTGGTCAATAACTTGGAAACAGTTTTTAACAATGCAATGGATTATATTTTGCCTATCATTTAATTCCCTGTCAATTTGTCATTGATGGTGCATTTTTCTGAACTTCGAATACGATTGTAAACAGAATGGCAAAAAGCAATCTATTCAATTCAAGAGAGAACCCTTCCTTCTCCACCTAGTCCTTTGTATAGCCCTCACTCCAAAACTTCTGGATATATGAAAGATGTTTTGGGACATCCTTCTGCAAGGAAGCAGCTAATGGGTGGACATGCTGCAGTTGACCAGACAAAGGGGTTGCTTCTGTTGGTGCAAAGTATCAGTTTTGTCTCAATTTGAGTTGACCATTCCCTACATCTAGTATTTCAGGCAGACTCAACATCACCCAGTAACTATCTATTCCCGTTTTACATCATCGTGCATCAGCTGTGTTGCACTAATTGAAGTGTAAATTCATTACAAGTCTCATCAATTATTTTAGTTGCATCTCTTATTGAACATTTTGATTTTTATTTATAAGATAATTTCAATAGTAGTTGCCAAAAACAAAATAAATTAGTAAAGGAAAATAAAAGAAAGAAAGAAGAGTAAAAAGTCTAAAATACAGCAAGGACATAAACATGGTCGTCAAATATATATGGATTCTTAGAGTGAAACTTTATCCCTTTTTTTATGTCTATTGTGAATGATAATCTTCATTGGCAAATTTGAAATTATGTAAAAAGAGTATGTATACATACAGGAATCAAAAGTGTATTGTTCAACAAGTAGGATATAGTAATGGAAAAGGTGTTTTATAATACAGTTTCAACCTCTTTAATTCTTTATAGTTTTCCAAAAGTTGTGTTACTATTGTTAATTTCATTGTTTTCTAGAAAATGGCTGTAATCCAATGACAATAAGGAAGCTTCATGTCCTTTTGATACTCACTGACCAATTTCATTGTATTAGTTGACACAAAGTTTGTCAAAATATGGCCTTTCGGAATTCTGCACATGTTTTGAATAGCCAACCCCCATTTCTTTGATATCTCTTACAAATTTTTTTGTTTAATTTTTCCAAATATTGCTTTTCCCTTGTAACACATGCATCCTTAGTCTCCTTTGCATCAACATTTTGATCTTTATTTAAAGCGATCCATTTCATTACAACTAACTTTTCTTCTTTCCTTGCTTAACCTTCCCGAAAAAAATTCTTCATTCTTCTTTTCCATTTAAGTAAAACTTTCTGACAACTTCATTACTAGTAAAAAACCGGGCAAATTTCTGAGATTTTTAAGTAGCAAATGTTTCATCCTAATAAAGCTACTAATATGTATACACTTAAAATTCCTTATAAGCGCAAGGACTTTACTCCAACTGCATTTGTTCTCCTGCAACTGCACTTGTCTCCAACTCTTCTTTCTTTGCTTGCTTTGATTTTATACATAATTGCATTTTCGGCTGTGATCTAGTTCAGTCTGGTAGTAGATATACAACAAGAGTATAGTCCTCTTTTTTTTCTTTTTTTGAAAGATAAGCTGGTCAAATATCATTTAACCAAAAATGGCAAAGCCATACAGCCTACGAGGGGCATACCCCAAGAAAACACCCACAAACATAAGTGGAAACCCCAAACCCACCATAGAAAAGAGAACCACAGAAGAAACCAACAGAGGTCAACAAGGCTAAACACCCAACATAAAACACATTCCCAATCCTCAACATGACACAGGGTAGACAGCCAAGAATCAAAAGAATAAACAAAACTACAATTTGACCCATTTGGGACCACATAAAGCAACAAGAAGATTTGTATCATACTTGACTTTGTATCATATAAAACCCAGCAATCAATACTCTCAGCTACAACCCTTAACAAAAGCATGCGCATACAATAGTGCCCAATAACAATCCATTTCAAACCCATGAAGATTACCCAAGCTTTGCAAAAAGGATAAAGCTGGAGAAAGATCTAAACCAGCAATCAGCTTCAAATTAGAGGAAAGCAAGGGAACCCCCAAGTATTTAACTGGAAGAGAACCTGTGCTAAAACTCAATTCAGAAATAATTTAATCATAGGAATCATGGTCCAGACCAGAGTAAAAGACCTCACTTTGTGAAAGATTAGGAATTAAACGAGACAAAACACCAAAAGTGTTAATAGAATCCTTCAGAATTTTGACAGAATTGAGGTTTTCTTCTGAAAACAGCATCAAATCATCTGCGAAAAGCAAGCTTGAAATTTTCTGTTTTGAGTACCTCCAAGGATAGGCAAACTGACCTTGTTCAATCTTCTGCTTAAGAATACCTGTGAGAACCTCCATTCCCATCACAAACAGATAAGGGGACATAGGATCACCCTGTCTCAAACCCCTTCCATTTTCAAAATACCCTTCCAAGCTTCCATTCAAATTGATAGAGAATTTTACTATTGTCATAGATGTCATGACCCAAGCAATAAAGCTCTAAGAGTTGCTTCCATAAATCTCCATGAGACAGTATCATAGGCCTTCTTAATATCTACCTTCATTGCAACTCTAGCTGGCCTTCCATTTTTATGATAGTTCCTCAACAACTCCTTAGCAAGAAATATGTTATCTGTAATACTTCTACCAGGGACAAAAGCTCCTTGATTGGTGCTAATACATGTGCTAAGGATAGGTTTAATCCTATATGCAATAATCTTCGCAATGCAATTATACAAAACATTACAAACTGATATAGGTCAAAAATCACCAACAAACGTAGGATTCTGAACTTTTGGAACTAAGGTTATGATTGTAGAATTCACCTCTTTTAAAAGTTTCCCAGTTGAGAAGAAGTTTAGGACTATTTTTGTCACATCATCCCCAATAACACTCCAAGTTCTCTTAAAAAATGTAATACCCCGCTCCAACACATGGTATGATATTGTCCGCTTTGGGCCTGAGCCCGCACAGTTTTGCTCTTCGGTTTTACCCCAAAAGGCCTCATACCATTTAAAGAGAGCACAATACATATAAGCACATCCCCTTCTCCACACCCGGGTAATGTGGGATTGAGCACCCCCTACACTGTCAGTGTGGTAGCTCAGCCCAGTGTTTGTCTTCGCACCCACCCACTCACACCCATTCACAAGGGTCACTACAATCCACCCCCCTACGAGGCCCGACGTCCTAGTCGGCACACTTCCGGCTGGGTTCAGGCTCTCATACCAACTGTAATACCCTGCTCCAACACATGGTATGATATTGTCCGCTTTGGGCCTGAGCTCGCATGGTTTTGCTCTTGGGTTTTATCCCAAAAGGGCTTATACCATTTGAAGAGAACACACTACATATAAGCACATCCCCTTCTCCACACCCAGGCAATGTGGGATTGAGCACCCCGTACCTTGTCAGTGTGGTAGCTCAGTCCAGTGTTTGTCTTCGCACTCGCCCACTCACACCCGTCCACAAGGGTTACTACAAAAAATAATTCATTAAATCCATCACTCACAGGAGCTTTGTCATCTTTAAGAGAGAAAACAGTAGCTTGAACCTCTGCTTTAGTCACAGGCAATTGCATTCTCTGAGTTTGCTCTTCAGATATAGGATTAGCAATAAACTGAGTCACATCAATAGCATCTTCTTCTTCACTATTTTTGCTTAACAGATTTTTATAAAATTGAATAAATTCATTAGCAATATCTTGTCTCTGCTCAAATTTCTACGCAGACTCCGATGTGATAGACATAATAGCATTATGTTATCTCCTTTGAGTAGCCTGTTCAGGATGATCCATCAAAAATTTATTCAATCTGAATGGTTTCTTAACATGCGTAATAACAGACTGCACCTTCAAAACAACAAGAGCATGATCTGAGATACTAGGTGGATCAAAAAATTATTCAATCTGAATGGTTTCTTAACATGCGTAAACTTCAAACCTGAATGCCTCAAATCCACCAATTCAGCATCTTCAATACACACCAAACTCTTTCATACAATCAGGCCATTCAGTGGACCCACCAAGTCTTTCATGTCTAAATCTAATGGCATTAAAAACCCCCGTTAAAAACCTCCTTAGGCTCAACTTCCTCAACTTAGGAGGGTTCTGAAGCAGTATCTGTCCTCAACTTCCTCCTTTCCATATATAAAAGTTGCAGCACAATTAAAAGAACTTAGCTTATCCCAAATGTTACAATGAATATACTGATCAGAGCTTTTAATACAAGTAATATCCAACCTCGCTTTATTCCAGATGACCCAGATTCTACCATTGGGGGCAAAAGAATAGTTATGAAGTAACCCCCAACTTGGAGCAATAGAACTTAAAGTTTTGTCAACATTATTCCATTTTATTTTGGTTTCAACAAGGCACAAGAGATAGAACTGATACTGCTTCAGAACCCTCCTAACTTCATTTTGTTTAAGGGAGCTATTTAGCCCCCTAATATTCCAAGCACCTAAATTCATTAATAACAAATAGAGCAATATTAATTCTCAGCATCCCCTTTTCTTAATAAACTTGCCTCTTCTAGGCTTCAACAATTTAATCTTCTCTCTACCATCACCCAATTTAGAAGATATAACACTTGAGGAAAGTGAGGGATTCCTACTTTGAGAAGATTTAAATACTACAGCTGCAACTTCTTGGGCAGCAATAGTATCTCCAATTTCATGCAAAACAGGGTCCCCATCTAGTAAATCAACATCCTTATAAAGGATCTCTTCCACTCGAGGAGCATCATTTGTAACAGCTTCAGCAGATTCAAAATCAATATTCTCCTCCATCTCACTCAAGACTTGTAACTGATTAGATCCACCACTACCCTTTTCTTCAGTTACATGCTAAGCTTCATCATCCAAGGCACTTAAAGCCTGAAAAGAATTTGAAGAAGTCACCATAGGCTCCTGTATCACACCAACATCAGGATTAATTGACAAACTGAGTGTTCCACAGCATTCCCAGAACCACCGGTCCCCTCATGCCCTTCCACATGTTTCTTAGACACAGCTCTCCACACTTTTCCACCCTCATTTGATTTAGCAGGAGCATGATTAACTTCCTTTTCCACCCTTTGATTATTTGGACATAATTGCTGCGAGTGCCCAAAGCTACGACATTCAGTAAAGACCAATGGTCGCCATTGATACTCTGCAATAATTGGAATCTTCTCACCATTTTTAAGTTTCAACTTAAATGAGGTTAACAGCTCTCTTTCAAGGACAATTTCAACACACACACGGGCATAACTTATACGTTTCTTCAATAATGTCAAAGAATCAGCATGTAGAGGATGCCCAATTGCACTCGCTACATAGCTCAGCCCCTTCGGAGTCCAAAATTCCATAGGGACATTATAAATTAAAGCTTCACCCACACAGGAATATTATCCATCTGATCCTTGTGAAGTTCCATGCTCTCATGCCACTTCTTCAATACTATATGCCTTCCTAGAAAATACTATATCCCTTCCCAGAAAATGCCAAGGCCCCTGCTCATAAATTTTATCTCGGCAAGCTTCATCTTCAAATTTGAAAAAGAAAAATCCCTTATCTGTACCCAATACTTCCCTTAATCCCTGTTAGCCCCAAATCTTCTGTGCTATCAAATTCACCGTAAAATAAGGCAATTTTTTGTCCACAAAATAGCCAACTAGAGTATAACACCAATCATCCATACCTGCTGCTGCAACTACAGAAGGTGGAACCACCACTACCTCATCATCCTTTGTTCCTGGGGGAAAAAATTTAAAAGCCTCTTCTCTAGAACTTGGAGGACCTTCTTGGTTTGAACCCACCAGTACATTATTCTTCTCAATAGCATGTCTCTTTGATACATCAGTTGCCGTTGTTTGCTTCCTTGGCTCAGATTTGTTCTCATTAACTTTACTTGTAGATAAGTTTGATTCCAGCATTGCATCAACACCTTCCACGTGGACATCCACATGTTTCCCATAGTAGAAACTAGTAGCTCAAGCAGTTTAAGATTATAAATAGCATGAACACAATTAGGCAAAGCATAATTCAGCACTTTAGCACTATAAAATCAGCAATACCAGTTTACTAAATCAGCATTTTTAAATCCCCAAATCAGCAATATATAAGCACCAAGACAGCATTATTTGATCACCAAAAACAGTATATATGTTCAGCATAAATCAGTAAAAATCAGCATCAAACAGCCCTTTGTTTCAGCATATTAAATCAGCTAAAACAACACTTTTAAACTCACTAATCAGCACAATTAATTCACCAAAACAGCAGAATTAAGCTCATAAAATCAACAAGTACAAGCTTCACAAATCAGCAATATATGTTCAAAAATTCAGTAAGTATAAGGTCAAAAACAAATCAGCATAGTAAAAACTTCTTACTACAATTAATAATATTCAGCACATTGATACTTGTAGCAACAAGTGATAGCATTCATCAAAGGAAGACTTCTAGCAGCAAGTGCTTTTCAGCTAAGATAATTTTCAGCAAGGAGCAATTCAGAAACATGTATGATTTGGCATTTCAAATGGCAGCTATATAGAAATTCTGCAATTTAGAATTTTCTCAAAATCTCGCTACTAACAAAAAAAAATAATCTGCATTTGACTTTCTCCAAGACAACAACTAACAGAATTTTGGACAGCAAAGATATAGCTCAAAAACAGAATTTTAGACAACTAGCAAACATGATTCAGTAAACAGATTATAGCAACAGTATGTAATACCCCGGAAATTTGGATGTCAATTATTTTAAGGAAATTTGAATTTGCTTTATATTATTATTATTATTATTTTATTTTATTTATTATTAATTCATGTGAAATGCAATGTCTCTATATTTTATCGTTTTATGTGAGTTGATTTTCTTTATATGCATTTTACCATTTCATGTGAATTGATAAGTTTGAATGTTATCATTTTATGTGAATTGTTATTTATTATGTGTTGTTTTATTTAAATCTTTTAAATGCTTTGGTTTGGGCTAGGGAGGAATTTGGGCTGAAATGATTGGGCTAAGATTATGTTTAAAATGTTGGGCCAAGGTTATAATTATATTATTATTGCTTGTATTATTATTATTTGGATTTTATTTAGTTTTAGAAAAATAAATAATAGAATAATAATTAAGACAAAAAGGAAAAGAAAAGAAGAAGAAATTAGGGTTTGCCGTTGTTTTACGCACAGAACCAGAAGAGAGAAAACGAAAGAGAGAAGGGGGTGAGGATCGGGTGAACAAGTTAATTCGTCAGGAAAAAGGCAAGTTTAATTCTTCTCTTCCCCCTTGAATCCGTATGCATAGTCTAGGTTTGAGAATTTATTTATATTAAAAATTTGTAGTTGATTGCATGTTTATATTTTTCTGCTATTGATAAATTTCGTGAGATTAACTATGAGGATTGTATGTAGATTTAATTGGTTTTGTTCATATAAGGTTATATGCATATGTGTTCATGTATATGTATAGTGTGTTAAGGAAGAAATCATTCATGTATGCAATTTGTGAGAAATAAATGTTTAGTTGTGATCCTACTCTGTTGGAATTAAATTGTAAACAACTCGAAATCTTTAGGAAAACAGATCGTGAACTATTGGGTTTTAAATTTTTTAAATTTTGCGAAGAACCCTAGAACTTGTAAATTAGGGGTTTTTGATTCGGATAATTTTTGATGGGGCTTTTTGTACCAATGGGTAGAGGGGATCAAGAGGAGAAGAACGGGGCAAAAATCAGAGCGAACGGAGGTCGGGGCACGCCGAAAAACACGCCGGAAAACCCCCCAGCGCGCTGCCATGCGCGCTGGGGAAGAACAGCTCCAGCGCGCGTGTTCCCCACGCGCGCCGCCGGCGCGTGGGGGCGCGTCCGGCCGGCGCCGGCGCCGGCCGGTGGCCGGAAAAGGGTTTTTGGGCCCCACTCGCGGGGGCCCACCTCTGGGTCCAACATGGGCCCATTCCGAATAGTTTTGATATTTCTTTTGTATTTTTGAAATTTTTGGAAAAATTTAAAAATTGGGAAAATCTTTTTTTAAAAATACTTTTATAATTCTAAAAATTCCAAAAATTTTATGGTAACTTCCTGGAAGCTTAAGGAGATTTGGGTTTAAATTTCATGTTGAAATGATTTACCATTCTCTTTAAATTAATTTTTAAAGTGTCTAAAAACTGTTTTTTTTTAGCTTCTTTAATTTTAGAAAATACTTAGAAATTTCCAAAAATTCCGAAATTTTTACTGTAACTCTCTGGAGGCTAAATACACTTATTTTTAAATTTTCAACTTAAAAGGATCTTTCCTTGTTCTTCAATTGATTTTTAAAGTGTCTAAAAGTTGGAATTTTCACTATCTGTAATTTTAGGAAATAATTTTATAATTCCAAAAATTCCCAAATTTTTGCTGTAACTCTCTGGAGGCTAAATACACCTGGGTTTAAATTTACAACTCAAAATGATCTGTCCTTGTTGTTCAATTGATTTTTAAAGTGTCTAAAAGTTGGATTTTTCACTTTCTGAAATTTTGGAAAATACTTTTATAATTCCAAAAATTCCCAAATTTTTGTGGTAACTTTCTGGAGGTTAAATAAACTTAGTTTTAAATTTTCATCTCGAAATGAGCTTCCCTTAGTGTTCAATGAATTTTTAAAGTGTCTAAAAGTTGGGTTTTCACCTTCTTTTATTTGTTGAAAATATTTCAAAAATTCTAGAAAATTCCAGAATGATTTAATAGGGTTCTGAGAAGTGGAATAGGCCCAGAAACCTAGATAAAAGTTAGGTTTAAACTCCCTCGTAGAATTGAGTGCATTGGAGGTTAAGTTGGGAAATTGCTTCTATAATGGATGCTTGGGTTATTTGGTTTATTTGAATATATTTTCCTTTAAGGATATAAATGCCCATCAAATACTTGATTATAGTCTACTTGTGAACGATTTGTCTTATGATGATAATTTCATGTTGGATGATTTGAAATAACGGTTGTGCAAATTTAAATCATAATGCACCTTGTTATTTTATATTGCATATTGGAATGTATCTATGCATTTTATTTTGGCATGTAAGGATTGCCCGGCGTGTCAGGATCGCCCATACCTAATAAGGTATCTATGTATTTTATTTGGCATGTAAGGATTGCCCGGCGTGTCAGGATCGCCCATACCTAATAAGGTATCTATGCATTTTATTTGGCATGTCAGGATTGCCCGGCGTGTCAGGATCGCCCATACCTAATAAGGTATCTATACATTTTATTTGGCGTGTTAGGATCGCCCATACCTAATAAGGTATCTATACAATTTATTTGGCGTGTCAGGATCGCCCATATCTAATAAGGTATCTATATATGTATGCACATGTTTTCTTTATTTTGAACTTAAAGAATATGTTCATTGTTGGATGATAAGGGTGTGTTGGAACAATGTATAAGATGATTTTACTTCTGAAAACATGAGCTAAATAGGAAATGACTAGTATGTATATATACCTATTAAGGTATCAAAAGATTAAATGATGGCATGTTAGGATTGCTTAAACTTGATATTATTTTATATTATGTTTATTTCTGCTGAACGTAAGGAATGTGTTCACGTTTGCATAATAAGGGTTTGGGTGGAATATTATAAATATTGACCTGTTGTTTTGGAAACACGAAACTGGGTAAAAGATTAACTTGTAGGTTAAATCTATAGACTTATTTTTGTGTCCCTTATACTGAGGGTATGTATATTGGTTCTCTGATTGGGATGTAGTAGATAGAACTTGCTCGTGGGTTTAACCCACTGTGTTGATATTTCAGGTTTCAGACAGGTTCCACCGCGAGGATAGAGTTTTAGGATTTGGTTGTAGCAGACGTCTCATCTCATCAGTTACAGGGTAGGAACTTGTCTTCTTCAAGAGTCATACTATGAACTTTTGAGACTTTGATTGTTAGTATTAATTTTAGAAGTTAAAAACTTTTGTTCTTTCTGGTTAAGGGGTCCTTGGGTTACGGGACTTCCAAATTGTATTACCAGAATATATTTATTTATTTATCAAGTATTTCAGTTAAATGGGATTTTTGTTCAGCTTTTAGCAATTATTTTATTTCTTTCTTTTGCATCTATGCTTGTTGCTACCAGTTGTATGTATCTCCCAGGTTTTGTGTATGAGACTGGCCACCTCATGCGCGAAATTTTATGGGGGGTATTTCATTTGGTATCAGAGCATTCCAGGTTCAAGTATTCTCGGGTCTGTAGGGTCCATCGTAGGGTATCTTCCGCGTTGCGTATTCTGATAAATAGAATCTAAGTATAGGATTCATTGTACTCTATACATCTTAGTCTACTATTGGGGTCTTATGTAGATGTTACCCCGTAGGGGGAGGAAGGCGAACCACAACTAAGGTCAGGATAGTGTTCAGGATGGAAAGGTTGAACTTTCTCTCGATTTGGCAGCCATGGTAGTTTAGGTTATAGCTACAGGAATGGCGACTGCTTTTTAGAATCTGCAGCCACCACAACAACCACTACAAATGGCGCATGTTCCATTACCAGTGGAACAGTCTAACAGTTGGGAATGATGCAAAACTCTTTCACATAAGGGAATTCCTAGACTTACAGAAGAAGGACAGGACAATCGCAGGGTCGGAATAGGAGTTCTCCAATTTATCTTTGTTGCACCTGAGAAGGTGAACACTGAAGAGAAGAAAGTGAACTATTTTGTGAAGGGATTGATTTAGACTACTCAACAGGTCATTGTGGGTAATCTAGCTTATTCCACTTACACTCAGGCGGTTAATGCTGCATTGCAGCACTATCAAATAAGGAGGAATTATAGGAAATGATAGGGGAGAAACGAAATGATAGATACTCTTCTAGCCAGATAGAGGAAAGAAAAATGGAAATAGCAGGGCAGTTTATTCAATAGATGAACTATGGGAGGGTCTACAACATCATGCCATATGATGAGCAGACTCCTCAGGTTATTGAGGGTAGGGTTCCGATAAAGGTTAACTTTGATCGTGTTCTTATTTGAGACTGAGGCATCTCACTCTTTTGTGTCTCAGTCGTTTGTTAGGATACCGGGTATACTTACTTAGTCGTGTAGTTTTCAACTTACTATAACTACACCATTGGGAGTTAGTACAGTATTACGAGAACGATGTAGTCAAGTCACTATAGGCGTTGGCAATCTCAGGTTTTTGGCAGACCTATTGGTTCTAGACATGAATTCATATGATGTCATACTCGAGATGGATTTGTTATCGCATTATCATGCCCATGTCAATTGCCATGATTAGGTATTTCTTTTTGTTATACCGAGTCGGGAGGTGTATTTGGTTGCTATACCGCAATCAAATGAAGGGTCTAAAACTCGCCTATTCTTTAATAGTGAGAAGTCTCCGGAGGGAAATACGGTTTCTACGGATCCCATTCCAGTGGTACGAGACTTTCAGGATGTGTTTTAGGAAATTCCAAGACTACTACCGAGTCGTGGGATAGACTTTGTAATTTACCTAGCTTCAGGCACCAGGCCTACTTCTAGGTCAGAAGAGGATCATGCCAGACATCTTTGTATCATTTAATAGACACTGAAAGATCACCAGTTGTAGGCAAAGTTTGAGAAGTATGATTTCTAGCAGAGGGAGGTGAAGTTCTTGGGTCATATAGTATTTGAGAAAGGATAGCGGTAGATCAAAGCAAGGTGTCCGCGATATGGAGTGGGGGCAACCTACCTCACCCATGGTGATTCGTAGTTTTCTGGGGTAGTTGGTTATTGTTGTAGGTTCAGTCAGGGCTTTTCGAAGATTGTTAGCCATCTCACCCATGTACCTAACAAAAAGGTGTGCCTTTCGTTTCTAATGATTCTTGTTAGACGACATTTGATGAGTTAAAGAACAGGTTAACAACTGCACCTGTTCTAGTTACCCTTTAGTGTGGCATTGAGTACTTAGTATGTACCGATGCATCATTGTAAGGTCTGGGGTGTGTGTGGACTCTGCCATGAGGACCTGGTGACATTATCTCTTGGGAAAGACTTTTGTTCAATGACCATAAGAGGTTGTAGCATATGTTCTCACAGGAAAAATGTTGATGATTTAGCTGATATTTTTGTACCATGTGTAGTGGTCACACCTACTATCATTTGGAGGGTAATTTCAGATCAGCTTACTGACCCGTAGTATGTAAAGAAGGTGGCTGAGTTAAAATCTGGATAGGTACCATTTTATACAATGGGTACAGATAGAGGCGGGCATGATGAGTGAGGCCTACAGTTCTCAATTTTCGGTACGCTTGAGAGGGGATAAGATGTACCAAGACATGAAATGACAGTTTTGGTGGGCAAGCATAAAGAGGGACATAACTATATTTGTTTCTAAATGCAACAGTGGTCAGATGATCAAGATTGATCACCAGAGACGCCGGAGTCTTTGCAACCACTGCCTATAACGGATTGAAAGTGGGAGAACATCTCTATGGATTTCAATGTGGGACTTCCCACCTCACAGCGAAACCATGATGTTATTTGGGTGATAGTGGACAGGCTGACAAAATTAGCAC
Organism: Cornus controversa; assembly: GCA_026545225.1. Classification (NCBI taxonomy): domain Eukaryota; kingdom Viridiplantae; phylum Streptophyta; class Magnoliopsida; order Cornales; family Cornaceae; genus Cornus; species Cornus controversa. The sequence continues at coordinate 13,363,496 of CM048852.1, forward strand.
ATTTCTTGCTGTACGCTTGAGTTACACCTTAGAGTAGTATGCGAAGCTTTACATTGCAGAGATAATGAAGCTTCATGGTGTGCCTTTGTCCATTCTATCAGATAGATATCTGAATTTTATTTCAGGGATTTAGGAGGGTTTTCAGCAGGCAATGGGTACAGCTCTGCACCTCAGTACAACTAATTACCCTCAGACCGATGGTCAGACTGAGAGGGTTAATTAGATTCTGGAGGGTATTTTGTGAGCATGTGTACTTAACTTTAAGGGTAATTGAGAGAATTTCTTGCTGCTAGTTGAGTTTGTCTATAACAATAGTTATCAAAAGACTATTGGTATGGCACCATTAAAGACTCTGTACGGACGACCTGTAGATCATTGGGTTACTGGTTGGAAGTTAGAGAGAATAGGTTTTTGGGTCCTGAGTTCATCAAGGACACGTCAGAAATAGTTGTCCTTATTAGAGACCGTATGCGGACTGCATAGAGCAGATAGAAAAGTTATGCTGACCGAAGAACTCGTGCACTAGAGTTCAAGGTGGGGGATCAGGTTCTATTCAAGGTTTCTCCCATGAAGGGAGTAATGCGGTTTGGAAAAAAAAAAAGGGGAGGTTGTCACCTCGTTTTGTTTTTTTTGGCTCCTTTCATGATTACTGATGGGATCAGGGCAGTAGTGTATATAGAAATGTTATTAAACACAATGCACAGGGTGTATCATATCTTTTATGTATCTATGTTATGGAAATTTCGTAAGGAGGGTGTTATTGATCAACACATTGAGGTTAGGGAGATTGAGTTGCAGCTAGATCCAACATATGTAGAGTAACTGTACTGTACTCATGAACGTAGGAATCAATTCCCTCATCTTAAGACTATTCCTTTAGTTCGGGTTCAGTGGAGTCACCACAATTAGGTGGAGTCCACTTGGGAAAAGGAGGATGAAATAAAAACAAAGTATCCAGAGTTTTTTTTTTTTTTTTCACAGGGATGAGCTGAATTCCGAGGACAGAATTCCTCTTTTTAGGGGGTAAGAATGTAATACCCCGGAAATTTGGATGTCAATTATTTTAAGGAAATTTGAATTTGCTTTATATTATTATTATTATTATTTTATTTTATTTATTATTAATTCATGTGAAATGCAATGTCTCTATATTTTATCGTTTTATGTGAGTTGATTTTCTTTATATGCATTTTACCATTTCATGTGAATTGATAAGTTTGAATGTTATCATTTTATGTGAATTGTTATTTATTATGTGTTGTTTTATTTAAATCTTTTAAATGCTTTGGTTTGGGCTAGGGAGGAATTTGGGCTGAAATGATTGGGCTAAGATTATGTTTAAAATGTTGGGCCAAGGTTATAATTATATTATTATTGCTTGTATTATTATTATTTGGATTTTATTTAGTTTTAGAAAAATAAATAATAGAATAATAATTAAGACAAAAAGGAAAAGAAAAGAAGAAGAAATTAGGATTTGCCGTTGTTTTACGCACAGAACCAGAAGAGAGAAAACGAAAGAGAGAAGGGGGTGAGGATCGGGTGAACAAGTTAATTCGTCAGAAAAAAGGCAAGTTTAATCCTTCTCTTCCCCCTTGAATCCGTATGCATAGTCTAGGTTTGAGAATTTATTTATATTAAAAATTTGTAGTTGATTGCATGTTTATATTTTTCTGCTATTGATAAATTTCGTGAGATTAACTATGAGGATTGTATGTAGATTTAATTGGTTTTGTTCATATAAGGTTATATGCATATGTGTTCATGTATATGTATAGTGTGTTAAGGAAGAAATCATTCATGTATGCAATTTGTGAGAAATAAATGTTTAGTTGTGATCCTACTCTGTTGGAATTAAATTGTAAACAACTCGAAATCTTTAGGAAAACAGATCGTGAACTATTGGGTTTTAAATTTTTTAAATTTTGCGAAGAACCCTAGAACTTGTAAATTAGGGGTTTTTGATTCGGACAATTTTTGATGGGGCTTTTTGTACCAATGGGTAGAGGGGATCAAGAGGAGAAGAACGGGGCAAAAATCAGAGCGAACGGAGGTCGGGGCACGCCGGAAAACACGCCGGAAAACCCCCCAGCGCGCTGCCATGCGCGCTGGGGAAGAACAGCTCCAGCGCGCGTGTTCCCCACGCGCGCCGCCGGCGCGTGGGGGCGCGTCCGGCCGGCGCCGGCGCCGGCCGGTGGCCGGAAAAGGGTTTTTGGGCCCCACTCGCGGGGGCCCACCTCTGGGTCCAACATGGGCCCATTCCGAATAGTTTTGATATTTCTTTTGTATTTTTGAAATTTTTGGAAAAATTTAAAAATTGGGAAAATCTTTTTTTAAAAATACTTTTATAATTCTAAAAATTCCAAAAATTTTATGGTAACTTCTTGGAAGCTTAAGGAGATTTGGGTTTAAATTTCATGTTGAAATGATTTACCATTCTCTTTAAATTAATTTTTAAAGTGTCTAAAAACTGTTTTTTTTTAGCTTCTTTAATTTTAGAAAATACTTAGAAATTTCCAAAAATTCCGAAATTTTTACTGTAACTCTCTGGAGGCTAAATACACTTATTTTTAAATTTTCAACTTAAAAGGATCTTTCCTTGTTCTTCAATTGATTTTTAAAGTGTCTAAAAGTTGGAATTTTCACTATCTGTAATTTTAGGAAATAATTTTATAATTCCAAAAATTCCCAAATTTTTTCTGTAACTCTCTGGAGGCTAAATACACCTGGGTTTAAATTTACAACTCAAAATGATCTGTCCTTGTTGTTCAATTGATTTTTAAAGTGTCTAAAAGTTGGATTTTTCACTTTCTGAAATTTTGGAAAATACTTTTATAATTCCAAAAATTCCCAAATTTTTGTGGTAACTTTCTGGAGGTTAAATAAACTTAGTTTTAAATTTTCATCTCGAAATGAGCTTCCCTTAGTGTTCAATGAATTTTTAAAGTGTCTAAAAGTTGGGTTTTCACCTTCTTTTATTTGTTGAAAATATTTCAAAAATTCTAGAAAATTCCAGAATGATTTAATAGGGTTCTGAGAAGTGGAATAGGCCCAGAAACCTAGATAAAAGTTAGGTTTAAACTCCCTCGTAGAATTGAGTGCATTGGAGGTTAAGTTGGGAAATTGCTTCTATAATGGATGCTTGGGTTATTTGGTTTATTTGAATATATTTTCCTTTAAGGATATAAATGCCCATCAAATACTTGATTATAGTCTACTTGTGAACGATTTGTCTTATGATGATAATTTCATGTTGGATGATTTGAAATAACGGTTGTGCAAATTTAAATCATAATGCACCTTGTTATTTTATATTGCATATTGGAATGTATCTATGCATTTTATTTTGGCATGTAAGGATTGCCCGGCGTGTCAGGATCGCCCATACCTAATAAGGTATCTATGTATTTTATTTGGCATGTAAGGATTGCCCGGCGTGTCAGGATCGCCCATACCTAATAAGGTATCTATGCATTTTATTTGGCATGTCAGGATTGCCCGGCGTGTCAGGATCGCCCATACCTAATAAGGTATCTATACATTTTATTTGGCGTGTTAGGATCGCCCATACCTAATAAGGTATCTATACAATTTATTTGGCGTGTCAGGATCGCCCATATCTAATAAGGTATCTATATATGTATGCACATGTTTTCTTTATTTTGAACTTAAAGAATATGTTCATTGTTGGATGATAAGGGTGTGTTGGAACAATGTATAAGATGATTTTACTTCTGAAAACATGAGCTAAATAGGAAATGACTAGTATGTATATATACCTATTAAGGTATCAAAAGATTAAATGATGGCATGTTAGGATTGCTTAAACTTGATATTATTTTATATTATGTTTATTTCTGCTGAACGTAAGGAATGTGTTCACGTTTGCATAATAAGAGTTTGGGTGGAATATTATAAATATTGACCTGTTGTTTTGGAAACACGAAACTGGGTAAAAGATTAACTTGTAGGTTAAATCTATAGACTTATTTTTGTGTCCCTTATACTGAGGGTATGTATATTGGTTCTCTGATTGGGATGTAGTAGATAGAACTTGCTCGTGGGTTTAACCCACTGTGTTGATATTTCAGGTTTTAGACAGGTTCCACCGCGAGGATAGAGTTTTAGGATTTGGTTGTAGCAGACGTCTCATCTCATCAGTTACAGGGTAGGAACTTGTCTTCTTCAAGAGTCATACTATGAACTTTTGAGACTTTGATTGTTAGTATTAATTTTAGAAGTTAAAAACTTTTGTTCTTTCTGGTTAAGGGGTCCTTGGGTTACGGGACTTCCAAATTGTATTACCAGAATATATTTATTTATTTATCAAGTATTTCAGTTAAATGGGATTTTTGTTCAGCTTTTAGCAATTATTTTATTTCTTTCTTTTGCATCTATGCTTGTTGCTACCAGTTGTATGTATCTCCCAGGTTTTGTGTATGAGACTGGCCACCTCATGCGCGAAATTTTATAGGGGGTATTTCACAGTATAGTTCAGATTTCAAGAGGCTAAATCAGATTTTGAACAAACAGTAGCAATATGATTCTGAAAACAGATTATAGCAACAGTATAGTGCGCCTGTGCTTGTGTACATGTATATATGTAATTTACTCAACCCACTATGCACCTGTGAGATGTGAATGAGAGTAGATTAAAATGATTTTACGATAACAGAAATTCTGTGATACTGTATTATGATCGATGAAGACTAACAGCATCACTGTTGAGAATCGATGAAGGTGAACTGAAGACACTGTATGAAATTTGATGAAGGTGAACTGAAATTAATATTCAAAATTCAAGTCTCCTTCAAAATCCTCTGGTATTCAAATTAATATTCAAAATTCAAGTCTCCTTCAAAATCAGCTCACAAGCCGAGCTATATAGCTAAAAAATCATAAATATCAAAATTTTACCAAAAATAGCAAAATCTCAACATTATGCCAAAATAAAATACAAAATAAAAGAAGGAATCTGCCAAAAATTTGGCCCAAATCGAGTTCAGAATCACTTCCTAAACGACAAAAGAAATATTATTATAAAAGGAAAGAAATAACTAAAAATGGGGATTCGGAGGGGAAAACAGTGGATTTTGATCTAAAAAAATATGCACCCAGCATAGCTAGGTGCCCACGACGTGCGCGCCAGGTCATATGAGAGATTCTGATACCCGTAGCCAAAATTATAGCCAAAATACCAAAACGCACCCAAAACTGCCCCAATTAGAGACAAGATCACGGCTTCCTACCATCTTTGCGCTGATCTACCAACTCGAGGTATCTCAGCGCCATCAACGTGCCATCTGACAACTCAGCATCATCTGACTCGGATCCTTCTGCATCAATGCTGGAGTGGATTGAGTCGTGATTGTAAGCAGTAGCGGCAGACATGGCTAGCAGTGCTCTCAATGGTTGAGGAGATTTGATTTGTGTCTTCGGCTTCAATGCTTGACGGGGAAGACAACCTGGCGATGGTGCATGATTTGTGGTTTGGCTAGAGCTTTCAATGGTGGTCCACGGTGAAGTGGGTCTTCTCGCCTTGGTGCTTTAATGGTAGCTAGCTCTGGCAATGGAGACAGCGGCGATGAAGATGCTGATAGTGTGAAGTGGTTGATGAGCTCGGCATCAATGGTTGATGAAGTGAAGATGGTGAGCTATGACATGGGTTAGCTCACAGCAGTAGGTGGCTAGGCGTGTGGACTGGCTTGATTGTTTAGTTGATATGCTGGGTTGTGGTTCATGGTGAGTTGGTGTTTGGTAGCTATGGTGAAGCTTGTGTTGAAATGGTTAGCTTGCTGCAGAAGTGGCTTTTGGGTCGTTTATGGTAGTGGGGTGTTTTGGGTGCATGTATAGGTTGGGCTGTGGATGATGGGTAAGTGTTTTGAAGTGGTCCGTTTGGGTGAGGAGTTGTGTGTGGAATTGTGGGCTTGAATGGCTTGAGGTGCTAGGTTGTGGCATGGCTAGTGGGCTATGGAGATGGAAGTGGGCTGTTTGGAGTAGAATGATTTGGTTCACAGTATAAGCTTGGACAGATGGACACCAAATTGGATTTTCATTTCAGGGAGGCATTTTTGAAGTGCTAATTAAATAACACAAATTAGCTGAAATTACGGGAAAACTCTTAAAAGCAACAAAAACACAAAAATAATGTAAAAATTATAATATAAACATAATTAAGAAATTAACATATGCAAGTTAAGAGGCTTGGAATGTGCAACATTCGGCGCTTATCAATACTCATTAATACTTTTAATCCCTTTGAAGAACAATCAATCAAAGAAATTGGGAGAAAGCAAATCAAAAGGATAGTAAAAAAGCCAGCAGCAAGAGAAAGAGGGATGATTCCTCATCAGCAACCCAGCCGCATAATGATAATCCCCATCAACTTGACACTCACAACCTTAATCCAAGGAAGGGAAGGGTGGTGAACAAGGCCGAACCACCCGAGAAGTTATTTGTTGAAAGTGGTGATCATGTTCAGTCTAGTATAATTCAGAGTAGTCGTCAAATGGAACATATACCATCAATGTCTAGTTGCATGACTTCAATGCTTAGAGCCAAGCAAGAGAATCAACATTTAACAGAAAAGTCATTGGATTCAACAAACATCACAAATCCAATGTTATGGGCTTCAAATTCAAAGTACCCTGAAGATATAGAAGTTTCCTCTGCTCGTAATGCTTTAGGTCTATTGTAAGGGGGTTCTAAACCTTCAACACACGACATTCTTAGTTCAAGGAGTATATGGAATCATAATAAAATGAGATTACCATTTGAAAATTCTCAACTTCCTAGGTTCCCTTCTACTGGTTGTGGTAATATGACAGCAGACATGTTGATGCAGCAGTCCACCGGACCCTCTTCTGTAGCTAGTACTGCTGGAAAGGTTCAAGGAGCGATGCCTGGTGCATCTGGTTGATATCCCCCATTAGAACCAGGAATATCTGTTCCAATGGATTTCGGCAGTTCTTCATATGATAATCAAGGTTTGGCTGCGAAGATGCACAAGGAAAGGAACATGGAAGCCTTCCCTACCACACCCTTGATTGAGCTCTCTGCTGTTAAAGATGTGGCTGATTCTGAACGTTGGAAGCATGGATCCATAAAAAGTGTAGTATCAAGTACTTCTAATAATAGTGTAGAAGGTTCTTTTCTGCTAATCACGCGTGGGGAAGGAGCATCCACAACCCTCTCCTCTGGAAAGGCCTTGGAGCATAAATGAAAAGAGCTGCAGCTCCTAGAGATGCAGGAAAACCACCAATCTCCCAGGCTCCTGCTGCTTCTGGCATGCCTTTCAAGGAACAACATCTAAAACAACTCAGTGCTCAGTGCCTCGTTTTTTTGGCATTCAGGAATGGTTTGATGCCAAAAAAACTGCATCTTGAAATTGCACTTGGAAACTTCTTTCCTAAAGAAGGTGTCGCTGCAGATGAACATAGCAAAGAGCTTATTGACCATAAAGTCACAGTGCCACTTGGAAGACTAAATAATGCAAGGGAAGATGAAAGATTCTCTCCAGGTCCCTCATCTACTGGAATTCTCCATGAGATGAACTCCTCAACAAAAGAAGCAGATAACTCTATCGTGATGGAGGACAAAAGTTCTGATATGTCTGAAGAAGTAGAAGAAAGGAGACATCTTTTAGCTACAAGAAGAAATCCTGAGGTTCAAAGGCTGACCCAGGAAATAGCAGATTCACATGCATTTCTAATGAAGGAATCACTATCAGATTCATTAAATGTAAGGGATTTACCTGTTAGTAATCATGAGGGTGATTTGGAGAATGGTTTTAGAAGGGTATTTTGGACACTAAATTTTAAATGGTCACTTATTGGTAATTTTTTTTAAAGTTTGGTTACTATTTATCTTTTCATGAGTTTAAGGTCATTCTAAAGCAAATTTTCTCAATTTGCTCACAAAAATCTAATTTTTCCTTAAAATAAAGCTGCTGCTGAGAAGGATGCCACTTAACAATGTATGGAGTTGTAAGAGAAGTGAGGGATATGGGAGTAGAGCAGATTTGTTGGTTACATGGGATTATTTGTAGAGCCTTTAAATCTTTTTTGATATTATATAAAATCCTTTTATTTTCTTGTAATTATTCTATTATTTAGAATATATGATTTGTGTTGCAATACTTTGGAAAACTAGGTTAACTGATTCCATGTTTTTGGTGTGTACTTAACCAGACTCACTCAAAGGTGTGTGTATGTTTGTATAATTCTCGGTCATTGAGTTATATTATATTTGTAATTCCTTCTTCTGAATGCTTTTTTTTTCTAAAGTTAGTTTGAACATTTAAAGGATGTGACTTAATACATTTATGTGAGATTGATCTTTTGTGATTTTAATAATCATTCTTGCAAAACTTTACAAGAAAATGCTTGGAGGGAGTAATACTTTCCCCTATTCGGAGTAGTTAAGAGACACAAATCTTCTTTTTAATTTGCGATGCATCATCTAGTCCCATTTGTGGGAGTGTTACAACTCCCCTTTTTTAACTCAATGATTTCTCACTTTTTACTACTTCCTTTCCAATTTCGTTTTTTCTGCACTTTGCTCAAATAGGTGTCTCATTGGTTTTTCTTTGTATATTGAACTTTATTTTTGGGAGTAAATAGTATGAACTCATGCGGTTTTCCTTTTTATACTTGCCCATCTTTTTTTGCTTATTGATTTGTGTTACTTTATCTTCTTCTAATTAATCTTCTTTATATATATATATATATATATATATATATATATATATATATATTTGTGGTTTGTTTGGAAATGGCAGAGAAGATCGTGACTGTGAATTACCAATTTGTTCGTTTGTGTGTGGGTTAAAGCTCCTCCCTTTCAGCTGTATGGTTTCTCATTTCTTTTAATACTTTCATTCCAATTGCATTTTTGATGCACTTATCTCAAATTGTTGTCTAATTGGTTTTACCTTTTATTTATATTTTGGATGTATTTGCTTTGTATTTCTCTTAGATTGTCACTTCCATTTCTCACAAGGTAAAGCTTGGCTTGGTTGGGTGATTCTATATGTTATAGAACTTTTGTTTTGAAAGGTAAATCATATGAGGCTACTTTTTTATATTTTTTATGATTAGCCACATTGAGGTTTATATTTGTGCATCCAGTTGTTCTTACTTCTGTAATTTTATTGAATATTTATCTTCTTCTATTTTTGTATGTTTGGTAAAGATAATTAACATTTTATGCATGTTATCTTAAAAGTTTTTGGTAGATCTATCTTTTGTTGAGATTTTATAACACACTATTATTACAAAAATCTTATTTTTATTTGACATGCAATCCTCTAATTTAGCTGTATGGTTTCTCATTTCTTTTTCTAGTTCATTCCGATTGCAATTTTTATGCTCTAAACTCAAATTTTTGTCTAATTGGTTTTCTTTTTATTCCTCTTTTGGAAGGTAAATTATATGAAACTAATTTATATGATATTAGTGGAGAATTCAACTTCAATTTACCTGATTGTTAACCTAATTCATATATTTAACTAATTATTAATTATGTTTTCACTATTGAATATGTTATGATGGGAAAATTGGATGAAATGATAGTGATATGACGATGAGGGAGACTATAATGAATTGTTGACAGATCTAACTTGGTTCTAAAATAAAATTCAATTTAGTTTTCTCAATTTATAAACACAATGGAACTTGAATATATGATCCATATGGTTTTGCGACAAGTATTGATTTTAAGGGTTTTTTTTAATGGATTATACAAAGTTCTCGGTTTGGACAATGTAGGGTTAGCTTTGTGTCTTGTAGTCGGCCCGTAATGCCTCCATTCCTCCATTTGCTTTGTCTCATTCCAATCCAAAATACTTGGCCTTTCGTGCCAAGTCAATTTTTAGGATGGCTTTGTCCTGGATGAAAGATTCTACGAGTCACTTCTCTGTCGTGGCATACATCTCATTGAAGTTGTTATTGTCTTGTTATTATTTAACATGTAGGGCTTTTAGTTAGATTTCTTTTCTTTTTGGTTTAATGAAGTGAAGTAATGTGTTTATAATAGTGTTGTGTTTAAATATGTTCTTACTATAAAGTTTTATTTTTTTCAAGTTTCCTTTGGGATAGAGGGTGAGAAAAGATTGAAAAGGAAATAGAAAAAGTGGGGGTGAAGATGTTAACATGTGGGTGAAAAGAAACGTGAGTTTTGAGATGCAAAAAACATAAGAGAAAAGAAAAAGTTGAGAAGAAATATGAAACAGGGGAGATGAGATGGAAAAAATTGGAAGAAGGGTTAAAACATCAATTAGGAAAAATGTGGAAGAGAGAGAGAGAGTTTATGAAAAAAGAAGAAGGAAAAGAAGTGTGATGTTATTGATGAAAATCTACAATGTAACGATCTTTGACTTGCTCATTGTAATCCTATCAGATATGATGTCATGGTATCTTATTCTCTCTCTCATTACACACCAACAGTTTGTGAGTTATGCAGTGCGAAACCGTTCAGTTAATTTAGAGTGAGATGCTAATCCTTAGACCTAGAGTGGGGTGAATATTTGCCAAACATACTCTTACTTAAGCTTTTGTAGCATACACTACAGACCCCCTCCCCCACCCCCCTCATACGCCAAAAACCACAAACTACAAGATAAAGCCACACCAAGTGGGCATAATTTACTAAAGACACCAAAAAGAACATGCAGGCACGTAATCAAACCTGAATGTTAATCCATTACATGTGCTAGTGATATTTTAAACTGAAAGTGTAATTGAATTACATTTGAAAAATGTAATAAAAAGATTCCATGCTAAGCGTCTACTTATTGAGAACCTTCTTGTCCCATATTGCCATAAAACTTTCAATTACTATACAAATATGACAGTGCATTAACCGTTGCCCCCATCGAAAAACCATAGAACAACAGATAAGATAAATTTTCACTTCATCATCACATAAAGTCTACCCAAAATGACTCAAAACTGTAAAGGCTAACTTTTTAATGACCAAAAACCTAGATCCTAAGGTCTCTAAGGTCCTTCTTGCCTTTGCCTAAAGTGATATAGCATCATGGAGCAACTTGTGAAGATGTTTTGAAGTAGCTTCCGTCTCCATATATAATTCAAAATTTCAAGGACAAATCTTGGCAAAGTGTCCGGCATAGACTATTCAGACATTTTGTTCATACCCTAGCAATCAAAAGTCCACAGAACTTGCCAGCATACAAATATTATTCTAACAAGTGGATGCCACGAGGCATGCCACCATACATTTTGAAAGCAAAGAGCAAGAAAACATAATTCATAGTGGATGAAAGAAGTACATTATAAAAAAGAAAAAGAAAAAGATATACAATAAAACAAGAAAAAAAATCATATAGCTTTGGGGGACCAAAACTTTTCACTGGTTCCTCAAGTCAATAGCATCAAAATATCCACTTCACAACCACCATTACTACCAACATCAAATCCACCGTTTGCAACAATGGCACTGCCGCAAAAATTGCTTGCCAGTTCTAGTAAAACATTGTTTCTTTTCTTCACAACAATGTAAATACTTCTACGTTGTATATAACTTCTCTTTTGTGGCTTACACCTCCCTCTCCCAACCCCCCACCCAACCAAAAAATAAAAAACTAAGAATAATAATAATAATAATAATAATAATAGTTGGGGATCAAAACTCCACCAAATGAACCATAAATTGGTGTTACATTATGTGTGCGCCTACGAGCACGCGCACACATATATGCATGTAAGAGTTCTATCAAATGTTACAACTCCAAAAAGAAAAGGTAAAAATAGAAAAGAAATTCTTTTCTCAAGTGTCAATTGAAGATCAATGAGATTCAAGAATTTAATTAGACTCTGCAAACTCTGCAATCATCCATTTCCTGTAGTGCAAAAAATACAATCTCCCAAAATAAATAATACTCGTTAAGAAAATCACGCGAACCAACTGAGTTAGATTAAATATATGAGATGAGATGAAAGATTTGGAGTGCTTACAGTATCACCTTGAGGACTCCATAATGTTATACGAACACCAAGCATGGATAGCACTGAACTGATCAAAGAATTTCACAAGAGTTAACTGAGTTGGATTGCCCAGCCCTGCTTTGAACCAAAAAGAAAAAGAAATGATAATCTCCATAAGAAAAAAAAATGAACAAATAATAATAGCATCACATGAGGGAATTAATTCTAACAACTACACAACATTATCGACATGTTAGAACAAAGAGAAAAACAAGGGTTAGTCTAGGTCTGTCTATGTGGTGTGTTGAGAAACAAAAGAGATGGAAGAGTTAATAAATGGACTAGCACAAAGATCACTTAATGAAGCATTAACAAATTTTATACATATTTTGCATTGACTCAATTATGAAAGGATGTTGATGTAACCATCCCTTAAGTTCTTCAAAATCAAGAACAAACCCTGCCTCGAAGGAAAACTTATGTTGGTGATTCACTTGTGCACTGCACTCCACTTGTAATTGACCCCTCTAGAAAGTTTAGTGGTAGGAGTTGGAGGGTTCTAAGGAAAAGGGACAACAAGTTTTGGAGCAAGAAAAATATGGGAGTTTTCTTTTATTTTGGGAGCAAGAGGGTGATTAGTTAGTACAACTTTAGGACTTATAACAAAGAAAAAGAAGAAGAGAAGGAAAAGGGGAGAGACTCGAGAGAATAATGAACTTAGAGGCAAATCTCTCTAACATCAGCTCATCATCAAGGCAATCAGAGACACTATCAGAAGCAAACTGACCTCTATTACATTCAAAGACGCCCCCAGTGTCTAGAAGAATAGTTGCAGATTGGGATCTGAACCCTCAAATTTTCGATCATGGTTTGCGGGTTTTGATGGTAGATGGAGATTGAACTCCTCCTTGTGACATCTCCTGTTATGAAGTTTGTTTATCATCTGCAATACTTGTAAAATGTAGCTTGTTTAAGAAGTGAAAAAATTGTAGTCAAGATGCAATATCCCCCTCAATCACCTCTTTCCCCTCACCATCCCTCGACCTCACTCATTAGCACAACTTCAACTCCAAGGCAATCAACCTCCCCTTCCTTTTACCCACCCCACTGTCTCGACTCCTCTTCCTACCTCAACATCTGCATCACTCCAGTTCTTGAACCAGTCACCATCCTTCACACACCAAAATGCACCACCTCCAACACTACTACCTCAGCTATCACTACCACTTCTATCCACAACCTACCCTTAAACCCGATACAGGGAAAACTTAGCCAACCTACAAGCTCAAATCCAGATCACTCCACCTTTGAAGCACCTGCTGAAGATGGAAACGAAGATGACAAGGATGATGAGGATTTTCCACAGGATATACAACAAAGGCACCAAAAAAGTGCGAGGGCTAGGGAACTCACAGCAATCAAACAGGCTATAGAGGAACTCTACCAAGATTATTCTCTTCTCAAATTTAGATTATGGAGATGATCTTAGCGAGGCAAAATTTCATGAAGAAGATATGATGTGTCTACGGAAAGAGATTGGATTTCTTAAGAGGGAACTAGCAAAAGCCAAAGGAATGCAAATCTCCTCTGGCCATGAAGAGATAAACCATCTAAAGGATGATGAAGCTATAACTAGGACTTTTCAGGCTTCTCCCTTTAAAAAACCAACTTCAAATAACCCTAACCCAACCTCCCAATCCTCCTGTTCTAGTTCAAGTGCTATCACTCCACTTCCTTTCGAACTTGTGAAGTTGATTGGATCTCTACAACTAGGCCAACTTTCCACCCCTGCCCCATCCAACTAGCCCAAACCAACCCTTATCCCTTCCTAACCATACCATTGATACCCAACCAAATGAAATCAACAAGAACCAATTCAAAACCCATCCACATGACCAACAAACCACAACCAATAACCACAACCATATCAGCCAGGATAAACAAGAAAACCGACCACTTTGGTCTTCCATTGCACAAAATTCAGGCCCAAAAATGAACTTAGAGTTTTTCCTACCTAACACACTTGATGGACATCTTGTGGTTGATCCACCTCCATGTAGTAGAACTGAAGGATGTGAAGAATGGAAGGCTTGCATTATTGGCTATTTTGTTCATAAGAAACTCCCATTTGGAACAGTGTCATCCAATGCTCGAAAACTGTGGACTAATATGGGTCTCATTGGTGTCTTGGGCAATGAACAAGGATTCTATATTTTCAAGTTTAATGATGAGCAGGAATGCAACAAGATTATGGAAGGAGTGTGAGATATATAATTGTAATTGACAAATTTCGGTGTCAAAACTTGTTGATCGAGTTGTAATTTTTGTTTAATTTTGTGTCTCGATCTTCGGAGCTGAACGGAAAAAGTCTCGATATCGTGGATTTGATGAGGACATCACTTAGAACAAGTATGTGAGTGAGGACACTATGTTTTGAAGTTTGGTGGGCTTAGGACTTAGAAAATATGTTTTAATCGTAAAAATTGAATTTTTGCTATGTCCCACCGGTCCCCATATATGAGGACCGGTCCAACTTCTCTCGGGACTTTCAAAATTCAACATGTCTGAAAAGTCCCACCGGTCCCCAAATATTAAGACCGATCCAACTTTGCTTAGGACTTTGGAATTTCTATGTGTCTACAAAAGTCCCACCGGTCCCCAATTTTTAGGACCGGTCCGACTTAGCTGATGCGTGCCGAAACTTCTTTTTTTATCCGAATTGATTTCCTAGTCAACCAAAACTTCTCTAAAACTTTCCTTAGGTGTTTTAAACTTGTTTTCCAAGTAGACTAAGGATTCTAAACCTTATAAATACCTCTTTATGCTTTAATCAAAATAGGAGAAAAATAAGAGACTCAATGATTTAACTGTTAGAAATAGGAATATATTTTTGGGAGCTAAAAGAGGAATTTATGAGAGAAAATCTTCATTGATTTTATTTTTGAGAGCACACACACACGGAGTGTTTAAGTTATGATGTTCTTCTTCATCTGATCAACAGAATCTTCAAGACAACATCAGTCTACAAAGTTTGATCAAGAGCAGTAGAGGTGGTTCCTTGAAACTATGAGACTTTATCTGAAGAGGAAGAGAAACGATCACTACGAAGGGAATAAAATACTTGCTGAGTATTTTTGTTCTTCAACTACCCTTCTGGAAGAATTGTGACGTTAGCCGAAAGTCTACAGCAATTGGACGTGTTGTCGCAATTGTAAGCCTGAGGTATTCTACATCAAGTTCTTGTCAGAGTGGAGTGGGTGTGAGTCTGAGACAGATCTGATGTACTTTGCTTCGAGATAGTGGATTGGTTTCTCTGGGGTTTTCTGCCTCACCCTCTTGGTTTTTCCCGACTTAGGTTTCCTTACTTGCTTTATTTATTTTGTGATTGGTTTAGATGCTTATTTGATAATAATTGTAGGTAATTAATCAATCATAAAAATTGTTTTTGACCACTGTCAATGCATAAATGAGCGGATAATTTTCTGAGACAATGAAAATTATGAAATTGCTAGGGAAGAATATAGCAATAAAGAACACACCACAAATTCATTATATGAAAGCATAAGTCCAGAGGGTAAAAGAAAATTAATGCTCCTCAGTTTTAGTTGAATGAACAATACTGCTATCGATGAAAATCAAAAGGAATATTTTGATTCATACCGAAAATTCGGATTGGGACATATGACCCTACAAGACAAATATCCTTCTCGAAGAGTAGCTCCCCTTTGTTCAAGATATGATTTAAGAATTGTAGCTTGTCTTTTAGTTTTAGCCACCTGAATATAAATTCACAATTGTAACCTAATACATAAAAAATAAAACAGAAGTCTTTATTTCTCATATTCGGGCCCAAAAACCATATAACACAACTGATTGAATCAATCATAGAACAACTATCTCTACAGTGATAGAAGTAGAGAGATATGTACTCAATACAACAAGTTTTTCAAAGAATGAAAAACCAGCAAGATGCAAAGTAGTGCAAAAAGGCTTTGTTAAAGTAAATGTTGTCTCCTCTCACCCCTGAACTTTACCAGCAGTCTTCTAAGTCAACACAAATATATCATTGGCTGGGTATTTCATTTATATATATATATATATAAGAAAATTTTTATTGAATGGCGCTCAAAAGGAGAGCACATCCAGGAAATAAATAAATACAAAACTCTATAACCTAGTGTTATCCAAAAAATCAACAAAATCCTCTAAAGATGTACAAGCCCTCCCTATAAACCAAAAAGAGTGAGAACTCAGAATAGCGCACTTCAGCACTCACAGTGGTGCTTCAACACCATCAAAAGGGGGCCAACCCGCTGTGCATCATAAGCCCTCCTCCCCACCATACACCCCCTCAAAAGAGTCAAGCAGATCAATTGTAGAGGCGGGTAACACCCAATGCACCCCAACACAGGATAGAACATTGCCCATGCATCTCTAGTTACCGGGCAGTGCAAGAGAAGATGGCTTACTGACTCCTCATCTCTTACACATGCAAACACCAATTGACCACTATCTGACACCTTTTTCTTAAATGTTACAATGTCAAAATCCTCCCCAAAACCACTGTCCACAAAAAAAAAACAAAAACCACCTTGAGGGGAGATTTTGTCTTCCATATCACTTTCTAAGAGAAAACTGTCATCCATATCATCCTACATCACTCTGTAAAATGACTCACCTCAAACCCTCCACACCTAAACCACCCAACTCCACAGGTCATCCCTCCCTATCAAGTGTCTGCTTATATAGTAAAGCAATGACTTCCTCCATCTCTGATTCCTAGAGCCGCCTCCCAAACTGCACGTCCCATGTCAACCCCTATCATTTCCTCCTCCCCCCTTCCCTCTCTTGTCAAGATGATAACAATCGGCCACCATAGGCTGCTTGTCCATAGAGATCCTAAACAATCTCATAAATAAGCATGCAAGAGGCCTATCACCATACCAAACATCCAGCAAAAATTGAATGTGTCCCCACGCCTCACCTACAATTGAACATACTTGGAAGATATAACCCAACCTTTACGAATATTTTTTCAAAGGCCCACCCCCACTCGGACATTCACCTTCTTTTCTATAATCCTCCATAATCTATATCTCTCCACCACATACCTGCAAAGCCATTTTCCCATCAAGGCTTGATTAAACCAATTAAAACTCCTTATTCCCAATCCTCCCATCTGAAGAGGTTTGCACACCTTCTCCCAATTCACAAAGTGGAACTTGAATTCATCTCCTATTTCTCCCCATAGAAGTTTCTTTGCAACCTCTCAATTCTCTTTGTTACAGAAAAGAAAATATGAAACAAAGAAAGGAAGTAGGTTGGAAAGTTTGAAAGGGATCTCTTAATAAGTGGAATTGTTTTGAAGTGTAGATTGATATTAAAGTTTGAAGCCTTCTCTATTATCACTACAAGAAATCAGGGCTTTAGGGACAGTCAAATCCGTCACTAAAAATCCTAAAACCGTCGCTAATGCTCAAATCGGACCGTCACAAAAAGTGGCATCGCGAAAGGTCATTAGTGACGCTCAAGTTTTACCGTCACAAAAAAGTGGTGTATTAGTGACGGTTTTGACCGTCACTAATAACTGGACTATTAGAGACGGTCAGGAACTGTCACTAATACGCATGTGTATTAGTGATAGTATGTCTTGTCCCTAATACCTACATTTAGACTGTTCCTAATACTACAAAAAAAAAATTTTAATTTATATATTTTGTTTAATTTCTGTTTTTATAATTTGCTTGATTTGTTAATTTACATTTCTTAAGCTAATAACAATTTAAAAAATATATTAATATCAAAATTCAAAATAAATTATAGATATGACAATATTAAATAAATATTGTATAAATTACATAACAATACCTAATTAGGACTTTTTTTTTATAAAAAAAACCAATAAATTAGTACAAACTAGTTCAACATCCAAGATAACAAAACAGAACATATATCAAACAAATTTGTCTTGAAATAAAACAAGTTTTCACTGAACAATATAAATCCAAGATAGAACCTACAAAAGCAAATCCAGAATTAAGGTGGTGTTGGTGCTGAATGGGGTGTTGGTGTTGGTGTTGAATGGGCTGTTGGTGTTAGGGCTGACTTTGATGTCGTTGGTGTTGGTGTTGATTGGGACTGCTGAGAAAAGTGGAACCATGGTGGTGTATGCTGATACTGCGACCATGGTGGCGGCTGGGGATACCTTGGTGATGCATGCTGCTGTTCGGAATCTGATGTTTGCTGACAATGGTGAAACCATGGTGGAGGTTGTTGTTGTTGCGCAAGCATCATCTCCTGCACTTCGGTAATTTTTTGCAACTGTTCCCGCATGGTCACTAGTTCCTCCAACTGTTGCCAATGATTCAAAAAAGAAAAAAGAAAGAAATTTAAAGAGCATAGTAGAACCTCCTATATTGTAAAAAAGACATGTGAAGGACAGAAAAAAATAGACTTTAGGACTTATTATTGTTATTCATGTATCAACCCCCTGTTCTATAAACTGGGATGAGAATTGGATTTGGGGCTCTTAGTTTCTACCTTGGTCTCAATGAAACCACAGAAGAAAAGTTGGACTCTTTCATAAATGCACTGATTCTCCAAGCTTCATTTCATGTGACAACAATTTATTAGCAAAAGAGTTCACTATCAGGAATTCATAAACAACAAATTGGACAGCATATATAAAAAGTTCAAACTTCAATAGCTAAATTAATCTTCAATCAGACTTTAAAATACCTAACATAACTTGCTAAACAAATAAAAAATTAACTTTGACATAAGAGAAAAAAAGCACAAATTTTTAGAATTTGCAATGTGAGGCAAAATAGTTGCACAACCAGTTGTCCTATCATCTAAGCAAATCATGACTTTTTGTAACAATCAGATGGAATGCACTTAATGGTGAGGAGCATGGTTGCCTGCAGGTGTGCCATGGGTACTGCTGTTTCATTGTGGGGGGAAATAAAAGATAAAGAGCATTATGAGAATCTGAACATGAGAGAAGGTCCAAATAAATCAAAGTCTTGATACATAGATAGGTATGTTAAAAATACAACACTATATGCTTCGTTTAGAGAGAGACCAAGTAATCAAAAGCAGTAACATATTCTGTATAAATAGCAAACAGGAAACACAGGCATTCTTAGTTACTTTAATGCATTTCATAATCTTAATTTCCTATGATCTCCACCAGAGTACAGTAATGAACAGAAACTGCATTTTCATATAGAAGAGGAATCCAGGTTCAAGAACAAAAGTCTACCCTCTAGGATCCTACGCTGTAAAGGACTTTTGTCAGTCCCTTCTTTGTCCGAATTTGAGAAACCTGAACAAAAAATCAGAACAAGTTGTTACAAGAAGGAATAGCTTTACAACGTGAAAATACAAAAAAAATTCCAATCCAACAGTGGCATTAGAGAACAAAATGAAACCACAAAAGACAGGGTTTCACAGCCTTAGCCTTTATTTGTGCTAACATACCACAGCTAGAGAAAGAAAATGACAACAATACTAATAATGACTACAACAACATAACAGTAGGTATCTCTAAACTAATTTTATCTCTACATTTCACTCTTCATACCACACTATATCAGATTACATTGCTGGTGATGCTCTCAAAATGTCTTGATTGTGTTCTTTAATGTCCTAAGCTAAATATCTGAGCATTCACACCTCTTCCTTGTTGATCTAAACTATGTGTAAGCTAGTCCCTATTTTCTGATTTCTGTTGCATTTGAGTCTAAACATCTGAACTACATTTCAGCTCACTTTTTGCTGCCAAAATCTGTTATGTGGACTAACCTAATCTGAAGGTTCTCTGGGCAGCTTATTAAGCTTTAAACAAGTATACTTTGTCATTTTAAGGCTACATTTGCTGAAGTAAATTTGATATATTGACTGCTGAACAATTTCATAGTCTGAAGCCTCAATATCTAAGATGAACAATGTATGTCAAGCTCAACCTGTTGCTGTCAAGTGATTAATCTGTTCTGCATGTACACTAATCATTACTTATGTCTGAAGCTGGTTAAGCATGCTTTATTTAAGTAGGTTAAAGTTGAACCATAATCTAGCTTGATGTCCTTGAGCTTAATTATCATGTTTTGTACCCTAAACTCAAATCTACTGCATTGTTAACTGCTAAAAATTGCACCAGCTTTGTTAGATTGATTTAACTTGACTCTGAACTATTTTAGATCATCATAACATGTTTAAAAATTCAGTTATGACCTGTTTAAACTTGCAAGAAGATAAATTAGGGGCTGTGTTGAAATTAGTTCATTTGTAGCCTGATTTATGCTCTTAATTACTATTAAATTATGTTCTTTCTGTAAGAACATGTCTAAAATAGATAATTATGGATTAAATATAGCTGAGCATGTTTCAATTATTAATGTTAAAAGTCTGTTAAAGCTCAGTGTTATCCAGAATTAGTGTAGGATCGATTCAGTATTTGACACTCCTTATTCAGCTGTTGCATCATTTATAGATGAATTTTGGTCCAATGAACTGACAAACTAGGGTAGATGAATTTTTTTAGGCCATTATTATTCTAGCAAACCTATTTTATCATGACAAACATGTATGTGCTGTTTTAAGGTCTTATAATAGCTACTGAAGTTTAAAGTCAATAACCATTCAAAGAACCAAATTTTTGTTGGCAAATAGCCCTTTTTATTCCCCAACCTCAAAAATATAAAGGAGAACCTCAAACTGCATTGCTTTCATGCTTCTAGATTTAATATGATTTCCAACTTTCAGTTAATAGCAGAGGGAACACTAATCGGATTCTGGGCTAATGCCCAATGGTTCCTTCATTCAGCTGAAAAGCTAGAAAAGTAGGCGCTAACGTACATTAGACAGTAATGGTTTTTTTCCCTTGGTGTTTCTATCTTCAGAATATAAAATTGCTTGAAATTTTAGGAATTTGTGAATGCAATATTAACAAATTTGTCATTTTTATGGCTGCTGACCGAAAAACCAGGACAACCCCGACCTTCAATCAGATTTAGTGTTGTTCCTGTGGGCCCTAATTGTAACAAGCCAGCAGAACAGGAGGAGGAGAACAAACAAGAGGAAGGGTATAAAACAAATGTGGCAAACACCGGGCTACTCTCATTATGCAAGAACTATGAAAGCGATGAAGACTGATCGCCAATTGGGCTTTGTTGACACAAATTGAAGCCTTTGTTGGATCAAATAATGAATCTGATCTTGCCTCACCAACCTTATCAGGAGTCAGTATTTCTAGGGGTTCGGATGTTTGTGGGAGTTCACTAAAGTAGAGGTATTTTCTTCTTCTTGTGAACAAGGCAAAAGGGGTTGTTTTAGAAATTAAAACATAGTTGCTACAGTTAGATTGTCTTTTAAACAAAAGTTTTAAAGTTGTGGTGGTATTTAAATGTTAAAGAAAAGAAAGTTAAACGATTTTTAAGTGTAAAATATTAAAAGAAACCGTATGAATTGAAATTTAGAGGATGGAACTAATGCAATATGTAGAATGAGATGGTCAAATGTATTGCAAAAATATTAAAAGAGATTCTTGTATAATCAGAAGGAAAATGCTTATTATCCAATGCTCATTATCAAATACAAACTTGATGGTGAAACGAGGATGTCCATAACCGGTAGTAAAGAAAAATAGACTATACCAAAATTTAATACAGAACTAGAAATCAAACAAGTTTTCAAAAAGATACAAAATAAAAATATGAAAGTTAAAAGTAATAAGAAACACTAAATATAAAGCATAAAATCTTCAACCTAAAGAGGGGGAGATGAGAGACTCAATGAATTAATTGTTAGAGATATTAATATATTTTGAAAGCTAAAAGAGAGATTTATAAGAGAAAATCTTTATTGATTTTTATTTTTGAGCACACACACACAGAGTGCTTAAGTTGTGATGTTCTTCTTCATCTGATCAACGGAATCTTCAAGACATCATCAGTCTACACAGTTGATCAAGAACAACAGAGGTGGTTCCTTGAAACTACAAAGATTTTATCTAAAGAGGAAGAGAAACGATCATTATGAAGGGAACGAAATACTTGTTGAGTATTTTGTTCTTTTAGCTATCCTTCTAAAAGAATTGTGATGTTAGCTGGAAGTCTACAGCAGTTGGACATGGAGTCGCAATTGTAAGTCTGAGGTGCTCTGTATCAAATTCTTGTCAGAGTGGAGTAGGTGTGAGTCTGGGATAGAGTCTGATGTACTTTGTTTCGAGATAGTGGATTGGTATCTCTGTGGTCTTCTGCCTCACCCTCGTGATTTTTCCCTTCCTAAGGTTTCCACGTAAAATTCCTAGTGTCATCTCTAACTTTTCCTTACTTGCTCTATTTATTTTGTGATTGGTTTGGATGTTTAATTGATAATAATTATGAGTAATTAATCAATCATAAAAATTGGGCAAGAGGACCTATTTACCCCCCTCTAGGTCTAAGGATTAGCATCTCACTCTAAATTAACTGAACCATTTCCACGCAGCATAACTCACACTTCTGTCCCCTGGAAATGAAAAAACCAAAGCTTTAAAGTCTGCAGTGATTTCCACCATAATTGTTAGCTATCATATTCTAGAATGGATTGGAATCCAATAGTTCCCAACAACTAATCTAACATAACTCTGACCTCAATGTCTCCAGAAATGACCATGCTTCTTCTGCCCTTGTATTTGCCTACATCATAGTCCAAGTTAAAATGTCAGCTCAACAATATTAGCATAACACCTGCAAGCGTAGAACACCTCCACTAACCTCATCTAACAAATCAAACTGATTCATTCATGTGAGACTTGCCTATGTAGGTATTTAAGTACTCAAAACATGCTGGGACCTCCATAAATAAATGGAGGACATCAATTTACCTTCCTAAATGAGAGGAGACAAATGCCAATGTAAATCATCATATATTACTAAAATTCCTTTTCATTTTATTTTAATTTTTCAGCAACATTTGACTTATAAATTAGATAGGATGTACACATACATTGTAAAGTGTAGCAGTCACCAAGGTCTCCAAATTAATGAAATGAAGTATTAATTGAAATTCTAACATTAGAAAGTATAAATTTCATGACAAATGAATTAAACATCTTCAAATGAAGTATTATACAAACCAAATTTGAAGAGTTGGTTAGTGGGAAAGTTTGATCAAGAAGTTGGAGAACTGGCAAAGATTGAAGAGTGGGTTTCAAGGGCTTGGAAAATTTCTGGAGGGGTTTTGGTTTCTTCACTACTGGACACTACTGTTTTTCAGGTTGCCTTCTCATGCTGAGGCGATTAGGGGTTTTTTTGCAAGGGAAACGAACATAGGGAGAAGCAGAATTGCGTTTGGATGTGTGGTCCTTTAAAGTTTGGGTGCTCAGGAATTCTTAAGGAAAAGAAGGAGAAGAGAGTAATGGTTTTCGCCCTTCTGCTCCATTTGTGGTGTTTCGCTCTGTTCGAAGCCATTGGAAATGCTTGTGGGGGTTTCAAGAAAGTGGAAGCAGATGATAGTAAAGATGCCAAAAAAGTTATTATCTTGGTTAAAGAGGGTGGTGTCGTTCCAATGTCAATACTGGTAAATGATGAAAGGCTTTGCTACAGGGTTTACTTAGCAGAGGAAAAGCTTCTTGAGCTTGTTCACCTGTCAGGCAGTCTTTACAGCAAGGACAAGAATAGTCTCATAAAGAACTCTCATAGTTCAGGGTTTGTTATGAATGATAGGCTAGGATCACTCCAGTTTGGCCCAAATCAAGAGAAGCATGGCATGCCTAATTACGGTGAACATAGAAACAATTATTTTCTTCACTCCTCTGAGCCAAGATTGAAGGGAATAAGTTCTTATGCCCTTTTCAAATGGGAGAATTGCAGGAAGCTAGTCCACATTACTTCATTTGGAGGAAAAAGGTGGCCAGAAAAAAGGAAACAGAAGTTTTCACGGGCTCAGAAACAGAAATGGATTGCTAAAGAACAGACTTAATCTAATTTCCAGGTTCGTGCATCGAAGTCTAATCCTCAAAATTCTTCTTTTACTCCTGCGATTAGGTATCGATGGAAAAATGGGTTCTTTAGAGAAGTTGGGAACTGGGTGTATATGATGGGAAATTTGATTCAGTGAAATATGGATGGGGAGGAGGGATCTGCTGAAGTGCAGAATTGGGATGGTGTTGCCGGTGCCTGTGATTCCGATATAGGGATTGAGATTGTGTGACCTTCAAAGGAAATTGAGAAAGCGAAGTTGTGTAGTATAATAGAGGAGGAAAAAGGCTCTGATGGGGGGTTGATAATTCTTGAGTATGACAATCATGGGCAGTTGAGAGTTCTTTCAAGTGGTAGGGAGGATGAAAGTATTTTATTATGTGTGGACTGTGGGCAGTGGGATCCAAATGCTTCTTGGGAAGAGTTCAGCAGAGGCCTTACGAGCAAACCTAAGATTTCTAAACTCAGTATGACTGAAGTAGAAAGTAGGACAACAACTCGGGCATGTTAGAGGTACAACTCGGACTGAACTCGAGATATAGAATGTTCAACCCTAACCTAACCCAACCTGAGCCCAACTCATCCTTTAATTTTTAAAATCAGATTTCCAACTCGGGCTGAGATTTCGAGTTAGAAATTCAAGTTAATTCGGGTTGCCCATTTGACCAATCGCCACACAAAAATTTAATGTGATTTTGAGTTAGTTTCTTATTAGATTACTCCTAAATGTAAAAAAAAATTAAACCTTAATGCAAATTTCTAAAAAATTTAGAACAAATTCTTAGAAAATTAATCCTCTAAAGTGTTAACATACAAAAAAAAAAAAAAGATTTAGACAAAGGGAGTTAAACAAAAAGATTATCATAATTTGAATATTATATATAATATATTAAAAATAAAAATAATATAAAAAAATAAAATTATAATTCAGGTTTCGGTTGGGCTCGAGTTGCTGACACCTGAACCCAAGCCCAATCCTAATTAAGTTTGGGTTGAGATTTTTCAACCCAAGCCCAACCTTAAATATAAAAATGGTTGTCCAAGCTCGTTCAAAATTGAGCTAGGCTCGGGTTGACCAACCCAAGGTGCACCCCTAGTAGAAATAGGGCAGGAATTATAGGATCCGAATCTTTGGATGGTAGAATCAGTAAGGATAGTGGCTATGGCCATAGTTGTCCAAGGCGTGTCTCAAGCTCAAGGCTCAGTAGAGCTCAATAATTGCGCCTAGACTAAGGCCAGGCAGACCCCTTCAATCAGGCACACGCCTTTGCATCTGAGGCATGGAAGGCGCACACCTTTGGATCTAAGGCCTAAGGCGCAAGTCACACGTCAGGCGTGCCTAACATAAAACACTTAATTTTTTTCCCTACTTGTTAGCATGTGATGTATTTTTGTGTTATAGTGGACTCTAACCATATAATACAATCCCTAACAGTAAAAGAAATAAAAAGGGTCAATCGATAGATTCGATATAATCAGTCAATTTAAGGCTTACTAAAAGTTACACAGTGGGACAAGTTCTCCAGCAACTTCTTCTTTGTTTTGTGTTTCTTGTTTTTCATCCTTATTGCTCTGTTTTTTTATTCTCTGTTTGCTTTTTTTCCCTTTTTATGGTCTTTCTGTTCTTTTCTCTCTCTCTTTTTCTTTTTTTAAATTTTTATGAACTCTTAATTTGTTTATGTTTTGTAGTTCACTTATCTAATGCGTATAGCAATTGCTAAAACATATTATCACAAAAAACACTGAAAATCCTAAAATTGAAAAATTATATATTCTTATTTTATGGTTTGATGTTCTCATGCATTTGGCTAAATAGTAGTTTGAGACTGTTGAGCAACAGTTGCTGCTAGCTTTGTATTATTGGCTACAAATTTTATTTTATTTTCAACTTGCGCCTCACTTCAGTCAGGCCCGCACCTCACTTTGCGCCTCGTGCCTTAGGCTCTAGGAGGCCTTAGTGCCTTTTGCGCCTTAAACCTTTAACAACTATGGCTACAGTAGAATTGAAACTGGATGGGTGGGGGACTTGCAGGTTTGCAACACTGTGCAAGTGACAACAGTTGATTTTTCAATTGATCCATTATATCTCCCAGCGCCAGTGTGGGAAAGCGACGGGGTGGCTATTAATACTCCTTTGGTAGTAGTTCTAAGGGGTAAAGATTGGTTTATAGAATGTGTGGGAAGGACGGGGAAGCTGTTGGGCGTTAATGATACAAGGAAGCACATAACATGTTTCAAGATATGGAAAATGAATGGCAGTTGGAGAAATAAAAAAAAGAGTCCTTCGTGGAAGGGAGTGAGGGAACTCAAGAATCTTATTTCTTATGTCAATTATAAAGGGAGGAGTGGAGAAGGAAGGGGGAGAAGTACAAGTGGGAGGACGGGTAGGGGAAGGAAATGGTGTGCCTATGAAGCTAAAAATAATAACATGAAATGTTCGAGGATTCAATAACCCGAACAAAAGAAATGTGGTGAAGGCGGCAATTCGCAAGTGGGAGGCGAATGTGGTTTGCTTACAAGAAACCAAACTGGCAATCTCGACAGATAAGGTGATGAAGAGCCTTTTGGGGGGGTAGGTTTGTAGAGTGGAAGGCTCTAGAGGCGTTGGGAACCTCGGGGGTATTGTTGTTCTTTGGGATAAGTGATGGGTCTCGAACGTTGACATGTGGAAAGGGAGGTCATCTACCTCTCTTTTAGTTTCTTTGGAGGAGGATGACTCCTGTTCGATGTGCAAAACACGATAAAATATTATGTAATAATGTCATTGTCGTTTTACACTTTGACAAAAGAGAATTTATAAAAACCTACAAATACTCTACTAAAATTAGTAAAGTAGTGAGTAGGGGTCGAACCTATAGAGACTGCATCGGTTTCGTTGTTAAGCTATCAAGAGATCTTGGCTAATTTAATTGAAAAATAATTTGTTTTGTTTTTAATTCTAAGGTATTGAAATTAAATAACATGAAATAACAACATAAATAAATGATAGACTCTAGAGAGAGGGTCTGGGAATTGACTTCACCACTAACCTTCTAACAATGACAATTGTACTAATTTGGGACGTTTAATCTATACATTCAGAAAAGAATGGCTACAAGCCCAATTCAATTGTATCAAGAGGACTCGTTCAACATTCAATTAAGCATAACTCGTCTTCACTTAGCATGGCCTATACATCTGACTAACTAATTATATGATAGCCAATCTTCACTTAGTACGAATTATCAAAACTCTAAATTGAACGATATATGAAAAATACTGGATAACCTATCTTAACAAAATCACAGAAGTTGAAAAGAACTAAACCTTAATCATTGCAAATTTGAATTCATTC
The DNA here is from genome assembly GCA_026545225.1 of Cornus controversa. Lineage (NCBI taxonomy): Eukaryota > Viridiplantae > Streptophyta > Magnoliopsida > Cornales > Cornaceae > Cornus > Cornus controversa. Next base: position 13,390,741 of record CM048852.1, read on the forward strand.
TACAAGAACAAGAATAAATATGCAATGAAATAATCCATTAAAATTCAAACCAATAGCACAGCTGTTGTTTATGTCTTTGTTATACAATCAATGCACAAATTAAATCGTTCACAAATTAATATATAAATTAAAACATTGAAATACAGGTTAGGGTTACGTCACTTCCCAAGAATTGTGTTTAGCCTCTCATGATCGGAGGTCCAAGCTTGAACGATGATGAAATCGCCATCTTCTTGCCCGTATCGTCACGAATCGCCTCTCTATGTTTCCTCCTTCTAGAATACCTAATTTTCTCCCTTTTCTCCTCTTTTACTTTGCGAGAAAACACACACGGGACACTTGGCCTCCCAAATTGGCAAGTGCGCATAAGAAAAAGGCACATGCGCCTTAAAAAGTGGCATTTGCGCCTAAAAAGTGGCAGCTGCGCAAATAGGGTAGAATGTTGCTGTAAACGTCCATTTTAGGAAATTTTTATGAAATATTAAATTGTACAGAATTGAATTTCCTTCAACCTATTCGAAGTTTGGGTCTTTTTGACAATCGTGTACAGAGTTATGGGCTGAATACCAAAATGGGTCCATAACTTTTTACACCTGAATTAGCCCAATCTTTAATGTGAATAGGCCCGTGCTCCTTTTCTTCATTTAAATTCATTTTCAACCAATTTCTTCAGTCCATTTAGTTTGGATCTTCAATATAAACATATCTCTCATGGGTCAAGCTTTAGCTCGATTTCACCATTATTAATCAAAATTACCTTTAATCACCTGAAATCATGAAACGATTAAAATTATTAATAAAAACATGAAATAAATATTACAAAGACACTAATTCATATAATTTTAGAGGCATTTAATATGCAACATTCACTACTTATCAGCTCCTATTGGTGTTCTTCGGGGTTTATAGGCCGGTTGGGGATGTGGAAAAGAAAGGTTTGTGGGATGAATTGGGTATTGTTAGGAGGCAATGGTTGGTTCTGTTATATGTGGGTGGGGACTTTAATATAGTCAAGGCTCTAGTGAGAGGTCTATGGGGGGGGGAGTCAAAAGTTCGGTTATGATGGAGTTCTCAAATTTTATTGATGCTTATCACCTTATTAATCTTCCGATAGAGGGTGCTCGCTTAGTCCCCTACTTTATTAATTTCTGGGGAGTTGGAGGAGAAGTTCCCGGATGTGACTCAAGTGGCTTTGGCTAGACCAACTTTGAATCATATTCCTATTATTTTGGATTGTGGTGGTTTGAGGAGGAAGGCCCCATTTCGGTTTGAAAACATGTGGCTCAGAGTAGAAGATTTCAAAAATTCAGTAAGCTTTGGTTAAAAGAAGGGGAATCAGAACACAAAGTATTTTCATCGCTTAGCAAATGCCCACAAATGGGGCAACCACATTGGCAAGATTAGCATTGATGGGATTTGTTGACCAGATAGGAGGATACATAGAAAGGCTTTGTTTCTTACTACCAACAGTTGTATATGCAATGAAGATAGCTAGTTAAAGACCTCTCCTGGATGGTTTATAGTTTGATGGCATTTCTGAGGAGGATAGGGGATGGTTGGAGAGACCATTTGGAAGGATGAGGTGGTTGAGGAGTTGTGAAGGGGATAAAGCTCGAGGTTCGAATGGTTTCATGATAGCTTTCTTTCAACAGAATTGGAAGGTGCTTAAGATAGAGGTGATGGCAGCTCTTAATATTTTTCATTTAGATGGACACTTTGAGAAGAACCTTAATACGACTTTTATTGCCCTTATTCCCAAAAAGGGTGGTGCTATTAAGGCTAGGGACTTTAGACTGATCAGCATGATGGGTACTATTTATAAGTTGTTTGCGAAAGTTCTAGCTATTCGATTGAGAAACGTTAAGGTTGCGGTGATTTCGAAGTCTCAGAATGCTTTTATGGGGGGCCGTCAAATTCTTGATTCAGTGTTGGTGGCCAATGAATATGTGGAGGTCAGGATTAGAAGTGGGACAGGAGTGATTGTCTGTAAACTAAATGTTGAGAAGGCATATTATCATGTGAGCTAGGATTTCTTGATGTATTTGTTGGAAACAATGTTGTTAAAGGCGCGCCTAGGCTCCAGGCGCAAGGATTACACCTGTTGTCAACCCAGGCTCAGTGATGTTCATTAGGTGCATGCTTGGGCTACGCCTTATACAAGTGAGTCTGGCACACCTGACTATTATTTCCCTTTTTCATTTTCTTAATTCAAAAAGGAGACTTTTGTTTTTTTTTCAAAAGAAAAGAAGAGAGAAGACCATTACGATCGCAAGACATGAACAACGACAAAACTCCACGTCATGATGCTGACAACCTTCGTCATAGAGAGTTGCAAAGACGATCAGATACAAATACTCTTCTTCTTCCTCTCTTTTCGTCTACTTCCTCTCTCTTTCTTTCTTTTTCTTTCTTTCTCTGAATGCTATCTTGTAGTACTAAATTATTTCCTACTATTTTTTAACAGTTTTTCTTTCTTCTTTTTTTACTTTTTCTCTCTCTGGTCGTATTCTTCTCTCTCTTTTTTTTAGTTTTTCATCTTCTTTGGATCTTGTCCTAAATTATTTCCTGCTATTTTTTATAAAAAAAATAATTTTTCTTTTTCTTTTTCTCTTTTTTGTTCTCTCTCTCTGTCTCTTCCTTCTAATTCTTGCTATTTTTTTGCTTTATTTCATTTTATAGTTCTTGAATGCCAAGGTTGATAGATTTATTTTTTCATAATTGATAGGAATTTTTAAAAATATTGATTTTGAGATATAAATTCTTTTATAGTAATTTAACTTTTCAATTGTGCGCCTCACTCCGTTCAAACTCGCACCTCGCCTTGTAGAGACTCGCGCCTTGCCTTGCGCTTAGGCTCCAAAGGACTTTAGTGCCTTAGTGCACCTAGAGGATGGGGTTAGGGCATAGATGATGGAGTTGGATTTTCTTTTCTATTTCAATGGTGCGGTTCTTGGTTCTGGTGAATGGCACCCCGGTTGGATTTTTTGCAAGCTCTCGAGGTCTTAGACACGGTGATCCACTCACTCCCTTCTTTTTCATCATTGTTATGGAGACTTTCAGCAAGCTGATGAGGAGGGTGGAAGGGTTGTGCTTCATTAGAGGTTTTTTGGTGGGTAGGGATCCCAACTAGTTGGTCACCTCTCACTTACTCTTTGCGAATGATACTATAGTTTTTTGTGATGCGAGAGAGGATCAGCTGAGATTCTTGAGATATGTCTTGGCTTGCTAGCAGTTTCGGGATTAAAAATCAACATTGGGGAGAGCGAATTGGTTCCATTGGGGTTGTTGAGGAGATTCAGGATTTGCCTGATATTTTAGGGTGTGGGGATGGCTCTTTCCCGATTTCTTATTTTGGAATGCCCTTAGGGGCTATGGCGAGAAGAACTTTCATTTAGGATCCTATGGTTAAGAGCTTCGAGAGGAGAATTGCTAGGTGGAGGAAGCAATATCTTTCAAAAGGGGGATGTATAACCCTAATGAAAAGTACTCTCTCGAATCTTCCAACACATTTCATATCGATTGTTCAGAGACTTGAGCAAATTCAGAGTAAGTTTTTGTGGGGAGGTATGGGACATAAGTTCAAATAGCATTTGGTGGATTAGGATAGGGTGTGTACCCCAACTCAGAAAGGGGTGTTGGGGATTAGGAGGCTGGATTTGCTTAATAAGGTGTTGTTGGGTAAATGGCTATGGTGGTTTGGGAGAGAGGTGTCCAGATTATGGAGGAAGGTTGTTGTCCATCAGAGTGGGGAGGGTGTTGGTTGGTTGTCTAGGGAGATGAGATCTCCTATAGGGGTGGGTGTTTCAAAGTTTATTCAGAAGGGTTGGGATGAGTTTTCCAAACATATTCATTTCAAGGTTAGGAGTGGTAGACAAGTTAGACTGTTGGATGATCTTTGGTGTGGGAACAATGTTACGGCTTATAGGTTTACTGTTATCAGCTTGATAGCAGAAGGATGATTTGGGATGTGCATTTTCGGAGAGAGTTCCATGATTGGGAGCTAGCGGAGGTAGTATAGTTCTTAGCATTGCTATATGGCCAAGTGCTGGAGGGTGAGGGGATGGATGCAATGGTTTGGGTGGGTTCACCCAATGGAGTGTTCATGATTCGATCCTTCTGTAAGGGTTTGTTGGTGATTCTAGGCCCCAACTTCCCGTGAAAGGCGATATGGAAATCAAAAGCCCCCTTGAAGGTGGCCTCCTTTGCATGGACAGTTGCCCTAAGAAGGATCCTCACTATTAGCAAGCTTAGAAGGAGGGGGTGGATAATGGTGAATAGGTGTTGTATGTGTAAGAAGATGGAGGAAACTATAAACCATCTTCTCACTCATTGTTAAGTATCGAGTGAAGTTTGGTATATGCTTTTGGCGGTGTTTGGTATGACTTGGGAGTTCCCTAGGTCCACGATGGATATGTTAGAGGCTTGGAGAGGGGTGTATAGTGGATAACCAAGTTCGTGATGCTTGGAGGTTCACTAGCCCCATTTTAACTATATATTTTCTTAAATTTCAATTTATTTTATGTTAATATTTTACATAATTAATTTCTTGATAACTTATTTATATTTTTTAATATGTTAAATTATAGGATTAATCCACCTCTTTACCCACTTCTCATAATTTGAACGTGGGTTAAGTTTAATAAATAAGTTATCAAGAAATTAATTATGTAAAATATTAACATAAAATAAATTTAATTTAAGAAAATATATAGTTAAAATGGGGCTAGAATTCACGTGACGGCAACAAGTATTTATGGTGGGGCTTATGGCATGACAGGAATAGGAGGTCCTTTGATGGGGAGCAATCTTCTAAATAACGTAACCATCACAACAAAATAAAATGATTTTACATGATATCAAAAAAAAAAATTAATGATTCTACAGATATTCCCATACATTCCGAAAATCCGCTCTAGTCCCATATTCTTCAAGCTTGTTTTAGGGTTAGATTAGAAGAAGAAGAAGAAGAAGAAGAAGAAGAAGAGAAGAAGAAAAGAAACGAAGAGGTAGGAGAGAATTATAAGAGAAAAGAAGTGTGTAGTCAAAACACCACGCCCCTCACACTTATATAATAAGATGAGCAAAAGTACAATAATACCCTGACTATTAAACTAATAACATCTAACACCCTCATTTCTCTTCCACCCATAAATTTTTAAGTGGCATCCTTCTTAGCAGCAGCTTTATTTTAGAAGGCTTAAATCAGGAGTAAACAAAATCAAGAAATTTGACTAATAAATTCGATCCATGTAAACCCTAATCGAGCACGATCTCCCCCTGTATTAAGTTCAACAATCACATACCAAAAAAATTGTTCCACAATCACTTACCAAAAAAAAATGTTTCACAATGGATACAACTCAAGCTCAAGACACAATTAAAGATACAACATAATAAGATCCGTGCAGTTATAATCCACAAGGTCCATAGAGATTATTTGCCTAGTTCCCTTATAAAGTTGGTTAGCCAAACATAATTGTGTTATGTCGATGCATGATAATTCATGAAATAACATGTTTTAAGATGGTAATTATTAAATTATGAGAGAATAACTTATTTGACAAGTTTTGACTTAATATTTAAATTCGAGTTGATTTATCTAGATACTTTTTATATATAGTAGTTTTCAAAAAATATTTTATTTTCAAAATTTGTTAAATATTTCTTTTGAAATTATGAAAACTCTATAAATAGAAAGTAAATATTTTTGAAAATTCGTATTTAAAAGTCTCCAATTTAAATATGGAAAGTCGCATGGGTTTGGCTCTCTCTAAATTTAATAATTATTAAATTAAAATATAGGCAAACATGTATAATTTATTATGTAAGATATTATTTTATTAGTATTGTTTAATATGTGATATATCATAAATTATTATCTATTATTTATAAAGTTATAATGTACATTTTAACTTAAAATGCTAACTAAATAAGAATTATATTATATATTTTGTTTTTTATATTTTTAAAAATATTTAATTAAATTTTCATAGTTATCATTTTTTTTCTTATCTAATTAATAATATAATATATTTTGTTTACCTAGTTAGTAATTTATGAAATTTAATAAATTATTATGTATTTTAAATATAATATATCAAATTATATAATATAAGTTTATCTATAAAATTATACATTTTAACATGTACAAAATATAATTATACGGTAAATTTTAATTAATAATGACAACTAATTATAAATTATATTACATATTTACTAAATATTTTAAAAAATATTTAATTAAAATTTCATATTTATCATAAATTAAATGTCTATAATATTATTTAATATTAATTAGGTTGTTTTATTTATTGAAGATATAATATTAGGTATTATATACATATATATTTATCATTAACAATATATTATATGGTTATTTATTTCATATTATGTATTATGTTTTGTTTTTATTATACACGTAAGCTCATAATAATAAGATATATATTGTATTAATATAGTTTAATATGTGAAATGTTAAAAAAAATTATACTGTAAATTTTAACTCATAATGACAACTAATTATAAATTATAATATTTAATTAAAATTTTATAGTTATCACAAATTAATTGTCTATAATATTATTTAATATTAATTAGATTCTTTTATTTATTGATAATATAATATAATATTAGGTATTATATACATATATATTTATCATTAACAATATATTATATAGTTAATTTATTTTTTCATATTAAGTATTATGTTTTGTTTTTATTATATACATAAACTCATAATAACAAGATATGTATACATGTATAATATATTATTATCATAATCTCATCTTTTTAGTTAGTTTATATAATCTGTGTTTGAAAATTAATTTACAGTGTATAGTGTCATAAATAATATATTGTATTTATACAGAGTAATATATGAAATGTCATAAAATAAAGTTATTATAAATCATTATTTATTATCTTTAAAAATATATTGTAAATTTTAATATATAATGACAACTAATTATAAATTATATTATATATTTTGAAAAATATTTAATTAAAATTTCATAGTTATCATAAATTACATTATTTAATATTTATTAGGTTGTTTTATTTATTGAGTTATCAGATACATATATATTTATCATTAACTATATATTATATGGTTAATTTATTTTTTCATATGTTTTATTTTTATTATAAACGTATGTTCGTAATAACAAGATATATACATGTATAATATATTATTATATTAATATAATCTTTTTAGTTATTCAATATGATTTGTGTTGAAAATATAAATTATTAATGTCATGAATAATATATTGTATTAATATAGTTTAATATGTGAAATGTCATAAAATATAATTATTATATAACATTGTTTATTATATATAAAATTATACTGTAAATTTTAACTTATAATGACAAATAATTATAAATTATATAATCTATTTATTAAATTCTAAACTTCAAACCCCGAACCCCAAACTCAAAACCTCGAAACCTCAATCACAAACCTTTATGCAGTATGAATAATTATTTGTTGAATAAATAACTGATAAACTATGTATTATAAATAATAATGAACTATGAAGCAATAAATAATAAATTACTTAACTAACAATCTAACTAATAATTAACTAAGTAGCTTAAATAATAATTTATTTAACAAACTATATAATTAATAATAAACTATATAACATAAATAATAATTTATTTAACAAACTATATAATTAATAATAAACTATATAACATAAATAATAATTTATTTAACAAACTATATAATTAATAATAAACTATATAACATAAATAATAATTTATTTATGCGCTAAAAACATTTTAACATAAATAGTAAACTAAACTAAAGCCGAACAAGAACCACGAACTCGAAACCCCAAACCTAAAATCCGAAACGCCAAAACTCAAATCCCCAAACTCCAAAAAAACTATATAATTAAAAGACTATTTAACAAATAATAAATCCTAAGCCCTAAACCCCGAATCCCCAAACCCCAAACGAACTATATAATTAAAAGACTATTTAACAAATAATAAATCCTAAGCCCTAAACCTCAAACCCCGAATCCCCAAACTCCAAACCCCGAAACCTCAAACTATGTAACTAATAATAAACTATGTAGCATAAATAATAACTAATTTAACAGACTAAATAACTAATTATGAACTATGAAACATAAATAATAAATTATTAAATTAACTATCTAACTAATAAGGAACCATGTAGCTTAAATAATAATTTATTTAATAAATAATATAATTAATAATAAATATGTATCTAAACTAGTAATTTATTATGAATTAAAAATATTTAACATAAATAATAAACTAAACTAAAGTTGAACCGCAACTCCGAAACCTAAACCACAAACCTATAACATACAACACGAAAACCGAAATCCCAAATCTCAAACCTCAAACAACTATGTAATTAACGAACTATGTAACTAATAATAAAGCCTAAATTCTAAACCCCAAACCCCGAATTCCCAAACTCAAAACCCGAAACTCCAATCCCTAACCCTTATGCTGTACAAATAATAATATATTAAATAAATATCTAAAAAACAAGTATCATAAATAATAATTTATTTAACAGACTATATAACTAATAATGAACTATGAATGATAAATAATAAATTACTTAACAAACTATCTAATTATTAATTGACTAGGTTGCTTAAATAATAATTTATTTAACAAACTATAAAATTAATAATAAACTATGTAGTATAAATAATAATTTATTAGTAACTAAAAACTTTTTAACATAAATAATAAACTAAACTAAAGTCGAACCAGAACCCCGAATCTGAAATCCCAAACCTAAAACCCGACATACGAAAACTCGAATCACCAAACACTAAACAAACTATATAATTAAAAGACTATTTAACTAATAATAAATCCTAACTCCTAAACCCCAAACCCCGAATCAAGAAACTCAAACCCCGAAACCCAATTCCTAAACCCTATGAATCATAAATAATAATATATTATTAAATACAAATTATGTAAAATAAATAATAATTTATTTTGAATTAAAAACTAATTAAAATAAATAATAAACTAAACTAAAGCCGAACTGTAACCTTGAATCCGAAACGCCCAAACTAAACCTTGAAACACGAAAATTCGAATCCCTAAACCCAAACAAACTATGTAACTAATAATAAATAATAATTTATTTAACAAGTTACGTAACTGATAATAAACTATGTAACATAAATAATAACTTATTTAACAGACTAAATAACTAATTATGAAGCATAAATAATAAATTATTAAACTAACTTTCAAACTAATAAGGAACCATGTATCTTAAATAATAATTTATTTAACAATCTATATAATTAATAATAAATGTGTATGATAAATAGTAATTTATTATGAATTAAAAAATATTTAACATAGATAATAAACTAAACTCATGCCAAATCGGAACCCCGAATCCTAAACCTCAAACCTAGAACTCAAAACACTAAAATCCAAATCCCCAAATCCGAAACAAACTATGGAATTAACAGACTATGTAACTAATAATAAAGTCTGAATTCTAAACCCCAAATCCCGAAACTCAAAACCCCGAAACCCAATCCCTAATCATTATGCAGTATAAATAATAATATATTAAATAAATATCTGATAAACTATGTAGCATAAATAATAATTTATTTAACAGACTATATAAATAATAATGAACTATGAAGCATAAATAATAAATTACTTAACTAACAATCTAACTAATAATTGACTACGTAACTTAAATAATAATTTATTTAACAAACTATATAATTAATGATAAACTATGCAGTATAGATAACAATTTATTATTAACTAAAAACTTTTTAACAGAAATAATAAATTAAACTAAAGCCGAACCAAAATCCCGAATCTAAACCCAATACCTAAAACTCGAATCCCCAAACCCCAAACAGACTATATAATTAAAAAGACTATTTAACTAATAATAAATCGTAACTCCTAAACTCCAAACCTCGAATCCACAAACTCCAAACTCCGAAACCACAATCCCTAAACCCTATGAACCATAAATAATAATATATTATTAAATACAAATTATGTAACATAAATAATAATTTATTATGAATTAAAAACTAAATAACATATAATAAACTAAACTAAAGCCAAACCAGAACCTCGAATCTGAAACCCCAAAACTAAAACCCGAAATACGAAAACCCAAATCCCCAAACACAAACAAACAATTTTATTAAAAGACTATGTAACTAATAATAAATAATAATGTATTTAACAAACCATGTAACTAATAATAAACTATATAGCATAAATAATAACTTATTTAACAAACTAAATAACTAATTATGAACCATTAAACGTAAATAATAAATTATTAAACTAACTATCTAATTAATAAGGAACCATGTAACTTAAATAATAATTTATTTAACAAACTATATAATTAATAATAAATATGTATCATAAATAGTAATTTATTATGAATTAAAAAATATGTAACATAAATAAAAAACTAAACTTAAGCCCCGAATCCTACACCTCAAACCTAGAATCCGAAACACACAAACCAAAATTCCCAATCCCCAAACAAACAATGTAATTAACAGACTATGTAACTAATAATAAAGCTTAAATTCTAAACTCCAAACCCCGAATCCCCAAACTTAAAACCCTGAAACCTCAATCCCTAACCCTTATGCTATATGAATAATGATTTGTTGAATAAATAACTAATAAACTATGTACCATAAATAATAATTTATTTAACAGACTATATAACTAATAATGAACTATGAAGCATAAATAATAAAATACTTAACTACCAATCTAACTAATAATTGACTACCTAACTTAAATAATAATTTATTTACAAACTATATAATTAATAATAAACTATATAGCATAAATAATAATTTATTCATGCTCTAAAATTTTTTTAACATAAATAATAAACTAAACTAAAGCCGAACGAGAATCACGAATTCGAAACCCCAAACCTAAAACCCGAAACACGAAAACTCAAATTCTCAAACCCCAAACAAACTATATAATTAAAAGACTATTTAACTAATAATAAATCCGAAATCCTAAACCACAAACCCCGAATCCACAAACTCCAAACCCCAAAACCACAAACTATGTAACTAATAATAAACTATGATGCATAAATAATAACTAATTTAACAGACTAAATAACTAATTATGAACTATGAAGCATAAAAAATAAAATATTAAACTAACTATCATACTAATAAGGAACCATGTAGCTTAAATAATAATTTATTTAACAAACTATATAATTAATAACAATATTTATCAAAAATAGTAATTTATTACGAATTAAAAAATATTTAATATAAATAATAAACTAAACTAAAGTCAAACCGAAACTCCGAAACATAAACCACAAACCTAGAACCTGAAACACGAAAACCCAAATCTCAAATCTCAAACTTTAAACAAACTATGTAATTAACAAACTATGTAACTAATAATAAAGCCTAAATTCTAAACCCCAAACTCAAAACCACAAAACCAACCAATCCCTAACCCTTATGCAGTATAAATAATAATATATTAAATAAATATCTGAAAAATAATGTACCATAAATAATAATTTATTTAATAGACTATATAACTAATAATGAACCAGAAGGATAAATAATAAATTACTTAACAAACTATCTAAGTAACAATTGACTGAGTAACTTAAATAATAATTTATTTAACAAACTATATAATTAATAATAAACTATGTATCATAAATAATAATTTATTATTAATTAAAAACTTTTTAACATAAATAATAAACTAAACTAAAGTCGAACCAGAACCCCAAATCTGAAACCCCAAACCTAAAACTCGAAACAAAATAACTCGAATCTCCAAATCCCAAACAAACTATATAATCAAAATACTATTTAACTAATAATAAATCATAATTCTTAAACCCCAAACCCTGAATCCACAAACTCCAAACCCTAAAACACCAATCCCTAAACCATATGAACCATAAATAATAATATATTATTAAATACAAATTATGTGGCATAAATAATAATTTATTATGAATTAAAAATTAATTAACAAAAATAATAAACTAAACTAAAGCCGAATCAGAACCCCGAATCCAAAACACCAAAACTAAAACCCAAAACACAAAAACCTGAAACCCAAACATAAACAAACTATGTAATTAAAAGACTATGTAGTTGATAATAAATAATAATTTATTTAACAAACTATGTAACCAATAATAAACTATTTAATAGACTAAATAACTAATTATGAACTATGAAACATAAATAATAAATTATTAAACTAACTATCTAACTAATAAGGAACCATGTAGCTTAAATTATTTATTTAACAAACAATATAATTAATAATAAATATGTATCATAAAAAGTAATTTATTATCAATTAAAAAATATTTAACATAAATAATAAACTAAACTAAAGCTAAACCGGAACCTGTATCTTAAACCTCAAACCTAAAACCTGAAACACGAGGACCCAAATCCCAAAACCCCAAACAATCTATGTAATTAACAGACTATGTAACTAATAATAAAGCCTAAATTTTAAACCCCGAATTCCCAAACTCAAAATCCCGAAACACTAATCCCTAACCCTTATGCAGTATAAATAATAATATATTAAATAAATATCTGATAAACTACGCATGATGAACAATAATTTATTTAACAGACTATATAACTAATAATGAACTATGAAACATAAATAATAAATTAGTTAACTAACTATCTAACTAATAATTGATTACGTAACTTAAATAACATTTCTTTTAACAAACTATATAAATAATAATAAACTATGTAGCATAAATAATAATTTATTATTAACTAAAAACTTTTTAACATAAATAATAAAATAAACTCAAGCCAAACCAAAACCACGAATCCAAAACCCTAAACCTAAAACCCAAAACACGAAAACACGAATCCACAAACGCCAAACAAACTATATAATTCAAAGATTATTTAACTAATAATAAATTATAATTCCTTTACCTTAAACCCCGAATCCACAAACTCTAATCCCCGAAACCCCAAACAATTTAACTAATAATAAACTATGTAGCATAAATAATAATTTACTTAACAAACTAAATAACTAATTACGAACTATGAAGCATAAATAATAAATTATTAAACTAACTATCTAACTAACAAACTATATAAAGTAATTTTTATGAATTAAAAAATATTTAACATAAATAATAAACTAAACTAAAGCCGAACTGAAACTTTGAATCCTAAACCACAAACCTAGAACCCGAAACACGAAAACCAAAACTCCTAAACCCCAAGCAAATTATGTAATTATCAGACTATGTAACTAATAATAAACCCTCAATTTTAAACCCTGAATCCCCAAACTCAAAATTCTGAAACACCAATCCATAACCCTTATGCAGTATAAATAATAATATATTAAATAAATATTTGATAAACTATGCAAGATAAACAATAATTTATTTAACAGACTACCTAACTAATAATGAACTTTGAAACATAAATAATAAATTACTTAACTAATTATCTAATTAATAATTGACTACATAGCTTAAATAATAATTTATTTACCAAACTATATAATTAATAATAAATTATGTAGCAAAAATAATAGTTTATTATTAACTAATTTTTTTCTAACATAAATAATAAAATAAATTAAAGCCAAACTAGAATCCTGAAACACAAAAACTCGAATCCCCAAACCTCAAACAAACTATATAACCTCAAACCTAGAACCCGAAACACGAAAACCCAAATTTCTAAACCCCAAACAAACTATGTAATTAAAAGACTATGTAACTAATAATAAACTATGTAGCATAAATAATAACATATTTAACAAACTATGTAATTAAAGAACTATGTAACTAAGGATAAAGTATGTAACATGAATAATAATTTATTGAATAAATATCTAATAAACTAAGTAGCAAAAATAATAAATTATTTAAAGGACTACATACTAATAATGAACTATGAAGCATAAATAATAAATTATTTAACTATCTAATTATTAATGAACTACCTACCTTAAATAATAATTTATTTAACAAACTATATAATTAATAATAAACTATTTAGCATAAATAAAAAAATTTAATGAATTAAAAACTATTTAAGATAAATAATAAATTAAACTAAAGTCGAACCGGAACCTCGAATCGAAAACCCCAAACCTAAAACTCTAAACACGAAAACCTGAATCCCAAAACTCATAACAAACGATGTAATTAAAAACCCCAAATCTCCAATCCCTATACCCTATGCACCATAAATAATAATATATTATTAAATACAAATTATCTAGAATGAATAATAATTTATTATGAATTAAAAACTAATGAACATAAATAATAAACTAAGCTGAAACTGAACCGGAACCTCGAGTCCATAAATAATAATAAAATATTAATATTCTATAGCATTATTAAACATTTATTTAACAAATATATAATTAATAATAAATTCTGTAACAAATAATAAATATATAATAAAGAATGTAGCATAAACAATAATTTATTTATCAAACTGTATAACTAATAATAAACTATGAAGCATAAATAATAAATTATTTAACTAACTATCTAACTAATAATGAACTATGTAACTTAAATAATAATTTATTTAACTAACTATATAACTAATAAAGAACTATGTATATTTAAAAAATAATATAATTACTAATAAACTTTGTAGCACAAATAATTATTTATTATAAATTATAAACAATGTAACATAAATAATAATTTATTTAACTAACTATTAAACCATATTAATACAATATACTATACAATAAATTATGCATATATGTTTGTCCATATTTTAATTTAATATTTATTAAATTTAGAGAGAGCTAGATCCATATGACTTTTCATATTTAAATTGGAGATCTTTAAATAAGAAAATTTTCAAAAATATCTACTTTCTATTTCCATTGTTTTCATAATTTCAAAAGAAATATTTAATTAATTTTAAAAATAAAATATTTTTTGAAAACTACTATAAATAGAAAGTATCTAGATAAATCAAGTCCAATTTAAATATTAAGTCAAAACTTATCAGACAAGTTACTCTCTCATAATTTAATAATTACTAACTTAAAACATGTTATTTCATGAATCATCATGCATCAACATAACACAATGGCTATACATTTATAGATACATGAAATATAAGAGATAAAACCATAGATGAAGCCCATCTAACCTATATCTCTAACCAACTAAAAAAATTAATCTCCACGTGGTTCTTCACAAGCAATTTTCCTCACGTGCCTGGACTTCAAAAAATCTCACCTTTGGCACATGCTCCATGGCTAAAGGCTTGAGAAATCTCCTTGGAGATGAATTCTCTACAAACTATTACATGGCTTTGTGAGAGATACATAATAATTTGCAATAAACATAAATTGGCCTAGGACAACAATTATTTTGCCCTTTACAATTGCCATAAACCCTAGAGCTTCATCCATGTATAAACACCACACCACACCACACCACAAACCATAAAAACTATTCATCCACAATCATAAACATAATCATACATATATCATAAAAATGCTATCATGATTAAAATTATGATCCATGACCCCCAAAGGGTTGGCTCAAGTGGTAAAAGAACTTGGCCCAAGTGACTAGCAATCATTAGGTCCATGGTCAAATCCTCTTGGGTGCAAACAATTCTTTGGGGGTGTCTACCAATTAGGGAAAAAAAATTATAATCCATGAATATGATTTTAACGTAACCAATTGATTCAAAACAACACAGTTTATATTTCGGATTCAATTCATATGAGAAAACAAAAGGAATAATGATTATGGTAATAAATCTAATTAAACTTGTATAATTAGTTAATATAAAAAATAAATTTTCATAAATAATATAACATATTATATTAAGGAAAGATAAAATTTTATAAATAAAACATCACATTATATTAAAGAAGATAACTGGATTGTTGGTGTGCAATGAGAGAGAATAAGATACCATGACATCATACTTGATAGGATAACAATGAGTAAGTCAAAGATTGTTGCATTGTAGATTTTTACCAATAGCATCACACTTCTTTTCCTCTCTTTTTAACCCTTCTTCCAATTTTTTCCATCTCATCTCCACTATTTCATATTTCTTCTCAACCTTTTTTTTTTCCTTTTATATTTTTTCATCTCAACTCAAAACTCACGTTTTTTTTCACCCCCATGTTAACATCTTCACCCCCACTTTTTTTGTTTCCTTTTCAACACCCACATGTTAACATCTTCACCCCCACTTTTTCTGTTTCCTTTTCAATCTTTTCTCACCCTCTATCCCAAAGGACACCTGAAAAAAATAAAATTTTATAGTAAGAACATATTTAAGCACATAACACGATTATGAACACATTACTTCACTTCATCACGGAGATGCTAATTCGAAACTATTACCCCTACAAAAATATAATTCATTACAAAAGCAAAGATCTCTTCTGTCTCAAACCATATCTTCATTTTTGTCACCTCTCCATTGTTCGCCAACAATGTCGCTATCAATTTCTTTAGTGATTGTTCTTCAAAGGGATTAAAAGTATTAATGAGTACACATGGATTTGGGTCTTTTTCTAGGGTTTGTATCTGTTCTTGAAAAGCAAGGATCATAGAAGCAATGTATGGACTAGTGGATAAGAGAAAACTGGGTACTTCATCGAATGTGAATAGTGGCAAGTCTGGTAATGTTATGGAAATGCAAATGTGTAAGTGTTTTGACCAAAAGACCCGTAAATGGTCACTAATTGGCAGTTATTTTAGCTTCAGAGCATGGGTTAGTTAAGAGCTTCTTTCTCTAGATTCTCTCTCTCTAGTTTCTTTGTGTTTGGCTCGTTCTTTCGTCATTTTCTGTCAGTTTCCTTTGGTCTGTGGATCAATTTTCTTTCACGGTTTTCTTGTTTGTGATACTGATTTGCTTTAGGAGTGTGATTTTGATTTGTTTCTACAATATATGCATGGTAATGAAGCTACTATGAAGAGTGCGGAGTTGAGTGGATAATATGACCACTGAACCTGATATTAATGGTGGTGTGGTGGGAAAAGTTGATCTAGAATTGGAAGAATTTAATATAGCTGAAATAAACAAGGAACAACTTCACAAAATTTATCGTGAAATGATTTCTCTTCGTGATGTTATGAGTATCTTACAACAGGAGAATAGAGAATTATGATCTAAAATTGAAGATGATTTGTCCAGAAATGGTGGTATGTGAGGGGTCATTAATGATAAAAATATAATGCAAAAGGTCATTAATGATAAAAATATTGTTTAGACTCATAACTAGGCAAAGATAAAAAAGACAAAAAACAAAAATAAACAATGTAGAAGGTTATAACCAATAGAAATATTGCTCAACTTAATTACCAAAACATAAAGGAAAGAAAGATATATCGTTTGACTTCATCACCAGGCAAAAAAAAAAAGGCTTTGTAGACATCACTAAACTCCTCCAGAAATTCACTTTAGCTTGTAACATATTTTACCTAGAAGGTTATAAATGACTTTCATATACATATCACAAAGAAAATCCGAGTTACAAACCTCAAATTTTAAAGTTATGCAAACTACCATTTTTACAGTAAGAACATAATCATCCGAGGCCAAAAAAGAAGCTATGGTGGGCATGCTAATTCACATAAAGTGAGAAATATATGACTAAACCTACTAAAAAGCGCTAGATACCATAACAATTTAAGGCAATGACAGAGTACAAATGCAAAAACCAAAGTCGAGTGAATAAGTCAAATGCCAAACAGATATCATGTATGTTTGCATGGCTTCTAAGTCAACATCCCCAACTTTGTTGCATTAAATTATATATCAAACAGAATCAGCTGGCACATTTTTATTCAATACACATGTATGTGGGGTTGTGGCCAAGATAGAGAATGCTTGAGATTGATGTTATCTATCTAAGATAGCCAAATAATGCATACTCATGCTTCAGTAAATTATAAGAAGATCGGAACAAGATAGATATGCAAACCAAAGCAATTTGAAACCAACGAAAACAATTCAGTAGCTCCTCCCTCCTCAATTCATCATCATATGTTTTTCCCTTAAAAGAATAAAGTAAAACCTAGAAAAAGGTAACCTAGCTCATAGTGATACATGACAAACCAGATAATACAAAGAAATGTATTTTAAAAAGGATAAAAATGAAAGTCAAAAAGCTTACCTCGTATGTGTTTTGAAGCTTCTTAAAAGCTTCAACAGCCTTTACATTACCCATATTTTCTCGGGATTGACCAGCATTGTCTGATAACCAAACCAAAAAGCTTGTTTAAAAATATTTACCACTTCTTTTCAATATAGTTACACCAAGAAATGCCACATATCCAAAAGAAAGTAATCCATTGGTAAGCTACAAGAAACACTACTGAATTTCATAAAGTAACAATCTACTATCACCCCTATAAAGCACACCATAATCTATGGGACTTGATAAGTGTTCAATACTATGCATTTGAACCCTCTTTATTGCATATGTTAGTCCCGTTATTACGTTTACCGAGGTACGTTTACGGTATTTTTGTGTTTTTGATGTATTGCTAGTTTTGTACCAAAAGGAGCAATGTTTGAGGCCATTTGCAATTGAAGAGCAGAATTCAGAAATGAAGCTAAGGCATCTCGATCAATCGAGACGTTGATCTCGATCAATCAGAATCTCGATTGATCGAGGCATGCATTTCGATTAATCAAAATCTCGATCAATCGAGATTCTGCAAACCCACTTGCCCACTTGCTCACCTGCTCTCCCACTTGCAACAAAATCCACCTTTTTGCACGACTTGGATGGATTTTCTGACTTGAACAAGACACATGGAGATATTATGGACTTAGTTGGTATATATATATTGATATATATATATATATATGGTGGGCCCCAAGAATGAAAAGTAGCCACAAATGCACAAAAGGAGCCATTTCTTTAGGATAGATATACAATACATAGAGAATTTCGGGAGAGGAGAAGAGAGAGCTGAACCAGACCTTGAAGCTTCATTTTCTCCATCAATGGAAGAGTGCAAGGCTGCCATGATCAACTAACTTCTCTACTAGGGTGTGGGTGAAACCCCTAGCCATGTAAACTTGTTCATTTTTGTAGCATTATTTGGGATTTGTATTTAAATATGGATTATTTAGTCTAGTGATGATGTACACTTATACATTTCTTATATATATTCATATGATGTTGTTTTTATTCTTGTCTTAGAGTAGAATCCATCTTATGAATGCACAACATTTGCATCTTCCACAAGAAGTGCAAATGATGGCTAGGTAATGGTATTTAAATTGAATGTGTTGTTCTTGCTTGTATAAACCATGCCAAGATGAGGTAGTTTGGATGCATTTAGGTTCACTTAGAGAGTAGGGTAATTAGTTAGGTTGAAGAACTATACTTGTTGAAGATGGATTATGATTGGTTTGCACACACATTAATCTTTTGATATGTCATTGAGGTCACAAGCCTAATGACATTGTTAGGCATTTAATTTTATAAATCCCAAGGCTGCTACATTTATGGACATGTGAATGGCTAGTGGTGGAAACCACCCCTAGTTCTCTCTCCCAACTTATAACTCTTTAAATTTAGTATTTTTACATTTCATGCAATAGTTTTAAAACAAAAATCAAAACCTTATTTTTAAAATTAAACTGGAATTAATCTCTCTTCAAGACAATTAACAACTAGTCCTCGTGGGATCGATACCCTCTATATAGAACCGTATCTACAAAGAGTCGTGTTCTTGCAAGTGGTTAAATTATATTTTGAAAAAGGGCAAAAATAAGCTTACAATTACAATCAAGTTTAGCCACATCAAAATTTTGGCGCCGTTGCCGGGGACTACGGTTTAATTGTCGCCATTGAAAGATTAAATCTGGTTTAATTCTTAGGCTAGAAATTCTTTCATTCTTTTTTTGTAAATATCTTGTGCTTATCTCTCAAATTGCTTGATTTTAGGTATACCACATAGTGGGCATCTCAAAGACTCAAAGTTGGACCCTTTGTGAGTATAAAGTCTAAAATTTGTGGATTTGAGTAATTTTCTTTTAGTTTGCATATTGAGGTGTTGTTTGACTTTTAATGCATGCTAGGTAGAAATTCATTGTCACTTCCTTTGCTTCCGTGTAATATTGAACTTGAACGAAGACTTAGACAACGTAGAGGAACCTCTAGGGACCCTATATTGCCTAGGACTGAAAACATGGAACCAAATAATGGACAACCTCCCGGACTACCTCCTTTCAATCATGAACAACAACCTCCACCTCCTCCTCCTCAAGGAGAATTACTTATGGACTTTTATCTTCCGACTACATTTGAAGTACCTTCATGTATTTAATTTCCTGATGTAGCGGCAAATCAATTTGAAATAAAGTCCTCCACCATCAATCTTCTTAATAGCTTCCATGGTCTCCCAAATGAAGATCCATACCGGCATTTAGATTACTTCATTTCTGTGTGTTCCACCATTCGGGTACCACATTTTACGGAGGATGATCTAAAGCTTCGTATGTTTCCATTCTCCCTAAAGGATAAAGCTAGAAGTTGGTTCAATTCCTTAGAACCTAACTCAATCCATTCTTGGGCGGAGATGCAAATTGAATTCTTAAAAAAATACTTCCCAATGGGAAAGACGAGTGATATTCGGCGAGCAATCACCGAATTCACCCAAATTGATCAAGAATAATTTCATGAGACTTAGGAGAGATTAAAAGATCTTCTTAAATCTTGTCTGCACCATGCTATCCCAAAATGGCAGCTAGTGCAAAGCTTTTTATGATGGGGTAAGTGAGCAACATAGGCAAATGATAGATTCCGCTTGTGGAGGTGGATACCTTCTGAAAAGCCTAGATGATGCATGAAAACTTTTTCAAACCCTAAGTAACAATTCAGCTCAACGCTCCTCCACTAGAAAAGGGAAATCCACCCTACCTTGTAGAGGAGTGCATGAGATTTCAAGGGTAGATGAGGTTGCCATGCAAGTAGAAGCCTTAACCTGAAAAATGGACCAAATCATAAAAAATGGGCTGCCTACTCCAAGCCAACCTGTTCAAAATCAGGAAGGGTGTTCGTTTTGCTATAGCACTTCACATTATGTGCGAGATTGTCCTATTGCCGGTCAATCTCCCGATTATGCTAAAGAGCAAGCGAATGCCGTGTATTCTAAATAGATTAATGATCCATATTCAAATACTTACAATCCTGGTTACAAGAATCATTCGGCATTTTAGTGAAAATCTCAAGAATCAAGTCCCTCTTTTCAAGGGCAAAATTCCTTTAATTCCCAATCTCAACAGTCTTAATATAGGCCAAATCCTCAACCTTACCATCAAAGATCAACTACCAACAACCACCACCTCCTCCGAGAAGCTAAGACTTTGAGGAAAGAGTGATAAGCAATCTTGAGGCTAATACTCGCTTGTTGCAATCTCACTCCCAATCAATCTCTAAGCTTGAAGCTAACGCTCAATCTATGGCTAGGTTAGAAGCTCAAATCGGGTAACTAGCTAATGCCTTGAATAGAAGAGAGGAAGGTAAGTTACCAAGTCAACTGGTGGCAAATCCTAAGGGTGTTCATATGATTGATGATCCATCATCTTCATCTTGTAATGCTCATCGGGAACAAGTTCAATCAATCACCACCTTAAGGAGTGGTAAAATCATAAATTCCAAGGTCGGGGAAGAGAAAAAGGAATCCAATGAGCAATCCAAAAACCCAAAAGAATCCCAATCCAATCCAAACGTGTCTCCTTCAAATCCAAATGTGAACAAAGTCCCTTAACATCCAAAAGGAAAGGCAATTGAAGTTGTGTCACCATCTATTCCAAATCTTGACACCTCTTTTGAACCTCCGATTCTTTTTCCTCAAAGATTGAAGGAACCTTCTCATTTTGGGAAGCAAGGAGAGAAAATTCAAGACATGATGGAGATCTTCAAACAAGTAAAGATCAATCTCCCTCTCCTTGATGCTATCCGGCAAATTCCCTCCTATGCTAAATTCTTGAAGGACTTGTGCACTCAAAAGTACAAATCTAAGAACAATGTTCCTAAGAAAGTCCTCCTAACTGAGTAAGTAAGCTCCATTTTCCAACACCAAGCCCCTTCTAAATTCAAAGATTTGGGTGCTCCAACCATTTCATGCACCATCAGAAATCAAGCTTTTGAAAAGGCACTTCTTGATTTAGGGGCTAGTGTCAATTTGTTTCCGTTCTCAGTTTACCAACAATTAGGTTTGGGGGAACTTAAGCCCACCACAGTTGTGTTGTAACTTGTCGACCGCTTGGTAAAGCAACCACGTGGCATCATTGAGGATGTGATAATTCAAGTGGATAAATTTTACTTTTCGGTGGACTTCATAGTCCTTGACACGGAACCGGTCCAAAATCCAAATAGACATATTCCTATCATTCTAGGTTATCCATTTTTGGCCACGGCAAATGCTTGCGTTAATTGCCATACTGGAGTAATGGATATCTTTTTCGGGAATATGAAGTACGCTTGAACATCTTTAATGCTTCTCACCACACATCTGACGACGAAAGTGAATGCTTTTGTGTTGATGTAGTGGAAGATCTCGTTCAAGAAGCGCTTCCTTCCATTCTTTCTAAGGATCCTCTAGAGGCATGCCTAAGTCATTTCAACTATGATGATTATGACATTGAGCAATCCATTTGTGAAGTTAATTCAATGCTCGATGTAACGACCGTCATGGATTTGCCGAAATGGAGAGTTCTGAGAGAACCTTTGCCTCCTTTGTCCAATACTTCCCAAACTCCTTCTTTAATTTTCCCACCATAACTCGAGCTCAAGCCTTTACCGGTTACACTCAAGTAAATTTTCTTGGGCTCTAACGAAACCTTTCCAGTCATTATTGCTTCCAATCTCACCAATGATCAAGAGATGGAACTTCTAAAAGTGCTAAAAGAGTACAAGGAAGCAATAGGATGGAGTGTGACAGATCTTAAGGGAATAGATCCTTTTATTTGTATGCACCGCATACACTTGGAAGAAGATGCAAAGACCTCAAGAGAGGCACAACATCGATTAAATCCAAATATGAAGGACGTTGTAATGAAGGAGGTGGTGAAGTTACTAGATGCGGGAATCATTTACCCCATCTCAAATAGTAGGTGGGTTAGTCCCACTCAAGTGGTTCCTAAGAAGTCCGGTATTACGGTGCAACCAAATGATAAGGGTGAATTGGTTCCCCAACGCACCACCACGGGTGGAGAGTTTGCATAGATTATCGGAAACTAAATTCAGCAACTCGGAAAGATCACTTCCCTCTTCCATTTATTGATCAAATCTTAGAGAGATTAGCTGGTCAAAGTTTTTATTGCTTTTTAGATGGATATTCCGGCTATAATCAGGTTGCTATAGACCCGAGGGACAAAGAGAAAACCACCTTTATATGTCCTTTCGGCACATTCGCTTATAGACGCATGCCCTTTGGGTTATGCAATGCACCGGCGACTTTTCAACGGTGTATGATATCTATCTTTTCAGACATGGTGGAAAATTTCTTAGAAGTGTTCATGGATGATTTCTCTGTGTTTGGACCTTCATTCAAATCATGCCTCCAAAATCTATCCCGTGTTCTCACACGATATCAAGAAACCAATCTAATCCTCAGTTGGGAAAAGAGCCATTTTATGGTTCAACAGGGCATTGGGGCACATTGTGTCTAAGAGAGGAATTAAGGTTAACAAAGCCAAGGTTGAACTTATTTCCAAACTTCCTCTACCATCAACGGTGAGAGAGATTCGTTCATTCCTTGGGCATGCGGGCTTTTATCGCCGTTTCATCAAAGACTTTAGCAAGATCTCTCGGCCTTTGTGTTGCCTTCTTGAAAAAGAGTCTTGTTTTACCTTTGATGAAGCATGCCTTAACGCTTTTGAAAAGCTCCGCACCATGCTTACAACCGCTCCAATTCTCATCCCTCCAAATTGGGCTCTCCCATTTGAGATCATGTGTGATGCATCCGATTATGCTATGGGTGAGGTCTTAGGGCAACGGGTAGAGAAATTACCACATGTTATCTACTATGCAAGTAAAACCCTTTCTAAGGCTCAAATCAATTATACCGCAACGGAAAAGGAGTTGCTTGCGGTAGTATTTGCCTTGGATAATTTTTGAGCTTATCTATTAGGTTCCAAGGTCATTGTCTATTCGGACCATGCTGCCCTCTGGCATCTTTTGGCCAAAAAGGACACTAAGCCTAGATTGGTCCGGTGGATACTCTTGCTGCAAGAATTTAATTTTGAGATTAGAGACAAAAAGGGAACCAAAAATGTGGTGGCTGACCACCTCTCTAGAATTCTTGTTGAATCCCTCAATTTCTCCATTCCAGTTTGTGAATCCTTCCTGGATGAACAACTTTTTGTAATCTCTCAAGAGAGTATCCCTTGGTATGCAGACATTGTCAACTACTTGGCAACCGGCAAAATACCGTCTTCTTGGACCAAGCAAGAGAAGGATCGGTTTTTCTCCCAATCACGATCATATTATTGGGACGATCCTCAATTGTTCAAATATTGCCCCAATCAAATAATTCAAAAATGTGTACCCAACAGTGAATTCCAAAGCATTCTAAAATTCTGTCATACACTTGCTTGTGGGGGACACTTTAGTGCTAAGAAAACCGTAGCAAAGATTCTTCAATGCGGGTTTTTTTGGCCAACACTTCATCAAGATGCATACTCATTTTGCCGCTCGTGTGAGCAATGTCAGCGCCTTGGCATGATGTCTCGGAAGGACATGATGCCTCTCAACCCTATTCTTATTGTTGAGACAAATGATGTGTGGGGCATCGACTTCATGGGACCTTTTCCACCATCTACTGGTCATGAGTACATACTTGTGGCAGTTGACTACGTTTCTAAATGGATAGAGGCCGTTGCTACCAAAACCAATGACCACGTAGTCATAGTTAAGTTCATTCAAGCTAATATCTTTAGCCGTTTTGGTATGCCTTGGGCCCTCATCAGTGACGGAGGTAAACATTTCTGTAATCGGTTCCTTCGAACCTTGCTTACCAAATACTCTGTCACACACAAAGTAGCCACCCCCTACCATCCTCAAACTAGTGGACAAGTGGAAGTATCCAATAGGGAGATAAATAACATCCTAGAGAAAATAGTTCGGCCTGACCGGAAAGATTGGTCATTGCGACTAAATAATGCATTATGGGCTTACCGAACTGCTTATAAGACTCCCATTGGAATGTCACCTTACCTGTTGGTTTATGGTAACGCATGCCATCTTCCGGTTGAATTAGAGCACAAAGCTATATGGGCCACCAAAACGTTTAATTTTGATACGCAAATGGCCGGCTTTAATCGAAAGCTTCAATTGAATGAATTGGAAGAATTGCGACATGACGCGTATGAGAATGCTAAAATCTATAAGGCAAAGTCTAAAACCTTTCATGATCGTAATATTTGAGTCAAAACATTTTCTCCTGGACAGAAAATATGGTTGTACAACTCACGCCTCCGTTTGTTTCCCGAAAAACTTCATTCCCGTTGGGATGGTCAATTTTTGGTTAATTCCGTTGCTCCCCACGGAGCGGTGGAATTGAAGGACTTGAAAGATGGAACATTGTTCAAAGTGAACGGGCAACGCTTAAAACCGTGCGTGGAGGACCAAGTTACTATAGAGTATGTGGATGTCGTCAATTTGACGGATCCCGTTTATTTTAACTTGTGAACCGATTCCAACGTCATGCCATAGATGTATAATTTGGCACGGCCATGGTAGCTATCATGCTTCCATGATGTCCCTCTAATCCAAAGCAATTTTGTATCTAAGTCCCATAAGTCAAGTCCATGAGGTTCTAAATCAAGCTGATCAACAAGGCTGTTTTTCAAAATCTCGATTGATCGAAACAAGGATCTCGATCAATCAAGATCTCGATTAATCGAGATTTTGGTCTCGATTGATTGAAATAATGCAGAGATTTTGGAACATTTTGTAAAGTGCAAAGTACCGAGAGGTGTTTCTTTATCGATAGCACTTCGATAGGTACTCGATCAATCCAGATCTTGATTAATCGAGATACGCATCTCGATTAATCGAGATTGCCACGCTGACTGCACATGATGCACTTATATATTCGAAACCGTCGGGCTCCCTCTCACTTTTTTGTTTCTTCTCGCGACCATCCGAATTCTCCCACCAGTCCGAGAGCTTCAAAGCTGTCCCCGATCACCATCCAACCTTTTTCGATCATTCCCGGCCCTCCACCATCGTTCGTCATTATCCGAGGCTTCCGCACATTCGTGTGAGTTCGTATCTTCGCGGCTGCGTGTTGGGATTCCATTTTCTTGCACCGTTCATCATCTTTGCCTTGAGGTAAGTTGATGCATCTTTTATTTTGTTTGCTTTACCGCTATTTTTGTTAGTTTACCAGCTTAATAAGCATGGATAGATAATGTTGGGTTGGAGTGGCTTGCATTCGCTACGTGCACAATGGGAACTTGCGGGTTTCGGGGGTAGGAGTGCGTGTATGGTTGAGATTTTGCATTATTTTTGTTTCAGTTGCATCCACTTACGCTGCTTCATTGAGAGCGAGATGAGAGACATATTCGTGCGGGTTGTTTTTGCTTCCGAGTAGACCAAATCGAGTCGATTCGAGCGTGTTTTAGAGTGCATGTGCCTTGGCATCACGGACTAGAATTTCTTTTTACTTTTTATTTTTATTTTAGTATTCAGTTTATTTTATTTTTATTTACTTTATTTTTGGAATAAGTGCAGACTGTTCCGAATTATGGCGCGTGTGAAGAATGCCACCGGTGCTATTCGAGATGTGCCCGGGCGAGCCTTCCGGAGTCGAAAGTTCCACCCGAAGCACCGATTTGAGTTGAGGGAGTTCGAGATGCGTCCCGATTGCTCGTGGGTGGTAGCAGAGCTCCGGTGGCACCGGCTCGACCTGCTATGTGTGCCACCCACCGATGTGGCGCACGAGCGATTGGTGTAGGTTTTCTACGAGCGTATGACCTATTCATGCACTGAGCCTGACACCTTAGAGACAGTCGTGGGTGGCTCGACGATTACCATTACGCCGAGTCAGATAGCACAGATGATCGGTATTCCATATCAGCAACCCCTGGACATGGTTGACCAGGGTGGTCAGCCGCTCTACAGGCCTGAGTTTTTGGCCGACATGACCCTTTTCTCCATCGTCATGGACATGTGTGGCAGGGTGTTTACCACTCCCAGTCACAACTGCACGTCCTATGCCCGAGCGTGTTATGATTTCTGGACACCGTTCTCATCAAGAACGCGTGTCCTTTACAGCATGTGGCAGAGCGTCGGGGCGACCTTCTCCGCTGCCTGTACGCTTTCCACACAGGCACATGGTTTTCTGTCCCGTCGCTGATCTGGGGACAGATGTACAAAGTCTGGGATGGGCTCGTCAACAAGAAAATGAGGCAGGCATCGAGTTGGAGGCTTTCCTTCCCTTTCCTAGTCACAGCTTTCCTCAACCGTGCCAATATACCGGTTAGTGACACTAACATCCAGTTGGCACTGCCCTCCCACTTCACGCATACTCAGTGGGTGCGGGTGAGGAGGCACTTGGAGCGCCAGGACCACCAGGGCGATCTACCAGAGGACGTGTACATGGATGCTCCAGTGGAGATGGATGAGGATACGCCTGCAGAGGGTGAGGCATCCGATGAGGAGCTAGAGGATGATGAGATTGATATCACCGCAGAGCAACATGAGATTTTGGCGACGGGCTATTCCTGTCTGGCAGTAGACGTTGAGCGTCTCCAACAGGGTTTTGAGGAGCATGTCCAGGTGACGCAGAGTCAGCTGAAGGCTATGAGGACGGACATTACGTGTCTAGGGCAGGGTCAGAGGGTGCTTTTAGATGAGTTCTGGGCTTTCCGGTAGGACCTGCAGTTCCTGTTTGCCAGCCGATCTTCCACCTCCACCTCTACTCCACCCACCGAGCCACCTCCACCACCACCCGCCCTAGAGTAGCTTTATCTTTTCGTATTTTCTGTTTTACTTTTCGTTGTTTTTCTTCTTTTTTTTCTTTGCTTTTTGATAGGCCATGTTGGCCATGTTAGTTTTTGTGTATTCCAAATGCAGTTGTCATTTCTTTTATAGCATGTGTTCTATTTACTGTCTTTCTTTTTACTTTCTGCCAATATCTCTGCTCTCAATACTTTGACTATGTATGTAGTACCACTTGCCTAATTGTTATATGCGATTCAGTTGATGATTTCCGTTTATTACCGCCTGGTTTCAATTCCCAATACTATTGAGATTGCTTCAACGCAGTATGACGTTAATAAAGAAAGGCAGCCCCTTTGCATGCTATACGTTAGCGTGCTTGGATAGTTAATATCTTATCGCATAGACCTCTTAGTGAATTGGGAAACACCAGTTCAGAGCCTTGGATGTGCAGTGATCTCGGCATTGTCTGCTTGTACATAATTCTTTTATCATGTTCTTTTCATGTTCTTTTTGTTCCATTTAATGCTCGTGGTATCCAATTGGTGTTCCGTGCAGGTTTTTCTCATTTACAGGATGACCGGCCGTGTTGGAACGCCATTTTTGTCGAGTTCTGCAGTCTCGGTAATTTCTTTCCTTGTTCTTCTTGTCCAAACATTGAGGACAATGTTGCATCTAAGTTTGGGGGTGCAGTATGCTATACCACTTGCATATGCATGCAAATGTTCAGTCTTTGTATTGATTGTCATTGTAGAGCAGTTTTTTTTCTTTTTCTTGATATTTTTACATGCTTGCTATGATGTCTTGCTTTTTAAAGGAAGATCATTCAAATAAATGTCCGAGGTAAATGCAGTAGGTAGTTAAGAGCTTTAGCATTGTAAATACCCGCACTTTTGCAAGCTATGTAATAGGTTAGAACGGTCCACATTTTTGTTCAAATATGAATATGTACGGTTCTTGCCCTAAATTTGTCCATAACCACACAAATTCGCACACATGCATTTTAAATTGTGGGGTATAAGTCTGATGGAGAATTTTGTAAATTTCTATTTTTATTTGAACAACTTAAAGAATGAGTTCTTCCGGTTGTTGTAAAAAAAAAAAAGAGAAAAATATGTAATAAGCCATCTCACTCAATAAACCGGATCTCTATGCCTCATTAAGCATGGAGTATTCACGTATAAGTGTGCAAGGTTGAGCAATAATAAGCGGGTGGCTTGTTTAAGCTCATCGCCTTGTAAGCTCGGTTATTAAGTCCGAGGGGTGTTTCTTCACCTAATGCCCTAAAACCAATTGGTTTGGGAGTCATTGGCACAATGCCGCTACATGGGCTTGCAAGAAAGCAAAAAGAGCTAAGCATTGCACGGTCATTCGTGCATGAGCGTTCATGTATGTTTTGCTGTAATGAACAACAGTGTCGAGCTTTTTCAATGAGTTTTTCTTTTAAAAACAGATTTGTTCTTATTTTTCTCCAAATATGACAAAGCCATGGTTAAAATGCATGTTCACTTTTCAAAGAGGATTTTGGGGTTGGAATCAGTATTTTTGTTCGGACTGGCCATTATGTGGGGACTGTCATCTTTTTGTAGTTTGTGAAAGTCCATTTTTGCTAATGATCGCATAGTTCTGTAATACTTGCTGCATTTGCCAAGTGTGAAATGAACGGATAATCATCCTTTATCTATTTGATGACTGAGCATGATTCAATTTTTGTATAAGATAGTTCATTTCATTTTTTTTGTAGCATTGCATTGCTAAGGGACTAGCAATGTGTAAGTTTGGGGGTGTGATAAGTGTTCAATACTATGCATGTCACGCCCCGGAACCCGGACTGCCGGGACTTCCCCGGACCGACCCGAATCCCGAGTGTGAACCCGTGAGATTGCCCTCACGACATAACCATCACCTGATCACGTAACCTCAATTTGCTATTATTTTCACGAAAATCGGGCATGACCCATTCTAAATAATCAGATCCTGGCATGTTATACCTGCTTTCAATTCAAATGGACACTTCTGGGCTCGTGTCCCCCCAGCATTTATATCTAACAATAAAAATGGACACTTCTGGGCACATGTCCCCCCCAGCATTTCTACAACATACATAATCATGATATCTAGACTAGTCATCAAGTAAACACAGGTATCATCATCCAAAATCATTCTAATCTGCAAAGCAACATTAAGGTCACAATGTCCATAAACAATATCTCAAAAATAGAAATCTCTTTATACATGTCTAAGCGCACTATGTCCACATCTCGGACGCGCATAACACAAAATGTCAAAAATAAGAGATCTTTCTAACTCTAAGTCCAACTCACGATTGCACACCACCAACCATCTCCTTGTCATGTCCTGAAAGTGTTAGTGTAGGGGGATGAGCAATTTTCAACGGGCTCAAGGTAATACATTGTGCAATCCGTCCAAATTCATATCTCATATCAATGCATAAACACAAATCAACACACATCGCCTACTACGTGTCATGCTTCCTAGCATTCTAGTCCAAAGATCGAAACTTTCACTTCACATGGCATAGACATCAAGGTCCTTGACTACCACAAAATTTTCAATCTAAACATGCAATAATGCACAGTCTCATCATATCTATAACATATGACCAAAATGGGATTTAAACACAAGTTTAACGGAATCATCATAAAACTCACATTTCTACTCATTTCTTTCAAATCGTGGCATATGCATCAAATGTAACTTGACAACCACATAATTTCAATCCATGCATAAAGCACATTCTCCATCATATAAGTGGCATATGACATTTTCAAATCGAATAAATATCCACACGAGTCATGTAATTTCACATAAGTTACACATAAGACTCAACACACTCTCTCGGATTTGGTTCACACTCACACACACACACGAGACACGTACCGAAGTCCCATATCTCAAACTCTTGGTTATTTAGGGCTACTAACCCATCCGGTTACCACCCACTTGCGCAAGGTAGAGGTCTTTCAACCCCAAGGGGATATGTTCCCCCTCTATTTTCCATGAGCCACTTCCGAGACACACCCCACACTCACACAAAATATTTCACATTTTGCACACACATTCACAAGTTCGATGCATTGCACCCATTAAATGTCCTACTTCAATTCTAGCATGTCACACAAGAATCATAAGACATAAGAACACGCTTATTTCCCAAAACTCGATTTTCATCATTTTTCCCAAAATTCTGCACATGCCATACATATACCATTTTGCATGTATAATCAATTCAAGCATTTTAACACATAGACCACTCTTTTCAACACAAAAGAAACTCATTCATCTTCTTGTAAAACACAAATTTTAAACCAAGGGTCCATATATGTACACCTATCACATAAGGCATATTCAACAATTCATGCGATTTAAATCATACATCAATTTAAATCAAAGATTATATCCCAAATTTCATATAATCATAAATAACGTAAAAACATCTACTTTATGTCATTAACATGAAATTAAACTTGGAATGAAAAACAGAACGCACACCCCCTACCTCAATTTGGAGTGAGAACTCCAAAAATCTCCAACTCTGAGAAAGCTGAATTAATCACCATCCACAGTTTTGTCGGAATTGTTTTGCACATAATTGCGTATCCATAGTTCATAGGAAGCTTCTAGTCTCAACCAAGTCTAAATCACCAAGTCTACTGCCCAAGTCTAATTTAATTGATCTAGACTCAATTAAAATAGTGAGCCCAAATCAATTAATCCCGCCAAGGTAGTCCACACATTAAACCCATTCACACTCCAATATGAGAGTTTTGCCCAATTTAATTTATGTAGCTCACTTCATTATGTAGGCCCAAAAATACCCAGTCCAATTGGAGACTTGTAATTCAGCCCAAGTAATTCTCAAGACCAAACTATGAATCAACCACTTCAGCCCAATTTATAACCAAATTTAAGGACATGCAAAGTTGGCCCAACATCAAAGTCCAAACAACCCACCCATTTTTTTCATGGTCCAAATCAAGCCCATATTCAAAGCCCAATATAAATCAAATTGAAGTTCAATCAAACAGGCTGCCATTGCCAATTGAACCCACTCAATCACATGTAGACCCATAACCTCAATTGTCCAAACCATGAACCACCCGAAACTGCCATCAAGTGCCTTCCACGGCCAAGTAAGCCAACCCAAGAATTCTACACTTCTACCACCATAACCAAACACCACACAAGACCCACAGTGAAGCCTAACCAACCGAGCTCCACCGCTGTCCAAGAGACCCACAAGCTTCACCCTTCTCGGCACCATCAACTTCCTCACCAAACAACCACCAAGGCAGCCCGAATAACCACCATTCACCATTGATGTCGGCCACTAAAACTGGCTGTCCAAACAGCCGTGAGAACCAGTCCCACTGTCGAAAAACCATGAACAACCACCTGCTACTTGCACCACTTTCGGCACCTCAAACAGCAACCCACATCCCTTCTAGTTGACCACCATGCCCTGCTGAACGGACCAACCAAACCCAGCCGAGTCCACCACCTCGGCACACCGCAACCCAGCCGTGTCTCCACCTCAACCGTGAAGACCCAGCTCCTCCCTTGGCAGCCCAAGCTACTGCCGAGTACCACCAGCCGCAGCTTCTTTCCACAGCCGCGAACCAGCCCCTCTCTGCTTCACGTTCTCCTCTCTTCCTCTCTCTATTTTCTCATTTTCTCTCTCTAGACCACGCAGCTTCCCTTTCTCCTTCTCTCGGGTTCTCCCTCTCGGCTTCGGGTCCTCCTTCTCTCCCTCTAACTCAAGCTTTCTCTCTCTAAAGCTCTCTCAGTTTCTCTCTTTCTCGCTTCCATTCTCGGTTCTCTCTCTCTCTCTCTCTTTTTCTTATTCTTTTCTTTCTTTTCTCTTTTCTTTCTCTTTTCTCTTCTCAGCCAACAACCCACCTGCCTTCTCTCTTTTGGTCCACATATTTCCCCCAAGTCACTCTTGTCCACATACATATGAGCATATTATATATATATACACCTAACCCACATGTTATTATTATATATATGTATATAACACATATACATAATACTACATATTTTCAATACACATACATATACATAATGTAATACATATGCATATTATACCTCATACACATACATATACATACACATATGTATATAACTACATACACGTATTTATTATACACATGTACTCCCATATATTTATAATTAAATATAAATATATCTATATGTATATTCATATCCCTTCCACTTATATATATATATATATATATAATTCCATATATATATATATACTCTCTCCATCTCTCTCTATATATATATATAATTCCATATATATATATATATATGCATCTTTTCGAATTTAATAAATTCAAAAAAAATAAAATAAAAATAAATCCGGTCTAAAAATAATTCGGTCCTTACAATGCATTTGAACCCTCTTTATTGCATATGTTAGTCTCGTTATTACGTTTACCGAGGTACATTTACGGTATTTTTGTGTTTTTGATGTATTGCAGGTTTTGTACCAAAAGGAGCAATGTTTGAGGCCAGTTGCAGTTGAAGAGCAGAATTCAAAAATAAAGCTAAGGCATCTCGATCAATCGAGATGTTGATCTCGATCAATCAGAATCTCGATTGATCGAGGCATGCATTTTGATTAATCGAAATCTCGATCAATCGAGATTCCAATCTCGATCAATCGAGATTCTGCAGACCCACTTGCCCACTTGCTCACCTGCTCTCCCACTTGCAACAAAATCCACCTTTTTGCACGACTTGGATGGATTTTCTGACTTGAACAAGACACATGGAGATATTATGGACTTAGTTGGTATATATATATTGATATATATATATATATGGTGGGCCCCAAGGATGAAAAGTAGCCACAAATGCACAAAAGGAGCCATTTCTTTAGGATAGATATACAATACATAGAGAATTTCGGGAGAGGAGAAGAGAGAGCTGAACCAGACCTTGAAGCTTCATTTTCTCCATCAATGGAAGAGTGCAAGGCTGCCATGATCAACTAACTTCTCTACTAGGGTGTGGGTGAAACCCCTAGCCATGTAAACTTGTTCATTTTTGTAGCATTATTTGGGATTTGTATTTAAATATGGATTTTTAGTCTAGTGATGATGTACACTTATACATTTCTTATATATATTCATATGATGTTGTTTTTATTCTTGTCTTAGAGTAGAATCCATCTTATGAATGCACAACATTTGCATCTTCCACAAGAAGTGCAAATGATGGCTAGGTAATGGTATTTAAATTGAATGTGTTGTTCTTGCTTGTATAAACCATGCCAAGATGAGGTAGTTTGGATGCATTTAGGTTCACTTAGAGAGTAGGGTAATTAGTTAGGTTGAAGAACTATACTTGTTGAAGATGGATTATGATAGGTTTGCACACACATTAATCTTTTGATATGTCATTGAGGTCACAAGCCTAATGACATTGTTAGGCATTTAATTTTATAAATCTCAAGGCTGCTACATTTATGGACATGTGAATGGCTAGTGGTGGAAACCACCCCTAGTTCTCTCTCCCAACTTATAACTCTTTAAATTTAGTATTTTTACATTTCATGCAATAGTTTTAAAACAAAAATCAAAACCTTGTTTTTAAAATTAAACTGGAATTAATCTCTCTTCAAGACAATTAACAACTAGTCCTCGTGGGATCGATACTCTCTATATAGAACCGTATCTACAAAGATTCGTGCTCTTGCGAGTGGTTAAATTATATTTTGAAAAAGGGCAAAAATAAGCTTACAATTACAATCAAGTTTAGCCACATCAGGACTAGCATAAAGAAAAATAGTAAGCTGCAAATATGATTCACAGTGATGCTTTCTGGCAAAAAATAAATAATTAAATAACTATAAGTCACCAAACTTTTTCTTATATTCATGCTTACAGAAACATCTACAATATAATATCGAAATAAACCCAATGTCGAGTAGTGATATGGAGGGTTTAACAAGCGAAGAACTTCATCTTCGGATGTTATTTCAGAATCAATCCCACTAGTCGAAGGCACTCCTGAGCTACAATCAGTTGATTAATTAGACCTCATTTCAAAGGGTTAAGCTGGTTCACCATAGAAAAAGATGGGACAACCTTGCACACCAACTGTTTCAAGTGGTTATCGTTGGGCCTTCCATGCTCGTTTTCATTATTTTGAAGAAGAATATTAAATGAATAGTACAAGACATTCATGGCTCAATGTTAATGCCACCCTGCATTCCAAAAAACTCCAATCTCAGTGTGGTTGGAAGAAAAATTAACATAGAGACAAAGAGAGATGATACTTCCCACACTAAAAGAAAGGTCAAGTAGATCACCTCCAAAGAAGATGATAAGTGATGTTGTCCAAAAGCTTCCATAAAACCACCGGAATACAATTCTAGAAATGACAATAAAAAAAATTGCAATGGCGAAGCAAACAAGAAGTCACATCAAAGTAACTATGACCTACATAATTATAAATATGTTCAAGAAGATAAAAGAAACATAGAAGTCAACTGCTCAAGTACAAAAATTATTTCTAAAAGAACTGTTAACAAGAAGAATACAAGAAATGCTACTACTTCATTCATCAGGCCAATGCCAGTTGGTGTAACTTCTCCTCCTTGAGCTCATAGTGGGTATTGTCACGGTATGCAAGTAACAGTATTTACCTAAGCGAAAAAAATGATAACAAAAAAAAATGCTACTAGACTAAGATGGCAGCACGCGAAACTAATTGGATCCATTAGATTCAACAAAAAATTTGAAAGAAGAAATTCATAATCCAAAATGGGTCCAATAAAGAAATTGGAAGAAACCACGTGAGATTATATCAGTTGTAAGAATCATTAGTCCTTTTTTATGTGATGAGCACATTCATAATTAACCAGAACTAAGAAACCATGCACTTGAACACGAGTAGTTTAATTTTCACGGAGAGAGAGTATTCACATATTATATAAACAGAATCAAAATAAAGGTATGACTGGTTTAATAAATAAATAGTTAAATAGTGAAGTAAATGGTTATATGAACTATGGAGAAAATAGTGAAGTAAATAATGGTATGACTGAACCCAATTGAAATAGTTCAGGTCGAACGTAGTTCATCCCAAGGGCCAAATACGAGAATATGGGTTGTTCATAGATGACTTTGAGGGAAACTATGAGTGATTTGAAAAGAGCTATTTGAAAGCATAAGAGCTTTTAAAAGTAATTTGAGAAGAGTCTTGCCAAAGATGTTTTGAAAATTGTAAACGATTCTTGATAAACAAGACTTAAAATATGAGAAGAATTTTTGAAAAAGATATTTTACAAGGAATTTCCGAAGAGTTTTTAAACATTTATTTAGAGTTCTTAAGACTTTACTTCAAAAAGGATGTTTTTATTTTAAAAAGGATATCCTTGAAAAAGGTGGTCAATTAAACAGTAGCATTCATTCAACTATGTTCAAACCGACACTTGATTGACTGTTTATATTCTCAAGCACCTATGAACTTTTTTTAAAAAACATTTGAGAAATATTTTTTGTCGACATGTATTGTTCCTTCGGTATCAAACCACATGTTGTTGAGTTTTCTTGGTTAACAAATCATCATCGATCAAAGAGGACTTTACTTGGGGTTGTAATGGGGCCTTGGGTAAAGTGGTTTAAGAAAGAAAGGTTATATTATGTTTGAAATATGATGCAAAATTGGGTGATGAACTAATGATCACTCAAAAACTGCTCCAGTTTGGGGCATGATCACTTAGGTATTAAATCACTTGCTTACTGTCATCTCACTGTCTTCGTCATCGTGATCCCTAGCTTGGGTTAATGAAAGAAATAAAACTGGCTCAAAAGGGTTATCAATGGTAATATTTGTATTAACTTGGGATAGAGAAAATGATGGTCTCTCATCCCTTCATTTTTGACTTGTTAATCTCAAGAACTCATTTAACATATAGATATCTACTGGATGAATTGAACATGTACTTTAAAAAATTTCACCTATGATGACCAAGCTCAAGTGATGTAATCAGGTCGTGTAGTTTTAGTTACATTCAGTCTATATTGTGCTTGAGTTGTAAACAATGCAATTCACTTGTTAATTTGAACACTTAGGAATGAAACGATACCCACAAATTTGCACCTACAATATGACAAGCTGGGGATATCTTGAATTTTGAATTTTGAAAAAAGGGCTTTTGAGAAAATGTATTTTGGATGAGGCATAGTGATATTTAAGAACGTGAGTTAAAAACACAAGGGATGATTTTTTTATAAAAAGTTTATTTTGACTTTAAAAAAGGTGATTTTTATAAAAATTAATGAAAAGTGGCATTTTTTAGAAATTTTGAAGAGATGGAATTTAGAATGTCATGGAAAAGGAGTTTAAAATGGAGATTCATATGGATCATGAAGAAACAGTTTAGAATGGTGAATTGAGTTTGAGATTTTTTTTGGGTGAAAAATCAAAGATCAAGATCAAAAAACCATGAAAATGGTTATTTTGAACGCCTAGAAGGGTTTGAGAACTTGCCCCAGGTTGGGGGTTGAGCCGACCTAGTGAAATACCCCCCCCCCACAAAATTCCGTGCATGAGGTGGCAGTCTCATATGCAAAACCTGGGAGATACATACAACTGGTAGCAACAAGCATAGAATACAAAAGATAGAATGAACAATTTTCTAAAACCAAAATAGAAAGTTCATTTGAATTAAAGTAACCGCTAAATAAGCAAGTATATGTCTGGTAATACAATTTGGAAGTCCCGTAATCCAAGGACCCCTTAACCACAAAGACCAAGAGTTTTTAATTCTAAATTAATACCACCAATCAAAGTCAAAAGTTCATAGTCTCTTGAAGAAGATAAGTTCCTACCATGTAACTGATGAGATGAGACGTCTACTACAACCAAACCCTAAAACTCTATCCTCGTGGTGGAACCTGTCTGGACCTGAAATGTTAACAAAGTGGGTTAAACCCACGGGCAAGTTCTATCTACTACATTCCAATCAGAGAACCAATATACATACCCTCAGTATAAGGGATACAAAAGAAATCCATAGATTTAACATAAAAGTCATTCTTTTATCCAGTTTCATGTTTCCAAAATAACAGTCATTATTTATAATGTTCCACTCAAATTCTTATTATGCAAAAGTGAACACATTCCTTAAGTTCAAAATATGCCCCCATTTTATCCTTTGATACCTTAATAGGTATAGGTATAAACATATTGGTCATTCCCTACCTAGTTCATGTTTTCAGAAATAAAAATCATCTTATACACTGTCCCAACAAACCCTTATCATTCAACAATGAACACATTCTTTAAGTTCAAAATAAAGAAACATAAGCATGCATTTTATTAAATCTAGGCAATCCTTACATGCCAAATATAATATATAGATACCTTATTAGGTATTGGTGATCCTGACATGCCTGGCAATCTTGACATGCCAAATATGATGTATGGATACCTTATTAGGTATGGGCGATCCTGACATGCCAGCAATCCTAACATGCCAAATATGATGTATAGATACCTTATTAGGTATTAGCGATCCTGACACACCTGGTAATCCTAACATGCCAAATATGATGTATGGATATCTTATTAAGTATGGGTGATCCTAACACGCCTGGCAATCCTGACATGCCAAATATAATATACATATACCTTACTAGGTATTGGTGATCCTGACACACCTGACAATCTTGACATGCCAAATATGATGTATAGATACCTTATTAGGTATTGGCGATCCTGGCATGCCTGGCAATCCTTACATTTCTTCCTCCCAATATGAAACATAAAATAAAACAGGGTGCATTATGATTTTAATTTGCACAAAACAAATTGATTTAACTTAACCGATATGCGATAATCACCATAAGACAACTCATTCACAAGTAAACTATAATCAAGTATTCATGGATTGTTATAACTTCAAAGGAAAAACACATTCAAGTAAATCAAATAACACAATTATCCACTTTAGCAGCAAACACCCAATCAAACCTCCAATTTATCTAAACCTTCAAGGGAGTCAAAACCTAACTCGAATTTAATTTCTCGGGCCTATTCTACTTCTAAGATCCCTATTTAAACATTCTGGAATTTTTTTGGAATTTTCAGGAATTTTTAAAAGTATTTTTCCAGCAAAATAAAATAAAACATAATTTTTGAGGCATAATTTAAAATCGATAAAACCACAAGGGAAACTCATTTCCTCCTAAAATTTAAGACTCAGGTGTATTTCATCCCTATAAAGTTACCTAAAGTTTTCTAGAATTTTTTGGAATTTTAAAACATTTTCTACAAATAAAAGAAGGTGAAAATCCAACTTTTAGACACTTTAAAAATTAATTAAACATCAAGGGAAGCTCATTTCGAGATAAAAATTTAAACCAAACTTCATTTAATATCCAGGAAGCTACAATCAAAATTTGGGAATTTTTGAAAATTTCTAAGTATTTTCTAAAATAAAAGAAGATGAAAAACCCAATTTTTTTGACACTTTAAAAATCAATTTAAAAACAAGGGTAAATCTTTTCGACGTGAAATTTAAAA
This sequence comes from Cornus controversa, assembly GCA_026545225.1. Lineage (NCBI taxonomy): Eukaryota > Viridiplantae > Streptophyta > Magnoliopsida > Cornales > Cornaceae > Cornus > Cornus controversa. Next base: position 13,430,308 of record CM048852.1, read on the forward strand.
CCCAAGCTCCTTAAACCCCCAGAAAGATGACATTAAATTTTGGAAATTTTTTTGGAATTATAAAAGTATTTTTAAAAAAAAATTTCTGCATTTTCAAGTTTTTCCAAAAATTTTAAAATAATTCGGAATGGGCCCATATCAGACCCAGAGTTGGGCTCCAGTGAGTGGGGCCCAAAAATGACCTTCTGGCCACTAGTCGACGCCGGTCGGATGCGCCCCCACGTGGCGACGGCGCGTGGGGGTCATGCACCTACTGGTGCTTCTTCCCTAGCGCGCTGGGGGCTTTTTCGGCCTATTTTTCGACGTCTTCCGGCCTCCGTTCACCCTGATTTTCATACCAATCTTCTCCTCTTGTTCCCCTCTACCCATTGGTACAAAAATCCCCATAAAAAATGGCCCGAATCGAAAACCCACAATTCACAATTTCTAGTGTTCTTCGCAAAATTTCAAAAACTTAAACTTAAATTCCTTTATGATTCATTCTCGAATGCTCAAGGGTGAGTTACCCAATCAACAACAACACAAAAACCACGAATTTGAAACCTTAATCAACCACAGATTTGTTCAATAAATTCTCATGAACATCATGTATATATATATGTGCATATACCTATATATATGTATGTATGTCCCAACACATATGTATATATATATATATATATATATATATTCAGCTGCCAATTCATAACCTCACAGAGATCACATTATACATAAAATCATAGTTACATAACCAATCTTATACCCAAAAATAATACATAAAAAATTAAACCACAGAGTTTAAAAAAATTAACCTCACCTACCTCTCCCTGGATTTGTTTTGAGACATTCAGAATGCATAATAACATAACCTAAAAAAATATTAAACTTCATGTTTAACCAAAAGTCCAAAACAGAAATAAAGAAGCAATTAGATATCCTGTGCAATCCAACAAACATCAATTTGTTCAAGGAAATAATACTTCTACTGCCTGTTGAACTTGAATCTCATTTTACAATGACACAGTTTAAAACTTGACAATTCAACTTAAAAAATAGTCCAAGGAACCATATTGCAGTAAGAGATGATTGAAAAAACACGTTCTTTCAGTATATTGGAATTTTAAAGCAAAATACTCAAAAGTATGATTTATATAAAGTCAAGGAAAAAAAGGTTCTGAAGTGAACACTCATTTAAGTCACACACACCCCTTTTTAGCTTTTGTTGATCTATGTGTTGTCATGTTTCATATAATTGTAGCCAGGACTCTCATTGTTGGTTGGAACCATACTTCCAAAATCCAAATAATTTCTTTTCTACTAGGAACTCTTACAATAAGTGCTGGCTGACTCTGCTTAGTTCCAATATCAATCAAGAGAAGAAATTGCAACAGGGGATGTCCTAATGGGCTTTTGTGCTATGACTCATTAAGTGAACATAGGGTAATTACTTAGCCCCACAGCCCCCACTAAACAAGCTTTATTTCATTTGGAGTAAAGCAAACCCTCAAATATCTAAGCATTGAACAAAAAAGAATGTCCCACTTGCAAAAACTAGAAAGCCAAGTAGTGACAGATACACTAACAAGAACCAGAAGAGGCTTAGTCAAGAATCAAAGGAATAAGAGGGAGTTAGAGGGACAATTTATTCAAAGAAGAGATAAAAGAAGATTTTATTCACAGAAGACTAGTGTTGTTACCCTTACATCATGGCTTATTCTTCATTAACTTGACACTGATATTTAATGGGAATGTAGTACAGAAAATGAAAAGCATTTTTGCCTTCTAATTTTGGCCCATTGTCGCTTGTTTATTACCTCCTATTCACTAAAAGGATTAATTTTTGGTTACAGGTTGGCTGCATTGGCATTATGATCACCTTGATAGAATTGTTTCTGATAACCACTAGATTTTGATTATCATAAATGAAAAACAACATCATGTTTATTAGCTTATTTATTTTCTTGACTTATTTGATGTGAAGGACTATCTGCAGGCCATATTTACCTCTGCCCCGGTTATCTGTCTATCTCCAATCTTTACACTTACATCAGCTCATAGTCAATGAGGATGCTACTCTCTCTCTCTCTCGTGCGCATAATTTCTCAAGGAGTCCAACATTTCTAGTAGGGCAATCATCCTCCAAAATGAACACTATAAATATTTCACTTTTATATATGAAGCACTTTTATATATGAAGCACAAAACTTCGAAGACGAAGGTGTCGTGTTCATGCCAAACATGTTCCAAAAACAAACACTTCATTGACACTCCCGAACACATGACAGACACTTCAAGAAAGTGTAAGTGTGTGTGTGTGTGTGTGTAATATATATATATATTTCAGACAATTAGTCGACACATACTGGGCACTTGGCCGACACATCCCAGACATCCCCAATACAAGTCTTATATAACATAAACACATCTAAGAGTAAGTAGCCATGTCCAACAATCTTTGAAACAACACGACACACCCCAAAGTGTCTACTTTTTTCTTTTAAAGAAAAATTGACATTATACAAATATCATCACAAGTCAAGCATGCAGCCAATGAACTTTTTCAAAGATATAGGACCAAAATATAATTGTATTTACTAAATAGAAAAGTAGTAACATATATAATATAATAATCTTTTCGATCTCAAACAACATCATATTTTAAATTATGTAACTCTTAGTATAAAAGTTAATTAAAATTGTATAATTTTCTTACTCAAAAGATGATATAAATAAAACTTTATACTTATATATAGTCATGTCTCATGTCCTACCTATTTATTCAAAGTGTCGACATATCTATTTTGTATCATGTCTCACCCTGTGTCGAGAAAATCCTTCTATAGGAGCATTGGGTTTGAAGGGATGAATTTCCCATGGAAGACTGTTTGGCGCACTAAGGCCCCTCCCCAAGGTGGCCTTCTTCGGATAACCTCCATTTTTGGAAAGATTTTGACGTTTGACAATTTGAGGAAAAGGCAACACATCATTGTGAGTTGGTGTTGTATGTGCAAGAGAAATGAGGAGTGAGTTAGAAACTTAAAATGTCTAGGATGGGTTTTTGAAACTAGAAACCTCAAATTTTACAACACCACCTGGCAGTATGTCCTAACATGAGAGAGAAGTATTTCCATCCCCTTCCTTTATCCATCCAATCCTCCATTTTTTCCTACAACAAATCTCTTCTTCCAAACTACTACTCCTAGCTCACATTTCAAAAAAAATCCTCTGATCCACATCTGCTCTAGTGATTTAAATTATTCCTCTACCATGTCAATTAAATCAATCTTCCAGAAGAGATCATTCTTAGAGAAACTAAGATCACCAAACACCTCTTTATTGGACACCATTAGATTAAATTCAATTACAAAGTCTCTTCATGAAATTATAACCTTCCCATCCTTCCAGTATAGGTTTAGTCCCCCATATAACCCCAAGGATTGATGAAAGGAAAACTACTCAAACACATATTGTCAAAGCTAAAAATGATAAACTACTCAAAATAGGAAAGCCACACGCTAAGAATGATAATGTTCCAATCAAATAGACTAAAATTAATATTTAAGAATTTCAATTTTTTGACTCTATTTGATTTAAAAAGACCAAAATTACCTAATTTTCTAAACCACAATCGATATGCATGAAACATTTGAAGTACTTATTATTCATACGATAAAATAATAATAAAGAACAGAGAAACAAAGACATACCATCTGATGAGTCAGCCAAAAATGCTGCATAATAGGGACCTTCTCTAACACCTCTTCAGCATTCCACTATTCACCTTATTCCAAGTTGCCATGCCGCTAATATCAACCAACAACGGTGAGTGCTCGGCAAACGGCCCCTTCTTCACCTTCTTGACGAAGGCAATGCGCCAATGCCCGAAAGGTAAAGATACTCATTCAAACAGTTCACGAGTATATCCTCATTATGAATTGACTTGGGTTTCTTGTATTTATGGCTAATTAACTGTGACAACCCGAATATAAATGGCAGAAAATGATAATCATCGAGTCCCCAAACACCATGTGACTGTGCAGGCTCGAGACAATACACCAACTGCAACTTTCTCATCAATTCAAGATACCTAACTAAAACCCTAGACACAACAGCTTGGCAATCCTTTTTTATGATTACCCCTAACCTTGCTAGACAATACAACCAAGCAGCAAAATTAGTTTCATGACCTGTACCATAATCAATCTGGCTCAAATTACCAAAACTGTCAATGAAGTAAGGGACGAGCTTGACAGTAGTGGATTAGAGATTGTTTGGGAGGAATCGGAGCATAAATGAATCTGCATTGTCGACTATGTGATTGTGCCAAGTTTTGTATGCCAAATTTCTGTTCCGAGAGGATTGTGGGAGAGGAGGAATGTCGTTGATGGATTGAATTAGGGTTTCGATGATGGAAATAATTGAATTGATAGTGGTGGATTGGTGGCAAGAATCAGAGATCTTGTGGTTACGGATGGATCCGCTGATGGCAACAACGAAGTTGAGGAAATTGTTACTAGAATCGGAGAAGTGGAAGTGGCGGAGGTCGTCTTGGGTGTGGATTTTCTTGGTTGGGGTTTGGAATTGGTAGAGAGGAGAGACGATGGGGATTTTCTGGGGTTGTGGGACGGGGACGAGGATGATGGTGTTAGAGTTTGGTGGGAGATTGATGGCTGGGGCGCGTATGGGGTGGTAGGTGGGCAGTAGAGAGACTTCGGACATGCTGCAGGTGGCAGGAAAGTTATGGGTCTATCACAGTTGTAGCAGGTTGTAGCAACGGCATGGGGTTGCGGTGGTGATGGTGATGGGGTTTGGTGGTTCTTGCTTGTCGAGATGAGAGTTTTCATGGGGATCCATTTGGAAATGGTGGAGATGAGTAGTAGATGATGAAATAGTGAGAATCTTATAATCCTTGATCCCAATCCAATGGAACCCCAAGTCAATCCTGTGTTGAACCCTGATCCTGACAACCTTGAGATAGAGTATCAAGCTGAGCCATCAATCATTGAAATGTCTGCACTCCTCTACAGTATCCGCAATGTTAGGATGAGATACAACCTTTAAAAGCTCAGGCACACTACCATCAGACCTTCCAACACCTTGTCCCAACCATGACATTTCCATCAAGTATCTCTAACGTGCCTCAGCTTTTGAGGAGGAGTGATAAAAGCAGATATATCTTGGGTCAAGGTCTAAAATCTTGATAGTAGCACTCCTCTGGCTCTCATCTCGCTGAACATATGCAAAAGATTGTCATAAGAAAGATAATGGATTTAAATCTAACATTACTCTATATTGAGGCCAACTAGAAAATTATACACTCATTCCTTCTCGATTAACCATGAAACTTCACACTACTATCACAACACAACACGCCTGAACATCACCAGTGATCATAAAAAGGGTCAGATGGCTTCAGCTTCTTACTTACCCTGTGAAGTATCCATCCAAGCCAAAAGCTTGTACTAATAGTTTCCAAGCCAAATAATTGCTCCCATCCAACGTTACTAGATCAATCCGAAGGGACAGATTATTTGCAAGAGTCATACACAACTATATTTCCTTGCCTCACTGCTAGTAGAATTGCACTCACCTTTGACGTGTCTACATAGCCATTGGGGCAATACTAATAGGATATAGAAGTTGAAAACCAAGGATGATATCACAGAGATATGAACACCAGCTCTAAAAAATCAAAACACGCTTGAAGTGACTCCACAAGCTAACAATGCTGCAAACTAGCAACCAGACACAACAAGAAGGAAAAATCAAACAAGCTTAATATGATAAATATAGGGATATAGTAGTCACCCCTCCAATCTAAGGAAAAAAATCTTCATACTGCAATCAAGATGCAATGAACTCAAGGAGACAAACATAGCCTAGGTGCACCCCATAGCACTGAATAGTACAAAAAAGAGTCCAGCCCAAAAATAGCCAAATGATATATCACAAACAACAGACCTATTTTTCTGGAAAAACTTCAAAAAGCCAAAAAAAACCATCAAGATAACTATAAAAAAAACTTGAAAAATTCACTACTAGTCTTAGAATTAGGAGACAAATCAATCCATGTCAGTTTCAGCTCAAACTGACTGTACCAATGCTTGTGTCATTGTACAAACCCTGAATTCAGTGCAGAGAGAGAAAGGGAAGGGGGGAGAAGGAGAGGGTGAGAAATAAAGAGAATGAGGGGGGGAGACTGGAGAGAGAGAGAGGCGTAAGAAAAAGGGTTGGAGAATAAGACTGATAACTCTATAGCCTATCTGTTTATATTATTGTGTAAGCAGCAATTACCAAAATAACACAAGCACTAATTACCCGAATAATAAAAAATTCCAACAAAAAAAAAGTATAGTACCAATGATTTACACCCCTTCCCCTCTCCACCAGTTTAAACTACTAGATCGAATAGGATAAATATGCACAATAAAAATGATGAGTGGAATGGGTTTCATGCATAGGTAAGGCCTGGGAAAGTGTCAAGTGCCGACCAACATCCAAGAATACGAGGTTAATGAATCCTCTCTGGCCTCGGCTATTAATCTACTAAAATAGACTTCACTCGAGCGAAATGAAGGATATTTAACCTACTTGGCAAAGCAGTACAGAACTACCAATGGGTAAAGATCCAACTGGATCACACAATTTTGCAAATCATCTGCATTTTCAATTTTTTCTTCTAAAGCATTATCACAAAATTCCACAGACAAGCCATAAACAGTGGATTCAAGCAAAAAGTTGGGATAGGGCCTCTTATAGAGAGCTCAATTCCCTCACCTCTCTTACTTTTTTGATGTGAGATAGCTTACAAGAGGAATATTGTCAATGTAAAATCATTTCAGTTTTAAAAAATGAGAAATGCCCAACTAATTGAACATGCAAACCCATAAATTGACATATATGACACATTTCATGTCTAAGAATCTCAAGTAAACTCTTAATCCTAAAATATGTGTCTCTAATTCCTCTCTTCATATTGATATATTTCATCACATAAGTATAATGATCAAATATGAGGGAAACCAACAAATAGTAGGAAATTACCTAAACCAAACATGCTTGACTTTTGGATGATCAGAGGACTAATTTTTGATCTCCTGATATTCTCAAAGCCTGGATATCATCTTGCTTCCCTTTGAACTCCAAAAATTATCCCAGGAGATTTTAGTTACCTTTAAGCTCCAACCTGTGAGGCACAAGAAAGAACTTTATTTTTATTTTCTTTTCCATATGGCATGCAACATAAAGAGAAGGAAAAAACAATAAAAACTCGAGACACATAGCAACACAAACAAAAAAAAGGAAATCTAAAATCAAAATTTTTAAAAATGCTAGTTTGAGCCCAAAAGATGGACTTAGTTGACTTGTGAGAGTAAGATACACAACAAGGGGCAGTAGACAACCCAGAGCAAATGAATTTCCAAAAGGTCATGTGGTCACTCGTTAAATGTAAATTTTACATACATCAAACTTTTGATGCAAAGAAGTTAACGGCATGTCAAAAAAGCATTTATTCAGCAAAGATAACATTCTTTTTTGTCCTATTTTTCGTTTTCTATCCAAAGAGATAATTTATTCAATAAAGATAATAATTTTTTTGGTACTTCTCTTTTTTGGTTTTGTCAAAAGAGATCATTTTTTCAACATAGATAACTTTTTTTTGGGTCCTTTCTAAATAGAAAGAGATAACTATTTTTGGAGTTCTTTTCTTTGGGTAATTTTTTTTTTATTTTGTCAAAGATAACGAAAATATTAAAGATTGGAGACATGGAGGGGATATCAGAAAGGGTAGTTGTATAATTTGAAAAATAATAATCATTCACTTGTGAAATTAAGGTTAGAAATGTCATTTAATTTAAGAAGGGAGTGCAAACGGAGAAAATGAGAGTGCTAACATCGTCTTCCTTAAATAAATATTTATAGATTTGAGAATTTATATTGATTTAACACACTTAGAATTAGCGTGAGAATTTATAAAAGTGAAAATATAAAAAAACATTTTTTATAATATTATTTTATTAATTTTCTTTTCTCTTTGAAAAAGTTAAAATATTATTATATTACTTTTCTTTTGTATTGGGAAGAGTTACGGTACTTTAGTGTTGGAAATAGTTATAATATTTTTTTATTAAGTTATAATAATATTATAACTCTTTAAAAAGAAAAGAAAAGTAATAAAATAATATTATAAATAAATTTTTTTATATTTTACTTTTATAAATTTTCACTTTAATCCTAAGTATGCTAAATCTATATAAATTCTAATATATATATATATATATATATACATATATATATATATATTACTTTTAAAATATATTTAAAATTTAAAATTAAGTTTTAGAAAGATGAATTAACTTAGTTAAAAATATAATTGGAGTTGCTGAAATAGGAAAATATGTTGTTTATTTATGAAGTAAATGTGTTGATTTTAAATAAATTTATTTTAAAATAATATTATAACTCTTTAAAAAGAAAATAAAAGTAATAAAATAATATTATAATTTTTTTATATATTTTACTTTTCTAAATTTTCACTTTAATCCTAAGTATGTTAAATCTATATAAATTCTAAAATTTATAAATATTAATTTAAACTCTTTCTATCTCTCTCTCTCTCTCTCTCTCTCTCTATATATATATATATATATATATATATATTCTAAAATTGTACAGCAAACAAAATTGCATAGCAAACCTCCAGCCATAGTAACAGCAAAGCCACAACACTGGTGAAGGTGCTGCATGCAGCAACTGCTCCCCCCACCCTCCCTCACCTAAAAAATTAGAGCATGACTCTGCTACCAATGATCTACAAGCCAAACCCCCAGCAAAATTGCTCAGCTACCCTCCACACATTACAACTACAAAGCCACAATACACATAAAACTGGTGAAGGTGCTTCACGCAGCAACTGCTCCTCCAACCCTCCATCACCCGAAAAAATAGAGCATGACTGTCCCGCCAATGATCTACAAGCCGAACCCCCCAGCAAAATTGCTCAACCAACCTCCACACATTACACCTGCAAAGCCACAATACAAATAGTGAAAGCTCCAAGCAGCAGCTCCTCCTCCAACCCTCCACCCCCCAGGAAATTAGGACATGATTCTTCTGCCAAGGACTAGCATATTTCCTCAAACAGCCTCCAACCAGTGCACCTGCAAAACCACAAAACTATCACATAGTTCCCTATAAGCCCAAGAGCACTCTCACTGGACAGCAGCCAATAATAGCACGCATATTCAGACCACATCAGATTATCAACCATCAAGCAACATAATTTGACCATATCCCCCACAGCCCAACAACACTCCCTCCAATTATCCACATCATAACACAAGTAATCAAACCAACACACCTTACCCATTAACAAAAATAGAATCTGGAAGTCTCCACTCATCCTTAATCCAAGTATTTGCACGGGAATTAGCAAAATTCTTCATGGACATCATCCTACTTCTGACCACTTGAATTATGCCAACCTTAATGGTCTCAAAATCTCAAAACTCATTAGAAAAAAGCCTTTTATTCCTTTCCTGCCACACCTCATAAACAGTAGCAGCCAACACAAGTTTATTTACAATGGAAATCAATGTCTTCCCATTTAATGTTAAGACAACCCACTAAATAAGACCATCCCAGCATAAGTCTGGCCATTGCAAAGCACACTTACTGGACAGCTCTCTCCATAACCTCTTTGTGAAGCTACAACCAAAGAAAAGATGATCCCTGTCCTCTACTATGCTTCTGCAAAAAATGCATGTATCAGTAATCACAGTCCCCCATTGCATCAATCTATACTGAGTCAAAATCCTATTCTAAATGTATGCCTAGGTATGGCAGCAGGAAACCACACAACATCTACCCAGTTTACTAGCCTCAGTTTGTGCCTTAACTCTTCCCAAGCAGACTTAATAAAAAATCCACCCTACCATAGAACTTTGTCCGAAACACTAGTACAAGGATGAAAACCTTCTGGTAATACTACTTCGCAAGGGTCATCTACTCCATGGTGTTTGTAGAAGGCCAATGCCAACTATTATTCTGAATAACAGTTGCAACCCTAACATCTTCCCCCAAACCTGAATCAGTTATCATCCTTCTATGGAATTGTGTATTTAAAGGCCGATTAGGCAACCAATAATCATACCACAAGGATGTAGATTGCCCATCCGCAATCTGATGCTTTATGGCACTTCTGACCTTTCCCTTAAGATTCAAAATCTTCCTCCAAGTCCAAGTACAATCTGAAGGGACTTTAATACTCCAAAAGTTTCTTCCCTTTAGGAAATGTTGGTTAACCCAAACAACCCAAAGAGAGGTGGAATTTGGCTGCACCACTCTCCAAACATGCTTGGCCATAGCTGCAGTATTCCATATAGTGACATCTTTTATACCTAAACCACCCTCCTGCATAGGATGACACACATCCATCCAAGCAATCTTTTCACCCCCAACCTCATATCAGGCCCCTTCAACAGAAATTTCCTCATTATGGCACTAATCTCCTTCATAACAGCTTTAGGAAGCACAAAAGTTGATACCCAATACACTTGAGTAGAGAACAAGACAACATTAATTAATTGTAATCTTCCCCCCAAAAGAAAGGTACTTACTAGTCCATGGTTGGACTCCTCCTGTAATCTTATGAACCAGGGACTCACAATGCTCAGCCTTAAGTTTAGAAGAAAGAAGGGGGACTCCAATATATTGCACAGGTAATTCCCCTTGTTGGAAGCTCAAGGCATTTAGAATTTGTAACTTAATATCTTCTGATAACCCAAACTCATGTAAAACGTTCATTAGGAAGTTGACTGAAGTGGGATCTCCAACAGAGAACAACAACAGATCATTAGCAAAAATTAGCAGAGAACAACAACAGATCATCAGCAAAAATTAGGCTCGAAATATCTTATAGAGCACACTTCCATTGATAGCTAAAACCATTCTAAGTTATACTCTGCCTCAGCATTCCTGTAAGAATTTCCATACCCCTTACAAACAGGTAGGGAGACATTGGATCCCTTTGTCTTAAGCCCCTTCTACTAGCAAAGTACCCTCTAAGCAACCATTAATATTCATCGAGAATTTTGGAGTAGTCATGCAAGCCATGATCCACTTAACTATCACATCAGGTAAGTTGAAAGACCTGAGAGTAGCCTCCATAAAAGGCCACAAAACAGTATCATAAGCCTTCCTAATGTCTACCTTTAAAGCAACTCTATCTGGCTTCAAGCTCTTAACATAGTTCCTCATTAGCTTTTAAGCCAACCTATGTTACTTGGACTCACTGGTGCCGGCGATAGTACCCGTGTCGACACGACATGACACCGACACAGGATATAGGTCGGATTCCTCATTTTCTCTATTGGATACGCCTGACCACAAAAATACACAAAAGTATGTGTGGGTTGATGCTTGTGAAGGATTAAAAAATTTTCTATGATTTATATGTTCAATTGGCTACCATTCACGGTGGTAGGAAGCCCTTTGCTTCAAAAATGGTGGTCAGATTCTACAATAGGGTTTTGAGAAGTTGAAGATAATTTCCATTTACGCACTGCGACTGCCTAAATTTTTGTACCTTCTTGAGCGTGTACTTCACGCATATGTTATAATATATATATTTTTGCCTAACCCTATGACACATGTTATAAACCTACTATAATATATGTGGGTTACTACACGTGTTAATGAACCAGCTGTACCACACTTCGAAAATTAGATAGAAGTTAGCTCCACGTGTTAATAAATCAATGGTTAACATTTATTTTTGGTGAAACCATCTAGCTGTACCACACTTTGACTTTACTTGCTGTACCATTTTCAAAAATTTTAACTTACTCTAGTTACTTATAATTTAGCCATAAGTAATATTTTTGACTGCATTCCAACAAGAAGTTACGGAGTACTTTCTTACACATCTTTTTTTTTACTTTTAAAATTTTTACACACCTTTTTTACTTTGACACAGATTTAGTTACTTTTCTTTTTTACACATATTTAAAAAAAGGAAAAAAAAAATTTAAGCTTAATCTTTCTGACTTTGGTATTTCAATTTCAGAGAAAATGGTTTCTATGCCGTGTCCAAGTACCCGTGTCTGATTTCTGGACACTTCTAATATGGATCCTCGTGTCCTATAATTTGATAAATAGATGAATCTGACCCCTAGACAGGCACCCATGTCCGACACTCATACCCAAGTCCGAGTAACATAGGAGCTAACAATATGTTATCAGTAATAGTCCTCCCTGGAATGAAAGAATGATCTTGGCAATACATTTATGCAACATGTTACAGACTGAAATAGGCTTAAAATCTGCCACATATGATGGTTTATTCACTTAGGAACCTGGGTGATAATAGTTGAATTGACCTCCTTTAAGAGTTTCCCAAAACCAAAGAAAGCTTTGATAGCTCTAACAACATCATTCCCCACCACATGCCACATCCTCTTATAAAATAGGGCATTAAATCCATCACTCCCTGGTGATTTATCATCTTTTAAGGAAAACACTATTTTTTTAATCTCCTCTGCAGTCACAGGTAGTTGCATCTTTTGACTTTGCTCCATGGTTATAGGATTCTGAACATATTGTTCCAAACTTGGCACATTTCCCCCCTCCTCATGGCAACTTAAAAGATTCTAGTAAAAAGTAACAATTTCATTTGTCACTTGGTCCTTTTGATCTAACCTTTTACCATCATCTGTAGTGATTGAGATAATATTGTTGGTCCTTCTTCTTTGATTAACAATCTTATGAAAATAGGAGGTATTTTTATTCCCAAGGTAAAGCCATTGCACTCTAGATTGCTACCGAGAAAACAATTCCTCTGCATTTGCCAAATTCTGAAAATTTTGTAGACTTCTAATTTCGTTCTTCTGATACTCAGAATTGAGAGGCCATTCATCCAAAATCCTTTAGTTAACATGTAGCTCCTCCATAGCCTCCTTAACTCTTTTAGATAGATCAGAATAGTGGAAACTATTCAATCTCTTTAGCTCAATTTTCACCATTTTCAGCTTCTGAGTGATCTGAAACATAGAGTGCCATGAACATTTCTATGCCACACTTCAATAACAATAGGGCCAAATTGAGGCTGATCCATTAAAAATTTATTGAGTCTAAAGGGTTTCTTAGCTTTTTGTTGGGATATGGGCACCTTCAGAATAACCAAAACATGATTTGAAATGCCAGGAGGCTCAAAAATAGCTTCAGAACCTACATACTAATTGAGCCAGCGATCATTCACCAAAACTCTATCGAGTTTTCTGAAAAAATTATTATTTGTCCAAGTGTATTTCAGCCCAGAATACCTTAAATTCGATAGTTTAGCTTCTTGAATACAATAGCTAAACTCTTTCATGGTTTCTGACCACTCAGATGTACCTCCAACTCTTTCATGTTGACATCTAACTGCATTAAAGTCCCTAGCTAAGAACCATGGTTCATCTCTAGTTTTGATTGCCAGATGCTGAATATCATTCCATAAAGTCCTTCTTCCAATAGGGCAATAAACCCCATAAACAAAGGTAGCCATACATTTGACAGTCTCATCCAATAATTCCACCTTACAGTGAATTAATTGGTTAGAAGATTATCGAACAGTCACCTGCACCTTACAGGCATTCCAAGCAACCTAAATTCTCCCACTCTCAGAGTCCCCATAATTGTGAAACATACTCCATCCCTTGGCATTAGCTTGCAGAACAATATTCATCTTATGCTTTTTTGCTCTTTGATCTTAGTCTCAACCAAGCAAATAATAGGTAATTCAAATTGGTTAATCACCCTCCTAACTTCCACCTATTTACTAGGGTTATTTATACCCTAATAATCCAGATTCCAAAAATCATAGCAATCAACTAGGCACATAGTCAATTATAATCCGTAACCCCAGTTTTAGGGGGAATCATAACACCTCTTTTAGTCTTCAATAATTTGACAGGCTTATCCAAACTCTTAGCAGGCATACCCATATCATTTCTTAGTTTGTCTAAAGATAGTTTACTAACCTGGGCCGAAACATTATACTGCTCAGGTCTATTCTGCCTCAATTCACTCATGTCACCATCCTCCTTAGTGGAATGGTTCTGACTGGAGCAACCCAAACTTGCACCCTATTTAGCATTATCTACCCCATCCATATTACCAAGCATACCCACGACCTAGAACCTATTCGATGATGTTATTTGCTGCTAGCTAAGACCACCATGACTCTGGTCATCCTCACCTGCCTTCCTAGTTCCTGTGGTCCACCCCTGTTTCTGCTCCACATCCTTTATAACATCTAGGATAATTATTGCTACCTTCTTAGCTGTGGTCCTCCCTTGTTATTGTTCCACATCTCTCGTAGCCTCTAGAGTAGATACTGTTGCCACCTCCACTTCCTACATCCTATGACAATTTTTGCCATTATGTCCAAAACTGCGACTTTCAGAGCAAATAATCGACCTCCATTGATACTCTACAAAAATAGGGATCTCCACTCCCACAATCCTCCCGGTACAACAATTTGGCATACAGAACTTGGCACAATCACATGGTCGACAATGTCGAGTCATTTATGCTCTGATTCATCTCAGAAAATCTTTGATCTACCACTGTTAAGCTCATCCCTTACTTCACTGACAGTTTTGGGAATTCAAGCAGGATTGATTAAGGTACAAATCATGAAACCAATTTTGCTGCTTGGTTGTATTGTCTAGCAAGGTTAGGGGTTATCATAGAAGAGGATTACCAAGCTTTTGTGTCTAGCGTTTTATTTAGGTATCATGAATTGATGAGAAAGTTGTAGTTGGTGTATTGTCTCAAACCTGCAGGGTCACGTGGTGTTTGGGGATTCAATGATTATCATGTTCTGCCATTTATATTTGGGTCATCGTAGTTGATTGGCCACAAATACATGAAACCCAAGTCAATTCATAATGAGGATATACTCGAGAACTGTTTGAATGAGTATCTTTATCTTTCGGGCATTGGCGCATTACTTTCATTAAGAGGGTGAAGGGGTCGTTTGCTAAGCACTCGCTATTGTTGGTTGATATTAGTGGCGTGGCGACTTGGAACAAGGTGAATAGTGGAATGCAGAAGATGTATAAGGTGGAGGTGTTAGAAAAGGTCCCTATTATGCAGCATTTCCTATTTAGCTGACTCATCAGATGGTATGTCTTTGTTTCTCTATTCTTTATTTATTATTTTATTGTATAAATAATAAGTACTTTGAATGTTTCATGCATATTGATATGCGGTTTAAAAAATTAGGTAATTTTGGTCTTTTTAAGTTAGATAGTCAAAAATTGAAATTCTTATATATTAATTTTAGTTTGTTTAATTGGAAGGTTATCATTCGTAGCGTACGACTTTCCTATTTTCTTATTCTCTCTCTCTATCTCTCTCTCTCTCTCTCTCTCTATATATATATATATATATATTTATTTATTTATTTAGTATGTTTTTGCGAATGGTGCCTTTTAGCTTTAACAATATGTGTTTCAGCAGTTTACCTTTCATCAATCCTTGGGGTTAGATGGGGGACTAAACTTATACCGGAAGGATGGGAAGCTTATAATTTCATGAAGAGACTTTGTAATTGAATTTAATCAAATGGCGTCCAATAAAGAGGTGTTTGGTGATCTTTGTTTCTCTAAGAATGATCTCTTCTGGAAGATTGATTTAATTGATATGGTAAAGGACTAATTTAAATGACTAGAGCAGATGTGGATCAGAGGATTTTTTTTGAAAGGTGAGCTAGGAGTAGTAGTTTGGAAGAAGAGATTTATTGTAGGAAAAAGTGGAGGATTGGATGGATTAAGGAAGGGGATGGAAATACTTCTCTCTCATGTTAGGACATACTGCCAGGTGGTGTTGTAAAATTTGAGGTTTCTAGTTTCAAAAACCCATCCTAAACATTTTAAGTTTCTAAATTTCTTTCAAAATGTGTTATGAATCAAGCTAGTGATGCATAAGACAATTTTGCAAAAAGATGAGTTTTGTGACTGCTCACATGAGATTTTAAAAAATCTAATTTCTTCATAAGTGAGCAACTCTGTTTATGTTTTTAATTGGTTACAAATACACAATGGAAGAACCATATTGAAACTGTGTTTTTAAATGATAATTTTGCAATCACCAATGTGTGAATTTTTAACCATATTGAAATTATTGAACCCTGAACCCTATGTAACTTTATTTTTGTATTTTGTTTAATATTTAATAATATTTTTGTCCTGTAATTCTCAAAAGAGGTGTTTGTTACTGCTTCTGTTGTTTTCTTTTTGAAAATTCTGTGTTTGTTGTTGTTGTTGTTGTTGTTATTTCTTGTTAATTTTGTCTTCTTTTTCGTTTTAGGCCTAGGACGTAACTCAAAAGGTTAGAGTTGCTATGTGGAAGAACCCAGATGAATTCATAGTTGTAGACCCAGACTTAGAGGGGGATGATTAGGTCTTTTTCTTTATTTACAAATTCAAATCTGGAGTGGTTATTGAGTTTTGCTTAGTTCAATTTAATCATTAATTTATCTCTACAAGAATTTATTAGCCACATCAATTTATTATCCTTGGATGAAAAGAAATAGGGGACTACCAAAACAACCAGAAAGACTTTTCTTCATCAAAGAAAGAGATTACAGAGGCTTTTAGGTTTAAAATGATCTTAATTAGAGGCCTTATGGTGTCCATCTATATAAGAATCTATTAGTTGTGTCGGTTTATAGTCTTTGGATGAAAAGAACCAAGAGGATGTATTTAAACAAGTACAAAGACTTTTCTTCATTAAAGGAGATCAGAGGATGTTAGGCTTAAAAGGATCTCTCATTGAACAATTAGCTCCTCACAGAATAGAACCTACAACAAGCTTTACAGCATATGTTATTTCAAATTACAGGGGTTAATTCAGAAGATTATGCGTTTGTTCAATTGTTTGATTGTTTCAACATTATCAACTCATTTCTTCTCTTTCAATGGAGTATCCTTTTAGATATTCTTGTTGGTTGGTATTTTTGTTGGATTAATAGTATGAATTGTAATAAGGGCTCTTATTGTAGAATGGTAATATGGGCTCAGATTATCAAAAATAGCTCTTGGTGGTGGCTAAACTGCAGAATTAGAGAATTTAGAAACTTATAAACAAAAAGGTCGACCACAACTACCATGGTTCAATCTCTCTCTCTCAACTACTTTTGTTACTTATATATCTTAAACTATCTCATGCATCTGATATGCAAATTGAATCATTCATTGTTATGGTTCAATTAGAGTTCTTATTGGAACTTTTGCTTGCCATTATACTACTTATGGTTTAGTTCTTCCTACAACAACAACAACAACAACAACAACCAAGCCTTTTCCCAATTACATGAGGTCGGCTACATGAATTCAATGTTTCTATTCTGCTCTATTTAAGGTCATCTCCTTAGTTAATCCACATGCTATCATATCTTTCTTTACTACCTCTACCCATGTTTAGCTTTGGTCTTCATCTTCTCCTAGCATTGCCCTCAATTTGGACTATGTCACTTTTCCTGACCGGCGCAGTTAAAGGTCTTCTTTGCACATGTCTAAACCATTTTAACTGATTTTCCCTCATTTTATCTCCAATTGGTGCTACACCAACCATCTCTCGAATGTGTTCATTTCTAATTCTATCCTTTCTAGTCTTCCAGCACATCCATCTCAACATTCGCATTTCTGTGACACTCACTTTATGCAAATGTTGTTGCCTAGCTGCCCAACATTTGGTACCATAAAGTATGGTTGGTCTAATAGCTGTTCCATAAAACTCTCCTTTTAATAGTAAGGGGATACGCCTATCACACAATATATTAGATGCACCCCTCCATTTAACCCATCCTGCCTTGATTCTATAATTAATGTCATCTTCATTTTCTCCCTCATTTTGAATAATTGAGCCTAAATAGCGAAAATGTTCGCTTTTTTGTACCTCTTGATTCTCAATCCTCACTATCCTCATTTGTCCTTCTAGATTTACTAAAGTTGCAATCCATGTATTCAGTTTTATTTAAACTTATCTTAAACCCTTTTAGTTCTAAAGTTTCTCTCCAAATCTACAATTTGGCATTAACTCCTTCTCTAGTCTCATCAACTAAAACAATATCATCGGCAAACAACATACACCACGGAATATCATCTATATTAGTTTTTTTTTCTTGGTTCAATCTCTCTCTACTACTTTTGTTACTTATATATCCTAAACTCTCTCATGCATCTGAATCATGAAATATGTTATTAAAAGTAAAAATTCATTATTTATGTATGTATTTAGATACCAAAATTATTGATAACTCTTGAAAAGTGTGACCTTTTTTCTCCTCTTTTGTGGACATCAATTGAAGAAAAAGGAAAAAGGATTTAGTAGAAATTACATTATGCTACTTTTGGAGCGCTGTTACGCAGAGATAAGAAAATTTTATAACATTTAAGTGTGATGATTTAACAGAAGTTAAACAATTATCAATAGTTTTAAAAATTAAATGTCTATTATTTATACCACCAAGCCATTAACTCAAGTGGTATTTCTTCCTGCATGGGAAGTTAAGGGTTCAAGTCCTTATTGGGACAATAGTGGGCGTGTGAGTTGGCTGTTTGAATGTACTTTTAGGAACCAAATATTTTCTGTATTTATGTAGTGTTTAAATGTTGTAGGATCTTAATCTTAGCATTAATAAATTTACTTTCGAGAGGAATGAACAATTGATGTAGGATCTTTAATCTTAATATTAATAAATTTACATTCGAGGAGAGAAAACAAACTAATTTTTGAAAGACTCTAGAAGAAACTACTTTTATGCTTCATTTGGTAAGAGGGCCATAATGGATGGAAGGGAGGGATTGATGAGGCATCCCTAGGGAAGGGATGGTGTCCATCCCTCCTTTTGTTTGGTTGGGTGGACGGGAAGGAAATGAATTCTATTATTATTTTAATAATATACCTCTAAAAATATAAATTATCATATTTGAATAAGGATACTAAAGTCTTTTCACTTTCATCTAACAAATATCCAAATTTCTCTCTCCTACTCCACCACTTTTGGATGGAAGTAAACTGGTGGGCTCAAAGGGATGTCTCACCCCTTCTCTCATCCTCATCCTTTTCCTCTCTCTTATACCAAATAATGGAAACTTGTTTTTTTATTCCCTCATCTCTTCCCTCTTACAAAGTGACAAATTAATGAAAGAAGAAAGAGAATGATTTAGTACAAATGATATCGAACTACTTTTAGAGCACTCCACAATTCTTAGAGTAAATTTTGGAGAACTCGGAATTATTGAAACAATTTGGGCTTGAAGGTTTAATGGTACTGGAACAATTAACGGTCCTAATAGTGTTTTTAGAAGTAAATGTCTTTAGAAGCCAAGAAATTTGATAATTCTTGTTATAAGTTTAAATGATATAACATCTCTATTCTCAACACTAATAGCATAATACTAGAGAGGAAGGAACAACTAAGAGAAATGAGATTGAAACTAATATGACTAGTTAATTTGTTTTTATATTAGTTCTTAATTTTTTGACTTTGCTATCTTAGTGCAAGTTAATTGTACTTACCTTGTGTTGATTGCATCTTTCAAGTGTGGATTTAATAGTTTTTAAAAAAAATATCTATGTTCTTATCAACAAGTTTTACTATGTTAGATTTATTGCTCTTTTTAGACAATTATTGATTGCCCATTTGTGATATATCCCTAAAGATTAGTGGATTAATGAACATTAAACACTCAATAATCCTTAGCAAGGGAAATGCAAAATTGTTAAGGTACTAATGCAAAGAATAACTTCTTGACCCTTAACAAAATTATCATTTGTTGAAGTGTAAATCGTGCTTAACATTTAATACCATCTGGAAGTTAATTTAACGTGATAAGGTTCCATGGTCAAGTAATGTGGGTGAGCTTAAACACTCACTCGAATTTCTAAAATGGAGTTCTGATTTGTCTTCCAAAGTCCTGACTTTCTCTTTGGGCTAGGGTGGCTGCACATTCTAATACCTTGGTTTCTTTCTCTTTTTGTCTCTATTAGACACAAAAACTAAATGGCTTAAAGATGTGTGAGGGTGTACTGCCTACCTCCCTCTCTCTCTCTGTGTGACTTTCTTTCTAATTGCATTTTTTGTGCACTCTTCTCAAATTTGTGTCTAATTGGTTTTGCTTTGAATTGAACTTTTCTTTTGGGAGTAAATAGTATAAATTGATGTGATTTTCCTTTTTATACTTGCCCATCATTTTTTGCTTCCTGATTTGTGATATTTTTCTTTCTTCTTGTTTTTGAAGAAGATGATCCCATTGCCACTCTTGGTGTAATACCCCGGAATTTTGATGTCATTTACTTTAATTTAAATGTCTTATATTATTTTATCATTTTATGTGAATTGTTTTGCCTTTATATTTTTATCATTTTATGTGAATTGCTTTGCCTTTATATTTTATCATTTTATGTGAATTGTTTTTCCTTTATATTTTTATCATTTCATGTGAATTGTTTGGTCTTTATACATTTTATTAGTTCATGTGAATTGCATTGCCTTTATATTTCTTTTATCATTTTATGTGAATTGTTTTATTTATTATGTATTATTTGATTTAAATTTTTAAATACTTTTGGTTGTGCTAGGGAGGAATCTGAGCTGGAATGGTTGGGCTAGAGATATGCTTAAGTTGATGGGTCAGGGTTATGGTTATATTATTTTATTTCTTTTATTTTTTTTAGTTTTTAGAAAAATAATAATAGAATAATAATAATTAAGAAAAAGAAAATAGGAAATTAGGGTTTCTACTGGTTGCTTTACGAATAGAAACCAAGAGAGTAAACGAAAGAGAGAAGGGAGTGAAGGAGCGATCGGGTGAACGAGTTTTTGAATCATCAAAGAGGCAAGTTTGATTCTTCTCTTCCCCTTTGAATCCGTATGCATAGTCTAGGTTTTGAGTCTATAATTATTCTTGAAAATTTCATGTATCTAATTGTATGTTAATTGATATTGTTTTCTGTTGATTTAAATTTGTGAGACCTACTGTGCCAACTAAATATATGTGAGGAATTTATACATGAACGGGTTTATGCATATATATGTGCATATATATATATATATGATATGTGGGTTATACATATGGAATCGCAATAGCATGAATCTAAGAGGGTGAAGAATGTTAATTTGTATCTTTTATGTTGTGGATTGCATGGGCAAACAATCCTTGACCCTTAGAAAATCAGATCGTTAGTGAATTAGATTTTAATTTTGAAAGTTTTACGAAGACCCTAGAACTTGTGAATTGGGGGTTTTTAATTCGGGCCATTTCGGATGGGGCTTTTTACACCAATAGGTAGCCGACATCGAGGGGAGAAGAATGGCACAAAAATGGAGGTGAACGATTGCCAGAGTTGGCCGGACCATCGCCATAAAGTTCCCAGGTGCGTGCTGCTTGTCACGCTGGAAACAGCCCCAGCGCAGGGCACTTCCTAACGCGCCTGGCCAGTGCCACCAGGGAAGAGATTTTTGGGCCCCAATCGCAGGGCCCACCTCTGGGTCCAATATGGGCCCAAATTATGCCTCAAATTATTTTTATTTTCTTTTTACTAGAAAAATATTTTTTAAATCCCCGCAAATTCCAAAAAATTCCAGAATGATTAAATAGGGTTCTTAGAAGTAGAATATGCCTGGAAACCTAGATTACAGTTAGGTTTAGACCCCCTCAAAGATTTGAGTGCATTGGGGGCTTAATTGGGTATTTGATCTTATAATGGATAGTCGTGTTAATTTTTCAGTCTTAACTGTTTTCTTCTTGAGATTTTAATTATCCATGATATACTTGGTTTAGTTTAATTATAAATGAGTTATCTCCTTGTGATGATTGGATATCCGATTATTTAAATTCTTATGTCTTGTGCATTTCAAATAATTGTGCACTTTTTTTTCATATTCATGTTGCAAGTTAGTTTAGGAGGCATGTAAGGATTGCCAAGCATGTCAGGATTGCCAATACCTATTAAGGTATCTAAAATTAAAGGAGGCATGTAAGGATTACTAGGTATGTCAGGATTGCCAATACCTATTAAGGTATCCAAAAAATGAGGCATGTAAGGATTGGCAATACCTATTAAGGTATCTAAAATTAAAGGAGGCATGTAAGAATTGGCAGGTATGTCAGGATTGCCAATACCTATTAAGGTATCTAAAATTAAAGTAGGCATGTAAGGATTGCCAGGCATGTCAAGATTGCCAATACCTGTTAAGGTATCTAAAATTAAATAGGCATGTAAGGATTGTCAGGCATGTTAGGATTGCCAATACCTATTAAGGTATTTAAAAAAAAATAAAGGAGTCATGTAAGGATTGACAGGCATGTTAGGATTGCCAATACTTATTAAGGTATCTCAAATTAAGGAGGCATGTAAGGATTTCCAGAAGCATGTCAGGATTGATTTAACTTGATAAAATATATGCATATGTTCCTTTATTTTGAAATTAAAGAATTTGTTCATTGAATGATACGGGTTTGTTGGGACAATGTATAAGATGATTTTTATTTCTGTAAACATAAATTAGTATGTTTATACTTATACCTATACCTATTAAGGTATCAAAGGATAAAAATGGTGGCATGTCAGGATTGCTTAAACTTGATATTATACATGTTTATGTTCTATTTCTTTTGAACTTAAAAAATGTGTTACTTTTGCATGATAAGGGTTTTGATAGAACATTGTAAAGGATGACTGTTGTTTTGAAAACATGAACTGGTTAAGGAAGGTCTTGTATGTTATATCTATATATTCCTCTTGTGTCCCTCATATTGTGGGTATATATATTGGTTCTCTGATTGGGATGTAGTAGATAGGACTTGCTCATGGGTTTAACCCACTTTGTTGATATTTTAGGTCCCAGACAGGTTCCACCGTGAATATAGAGTTTCAGGGATGGTTATGGCAGACATCTCTTCTCATCAGTCTCAGGGTAGGAATTTATCTTCGTCTTCAAGAATTCAAACCATGAACTTTATGGAGACTTTGGTTATTGGTTTTAATTTAGGGTTGCAAACTTTTTTTTTTCTGGTTCAGGGGTCCTCGGGTTACAGGACTTCCAAACTGTATTACCAGACACGTACTCAGTTATTTAATGTTTATATTTCAATTTAGTGGGATTTTCTGTTCAACTTTTAAAATTTATTTTATTCTATCTTTTGTCCTCTATGCTTGTTGTTATCAATTGTTAGAATCACTAGGTTTTGTGTATGAGACTCGCCACCTTATGGGCAAAATTTTGTGGGGGTATTTTATTTGGTATCAGAGCATTCCAAGTTCAAGTGTCCTTGGGTTTTAAGGGTCCGTCGTAGGGTATCTTCCACGTTGCTTATTCTGATAAATAGAATCTAGGTAGTATTTCATACGTTTTAGTCTATTATTGAGGTTTTATTCAGATGCCACCCCATAAGAGAAGGAATGCAAACCACAACTAGGGTTAGGACAATGTTCAGGGTGAAAATACAGAACTTCTTCCTGATTTGGTAGCTATGATCGCTTAGGCTGTAGCTACAGGAGTGGCAATTTCTCTTCAAAGTCAACAACCACTGCAAATGGCGCATGTTCCATTACCAGTATAACAGCCTAATAGTTGGGAAGGATTCAAAACTCTTTCATAAGAGGGAGTTCCTAGACTTACTGCAAAGGGACAGAACAGTCATAAGATCAAAAGGTTGGTTTGAAGTTAAAAGGAAACACCATATTGCTTTTCTGATGAGTGCCCAAAACCGAACTAGAATATGATCCTCAAATAAAATAGTAATGCGGTAGTGTCGAGTCGCATATTTGATAATGATCCATTGATTGGTGGTATCGGTGGGGTTTGAGTTACCCAATCCTGAATACCACCACTTACATATAAGTTGTTGAAAATTAATTTCCATATAAAATAATTAATCCTAACAAATGGAAGAAACTACACATGGATAGAGGTTTTCTAGTAAGCTAGCGATTGAATTTTATTTAAGAGTTTTGATTTTTACTCAAAAAATATTTTCAGAAGCCAAACACTAGAATACATTTTCAAAAGCCAAATACCAAAAAAAGTTTTTCGAAAAATATTTTCAGGATTACTTCCAAACATAAAAAAAAAAAAAAAAACATTTTACAGTAAAATTTTTTACATGAAAAGCCTTAAAATCAGTCCTCAGCCTATGAGGGTTCTCCAATAAATAAGCAGCTCCTTTACATTGTCTTATGACCACCAGCTTGTCACCAAACATTGCATCAACACTAGTATAGAAGTGTGCATATTATGCTCGACATAGTAATGCGACAAGGTATATGATGTGAATCACTCCCCAGAGAAAAAAGTATGAGAAGGGCAAAA
This sequence comes from Cornus controversa, assembly GCA_026545225.1. Classification (NCBI taxonomy): domain Eukaryota; kingdom Viridiplantae; phylum Streptophyta; class Magnoliopsida; order Cornales; family Cornaceae; genus Cornus; species Cornus controversa. The sequence goes on from CM048852.1 coordinate 13,454,654, forward strand.
AATAAAGAGGAAAAAAATAATAATAACAAGCAAGGAAAAAACAAAAAAATAAAAAATAAAAAAGAAAAAAGAAAAAAGCTCATACATGGCATAAGCAAGCATAAGCAAGACGGAAGATATGCTTAGAATCACATTAACCTCTGGTTGCTTCCAAAACTTTTTGATAGAATTCTCAATGTGTACTTGTATCACTGATTGCACTTTAACCGAATGGATGGTGCTCTGCATACTTCTGTATATTTTTAGCAGCATCTAAATCTTCTAGATATACTCAAAGATCACCTCTAGGACCTTTAGTTAAGTCATTTAATATCATAACTATCTAATCTTTAAGGAGCACAATGTGCAACAAAAAAAATATTAGAAAAACGATCAATTTAGATGTAACCACACTTGTTCTTCTGAGAATGGTGTAGCATCTAGCCATCTAATTAACATTTCCAATCATAAAGGTATATGCATCATTTTTTGGGGTCCAATTGAGTAATTTAACACCCATATAGTAGATTTGATCCATCCGAAGGCTTAAAGCATATTACATTTGTCACCAGTACAAATGGAAGAAATTAATGAATATATTTAAGACAGCATACATTTATAAACAAAAATAAGATGAAGACCAAAAAAAAAAAAGAGAGATGATATTAGAAGACACCACACAATAATTTTTTTTTTAGAGAAACGATCAATTAGATGTAACCACACTTGTACTTCTGAGGACAGTGCATCATCTAGCCATCTAATTAACATTTCCAATCATAAAGGTTTGCATCATTTTCAAGGGCCCAATCGAGTGATTCAACACCCATATACCAGATTTGATTCATTCGAAGGCTCAAAGCATATTGCATTTGTCATGAGTACAAATGGAAGGAATTACTGAATATATATAAAGCATCATACATTTTATAATCAAAAATAAGATGAAGACAGAGAAAAAAAAAGAGATTATATTGGAAGACACCATACATAATAAATCGTTGCTCAAGTCAATGTAGTTGAATGAATAAGGGAATATTGTAGTGTGCCTCTAAATGATAATATTTACACAATAAAAAATAAGAACTAGGGCATGAATCAAACTATCAAAATTGAACTTAAGAAATGAGGCTTGATGTAAATCAAGTTAAAATAGAAACAACGAGCTTGAAGGATGCAAGGTCTTGTATGGAGAATCATCGAACAACAATGTGTCGGACTCATTATAATCTTCCCTCTTCCACGAAAGATTTGGATCATTCTTTTCCCATAGTTTCCTTAACTTTTTAAAGACCAATGGTTTGTTATTGTTCTCAGGAGTTTTACATTTTGCATTTGTGCACTGGGATAGATCCTGCAAATTCCAATACTCATTCATATAACATGTTCTCCATTCTTGTGTGAAATTGAGATGCATTGACTAAAGTTTGAAGTATTGATAGATGTTCTACATTAAAAAAAATTAAAAAAGAAGAAGAAAATAATTGGTTTGCTCCTAGAAACGTTAGATAATCTGTACCACAAAACGTTTTGCTCAAGTGGTATCTCATCCTTCCAAATGGAAGGTTGAGTGTTCAAGTCCCCATGGGAGCTTTAGTGGATTGGTGCAACTTACCTATAAAAGTGTTTCATAATATGTAGCATTGATTTGTTCCATGTATATTAACTCCTAGCAACTAAATAATATAACTTACATGAATAACATACAATAGTATTCAGGTAGCCATAATACTCTTATCTGATGGAATAATTTGGCTGATTTCGCTTTTTGATACACATTTCTAATTCTACTTTCATATTACAATCCAAAACGGACACCATTCACATAATCCCAGCCATCTAACTTATGAACCTTTATATCAATAACTAATCTTTATCACCGTTAATCACAATATATAGTCATTAGATGATGAGGATAGTCTACTTTGTGAAAAGTTTTGGGCGATAGTTCAGCAAAGTGGCTCAAGTCTTGTCTCTGCCTAAACTGATAGAAGCATGCTAAATCATCAACTAATCGACACAGTTGCTACCATACATGCACTGATGCACTGATGACAGAGGGTGAGAATAAGCTGATATTTCCTCTCTTACACAAATAAAAACTTGAAAAAAAATTTGAAATGGGCACAATTTAAACATTTTTTTATTATAACCTGTCTAATGCAGAATGTTAAAAAAATAAACAAACACCGTTGAAGAGTTGCCGTACAAAAAAGCAACTCGTAATTCAAACCTCTCAACAAATAATTAACCACTTCATCAAGGAGACTCCTATATACGGTACATGGTTAGCACTTAAGAAATTAGGAACAACATAAGAATAATTACTTCTAAGAGTTAAATTAATACACAAAAGGTGTAAATGAAATAACCAGCATGTGTTGAAGAGTAATAAGTCTTACTTTTGATATAAAAACTGGTGAATGATAGTTAGAAAAGTGAAATTTTGATTTTCACATATTTGTGAAATGAGCATTGAAACACTAGCTGAATGCCAAATCCTCGAACCAGAGACAATGGGCTCTACAACTCCTTGTCTCTGGTTTGGAAGTTCGGCTTTCGATTAGAGTTGTCTTTATCTTGTGAAATGAATCCCTTAACCCTTCAATTATATAATTTAGTATAATTTTCATCCTTCTAAACTCTAAGTACTTCTCTATTAGTTTTCCCTTTCAAGATAAATTTTAATCGAATAATGATAATAGAATATACAAACAAAAAAAAAGGTGTACCCACGTAATGTCATATCTTGTATTTTCTCTCATCAAATTTAGTTTGTCAGAATTTTCAGTCTATAACGTATGCGAACCAGTTGAGCCATAGAGTCTGGTAGGGCTACCCCCACGCAAATATTTTTGTATTTCAATTACATATTTTTGTTAACTTGTTCTCATAAAAAATTATCAAAAAGAAAAAAGAAAACATTGAATTTTAATCATTTCAACCCTTTTTATTAATTTTTCTCTTGCAAGCTCTCTAACCTTACTCTGTCACAATGTGTCACAATGTGCATCAAATTCATCTTCTTCACTTTAGTCATCAATTTCTCTCTTTTACTCTCTCAATCTTTAGAATTATTGAGTCTTCTTTAAAGAAATTTATCGACCTTAAGCCCGTATGATCTCTCTCTTATCCAATCATTTTTTTCGGGAAAATAAAAATTTTAGTTTGAGAAAAAGAAGTTTCAAAAGGAACAACTACTTTTCTTCCACCAGTGGATTGATATTTCATTTGTGAATTTGTTACTCAAAGAATAAAAAGTACAAGAGTTTTGCAATTTATTTGAATTGTTTAATATAAGAAATGATGTTGTTAAAATATGAAAATTGAACAGAAAAATTACAAATATGTTAAATAAAAATATTATTAGTTTTTTTTGTTGTTGTTAACATTGTTCAATGTCACCTCCACAATTGATTTTTTTAGCTCAAATACTGTGTGAATCCAATGTGAAAATATCCATGAACATATTTAATTTATTATATAGTCCGATGAATTTAGTTGACTTGTCTATCATTACTTTTTAACTATTTAATTACCTTTAGGCCTTTTGCCAAAAAGAAAAGAAATATATATATATATATATATATATATATATTATGATGGTTAAAAAAGTTATTATATTCACACTTAGACTTGTAAATGAATTGGATCACATAGTTGATTCAATCCAAATCCGACACGAGTATTCCTTCATCCCATCCAATAATCTGACGAATAATTTATAAAAAATTCATATCCAATTTGTTAGTAATGAGATATCCAATCCGATAATTCGATTATTATTATTTTATATAAAATTAATGATAAGAGATCAAACATTGAGTAGAATAAAAAAAAAAGAGAGAGAAAATGGCCATGGAAAACAAATAAAATATGAAAGAAAAAGAAAAATAAAAATAAATTATTTTCTCTTTGTTAAAGAAAAAACACTTAAAAAAATAATTTTTTTAAAGAAAGAAAAGAAGAAGAGGTGAAAATAATAATAGAAATATTTTAATAATCGATATAACATTTAAGTTTGTTCAAAATATATTTTTCATTTACAGTCTGAAATATCTAATGATCTAACGGTGATAATTCCTTTTACATTGATATTACGTAGACACAGAAATACACTAGAAATAATATATAATATAACATATTATATTATTTATTTGTCTAATCAAATTACTTATAATTTATATTTGATTTATTTATCTATTAAATTATTGAATTCGTATTGTTAAATGAATTATCGAATTACATATTCGGATCAAATTCAATTTCATGTTCACGTACGTGAGAGAATAGACTTGAATGTAATTTTTGGCTGCGAAATGAAATATTTCCACTTCTTTCTTGTGTATCTTATTTTAGTTTTATATTTATCTCACACACAAACTCACTCTCTCTCTCTCTCTCTCTCTCGGGCTTCAAAAAATCAGTCCGAGTTGAGCCATCCGCGTTCCATTTCCACTTCTTTTCTAGGTTTTCATCAATGGCCGAAGTAATGAACATGCAGGTCGAATCTCTCGACCGCCGGCGATATCGCCCCTCCGACCGAAGAGACAAAGTCGAATGACGACACAGAATCATCGCCGCAGCCTCCACCGCCACCACCACCACCACCGAGGCGAAGAGAGAGAGAGATTCTTGAGATAGAAGAGACGATAGGGACCTTGACCGCCCGCCGAAACGTCGCGGGGACTACTACGATCGGAACCGGTTACCGCCGCCGCCGAGAGAGAGGGATTACAAGCGGCGATTGAGCCCTAGCCCCCCTCCCCCTTACCGCGATCGACGGCACTCCCCTCCTCGGTGGTCGCCTCCGCCCCGCCGTTTAAGAGGTCACGGAGGGACGATGGTGAGTATGACGGCCGACGCGCAAGCCCTTGAGGAGGATACGGACAGGTTAGTGAGTAATTTATATATAAAAATATATATTTACACACAGGCAATTACATATATATACATGTGTGTTAATTCTACATTATTTACATCTTCTTTTGTTTATATCGAGTAGTATTACGGTTCAGCTTGATTGTTTAATGTTAGTTTAGTAGATGAATTTTTGCCTTTTGGAATTGTTTCCCTGCGAAGTGATTGATTGCTATTAATCTGTTTTGCCTTTGAATGGAGTATGAATGATAGTAATAACCTGGAAGTTGGAGGGTGAAGACTGCTTAGGTTAGTTTAAAATTTTGCTTTGTGGGTGCATATTGGTTTTAGAGAGAATACTGGAAAGTGGATTGCATAGTCAGATTATGGGTGTTCTGGACTATTAGATAAGTCCTCGGGAAGCTTCTGTTATACTTTGTTGTGGTACTGATTTTGAAAGGTTCGTTCCTTTAGGATTCTGGAGATGTTTTACTACTATCTCTACTGTCTCTCTCTCTCTCTATATATATCTATCTATCTCTCAATAACATATTCTGCTATTCTATGCTTCCCATCATTTATGGAGTGATATAGTTAGATAATGACCAATCAAAATGGCCTTATATTGATACCAGATGGACAACAAAAAGTATAATCACTTTCTGGACTTACCTTATGCACATGGTTTGCGCGTGATTGCACATGCTCTCGATGCCAAATATGTTAGGATCTTTATTCACATGCAATTTATTCATGAGCCCGAGACTGCAGGGAAATGGGATCTTGATGGAATATCACCTCATGGCCAAATTAATGGGGTTAATTGCTGAAGTTTCACCATTCCTTTTCCTTCATTTTGTGCACTTGATCATATTAAATCATATTAAGAGGCATGACTGATCACTGCCTTCAACAATGATATATATTCTCGAAGCCATTTGAACATCATAGTGATTTTGTTACGACCATTTGAGCTAGTGATACTAAGAATTTCTGAATGATGGTGATAAGAATCAAAATTCATCATCACCATCACCATCACCATCCTTGCCTTCATCCCATGTTATTTTTGGTCGCACTTTCCGTCTTTTACCTTCTATTACAACTAGTCTTCCTCGGAGCTTTCATGATAGGTAAGGAACAAAGAGAATGATCAACGGTGAAATCGTTGACGTGTAACTTTCCTCACCCTTGATTTCTGTATCGATTTGGGTATGGAAAATTGGGGCATGACAATTCCCGTATTGAATTTCACTCTGCACTGTTTACTGAAGAGACAATGCTCACATAAATCTAGCTTCTTGGTTTTCGGACCACCAAGTAGACCGACCCTGCGTACTCAGAACATCCATCCCCCTCTCACTCGTATGCCCCAGTCGTATATGCCACAATCTGGTAGTATCTAAATCTAGATCCGAGGACGAATTGTAGCAGAACCTGTAACTGTGCTACTTGCAGAGCATATAAACCATGCTGCTTCAGTCCCTTCATCACCAAAAGAGCACCATTCGAAACCCTCGTGACTCCACCTTCATCCCTGTAACTGCACCCGATGGAATCCAGCCTGGTCAGGAAAATCAAATTCTTATTTAGTTTTGGAACATAACGTCAGTCAAAGTTCTCATTGTACCGTCAAACATCTTGATTGAACTGTACCGATACCCACAACCTTGCATGACACATTATGCAAAAATCAGAATATTACAAGTTTCAACCCCAAACCCTAGCTCTCTCACTCTCTCTCTTTTTGCGTTTTCTCTCAACTCACTCCAAACCTTAGATGTCATTATATAACGGGCTACAAGAGAGTCTTAATTAGGGTCCAAAACTCATAAGAGAAAAAACGGGTCATAAAATTTGGTGGCTTAAGACCACACAAAACCCATTTTTCGGGTCAAAACCGAGTTGCAACATGACTCGGGTTCTTCTTTTTAAAGTCTTTTTTGCTCTTCAGCAATTTTTTTATGTATGCCCAATTTTTGTTTCCTTTTTTTGTTTCTTTTTTCAATTATTATTATTTTTTTATAAGTAAAAATTGTATTAGAAAGCACCCAAATAAAGGGAGGGGCAGCCCTTAAACAAGAATCAATTAAGGATCCGAAACAAAGGAACCTAGGAAATCAATCATTTCTCCCATGGAGTTACAAGATCTACCATGCATCCAACAAAAGAGTGTGGTAATAATTGAGAATTTAAGCACCCCAGTAGGTGTCTTCTCATTGTCAAACGTTCTTCGGTTCCGCTCCCGCCACAAACACCACCACACGCACAAGGGGGTCGCCTTCCAATAATCGCGAGCTTGGGCGTCCACTAGACCACCACTCCAAGCTTCCATCAAACCTCTAGTAGAGGTAGGCATGATCCATTGAACCCCGAACAATCCCAGAAGCAAGTTCCAACAGGCCTGCTCTAAGGCTTGGATAGTGAAGTAAAAGATGATTGACCGACTCCTCATCTCTCTTGCACATATTAGTATTATTATTATTATACATTTGTTAGTTTTATTGAACACTTGGAAACTTAAGTGGCGGATTGGTTGTGTTTTTAATCTGGATCTGAGTTTTTTTTTTGTCCTTCATGTTGGGATTTGCCGTATTGATCAGTATCATGTTTTCTACTTGTTTTCCCCTCAATTGATATGTATATGTGTGTTTTTGTTTCTAATTTATTGATTTCTGTTGAGAAAAGATTGATTTTTGTTGTAGTGTATGTAATGTTCCAACTGAATGTCACCCCATCCCCCTCCCAACTTTATTTGATCTTACGCTACTTAGGGTTCATACTTTCTTATTTGGTTTTCTAACTGGACTGAGGACCATAAATTTATGTGAAGTTCTCGTGATAGTAAAAACAAATGTAATAAAACACAAAAAAATAAAAATAAAATTGGCAACATCAAATGTAGGGAAATCAACTGTAATGAAGGTTTGGATACATTGAAAAGGAGGAAAATCAACATAGCTTGTCTACCAAAAACTAAATATGAAGGAGAAAATGTTAGAGAGATTGGAGAACGATACAAACTTTTGTATTAAGGTGATAAAGGTAATCATAGAAATGGGATTAAGATGTAGTAGCGGATTATTACATAGAAAATAACATTATAGAATTTAGAAGACGGGGGGAAATTCTATTAGATATTTTAGTGTTACAATAATATAATAAGTGCCTATGAACCATAAGAAGCATTAGATTAGAAAAGCGTAATGTATATTATAGGAATTGCTAGATTTAATAATACAAAGTATTCCAAGTCATGAAAGAACTTTAAGAAAGTTGGAATTGTATGACTAACAATTTTATTTAATAAAATTCTAAAAGAAGGAACCATGTCTAATGAATTCACAAAGAGTATTATAGTACCAATTTACAAACATTGAGGTATATACAAAATTGTGGTAATTATCGAGGAAAAAATTATTGTCATACGATGATATTATGGGAAATGGTTATAGGATAAAATATTAAGAAATACTTATAAAAAAAGGATAAAAGATTAAGAAATGAATCCATAATGTCTAAAAACTAATTTGGATTTTTTTTTTGATAAGTATATTGCAAAGAAAGCACTCAAAAGGGGAGTGTGTTCCAACAATACAAGGAAATAGAAAAGCAAAACAAGAAAAAGGACCAACAAGGCTCCTAACAACTTAAGCTACCCAGAAAATCAACAATATCACCCATAGATTTCCAATAAACTCCAAACACCTAGCAACACAGGGAACTGATAATAGAGAATTTCAACACCCCAAGCGGAGACTCCACGTCCTCAAAAGATCTCCTATTTCTTTCGGTCCACAAGCACCACCAATACATAGAGGGGCCACTCTCCAGCATTCACGAGCTCGGAAACTCACAATTCATCCTTGCTAGGCCTCTAATAACTCTCTAGAGGACCTTGGCATATCCCACTGAATCCCAAACAATCCAAGCAATAAACACTAGCAATCCCGGGCCACCGTACAATGGAGGAAAATATGGTCAACGGACTCCTCATCTCTCTTACACATAGAACACCAGTTAACAATTGCCCGTTGCCTAAGAAGCACGAAAACGGATACGGGACACGGATATGACACGACAAATCTTAAAATATCATGACACGAATACGGCGGGGGACACGTCAAATAATAAATATATATTTTTATATAATATATGATGTTGTACTTTAACAATTAAGAGTAATATTATTTTTCATCAACCTAACAGAGAAAAAAATTCACAAATCATAAGTCATAAGTATACAATTGAATCTACTCCATAACAACAATAATTATAAAGGAACGATGTCACAAAGTCATAAAACCAAATCAAAACGAAACTTTAGAATAAAAACTACTCTTATCATTTATTCGCTTACCACAACAAGAGAAAGAAGAGAAAAAAAATAAAGCTGGAGAGATGAATGGGTTGTAGTTAAATGTTAAAACAACCTTTCTAGAACTTTTTTTTTTTGTGGGGAAAAAGAAAGAGAGGAAAAAAGAAAGAAAGGCCAAAGAAAGAGAAAAAAAGCAGAGAAACAAAGAAAATTAGGGTCTTGTTAGAAAAAGAATTAGGGATTAGTAAAAAATAAAGGAAGAATCCATGGAAGAGAAAAGATTCATGGAAACAAGAGGAAAAAGAGAAAAAAAAAATTGGCGTGTTCGAAAATTCATGGCATGTTGGATGCGTGTCCTCGGCGGGTCTGTGCCGTGTCTGAAAATTCAAAAAAATAAAATAAATTCAGTCACATTTTTTGGCATGTCTGACATGTTTCGGGGCATGTCCGATAGATTCTTTGCCCTCTTAGGCGTGTATGTGCTTCCTAGCGGATTGCCTAATCGTCAAGTTATAAATTGTCAAGATACTTCCAAGAGCTGTCATCCACCCGAAGAAGGCCACCTTAGGAGGAGTCTTAGTACGCCACACTGCCCTTCCATTGAAAGATCCCCCATCATTCCCTGCAATTTTCTTATAAAATGTCCGAACATCAAATCTCCCCTGAGACGAAGGCACCCACACCAAAGAATTCAGCCCTACCACCTCCCACCACCTGAAAAGAGATCAACTCCACAGATATCTACTATGCTACGAATATTTACTATGGACAATTGATAGAAGATTGTAGAAGTAAATAAAAAGATATACACGAGGTTTCATAGACTTAGAGAGGGCATATGATAAAGTACCAAGGGATATAATTTGGTGAACTTTATGAAGTTAACAAGCCTCTTTAAAACTTATAAAGCTTATTAATGGTATGTATAACGAGACAAAAATCATAGTTTGTACCGTTAATCAGTCTTAAATGAAATAACGAAAGATATACAAGAAGACATTTCATAGTATATGTTGTTTGTTGATGACATAGTGTTGTTGGATACTTCTTAGGAAGTTTTAGGAACAAAATTAGAAATATGAAGAAATGCATTAGAGACAATAGAATTAAGAATTAGTAAGGCTAAAACAAAATATATGGAATGCAAATTTGATAAAATCTAAAAAAACAATTAATATAACAATGACAATTCAAGATCAAAGGTTTACTTAGAATATTCATTTTATATACTTGGGATGCCTTTTTTCCCTACTTAGCATGTGGTGTATTTTTGTGTTACAGTGGACTCTAACCATATAATACAGTCCCTAACGGTGAAAAAAATAAAAGGGGCTGATCAATTGATTCGATACAATTAGTCAATTTAGGGTCTTTTGGAAGTCAATACATAGTGGGACGACAATATGCAATTTGGGCTTTCTGGACATTGAGTTCTTCTCCGACAACTTGTGCTTCTTCTCTTTTCTTTGTTTTTTGTTTCTTTTCTTTCCTCCTTATTGCTCTATTTTTTTTATCCTCTGTTCACCTCCTTTTATGGTTTTTATGCTCTTCTCTCTCTCTTTCTTTTCTTCTTTTTATTTTTATTTTTTATGAACTTTTAATTTGTTTATGTTTTGTAGTTTGTTTCTCTAATGCATCTAATAGTTGCTAAAGCATATTATCACAAAAAACACTCGAAATCTTGAAATTGGGATATTATGTATTCTTGTTTTGTGGTTTGATGTTCTCATGCTTTTGGCTAAACATTAACTGTTGCGGCTGAGTTTGTATTATTAGCTACAAATTTTAATTTTTTTCAACTTGTGCCTTGCTTCAGTCAGGCCGTGCCTCGCTTTGTGCCTTGCGCCTTAAGCTCCAGGAGGCCTTAACACCTTTGTGTGCCTTGAGCCTTTAACAACTATTTCTCTTCCTCTTCCTCCTTGTGTAACATGAAGCCATCCACCCTGATCTGCCCAATGTGGTTGCCCCTACAATGTGCGTTGGCCAACCTTTGAAAAAATCTCGTGTTTCTGTCACCTTCCTTCAACCATAATGCCCTCCCCTACCCTAGACATTTGTCTCTCGAAGAAATCTCCTCCATAACTGGTAACTCCCCTATTTCTGATTTACACACCTCCCTCCTCCCCCTCTCCTCTGCCCCCAATCCCTCTACCCCCCTTCCTTACTGTCGATGTAAAACCTCGGATTTTTTTTATTATTTAATTACGTGGTTAATTAATTGTTAAGCATGATTATATAGTAATTGCATGCTTATGTGTGTGGGTTTCGGGACTACTTTAAAAGTTCTAAAAATGGTTTTGAAAGTACCTTAGGACCATACTGGGATGGAACCAAGGTTAGGGTAATTTTTCGGAATTTTTACGAAAAGTTACTATTCATGGTTTGGGTTTTTGGAAAAATAACTACGGATCACTTAAGTGATGTAGGGGCATGAATGAACTTTGAGGGGCTTTACTGAAGTTTGTTGAAATGAGGGAGTGCCATTTTGCGATTGAATGGAAGTAGAAAAGGGTAGAGGAGCAAAACTAAAGAGATGAGGGGCTAATGTGCAATTTTGGAAAACTTTTTCTATAAATATCCCAAAATGTTGACTTGGTCATAACTCAAATCAGATTTCTCTTTCTAGAGATCAGCTCTAGAGTTCTTTCTTCTCCCCTCTTTCATCTTTTTGGTTGATCTTAGTTTTGGAGGCTTAGAAGTGTGATTCGGGCCTCGGGACTTTACACGATAGTTGTTCCCCTCGGGATTGCCTACGTTCTACACCGATTGAAAATTCTTTTCGGCAAATTTTCAAGTGTTTTTGGGCTAGGGCAGATTCTAGGGCTTGGAGCTCTCTTGGTTTTTGAGCTTGAATTCGAGGTAGGGGTGTTCTTTTTTTTTTATTATCGATTCTTTAGAGTTTTGGTTGGGTTTTAGTGGGTTAACATGCTAGAAAAGACTTAAAGAATTTTGTTTTGATTTCTTTCTTTCTTTTTTTGGAATAAGCATGTGTTAAAAGTGGTTTTCATATGTTCTATATGATGTCTTTGAATTATATATGCATTGTATGTGTATATGGTTGATCTTGGTAATTAAAGTGTGTTAAAAGTATGTGATTCTTGCACTAGAATTATATTTTGAGCATGTATGTCTTATGCGCTAGTTTGAAAATGCTTGATATCCATTTAGAATCATGTATGAGTTATTGGGATAGCAGGTGTACGTGTTGCACGCTATGTATTGATTGAAAGCATGTAAAGGACAATATTGTCATTTTTACATTTGTAGGATTTCTTGTAAGAGAAAGGTTGTTGCATTGTAAATGCATGTTTTAATATGAGTAGCTTATGTACTTATATTGAATGTGATTTAAGTGGCTTATGATGCACTTATTTGAAACTGTGTTGTTTGATGATTTTGGGGAAAGGTCGGAATAAAGTAAGATGAGCTCAATGCTCAGGGGTGCAAGACCTCAACCTTGGCCAAGTGGTTTCTTCTAGACCATCGGGTTAGCAACCCTTAAAGATAGGAAGATAGATATTTAACCCAAGGGTACTTATCTGGTTACTACGAATACTCCCTACTCATGGATTGATTTTGAGTTTATTTGACTTTATGTTTCAAGCTTTGTTATGAATTGTGATATTCATGGTTATCGTTTAACTTGTAAAGTTGTGAAATGCTTTGTGTTTACTTATGGTAAATTAAGCATGTTGGATATGATATATATATATATATTGGAGCATGATTTGCGCACTATATTGTCGATGTTATGAGCATTGAAAATATGTCATGTAGTGTATAGGAATGCTATAGCTGCATTTCATGTAGGTTGCATCGAGTCGGTGCATAGGGGGTTTAGATGTCTCTACTGAGCCGTCGTTGCTCACCCTACAAATGTATCACATTTTTTAGGAAAAAGTGACGGAAAGGATGTTGCCTCGGGCCTTCTTTTGGGCTTTGGATGTTTTTATGGTATACATATATGCCATGTGTGAGTATTTTGAGAAGAACTATATATTTTTTATGTGGAACGAATGTATTAGCATTCTAGACATGGGTACTTTTATGTTGTTAAGCAGTGGTCCCATTAGTCTTCTCTATGTTGGACAATTGTGTATATCGGGATATGGTTGGACAAGTTACATTTTGATGTGTGTATGTAACTCGGTTATATTGTGGCTTTAATGATGTAAATGTGTTTTAAAAGTCGCTTCCGTGGTATTGAGACTCTGTTTGGATGAGGGTGGTCTTAAGAGGGGTATTTTGGTAATTTCATCCCATATTCACATCTAATGTCCTAGATTTGTTTCGGTGTTGGAAGTCGGGGTGACAGCTTAGTATCAAAGTTTGTCTGTAGTTGTAAGGTGTTGAGGTTTTATTTAATCACCTCCATTTTCCATGCCCTTCCGGGTGTTGGAATTTTGGGGCGTGATAGCTGAGGTCCAATATTCATCCCCAAAAGCCAGTTTTCTCCACTCAATGTTGCCAAAGACCTCTCTGTTCCATTTTCTAAGATCCTCTTTCAAGAGCCGAAGCTTATTCACAAGCACATAACTTGGAGTACCCGCCACGACGTAACCCGTCCGGCATTGTTGAATCGACTCCTTGAAGCCTTCTGATCTAAGCCACACATTCTCAAATTTGAGCGAAGTCTTCCTCCTCAATCCCCACAATCAAGCATCAATCGAATACGGTCCGACATTATTCTAGCCAATGCCACATTAGCTACGTCTGACAATCTCTCTTCCCACTCCTAAAATCAAAAAATCTATCTAATAGGGACAAAGTAGGATCCTCCATGCCACTCGACCAAGTAAATCTGCCCCCCTCCAACGGTTAGTTGATCAAGCCCTCACGGTCAGTGAATTCCTAAAACGAATACATCACCAAATCCACCTCCCTCCCGAGGACCTCTCGTCCGGAGATCTCACAACATTGAAATCTCCTGCACACATCAAGGAACACCCCACCTCCCATGAGCATAAGTCAACTCCTCCCACATCACTGACCTCTCTGAATCCTTCACTGGCCCATACCCACCCAAAAAAAGCCAAGAAGAGCCATCCTCCATTTTAAAGAGAGAAGAGACAGAAAACCTCCCTTTCCTCACATCCACCCATCTTTTATCCCATAGAACTATAATCCCTCCAGCCGTTCCAATTGCATCTAATGTTTCCCACTCCACAAATCTCCACCCACTAATGCTTCTCACCATCTCCTTGGAAGCACTACTCAACTTAGTTTCTTGGAGGCAAACCACATGACCCCCTCACTTACGCAAAGCCAATTTTACTACCTTCCTCTTGTTAGGATCATTTAGACCCACGTGTTCTGTGAAATGATACGTGTCTTCATAAGGAAACTATGGCTTTGTCTTCCCCCCTTCTCCCTTACCACATGAATTCTACCCTCATAGTTCACATAAGTTATTAGGTTACGGAGCTCCCTCTCCCCCTTCCAAACTGAATTTTTTCTCCTACCCTCCCTCCTCTCATCAACAAGACCCCTGAACACTTCCATAGCCCTCTCCTCCTCTACACAAAACACCCCTAAAGTCTTGCACATTCCCTCAATATTATTCATTAACCACCCCTCCTCTCTCGCCTTGCCTCCTCCTCCCCGCTGAGGAGCCATTGCAGCCAAAGGAAGAGAAAATCCCCACCCCCTCACTCTCTTCCTCAACCCTAACCACCATAGCTTGGCTATCCCTCACACTATCCTTCGACAATGCATCCTTTGTTTCATCATCAATATGATCTCTACTCCAGTCTGATTCCGAATTGAAAACACCCTCGTCAACAAGACCATCCCTACCCTCCATACCTTGCAAGACAGCGCCAAGGAGAGGCCCCATTGCATGTTTAAACTATCGCAACTCTTCCAGTAGAGTAGCAGCAAAATCAACAGTTAATCGAACAGGGCAATTACGTCCCACAGCACCCATTCCATGGTTATATTGATACAGATGCAAACCCTTTGCAGCACTTGATGGAGTTTCCGTTTTTGAACTGTCCTTCAGTCCCGTCAATCTTCCCACCCTCGAAATACCTAGAAAGTGAAGGATGAGGAGATCCATTAACATTAAAATAAGGCGTACCTATTGTCCTGTGGCTGTACTCCTCCATCACCCATTTCTTTTTTCTCTTTTCTTGTCTACCATTGTTGCGGAGCCTATTTTTGGAAAGACAGGATGTGATATCGTTGGGCAATACTCTCAGATTGTCTTGGTTCATCATACTTTGTTGTGTAATCTTGTAACGACCCAAACGAATTGTATATGTTACGACAAACAGCCACGAACCAAGCACAATCACGACACACGATAGAAAACGAAACAAGCACCACACATAGAACACAAGAATATAACGTGGTTTGGCGATGTGCCTACATCCACAGCAAAGATCCTGCGGAAGTTTTTACTATGTGAAAATTAGGAGATTACAAGTTTCAACCCCAAACCCTAGCTCTCGCTATCTATCTCTTTCTGCGTTTTCAGTGTTCTCTCTTAATCCCACTCCAAACCCTAGATGCCCTTATACATCGGGCTACAATAGAATCCTAAACAGGTTCTAAAACCTGCAAGTGAAGAACGGGTCATAAAATTTTTCTCAGGAGCGCTGCTCCTGACCCCTGCAGCTTTGGGCCACACAAAGCCCTTTTTTAGGGTCAAAACCAGGTCACAACGCGACCCGGGCCACAACATAACAGTATAGTTGACCCCTTTGCATCCCAACGTCGCTACTGCCTTTTGGCGAAATAGATCCAAAGCCCAATTTTTGAGTTTGAATCGCCTGAGTTTGCTTCTAGGCCTGCTGAAAATTTTCATTTAAATGGATCTGTAATCCATTTGAGCCCAGATGAACATCCCGTGACTGACCCATTTCTCCATTCTTGCTAGCAGGCCTTTCTTCATTCTTTTTTGAAGTAGGCTGCTGTATTGGGCCTTTGTTAAAACCCACTTTCTTAAAAAAATCTTGTGGCCAGTAACGGTAGGCCCAGTTAATCCAGTCACTTTTAGAGAATTATGAATTAAAGAAAGATTAGCACGTGATCCCTTATCCCGTCTTTTATCGCGAATATTCTTTGTGGCTTCCATCCATTGACCATCAAACTTTTTGTTCCATTACGTTTTGTCGGGGGCTGCTTTTCTCTTTCACGGGCCTTTCTCGCGTGACTCACACTTAGTCGCTGTCCTTCAGCTTGCCCTCCTCTATGTTTTTTGATCGATGACTATTTAGCTCATAGGCTTTATTGGAAACCTTACTTTGACATTGTTCTACTTCGTTCTGCGTTCCAGTGTCGAGAGCGGTCCTCTTATTGGGTTCTTTCATCTTTGACTCCATGGAAAGGTAATCTCTTCTACCAGTGAGACCCTAAAAGCCATACTCATCCTCGACAGTGACATATTGTGGGATTCTACCATTTTTGACGGTCACAATAGCCACCTTCTCAGGATCCATCACGTCGTCGGCCTCGACTACCAGAAAACCACCGCAAAGATCCATGATCTCTTCAAATAGCTTCTGGCACCATAATTGGAGGGGTAATCCATACATCATAATTATGCATTCCTTCCTCTTCTTTAGCAGTCCTGAATAGGTGACTTGGAGATCCAAACAATGAGGAACAACATGGAATCTCCCCAAACCCTTTTGTTGTCTCTTCCTTTTCAGATGGGAAGCTGAATAAAAGAAGCCCGTCCGGCAACAACGAAACCCTGACCCCACTATCAACCTTCCAACATCAAGAAGCCCATTATTCAATCCTTCTTAAACCTCTTACAGGTTTGTTGAACCTTTTGACCAGACATAATAACATCACTCTTTTGAGGAAAATATGTCGGTCATCAACTCTGAAAATATGGCCCATCGTCGCGTTTTACAAGTGACTTCGCCGGACATGGATAAATACGGGAGTCTCACCGCCTCCAGGAACGTCCTCTTCTCTCCCTCAAACATTGCTACTCTTCATGAGTTAATATCATAAACCTCTTAGGAACTTTTATTTTTAATTGACTCAGTATCGGAATAGGATTATGAGAACCAAAATATCCATATCTAAGTGGAGCTAGCATCCGTTCATTACTAATCTTATCTCTCGTTACTCCTATCGCCCACCGTAACATTCTCATTTTCACTACATAAATGCGTTGTTTCTTTTTTCGACGTCCAACACTCTGTGCCATACAATATAGCTAGTCTAATAACCATCCTATAGATTTATTTTCGTTTGTCACACGGGATACAACTAGCTTGCCTTTATTTTGTCGACCTAAGAAGTACGGATACAGATACGGGACACAGATACGACACGACATGGACACAGTGATATGACAAATCGTAAAAAAATAGAATAAGGACACAATAGGGACACGACAAATGAATATATCTTTTTATATATATGATCCTATATTTTAAAAGTAATATTATTTTTCATCAACCTAACAATGAAAAATTCACAAATTATAATAATTGATGAGCCATAAAAATAATTATTTTATCGTTTAAAAAACCACACAATTAAATATACTCCACAACCAGTGTTATTAAACGCGCGCCTAGGTGCTAGGCGCATACAGTCACATCTTTTGTGTCTGTAGTATACCCAGACGCAGCGAGGAGGTGCACTGAATGCATGCCTTGTAGTGCTAGGTCAGGTGCTAGGTGATTTCTGTTTTTTTTTTTAAATATTAATTTACTAAGCCTAAAAGGAAGATTTTGACATGCTCAATAACTTTTGTTAAAAATAAAACAAATAAAAGAATCCCAATAGACCCACCATGTTCTAGAATTTTGTTTAAAATAAAAAAACAAATAAAAGAAGGCTAAAAGACCCAAACAACGTGGAGGAGGACAGAGCAACTTTGTAAGTGATTCAAGCCCTAGGTCGTAGAGCGGTTGTAGAGATCACGGTCAGGTCAGTTCTTCTTCTCTCTTAGTAAGTTACTTCTTCTCTCTCTTCGTCAATCTATTTCTCTCTCTTCATCAACTTCTTCTTTCTCTTTATTTTTCTTTTTTCTGGTAAGAGTTCTCTCTGTCTTCATCTACTTCTTTCTCATTCTCTCTCTTCATCTTTTTCTTTGTGCTCTGTTTTTTTTGCAGTCCCTCTCTCTCTCCATCATCTTCTTCTCTCTCACTCTGTTTTCTCTTCTTTAATTGATGTCCTAAATTAGTTGCTTTTATATTTTTTTGCTTGTTAACTGATTTTCTTGAATATTTGTGCTCTGTTGATTTTTTTTTGTGCTCTGTTTTTTAGGTTTATAGTTTTTTTTTTTTTTTTTTGTATGTTTGTTTGTTAACAGATTTTCTTGACAGATTTTGTATGTTTGTTACTTTGTATGAAAAATAGATTTGTACTCTGTTTTTTCTTTTCTTTTCTTTGTTAAACCGATTTTTTGAGATTGTTGTTATCCTCTTTGTGACTCTTTCCTTTTTTTGGGTGCTATGTTTTGTTTTTATCACATTATTCTCAATTAGCTATTATATTCTATTTTTCACTGTAAATACTAAAAGATAGAAAAAAATGTCGAAATTCCCAATTAGCTGTTGGGTTTGCACTTGTAAAACTTTGCTGTTCTCTTTGATTAGGTTCTTCCTTCTTATGATTGCAAGTTACTATCATGTGTTAGACTCTTAGTAGATTGAAAATTTGAAACCACTTAACATAGTTTTGTTACTTTGGTAACAATGCAGCTTAGCTAAAGGCTTTGCAGTGTTTGCAGGCCATAAGATGTGAATTAATTTATACTAATTTAAAATTTTTAATTGTGCGCCTTGCTTCACTCAGGCTCGCGCCTCGCCTTGTGCCTAGTGCCGAGGCTCCAAAGGACCTTGAGCGCCTTAGTGCGCCTAGGGCCTTTGATAACACCATCCACAACAATAATAATAGTTGTTTTTTAAACAAAAAGAACTTGAAATATTAT
This sequence comes from Cornus controversa, assembly GCA_026545225.1. NCBI lineage: Eukaryota > Viridiplantae > Streptophyta > Magnoliopsida > Cornales > Cornaceae > Cornus > Cornus controversa. The sequence goes on from CM048852.1 coordinate 13,473,715, forward strand.
ATTTTATGACCGCTATATTTTATTAAAATTTTTCAAAGAAGTCATCATATTTACATTTTATCCTTAAAACTCCCTAACAATATGACTTGCGTGTTGGACAGTTGCCAATGGTTTCGTAGAAGTATCTTGTAAAACTATGTCATCCGCAAACAACAAACACCATGGAGTGCCTTCTTGGATATCTTTCATTATTTAATCCAACACTATTGTAAATATGTATGGACTTAACACTAATCCCGGATGTAATTGTACTTTTATTTGAAAATCACTAGTTTCTTGCCACAACTGTATCGTTGTTATCTCTGTTGTTAAATCATGAATGCCTTGAGCAATAATCTTTACATGTCCTTTTGGCCTCTTCATGTAGCATTTGAACTTGAATGAAAATACGATAACTTGAAATTTTGATCGCTGGTCCTAGATCTTCATATTTTTTCAAAGTGATTTCATTTGTTTCTTCTTTTCTTCCACTTTCGCATGTTGGAGTGATCCACTTTAGTTGGATGCATGCATACTCCATTTAGTTCTTTCTAATACCATTTCTAAAGAATTAATGTTCAGGATTGGCCCAGTCAAATATACTACACACTTTATTTGTAAGGACATTTATGGGTTAATATAAGGCTATATGTCATGTCCATTCGGCCCACAGTGAACGGTGTCATCTTTCCCAAGCCCAATCAAAACAAATTTGCAGTAATATGAAATAACTGAAGTGAAAAAAAGTACATCATTGTCATGCTTTTAACCCAAAAACTATGTCTGAGGATACTAGACGAAATTTTGGTGAATTACACTTTATATAGAGTATGAATTACGTTTTTTGAGCCATCATAAATTTTGGTAAATTACACTTTACTGAGCATGAATTTACAAATTGTCCTCTATAAAAAAGTCAATAACCTTTTTTTTTGTCTTTATATTTGCAGGTTGTGACTGGGGCATACAGAGGATTTTGAAGGATAGCTTTTGTAAAAGTACTTTGAATGTGCGAGGGTGTATTACTTCCCGCCCCCTCTATGTGTGCGTGACTTTCTTTCTAATTACATTTTTTCTACACTTTTCTCAAATTTGTGTCTAATTAGTTTTGCTTTGAATTGAACTTTCCTTTTGGAAGTAAATAGAATAAATTCATGTGGTTTTCCTTTTTATACTTGTCCTCATCTCTTCCAAATATTCTAAAAAATGTCACTTTCATTTATTTTCATAAAAATCACCATTTTTAAAGTCAAAATAAAGTTTTCATAAAAAAACCATCCCTTGCATTTTTAACTCGCCTTCTTAAATATCACTTTGTCTCGTCTAAAATATATTTTCTCAAAAGCCTTTTTTCCAAAATTTAAAATTCAAGATATCCCAGCTTGTCATATTGTAGGTGCAAAATGTATAGGTATTGTTTCATTCTTAAGTGTTAAAACCAATAAGTGAAATGCATTGTTTATATCCCTAGCACAATAGGTGAAAAATTTTAAAATACATGTTCAATTCCTCAGGTAGATATCTCTATGTCAAATGAGCTTTTGAGATTAACAAGTCAAAAATGAAGGGATGAGAGGCCATTATTTTCTTTATCCCAAGTTAATACAAATATCACCATTGAAAACCCTTTTGAGCTGGTTTTATTCTTTTCATTAACCCAAGCTAGGGATCACCATGACGAAGACTGTGAGATGATAATAGGCAAGAGCTTTAATACCTAAGTGATTATAGCTAAAAGGACAAGAGGCCCTCGTTTCTGTTATCATACAGTGATATATATCCATTGCTAACCCTTAGTGCCATGATGACTGTTCCTTTCATTATACCCACCGTTGATCACACCCCACATTGGGGCAGATTTTATTCAGATATTACATTAGACTAGTAAAAGTTTTGATTACTATGCAATCCGAATTAAAATGAAGAGATGCCATCATTTCTATTATCCATCATCTACTATGATTCCCATTGATGAACCCATAGAGCCTGGTTACATTTCTTCTTTTGAACCTACCAAGGATCATTACAAGTGCACTGTTCATCTGTAAGTTAAGCTAGGGCAGCTTTGGATTGATTATTCCTTCACAATAAAGCAGAAGACAAATTGCAAGAAAGGTGAAAGTAGAGAAGGCCCAGTGATCTACCGAGGATGAGCCGTAAACCCGGACATCTTGGGTTGGATTCTTACTGGGCATCATAAAAGAAAGGCAAAAGCAAAGATGTGATTAAAGAATCTACCGGGGCGAGCCGTAAACTCGGACGTCTTGGGTTCGATTCTCGCAAGGCATGTGAAAACAAAGATGACAGAGTGATTAAAGAATCTACCGGGACGAGCCGTAAACCCGGACGTCTTGGGTTCGATTCTCACTGGGCGTCAAAAAGAACGGCGAAAGCAAAGATGGAAATTAAAGAATCTACCGGGACGAGCCGTAAACCCGGACGTCTTGGGTTCGATTCTCACTGGCCGTCATAAAAGTAATGTAAAGTAAGGGTTCCTAAAGAACAAATGAAGATATTCAAATTCAGTCAATGCCATGGTTGCATGCCACCCAAGTATAAGAAGATTGAAGATGATCCTTGGTCTTATACCCCATTTCACATTATTTTGAGCCTTTCATATCTTTTTCTTCATCACCTATAAGCCCATAGACCACGTTACAACCCATGTGAAGTCTTCTCCGATTAAGGATGATTGCATAGTTTAAAAAACTTTTTTCTAGACTAACATAGAAAACTTACCCTAAGCTAGGGCAGTTTTCCTTTTATGGTGATCACGGTTTATGAACCCTGTGTTAACGTAATATCTTTGAGCCTTAATATCCTTTCCTTGGTTACCCTACACCTAGCCCACATTACGGTCCAAATCAAAGACCTCTTCGATTGGCGAAGATCATTTAGGATTGAAAGCTCTCGCATATTAAAGTTTCACATAACGAGCAACATTTTTCGTCATTTCCCAAACTGGGGAAGTTTTTGAGTGATCCTTAGTTCATCACCTGGTTATGCGTCATATTTTGAGCCTAATATAACCTTTCTTTCTCAAACCACTTTACCAAAGACCCCATTACAACCCCAAGTAAAGTCCTCTTTGATCAATGATGACTTGTTAACCAAGAAAGCTCAACAACATGTGGTTTGATACCGAAGGAACAATACATGTCGACAAAAAATATTTCTCATAAATTTTTTTAAGATAAGGTTGATAGGTGGTTGGGAATATAGACAGTCAATCATATGTTGGTTTGAATATGGTTGAATGAATGCTACTCATAAATTGACCACCTTTTTCAAGGATATCCTTTTTCAAATAGAAACATAATTTTCAAAGTAAATTTGTAAGTACTCTGAACAAATGTTTAAAAACTTTAGGCAATTTATTGCAAAATATCTTTTTAAAAACATCTTTGGTAAGACTCTTCTCAAATTGCTTTTAAAAGCTCGTGTTTTCAAATAACTCTTTTCAAATTGCTCCTAGGTTCCCTTCAAGGTCATCTCTCAACAACCCATATTCTCGTATTCAACCCGTTCGTTCATGTCATTTGCTTGTTGCCAAGTTTGCTCTTTATAATGTCAAAACAGTGTGTCTCATATATGGGTATCTCTGTCTCTTCTCTAAATATGCAGTTGTATTAATGTTCATGTATGTGTTTAATTATGATTGTTCATAATCTGTAGGCTCATTTTATTTATCTATATACCTCAGCTCTGTGGCCTTTATAGAACAGGTCTGCACTAACAGCCCTTTCAAGGGTAATTTGGTAATTGTGCAGAGTGCATAAGGACAGCACGTGAGCACCAGGATTCTAGGATGATCCTTTTGTCAGGGAATGACAGCCATGCCCTCTGCTGTTTTTTGATTAAATGAAGATTCTGTGGGTTCAAGGGTATATTAACCTTTTATAGAAAGGCTGCTAATGATTGGTGAATTCAAAATTTGCTAGAGGACAAGAAACTATCTGGACAAAATGGACAAGGATGTGTGAGCTGTCTATATCTATCCGTTAGCAGAGGCAGCAGAGAGAGTCTATATATATATATTGGTACATAGCAGCTATGGAGTGTGTGCTTTTTGAGAGATATATGTGAGAAAGGTTCATATTCTGAGTGAGGCACCATTTTTAGTAAACTTGCTGAATTCTGCAGAAGGAAAGCTGGAGTAAGCAGGTTAAGAGGATGAATCCATTCCAGATGACTCTTATTGTTCTTTTGAAGCTACTTCTGGTTTGAGCATCACACTTCCATCATCAAGAGTCCATAGAAAGGTTGAATACTGCTGTGCTAAGGGTATATCTGATTCTCACATCTCATACCTTCAATTATTGTCTTAAAAGTTGCTGCCAAGTTCAGATGATCTCTATTTTTGAGCATAGCCTAAGTTTGTTTGTCTAAATCTGTTATAAGCATGCTACATATACAAATTCTCATCTGTCCATGCTATGCAATGACTCAAAAGGAGGCTGCAATTCATTCCGAGTATGTAGACCTGTTTTGAGTACACATTCACTGTTTTGAGATTCATGTTTGCTGTCAAAGACTGAAGATCTGTTGTTCAACTCTCAGTTTAAAGTTCTTCAGCATTTATTATCATATTGCTGTGTATGGAGTAAAGTTCTTTTTTGTTGGTGAGAGTCCAAACCATGGGAGGTTCTAGACGGGGAATTTTGAGTGAATTGTTGTGAGTTTGGTGAGTGCTTGTGCAAGCATTGGGGCTGTGCACAAGGGGAGAGTTTTGAGTGAATTGTATATGAGTTAGGTGAGTGCTGAGAGAGTGAGTGAGAGAGATACCACTGCTGTAGCCTCAGAACTTCATACACTAGTGAACTGTTGACTGGCATAGCAGCCAAAGAGGATGTTTCCCCACTTTGGGGTTTTACCTCTATAAATCCCTGTGTCCTTTGATATTTAATTGTTGTTCATGTTAGTTGTTAGCTTGCTGAACCCGTAGAACACTCTCATTGTCTATCTGGTTCCTCAAAAACTCTCTGTGACAATTTATCAAACAGTTGTGGACAACTAGGGTTTCAGCCTGACTTCAACCAATCATCCTTGTTTCAGCTAGCCTTACTCATGCTTCTAATGCACTCTAAACCCACATTGTCTTGAAAGTCATATTGATCAATTCTATCACTCCAGCACATCTATCCTTATCATTAGGTTATAGAGTCTCTGTCTGTATCTCTCTAGAGCTGAAAAATTAAAGGACCTAATTGAATCCCCCCCCACCCACCCCCTCTTGGGTACTTCAATTGGTATTAGAGCCATGGGTCGAGCAAGGTTTAATCACCTGCTGAACAGTTCCTAGACATGTTTGAAGAAGGAGGGTCAGCTCACAAGGCTCCTCCATTTGATGGCACCAACTATGACTCATGGAGGATAAAAATGGAGGCATTCCTGTTGTCAATCTCTTTTGATGTATGGCATGCAACTCTTAATGGAGATGTGATACTTGGTACTCTCAAGAAGACAAGAATGCGATAGCATTAGATGGCAGAGCTAGAAATGCTTTGTATAACTCTCTGAAGAAGCAAGAGTTCACAAGAGTGAAAAATTGCAAAACAGCCAAAGAAATATGGGATTCTCTTCAGTCTGCGCATGAAGGGAATAAGACCATTAAGGACAACAAAGTTCAACTCCCCCCCTCTTGGGTACTTCACAACCCTTGGGATAAACTACGTTCGACCTGATTCCCACCATGCCACTCATGGCTGGGATACGTAGGCAGCCCATATTTCAATTGGGTTCGGTCATACCATTATTTACTTTACTATTTTCTCCACCTTTAAAATAATTATTTACCCTACCCACCAACCCTTAAAGGTCCAACATATTTTCTCACATAGGCACCATGGGGTCCACCGCAAGGGCCAATATGGTCTGCTATTGACCAACGTGTGAATTTAAACGGCTAGTATACTGGGTAGAATCATTAGCAGTTGTCCAAACATAGCCCTTTGGTAGATACAAGAGTCCTGTAACACAACCCTTTGGTAGTGGAAGTCCAATTTTCAACCATCTTATGTAAAAGTTGACCGTCACTGTGCTCATATTTTTCCTTTTTGAAGTTTTCTTGTTTGAATCTTTGAATATGTATATCCTTTGTAGATCCGGTAGAATCTAGGTTGAATAGTTGTCCACCACACATCTTTTCAGATATAATCTGTATGCACAGAGGATTTTGACCATAAGTTATATCTTTCAATGGCTTGGCCAAATATTTATATGTACTGAATGTTTGTGTCTGTGGTTGGTACTTGGTTTTTAAGCCATGACAACCATTTGCTTTTATATTTAGGGTGTACAACCTCATGCATTCTGATTGTTGCATTCCTAGGTATATATTAGAGAAAATGTCATCTTTGAAATAGTTTGAACCTTCCCAGTAGGATGTTGCGTCTTTACATTTTTGTTCTATGTTGTTTATTTGTTGTACCTGTTTAACAGTCGATGATTTAATTACATTATTTATGCAGACTCCAACATTAGAGATTCATGACAAGATATCATTTCTTATTAATAATTTATTGACCTGTTGAAAGAATAGTATTACACCTTATTGCACAATATATGGTGATGAAAAGGTGAGAGTATGTGAGCCTATGAGGTATCTATGGTTCTTTTACTTCAAAGTATAATTTAATTTTAATTGTACAGTGTCAGGACTGCTTTTTATGTTATCATTTCTTTTTATTTGGAGCTGACTTGTATTTTAATCTCTCAGCACATCATCTCTATATGCTCGTTTTTATTTATTTATTTATTGGTATTGTTTTTGCAATTCCTTTTAGAATGTTCTATCATTCTTCATTTTTTTTTGCCTACATGTCGAGCATTACTCGTGTGGAATGTTGTGTGTATCTATTGTACCTCTCTCTTGTGTGTGGCAATTTTAAATTTTACTATGGTAAATGTCTCAGTTTCTGCATATCTATCTCAATTTTTAGGGGCCCAACTTTTAAGATTTGAGGGAAGGTCTTATTACCTTTTGAAGAAAATCCTTATGGAAAATTGGTGTTAGATTTGATAAGCCCATACATGATAGAATTGACCTGGGGGGTCTCTGTGATGCGGATCATGGATTCTTCTGTTAGGTAAGGCCCTAATTTGTTATTATTTTCCACATGCTCACGACTTTATAAATTTGTTCTGTCTTCAATATTGCTAAGCCCCATTCTTCCATTCTCTCTCTTACTCTCTCTAGTTAGTGATCTTCACTTGGAAACCCTGGTTTGGAAGATCTGGACAAGTTACTCATGAGCATGTTATTTGAGGTAGGCCTTATATTTTGTTCAAGTAATTTGGTTTCTTATGTTTCAGTTTTGTGGTTTATCCTCATTTCATTAAATACATTTTAAGTGTCTTGATATCACGCATTGAGCTTTTGACACTATATCTTTATTTTTATTTTTTTTGAGAGATTGATGGTGATCGTGTTTGAACTTTCGAGGAACAAGCAATTTACACATGCTTTTTCTATCTCTATCTCTACAAAATGAGTAGAGTCTCATTTATGTTTGAAAAATGTTGTATATATTTTATGTAAATTTTATATTAAAAAAAAAAAAGGAAAAGCAAGCTCAGTTGTTCGTTTTTTTTTGTTGTATTGATTTTTTACCTGAAAATATTTCATGTACCAGATTACATGATATGCCTTTTGTGGGTCTCTCCTGACACCACGCATTAAGATTTTGCCACTATATCATTATTTTTATTTTATTGAGAGAGATTGATGATGATCGTGTTTGAGAACAATCAATTTTTGAGTGCATGATTGCCAATCTATTTGAGGAATACAAATTCTTCCCAAATACTTGAAAAGTAGCTCAAAATTGCTGCCGTTCGGTTGGATTCCATAGAACTTGGAGTCCATATGTCCGACTGGTTTCATATTTTTAATTTCCTCTTACTTTTTTTACTATTACAATTTTGATTTAAATTCTATCACTTGTTTGCTTTAGTTTGTAGGATAGTCATGCAATTATTCATCTTTTTCTTCATATTTCACTTGTTAGCCAGAGTTAATAACTTGTACAATTTGTTAATATTAGTCATTGACAGAAACGCCCCTTAGAAAAGAATTTTTCACATATAGTACCAAACTGCCCTCTTCTTTTAGAAACTGATGTACAGAAATGCTCTTCAAGCTCAAGGGCTGTCAGCTCTATTTGAAAAGAAATAAGAATTAGAATTTTAGTCTTTTTGACATTAAAAGAGCAAACTAAGACAGGACATAAACCAACACAACCATGTTGCAATGTTGTGGGTCCCGCATCAAATAGGATGCGTCAATCTTGTAATGCCAAAAATATTGAATGTGTTCTCTTGCTGGAGTGGTGTGTTTTTCCTATTTGTTAGAACAAAGCTCTAACAATCTTTTTCTTCTTTTATTCTTCCGTTTTATTTTAACCTTTTTTTCCAACCTTTTTTTCTAATTGTTGAACTTTTCAAATATAATGTGTATACACCGAGGATTTTGACCGTAAATTATATCTTTCAATGGCTCGGCCAAATTTGGGAAGCTAGCTTGGGAAAATTACAATAGGCAGGAATCAAGTTTTAAGGGCACGTGAGATTGAGATGATAAACAGGAAAGAAGAGAGTGGATCACCTTACCTCAGGCTCGAGAACTAGGAAAGAAACCAGCTAGGGATCCATTATCCTCTCTAATAAATACAGCAAAAAAATCCCAGCTCACATGATTATATGCCTTTTCAATGTCCAACTTGCATACAATTCTGGGCATGCCACTTCTAATCCTAGTCTCCACACACTCACTAGCAATCAGTACTAAATCCAAAATATGTCTACCTCCCACAAAAGAATTCTGAGTGTCTAAAATCACCACATCCAAAACCTTCCTTAACCGACTAGCTAGAATTTTAGCAAAAAGCTTGTAGATAACAATTACCAAGCTAATTGGCTTAAAATCCTTAGCATCAATAGCTCTACCCTTCTTTGGGATAAAGGCGATAAAGGATGCATTAAGACTCCTCTTCACGTACCATGATGAGTAGAACTCGCTAAGGGCCTCTATCACTGCAGCCTTAATTACTTCCCAGTTCTGATGCATGAAAGCTATTGTGAAGCCATCAAGCCTGGGAGCTTTGTCCCAGGCACAACTCCTCAAAGCCTCCACCACCTCCTCCTCCTCAAAGGGCCTCTCCACCCAAACCCTGTCCTCCTCTGATATACCTGTGAACTCAAGACCACCAAGCAGAGGCCTGTGCCTAGTGGTTTCTGAATAAAGTTGCTGATAATAAGTCACAATCCCTCTCTGAATATCTTCTGCTTTAGTTAGCAAGTTCCCATCAATGCGGATCCTACCTATATGGTTTCCCCTTCTGTGAACATTCGCAAGTCTACGGAAGAATTTAAACCACAGAGCTCTGGACTTCTGTCTCCAGAAAATTTTCTCCATCACCGTAATCTCCCTAAACTCGCCTTTGCACTCCTCCCTCATGTATAGTTTTACGCCAATTCAGGTTACTGAAGACCTCCTTGTTCCACTCTTTAATATCTTCTTTCAGCCACTTTAGTTTGTGCGCCTAACGGAAGCTTGGGTTACCCCTGCAATAATAACTTACTCACCAATTTTGAACTCTATCCTTGAAACCCTCCGCTTTTAACCATATGTTCTCAAAGCGGAAGAGAGATCGCCCTCTATTTAACCCCTCACAATCCAAAATACTGGCTCGCCAATTTTGAACTCTATCCTTGAAGCCCTTCACTTTTAACCACATGTTCTTAAACTGGAAAGGAGATCACCCTCTACTCAACCCCCCACAATCCAAAATAATGGGAATGTGATTCGACACCGCTCTAGCCAAAGCTACTTGCGCCACGTTCAGAAACTTCTCCTCCAAATTACCAGAGATTAAAAATCTGTCCAGCCGAGAGAGTGTAGGATGACCTCTGCTATTAGACCAAGTATATCGAGCACCTTCCATCAGGAGGTCAATGAGTTATCTCGTTAAAGTCTCCTCCCACACACCATGGGCCCGACCAACTCAATTTGACAGACTCCAACTCCCCCCACAACCCTCTCCTCTCCACATCCCCTACCGGTCCATACATCCATGAGAAAATCAAGCAAGACCCATCCTCCTCTAAAGAAAACATAAGAGAGATAGAAGACATCCCTTTCCACATTTAACTTTTGATACCCATCTCTTATTCCAAAGAACCACAATACCCCTCAACGTCTCTACTGCTTCAAGAGCCTCCCATTCAATGAATCTACCTCCCCACTGACTCCTCATCAACCCATCCGTCACAACTGCCATCTTAGATTCTTGCAAGTAGATAACATACGCCTTCCACCTACGGATCAAGGACTTCACCACTCTCCTTTTGTCCGGGTCATTCAACCTCCGGACATTCCACGACACTATTTTAAGCTTCTTAAACACACCAATTCTCGGCGCCCCCCCCCCCCCCCCCCCCCCCCCCCTCCTTCCTTCCTTCCTCCTACCTCCACTACTCCTCTTGATCCTCCCATCATAGTTCACATAAGAAATCAAGTTCCTGAGTTCTCTTTCCCCCTTCCAAGATGAACTCTTCTTGCGATTAGTTTGATCCCACCCGTGCTCGAGAGAACGTAACGTTTAAAGGTCTAGCCCGTCCTCCCTAGGAACAATGAGACCCATCAACTCTCCCATTTCCTCAACACTTATCACAATTCTGTCTCCATGTGATTCTGTCATAAAAGGAGCTAAACTTCTGGCCTCCACCCTAGCTCCCTTAGCTACTGCCAAATGGATGTCAACCCTTGGCTCCTCATTGCACTCCCAAACTGGCAGAGGAAAGAACAAAGATTCAATGGCAGGCCCTGCTTCGGCCTCTTCTTCACTGTTACTGATCAGAAAATCCCTCTTTGTCCCTTCCGTAATTCTACAGTAGCCACTACATTCACAGCCATCTCTTTCCCCCTAGCTGCTTGGACCTGCCTGAGCCTGCGGCGAAAAAACTTTCAGTTCCAGCCACCTCTGCAGCAAATGCTGAAACCTCATCCGTACTCTTTCTCGGATGTTCAAACCCTCTGGACGACCTTAACTAAGTAGCTGCCGTTTCTGTCCTCAAGCTCATCCTGACCCCCTTGCCAATACACAAGCAATTCATCCTTGTCCTTGCTGCTACTAACATTGACATCCTCAGCAGCCTCGTTCATTGGATTGCAGACCACCGCGCTCCTATTCTCCACGGTTTCCAGAATTTTGACGCAATTAATTGCGTCTTTCTTAATTCGCTCACTCCCAAATTCTGCACTCTTCGATGTGCCCAAACCCACCAGAAAAGATGAAGAAAGAGGATGGTCAGAGTTGGAACAACTTGCCTTTGAATTTGCTGATTTTCCGGTGTATGCTTGCTTCTCCATTTCTGACCTCGATCCTTCTTTCAAAACCCATTTTTGCTTCTCAATCTTTGACCACTTTAGTAGCTTCTTGAATCTTTTGTTCTGGATAGTGGCTTGTTTCTCGTGCCCAAACCAGGATATCTGAGTCGATGTTCTTCCTCTTCCTTTATCGACATCTCTTTGGCTCCTGTAACATCCTTTTAGCGTCTCAGGTTTCCTTTGTTATTGCGATCTTGACATCTTTGCGAGTATAATCTAGCAACCTTTTGGGCCATTGGCTTTTGCCAGCAATTGTTTTGTTTTGGGCCTTAAAATCTTTTCTAATTTTTTAGCCCAAGTCCTCATATCTGTTCTGGGCCATTATTTCCTTTCTAATTTTTGAGCCCAAATCCTCATATCTGTTTGGGCCAATTTTAACTGCAAGCCCATTCTTGTGTCTGGGCCCATTTGTTGGCCCATAAAAGTTTGAATTTGAATTGATGTTTGCTCGAAGTCGTTTGAACCCCAGACAATCTGTAAATCTGCCACGTGCCCTATGAGCTATATACTAACTGACCTTATCCTTTTCCAGATGCCGTACCTTCCATCCACCACTCGCCTCACGCGCTTGTGCTCCCAATCGTCCCTGTCCTCTCACTTTAGCCTCCTTCTGCACCATAAACTTGCTGTTTGCTTTTCCGGTTGCCTGACTATGTCGTCGCCACCACTCATCCTCCGTAATTAGCTGGCTAACATCTCTCCCTACCATTGATTCATGTCTTGGAACCAACTCTGGTGCAATCTGTTCCGACATGATCACTTTGTAAGCCACCCGATCACCAGTATAAACTATGGAACTGTACAACCGTCTTTAACTGTGACTAATCTTTTTTGTATCAACCATATTGTTCGCTTCGACACTTAAAAAACCTCCACTCAAATCTCCGACGGCAACGAAAAGCTTGTAGCACCAGAGATATAATGGTAGACCATAAATCAAGATTCTTCATTCCTTTCTCTTTTTCAGTAAGCCAGCACAACCCACCCTGAAATACCATACATCTAGTAGCAGCAACGCCTCACCCCACTGTCTCTTTCCCTCTTTTAGAACTCTCTTAGCCTCTTGCTTCGATGGAAACCTGAAGAGCAAAAGGGAGTCCGGCAAGGCTGTGATCTTCACGCCGCTAGACACTTGTCAGGATCTTTTGGCCCATTCTTCAATCCTTTCTAAGTTTCCCACCTCTGTCAAACCTTTCAACCAAACAGGTATGTAGCATTGCTCTCCTCCTCTCGGTATTCCTTTCAGCCACTCGGAACACATGTACTCTCTCTGTTACCACGCCTTCCACTTCGTCGGAGATGGAAAGGCTGGGAAGCCTCACCACATTGAAAGGATCTCCTCTCTCCCTCAAAGAATCGATTCATGGCAGTATCGTGTAATGATTCATGTACTAGAACATTCAGCTGCCAAGGAACCAATATCAATGGCTGGTTGAGCCTAAAACGGAAGGCACGGAGGAAGAGCAACAAGGAGTAACCTATCACACAGCTCAAACTAAGCACTCAAAGGGAAAGGTCATATGATCAAATAAAATATGGTTCAAGGGCCAGTTCGGCGGCCTTTTCTGTATACCCATCACAATCATCGGAGTGTGAAAGGGCGGTTAATAGAAGGTGTCTCGATGCAAGATGGAATGGATCTCGCTGCTCCCGGCATGAAGAAAATATCTCATTTGAACATCTCAGACAGCCACCGAGTCCGGAAAACTAAGCGTGAGTGGATAAGGTGTTTCACCCTTTTAGTCTAACTCTTCGCGCTTCGAAGGAAAGTAGGGCTACAATAATGTGGCATGTTTAAATAACTATACTTTTCCTTGTGATAGTTTACATCATAGTAGATAAGTTCTCTTTAGATTATTTAAGTCTACACTTCATCACTAGTAGATAAGTATTCTCCCTGATCCTTAAATAAACTATAGTAAGATTTTTTACACTTCGATTTGCCGATTTGGAAAAGAGAGAATTGAATCTAGAAAAGACTTGTCTGCTGCTTAGCTGGTCTTTTCTCTTTAAAGTCGGAAACTTTCTTCTTTCCTTTGACGGGCCTAGGATTCACTTTTTTGCTTCCCACTCCTTTAGGGCAGGAGTGAGAACCTAGCACAAACTTCCTAAACTACTTCACTTGTTTGCTGCTCCACTAGGAGAGCCTGTTGTTACTTGCATTCGAAACTGTAGATGCCTGTTTGTACTCTTTCCCTTTGCTTGATCGTCGCTTTTGATGGAAAACAGTTTGAGTTTGATATTGCTTATGGTATTGGTGTTATTGCTTTATCAGGAGGATACCTTCTTTGATGTATTTCCTGAAGGAAGGCTAACTATATGCTTAACTTGCCCGCCCACGTTGTTTTAGTTGATTCCCCCCTCCTTTGATTCTCGGTGTGTTTGATGGATCCAGCTCCATTGTTGAAGACAGGCCGATTGTTGAATTGGTTTCTAAATTACTTAAGAAAATGATTTCTATGCTTGGAAGGTCAATTCTAAGGGGAGGAACTTGCACTTTCAGTTCCCCCATTATTCTTAGTGCTATGTAGCCACCTTTATGAAGCATCACGAAAGTCGGTTCATTAAAACTAGAGTAACAGTGTTCAATCTGGCCTTTCTTTTAGACCGCTTTTTTTTTATTATTCATTCTGCTGAGCCTACGGTCTTCTACTCTATGATTCCTTTGGAAGCCCTTGGTTGTTGTAGCTTTTGGTGCACCAGGTTGCCCAAAGAGCCTTCCACCAGAGGAGACCACCCAGGCACTTGAGACTTTGTCATAGACTTTCAACATTAAACTGAACCTAATCAGTTCCTATGACCGATTAGGCCGTCGTTTCCAGTCTACCTCTACAACAGGGGCATCAAAGAAGTCTTCTAGTTTCACGTCCACAGAAAGTGCAGTAAAATACCACCTGCAATATTGGAGCAACTGTTCCATCCATTCCAAGAAATAAGACAGACCTGAAGATCTTTTTCACTCTGCAGGCACTCCTTAGGTTTCATATCACGCTGCATCCAGTCTATGAGATGTCCCAACCACCACTCGAATGGATAACCACTATCTTGATTGGGCTTTTGATATATGGCTTTTAGACGTCATAACCGACGAGGACCATTTTGTTATTGCCTTATAGCCTGAACACTGATCCTGGCCAACTTAGTAAACTGAAAGGGTACTTACTTTGAATGGCCATGACACCAAATGGATGTGCATAGGCAGATAATGTCTTCACAGACACAGGACTAATGTACACTGTTCTGAACACAGAAGCGCTTAACAAACCAAGAGGCACCTATAGTGACAGCTATTTCTGTCGTGAAATATAAACTCTCAGTTCTCCCAGTTTACTCCCATAGAGTTCAGCTACCTTCTAATCCCAGATTCAGCACAATACCACGCCAACATGTGGTATGATAACGCAAAGAGGGGCCAGCCAGGACGAGTAAGATCCTAGCGGTTGCCCAGCAGTCAATGTAAGCTGTGACGACCTCGTAAAACAACGTCAAACACATTGGAGCCAAGACATGAATTAACCACTGAGGAGGCCACAGATGGCCCGAACCAGACCTGCATTAGACTAAATAAGAAGTCGGTGGCAGACTTCAAATCAAAACTCAATTCTGGCACCCAACCAGATTAGTCAGAGGTGCAATCTGAGCAAATGTACCATCATTAGGGATGATGGCCGATAGAGCCCCAGTCATGATATGGTTTTAATAGATGCTGTTTGACATAGTTTCCTATGGCACTCCTTTGACCTCCCCCTTCTAATGGCATACCTAGTTTCCTGCAATAGTACACGCACCTCTCAAACCAGTGAGAATTTGTCCACTCTCTATTGGCTGGATCAAGGGCAAACCTTGTGAACTTATACCATGGCACTCTAGTGCTGAACTGCTCACCATAAGAATGTTCATGCAGTAGGAGAGCGAGCGGTATAGGCAGGCGAACATCTCCAGAACCAAGGATGTAAACACACTTGATTCCTAACAATAGGCCTTTAGTTTAGGCTGGTCAGGGACACTCTCCAACCACATCTCCCGCATTAACCTATCACTAGGTAGGGATTTCCAGGTAGGTACCCACTGCATCCCTTGATGCACAGGAATCTTACGGGGAAATTCTCGAAAAGTGCACTTTCTTATCTTTGGACCAAGGGAAAGTCTCGAAAAGTGCACTTTCTTATCTTTGGACCAAAGACGACCAAGGTCTGTTGTGTTGGGTTTAACATACTCTTAGGCTTTACAGCCACAATCATTTTAGAGAAACCAAAGAGATAGAAGTCAAACCTCACCAATTAATTAATCTGCCTTCTCATCCCGTCTCCGGTTCATCTGTCAACAGCACATCATTATTAGTTATTTAGTCTATTAAATAAGTTATTATTTATGCTACATATTTTATTATTAGTTACATAGTTTGTTTAATAAATTATTATTTATTATTAGTTGCATAGTCTTTTAATTACATAGTTTGTTTGGGTTTGAGGATTTGGGCTTTCCTCTTACGGGTTTTAGATTACGGGTCTCGGATTCGGAGTTTCGGTTCAACTTTAGGGCAACAGCACATCAGCTTTCTCTATAACCAACAACGTCTTTAATCACACTTAAAGAGTACCTTGCAGATGCTTCTCTTTCCTCTATACAGAAGTTTCTCACATGTATAGTAATGAAATTCTATTTCCACTGATGGTTTTTACTATTTCCACAATTTCATCCCTTCTGGAAGAATCAAAATTCTGGTAGCAGTATCTCAACAGATCCTTGGGACCACACCATGATTAGGTGTTTAGGGTAGTAAATAGAACTCTCTTAATGAATATATGTGTGTGTATGCATGTGAATGTGACTAAATAAGCACAAGTTTTTCTTGAATGTGTTAAAATGCAAGATTTTTTAGTAAGATGAGGAAAGTATGGTTTGTACCTTCCACTGGTTGTTCATGTTGTCCCACAATTTATCACACATTGAGACTGGTCCAATTCTCTATTTACTAGTGGTGTTTAATCATGTGCACATTTATGAAATATGGTCCCTTCCACAAAGAGGTAAATATTGTCTCTAAATTAAGTTTCTCTTAGTTATCATAACTTGAATTACTTCTGTGTCTTTTTATTCAAACTAACGGTTTATAGTGCTTCACATCATTTATGGAAGAGACAAACTCAAAACAGGGTGACATTCTCAAATTAATCTCTCTCTGTCCATCTCCATCTACCCTTACAACTCCAATTGACTTTTTTTGGAACTCTCTTTAAAATTTTCTTCTGTTTAAATTTTTTCCATCTATCTACTCGGACACTGATTAATTGATTTTCTCATGAGACTATTGAACCATCTATCTGATGGACAACAAATCTACAATTTTGTTTGAATTGTTTAACAGTACACAACTCAATAAAACCTATCACATACAAAAAATTTGAATTTTTTAACGGTGCACAACTAACTAACCTAATCACAAACTAATTAAATCATCAATCAAAGAAAGACAATGGAAATCATGGAGTGGTAGAATCTAAGCCTCGATCAAGGGAAAGATTGCAGCCCATGGAGTGGTGAGTTCTCTTATTTGGTTCTAGCACAAGGGTCTCATGATGGTGAAAATTTTAGATTGCAAGTTACATATAGATCTTGGTATACTATTCAGTTAAAATCATTGTCAAAACACCATTATTTTTTTATTTATGGATATAAATATTTTGAAGACTTAAATGTCATTGATGAAGGATTTTTTCATACTGCAAACATATGTCAAATTGTGGAATGGTTGTCTTCTTTGACTATAACGTTTTTGATTCACTTCTAATAAGACAATGGTTTTGGCTGAATCAATTTTTATGTCCTCAGCCCTATAAATATTTCCTGTTGTCAAAAATCAAACTTTTTAATTGGATATCTTGACTTTTTATTTTATTTTATTGCAAGACAGTTATCTCCTTGTTGATCTATGATCCATATATTGTTGATTGTATTATTTATCGGAGTGATTTACATTTGAGTCTAACCTAGCTTGTGTCTTCCTAATGGAAACAATGTCTTCTTTGCTTATTTGGTCCCAATTTTTTTGTAGTAATGAGATACTTCATACATGTGTTGTCTTCCTCCTTTTACGTGAAACTATTAATTTTAGTTAACCACATAATTGCTCTCATTTAGATACTATGCAAATAGAAACTCTTTTGAATTTCTCTCTCAAATATATGATAAGTATGTGGTACGAGCAGGTAGATAGTCTCTCTTTTCACTAAAAGGGAATAAAAAGCTAATGATTTTTATTTTGTATTTAGCATTTGAATACTAGAATACCTGTTTGAATTTGCATTCTTAAAGCAGTGGATATATGTCAATTTTGCAGAAGCCCGATTCCAAATATTTGGAAAGAAGAGTGGAGGAGCTCCAATCACCTTAAAGAAGTTGAAATTGGTGGATTTTGTGGAACATGGAATCAGATTGAGTTTGCTATTTATTTGCTCAAAAATGCTGTTGCGCTCGAGCGGATGGTTATTGATGCGTGGTCCAGAGTATATGTGTTTGATGGATTATGGCAGAATGCATATATTGTAAGACTTTATGGTCTAAAAAGACGCACAAGTTTATTTGTGATCAGTTGCTTGGTAAGATTTTCTCGGAAAAAACACAGGTGATTATTTATTGTAAGACTCTAGTTGGGGTATTATTATCATTGCAGTTGTATATGTAAAGTGTGTATTTTTTTATTGGAAGAAATTTCATTATGCATTACTGATCATAGTTGAAGTAATTTTATATTGTTTAGTAACCATGAGGCAGAGGTTGCCTTCTCTTTCATGGAGGTGGATTTGTCAAGAGGGTGGATCTTGTTGCAATAGGGGTTCACACTTCGTGGTGAGGTAAAATTCAGTTGGTGTCACAAGTTGAGGTAAAATTCAGTTTCATCTGTCATTTATTTTTTAGTCTGAAGAAATCTGAGTTAAACTGTGGGCCAGGTTGGAATGGAGCAATCCATCAGCTCATGTAGGCTTAAGTAATTAAGTTATACTTACACAACTGAATGAATAGCTAAATTCTTGGGCACCCAAAGTTATATTTATTCTATGTAGTTTCTCCTTTATGTTTTTCTTCAAAAGTTTATTTAAACATTTTAAGCATGTGTTTTAAAACATTTATTTGATATTGATCTATTGTGATTTTGACAAAGCATCATTAAATTTTTTTATTAAGAGCATCATTTATACTTGCCATCTTTTTTTTCTTATCGATTTGTGGTACTTTTTCTTTCATCTAATCAATTTTAATTTTGTTATATTAGTGTGCCTTCTTGTGCCATGGTGAAATTTACACACAATTCAACGATCTTGCTCATTGTTATTCTATCAGGTATGATATAATGATTTTTTATTCTCTACCAACAATTCAATTATTTTTTTTAATATAATGTGTGGTTTTATTTACAAAATTTTATCTTCTCCTAATATAATATGTTATTATATTTATGAAATTTTATTTTATATATTAATTAATTATACATATTTAATTAGATTTATTATCATAATTATCCTCTTTTTTTATTTCTCATACGAATTGAATCTAAAATATAGACTATGTTGTTTTCAATCAATTAATTAAGTTAAAATCATATTCATGAAACATAATTTTAATCATGATAGCATTTTTAGATATATGTATGATGATGTTTATAATTTTGGATGAATGATTTTATATGGTTTGTGGTGTTTGTACATGGATGAGGCTTTAAGATTTATGTTTTTAATGTAATTTTATGGCAGTTGTAAAGGGCAAAATAATTGCTGCCCTAGGGCCAATTTATGAATTTATGTTTATTACAAATTATTATGTATATCTCACAAAGTCATGTAATAGTTGGTAGAGAGGAGAATGTGCCAATGGTTTCTTACGAAGAAGTTGGAGATTTCTTAAAGTCTGAGGAGAATTGCTGATGTAGAGTTCTTGGAGATTAAGGTTTTTAGATGGTTAGAGATTTAGGTTAGATGAGCCTTATCTATGATTTTATCTTTTATTTCTTATATTTCATGTATGTATAGATGTATGGTTATTGTGTTATGTCGATTCATGATGATTTATGAAATAACATGTTTTAAGATGGTAATTATTAAATTATGAGAGAATAACTTATTTGACAAGTTTTGACTTAATATTTAAATTCGAGTTAATTTATCTAGATTTTTATATATAGTAGTTTTCAAAAAATATTTTATTTTCAAAATTTGTTAAATTATGAAAACTCTATAAATAGAAAGTAAATATTTTTGAAAATATGGAAAGTCGCATGGGTTTAGCTTTCTCTAAATTTAATAATTATTAAATTAAAATATAGGAAAAAATGTATAATTTATTATGTAAGATATTATTTTATTAGTATTGTTTAATTTGTGATATATCATAAATTATTATCTATTATTTATAAAAGTTATAACGTACATTTTAACTTAAAATGGTAACTAAATAAGAATTATATTATATATTTTGTTTTTTATATTTTTAAAAATATTTAATTAAATTTTCATAGTTATCATTTTTTTTCTTATCTAATTAATAATATAATATATTTTGTTTACCTAGTTAGTAATATATGAAATTTAATAAATTATTATTTATTTTAAATATAATATGTCAAATTATATAATGTAAGATTATCTATAAAATCATACATTTTAACATGTACAAAATATAATTATACGGTAAATTTTAATTAATAATGATAACTAATTATAAATTATATTACATATTTACTATATATTTAAAAAAATATTTAATTAAAATTTCATAGTTATCATAAATTAAATGTCTATAATATTAATTAGGTTGTTTTTTTTATTGAAGATATAATATTAGGTATTATATACATATATATTTATCATTAACAATATATTATATGGTTAATTATTTATTTCATATTATGTATTATGTTTTGTTTTTATTATACACGTAAGCTCATAATAACAAGATATATACATGTATAATATATTATTATCATAATATCATCTTTGTATTGATTCTATATGATCTGGATTTATAATTTATATTACAGAACCATATAAAATATATTGTATAATGAATAATGTATTGTATAATGTCATGAATAATATATTGTATTAATATAGTTTAATATGTGAAATGTCATAAAATATAATTATTATATATCTTTATCAATTATTTAAAAAATTATACTGTAAATTTTAACTCATAATGACAACTAATTATAAATTATAATGTTTAATTAAAATTTTATAGTTATCATAAATTAATTATATATAATATTATTTAATATTAATTAGATTTTTTTTATTTATTGATAATATAATATAATATTAGGTATTATATACATATATTTATCATTAACAATATATTATATAGTTAATTTATTTTTTCATATTAAGTATTATGTTTTTTTTATTATATACGTAAACTCATAATAACAAGATATGTATACATGTATTATTATCATAATCTCATCTTTTTAGTTAGTTTATATAATCTGTGTTTGAAAATTAATTTATAGTGTATAATGTCATAAATAACATACTGTATTTATATAGAGTAATATGTGAAATGTCATAAAATAAAGTTATTATAAATCATTACTTATTATCTATAAAAATGTATTGTAAATTTTAATATATAATAACAACTAATTATAAATTATATTATATATTTTGAAAAATATTTAATTAAAACATCATAGTTATCATAAATTAAATTATTTAATATTTATTAGGTTGTTTTATTTATTGAGGATAATATACATATATATTTATCATTAACTATATATTATATGGTTAATTTATTTTTTCATATGTTTCTTTTTATTATAAACGTATGTTCGTAATAACAAGATATATACATGTATAATATATTATTATCTTAATATAATCTTTTTAGTTATTCAATATGATTTGTGTTGAAAATATAAATTATTAATGTCATGAAAAATATATTATATTAATATAGTTTAATATGTGAAATGTCATAAAATATAATTATTATATAGATTGTTTATTATCTATAAAATTATACTGTAAATTTTAACTTATAATGATAAATAATTATAAATTATATAATATATTTATAAATTCTAAACTCCAAACCCCGAATTCTCAAACTCAAAACCTCGAAACCTTAATTCCAAACCCTTATGCAGTATGAATAATTATTTGTTGAATAAATAATTGATAAACTATGTATCATAAATAATAATTTATTTAACACACTATATAACCAATAATGAACTATGAAGCATAAATAATAAATTACTTAACTAACAATCTAACTAATAATTGACTAAGTAACTTAAATAATAATTTATTTAACAAACTATATAATTAATAATAAACTATATAACATAAATAATAATTTACTTATGCGCTAAAAACATTTAACATAAATAGTAAACTAAACTAAAGCCGAACGAGAACCACGAACTCGAAACCCCAAACCTAAAATCCGAACACCAAAACTCGAATCCCCAAACTCCAAACAAACTATATAATTTAAAAGACTATTTAACAAATAATAAATCCTAAGCCCTAAACTCCAAACAAACTATATAATTAAAAGACTATTTAACAAATAATAAATCCTAAACCCTAAACCCCAAACCCCGAATCCCCAAACTCCAAACCCCGAAACCCCAAACTATGTAACTAATAATAAACTAGGTAGCATAAATAATAACTAATTTAACAGACTAAATAACTAATTATGAACTATGAAGCATAAATAATAAATTATTAAACTAACTATCTAACTAATAAGGAACCATGTAACTTAAATAATAATTTATTTAATAAACAATATAATTAATAATAAATATGTATCTAAACTACTAATTTATTATGAATTAAAAATATTTAACATAAATAATAAACTAAACTAAAGTTGAACCGCAACTCCGAAACCTAAACCACAAACCTAGAACATACAACACAAAAACCAAAATCCCAAATCTCAAACAAACTATGTAATTAACGAACTATGTAACTAATAATAAAACCTAAATTCTAAACCCTAAACCCCGAATTCCCAAACTCAAAACCCGAAACTCCAATCCCTAACCCTTATGCTGTACAAATAATAATATATTAAATAAATATCTGAAAAACAAGTATCATAAATAATAATTTACTTAGTAGACTATATAACTAATAATGAACTATGAATGATAAATAATAAATTACTTAACAAACTATCTAACTATTAATTGACTAGGTTGCTTAAATAATAATTTATTTAATAAACTATAAAATTAATAATAAACTATGTACTATAAATAATAATTTATTAGTAACTAAAAACTTTTTAACATAAATAATAAACTAAGCTAAAGTCGAACCAGAACCCCGAATCTGAAATCTCAAACCTAAAACCCGACATACGAAAACTCAAATCACCAAACCCTAAACAAACTATATAATTAAAAGACTATTTAACTAATAATAAATCCTAACTCCTAAACCCCAAACCTCGAATCAAGAAACTCAAACCCCGAAACCCAATTCCTAAACCCTATGAATCATAAATAATAATATATTATTAAATACAAATTATGTAGCATAAATAATAATTTATTTTGAATTAAAAACTAATTAAAATAAATAATAAATTAAACTAAAGCCGAACCGTAACCTTGAATCCGAAACGCCCAAACTAAAACTTGAAACACGAAAATTCGAATCCCTAAACCCAACCAAACTATGTAATTAAAAACTATGTAACTAATAATAAATAATAATTTATTTAACAAGTTACGTAACTGATAATAAACTATGTAACATAAATAAATAACTTATTTAACAGACTAAATAATTAATTATGAATTATGAAACATAGATAATAAATTATTAAACTAACTTTCGAACCATGTAACTTAAATAATAATTTATTTAACAAACTATATAATTAATAATAAATATGTATCATAAATAGTAATTTATTATGAATTAAAAAATATGTAACATAAATAAAAAACTAAACTTAAGCCCCGAATCCTACACCTCAAACCTAGAATCCGAAACACACAAACCAAAATTCCCAATCCCCAAACAAACAATGTAATTAACAGACTATGTAACTAATAATAAAGCTTAAATTCTAAACTCCAAACCTCTCCCTAACCCTTAGTTTATTAGTTATTGATTCAACAAATCATTATTCATATAGCATATGTACCATAAATAATAATTTATTTAACAGACTATATAACTAATAATGAACTATGAAGCATAAATAATAAAATACTTAACTACCAATCTAACTAATAATTGACTACGTAACTTAAATAATAATTTATTTACAAACTATATAATTAATAATAAACTATATAGCATAAATAATAATTTATTCATGCGCTAAAATTTTTTTAACATAAATAATAAACTAAACTAAAGCCGAACAAGAATCCGAACAAGAATCACGAATTCGAAACCCCAAACCTAAAACCGAAAACACGAAAACTCAAATTCCCAAACCCCAAATAAACTATATAATTAAAAAACTATTTAACAAATAATAAATCCGAAGTCCTAAACCACCAAACCCTGAATCCACAAACTCCAAACCCCAAACTATGTAATTAATAATAAACTATGTTGCATAAATAATAACTAATTTAACAGACTAAATAACTAATTATGAACTATGAAGCATAAAAAATAAAATATTAAACTAACTATCTTACTAATAAGAAACCATGTAGCTTAAATAATAATTTATTTAACAAACTATATAATTAATAACAATATTTATCAAAAATAGTAATTTATTATGAATTAAAAAATATTTAACATAAATAATAAACTAAACTAAAGTCAAACCGAAACTCCGAAACATAAACCACAAACCTAGAACTTGAAACATGAAAACCCAAATCTCAAATCTCAAACTTCAAACAAACTATGTAATTTACAAACTATGTAACTAATAATAAAGCCTAAATTCTAAACCCCAAACTCAAAACCACGAAACCCCAATCCCTAAACCTTATGCAGTATAAATAATAATATATTAAATAAATATCTGAAAAATAATGTAGCATAAATAATAATTTATTTAATAGACTATATAACTAATAATGAACCAGAAGGATAAATAATAAATTACTTAACAAACTATCTAAGTAACAATTGACTGGGTAACTTAAATAATAATTTATTTAACAAACTATATAATTAATAATAAACTATGTATCATAAATAATAATTTATTATTAACTAAAAACTTTTTAACATAAATAATAAACTAAACTAAAGTTGAACCAGAACCCCAAATCTAAAACTCGAAACAAAATAACTTGAATCTCCAAATCCCAAACAAACTATATAATCAAAATACTATTTAACTAATAATAAATCAAAATTCTTAAACCCCAAACCCTGAATCCACAAACTCCAAACCCTAAAACACCAATCCCTAAACCCTATGAACCATAAATAATAATATATTATTAAATACAAATTATGTGGCATAAATAATAATTTATTATGAATTAAAAATTAATTAACAAAAATAATAAACTAAATTAAAGTCGAACCAGAACCCCGAATCCAAAATACCAAAACTAAAACCCAAAACACGAAAACCTGAAACCCAAACATAAACAAACTATGTAATTAAAAGACTATGTAGTTGATAATAAATAATAATTTATTTAACAAACTATGTAACCAATAATAAACTATTTAACTAACTAAATAACTAATTATGAACTATGAAACATAAATAATAAAAAACTAACTATCTAACTAATAAGAAACCATGTAGCTTAAATTATTTATTTAACAAAAATATAATTAATAATAAATATGTATCATAAAAAGTAATTTATTATCAATTAAAAAATATTTAACATAAATAATAAACTAAACTAAAGTTGAACCGGAACCTGTATCTTAAACCTCAAACCTAAAACCTGAAACACGAGAACCCAAATTCCAAAACCCCAAACAATTTATGTAATTAGAATAAAGCTTAAATTTTAAACCCCGAATTCCCAAACTCAAAATCCTGAAACACTAATCCATAACCCTTATACAGTATAAATAATAATATATTAAATAAATATCTGATAAACTACGCATGATAAACAATAATTTATTTAACAGACTATATAACTAATAATGAACTATGAAACATAAATAATAAATTAGTTAACTAACTATCTAACTAATAATTGATTACGTAGCTTAAATAACAATTTTTTTAACAAACTATATAAATAATAATAACCTATGTAGCATAAATAATAATTTATTATTAACCAAAAACTTTTTGACATAAATAATAAAATAAACTAAAGCTGAACCAAAACCACGAATCCAAAACCCTAAACCTAAAACCCAAAACACGAAAACACGAATCCACAAACGCCAAACAAACTATATAATTAAAAGACTATTTAACTAATAATAAATCATAATTCCTTTACCTTAAACCCCGAATCCACAAACTCTAATCCCCGAAACCCCAAACAATTTAACTAATAATAAACTATGTAGCATAAATAATAATTTACTTAACAAACTAAATAACTAATTACGAACTATGAAGCATAAATAATAAATTATTAAACTAACTATCTAACTAACAAACTATATAAAGTAATTTTTATGAATTAAAAAATATTTAACATAAATAATAAACTAAACTAAAGCCGAACTGAAACTTTGAATCCTAAACCACAAACCTAGAACCCGAAACACGAAAACCAAAATTCCTAAACCCCAAGCAAATTATGTAATTATTAGACTATGTAACTAATAATAAACCCTCAATTTTAAACCCTGAATCCCCAAACTCAAAATTCTGAAACATCAATCCATAACCCTTATGCAGTATAAATAATAATATATTAAATAAATATTTGATAAACTATGCAAGATAAACAATAATTTATTTAACAGACTATCTAACTAATAATGAACTTTGAAACATAAATAATAAATTACTTAACTAACTATCTAATTAATAATTGACTACATAGCTTAAATAATAATTTATTTCCCAAACTATATAATTAATAATAAATTATGTAGCATAAATAATAATTTATTATTAACTAATTTTTTCTAACATAAATAATAAATAAATTAAAGCCAAACTAGAATCCTAAAACACGAAAACTCGAATCCCCAAACCTCAAACAAACTATATAACCTCAAACCTAGAACCCAAAACACGAAAATCCAAATTTCTAAACCCCAAACAAACTATGTAATTAAAAGACTATGTAACTAATAATAAACTATGTAGCATAAATAATAACATATTTAACAAACTATGTAACTAATGATAAAGTATGTAACATGAATAATAATTTATTGAATAAATATCTAATAAACTATGTATCATAAATAATAAATTATTTAACGAACTACATACTAATAATGAACTATGAAGCATAAATGATAAATTATTTAACTATCTAATTATTAATGAACTACTTCCCTTAAATAATAATTTATTTAACAAACTATATAATTAATAATAAACTATTTAGCATAAATAAAAATTTTTAATGAATTAAAAACTATTTAAGATAAATAATAAATTAAATTAAAGTCGAACGGAACCTCGAATCGAAAACCCCAAACCTAAAACTCTAAACATAAAAACCTGAATCCCAAAACTCATAACAAACGATGTAATTAAAAACCCCAAATCTCCAATCCCTATACCATAAATAATAATATATTATTAAATACAAATTATGTAGAATGAATAATAATTTATTATTAATTAAAAACTAATGAACATAAATAATAAACTAAGCTAAAATCGAACCGGAACCTCGAGTCCATAAATAATAAAATAATATTAATATTCTGTAGCATTATTAAACATTTATTTAACAAATATATAATTAATAATAAATTCTGTAACAAATAATAAATATATAATAAAGAATGTAGCATAAACAATAATTTATTTATCAAACTGTATAACTAATAATAAACTATGAAGCATAAATAATAAATTATTTAACTAACTATCTAACTAATAATGAAGTATGTAACTTAAATAATAATTTATTTAACTAACTATATAACTAATAAAGAACTATGTATATTTAAAAAATAATATAATTACTAATAAACTTTGTAGCACAAATAATTATTTATTATAAATTATAAACAATGTAACATAAATAATAATTTATTTAACTAACTATTAAACCATATTAATACAATATACTATACAATAAATTATGCATATATGTTTGCCCATATTTTAATTTAATATTTATTAAATTTAGAGAGAGCTAGATCCATATGACTTTTCATATTTAAATTGGAGATCTTTAAATAAGAAAATTTTCAAAAATATCTACTTTCTATTTCCATTGTTTTCATAATTTCAAAAGAAATATTTAATTAATTTTAAAAATAAAATATTTTTTGGAAACTACTATAAATAGAAAGTATCTAGATAAATCAAGTCCAATTTAAATATTAAGTCAAAACTTATCAAACAAGTTACTCTCTCATAATTTAATAATTACTAACTTAAAATATGTTATTTCATGAACCATCATGCATCAACATAACATAATGGCTATACATTTATAGATACATGAAATATAAGAGATAAAACCATAGATGAAGCCCATCTAACCTATATCTCTAACCAACTAAAAAAATTAATCTCCACGTGGTTCTTCATGAGCAATTCTCCTCACGTGCTTGGACTTCAAAAAATCTCACCTTTGGCACATGCTCCATGGCTAGAGGCTTGAGAAATCTCCTTGGAGATGAATTCTCTACAAACTATTACATGGCTTTGTGAGAGATACATAATAATTTGTAATAAACATAAATTGGCCTAGGACAACAATTATTTTGCCCTTTACAATTGCCATAAACCCTAGAGCTTCATCCATGTATAAACACCACACCACACCACACCACAAACCACAAAAAACTATTCATCCACAATCATAAACATTATCATACATATATCATAAAAATGCTATCATGATTAAAATTATGATCCATGACCCCCAAAGGGTTGGCTCAAGTGGTAAAAGAACTTGGCCCAAGTGACTAGCAATCATTAGGTCCATGAATATGATTTTAACGTAACCAATTGATTCAAAACAACACAGTTTATATTTCGGATTCAATTCATATGAGAAAGCAAAAAGAATAATGATTATGGTAATAAATCTAATTAAACTTGTATAATTAATTAATATATAAAATAAATTTTCATAAATAATATAACATATTATATTAAGGAAAGATAAAATTTTATAAATAAAACAACACATTATATTAAAGAAGATAACTGGATTGTTGGTGTGCAATGAGAGAGAATAAGATACCATGACATCATACCTGATAGGATAACAATGAGTAAGTCAAAGATCGTTGCATTGTAGATTTTTACCAATAGCATCACTTCTTTTCCTCTCTTTTTAACCCTTCTTCCAATTTTTTCCATCTCATCTCCACTATTTCATATTTCTTCTCAACCTTTTTTTTCCTCTTATATTTTTTCATCTCAACTCAAAACTCACGTTTTTTTTCATCCACATGTTAACATCTTCACCTCTACTTTTTTTTGTTTCCTTTTCAACACCCACATGTTAACATCTTCACCCCCACTTTTTCTGTTTCCTTTTCAATCTTTTCTCACCCTCTATCCCAAAGGACACCTGAAAAAAATAAAATTTTATAGTAAGAATATATTTAAGCACATAACACGATTATGAACATATTACTTCACTTCATCACGGAGATGCTAATTCGAAACTATTACCCCTACAAAAATATAATTCATTACAAAAGCAAAGATCTCTTCTCTCTCAAACCATATCTTCATTTTTGTCACCTCTCCATTGTTCGCTAACAATGCCGCTATCAATTTCTTTAAGTGATTGTTCTTCAAAGGGATTAAAAGTATTAATGAGTACACATGGATTTGGGTTTTTTTCTAGGGTTTGTATCTGTTCTTGAAAAGCAAGGATCATAGAAGCAACGTATGGACTAGTGGATAAGAGAAAACTGGGTACTTCATCGAATGTGAATAGTGGCAAGTTCGGTAATGTTATGGAAATGAAAATGTGTAAGTGTTTTGACCAAAATACCCGTAAATGGTCACTAATTAGCAGTTATTTTAGCTTCAGATCATGGGTTAGTTAAGAGCTTCTTTCTCTAGATTCTCTCTCTCTCTCTAGTTTCTTTGTGTTTGGCTCGTTCTTTCGTCATTTTCTGTCAGTTTCCTTTGGTCTGTGGATCAATTTTCTTTCACGATTTTCTTGTTTGTGATACTGATTTGCTTTAGGAGTGTGATTTTGATTTGTTTCTACAATATATGCATGGTAATGAAGCTACTATGAGGAGTGCAGAGTTGAGTGGATAATATGACCACTGAACCTGATATTAATGGTGGTGTGGTGGGAAAAGTTGATCTGGAATTGGAAGAATTTAATATGGCTGAAATAAACAAAGAACAACTTCACAAAATTTATCGTGAAATGATTTCTCTTCGTGATGTTATGAGTATCTTACAACAGGGGAATAGAGAATTATGATCTAAAACTGAAGATGATTTGTCCAGAAATGGTGGTATGCGAGGGGGATATGGGTATGGTAGTCGTGCTGGAGGTTGAAGAGGTTCATCTCGGGGATGATTTGGTGGTAATCAAAGGGGGAAAGGACTTGTTCATGGTGGTTATGGCAGAGAGAAGCGTAGGAATGTTGCGAATGAGACAAGGAAGGTGGCGCGTGAACTCCACATTCTAATGGATCTAACGCGCGGGGGCTGAATTTAGTGTATAACAATGCACAGGGCACAAATTATGATATAAATGAAGATGTCCACATGGATGGTGGTAAAGTGGGTTTCGAGTCTAATATAGTCAGAAATGAGGGTAACGGGAGTAAATCTACACCATTGATTAGTGAAGTGGGTATTGAGGAACCTGTATCTAAAATGGATCCAGATTTGAATGTTGGGTTTAAAACTTGGGCATCTGTGGTTACGGGTTCTTTGGTCTTAAATAAAGAAAAGTTTGAATTCTATCCACCAGAAACAGAGGACAATGAAGTGGTGGTGTCTCCGGCTCCAGAGGTTGTAGTTGCAGGTAGAGCAAAGTGAAATCATCTGTTGGTGGGTTATTTTGTGGACTGCAAACTGCCATATTATACTGTAAACACGATTGCTCATAAAATTTAGGAAAAACAAGGCTTAAAAGAGGTTCTTGGAACAAAAAAGGGCTTCTTTTTCTTTAAATTTGAAGATCAATTCAGTTGTGATAGCATATATGAACAGGGTCCTCGGCATTTTTTAGGAAGGCATATTGTATTGCAGAAATGGCATGAAGGCATAGAACTTCATAGAGAGCAGTTGGACAGGCTTCAAGTTTGGGTGAAGTTATTCAATGTGCCTATGGAATACTGGTCTCCAAAAGGATGGAGTTATATAGCTAGTACAATCGGGAAACCGTTGAGTGTGGATTCATTGACTTTGTCGAAGAAACGTATCAGTTATGCTAGGGTATGTGTTGAAATTGCTCCTGACAAAGAGTTGTTGACTTCGTTTAAGCTCAAGCTTAGAAATGGTGAGAAAATATCAATTGTTGAAGAGTATCAATGGAAGCCGATGATATGTTCTGGGTGTAACAGTTTTGGGCACTCTTTTCAGTCTTGTCTGAAAATTCAGAAGGTGGAAGAGGGAAATGCAAAGGCTGAAGCAAGTCAAGTATGGAGGGTAGTGTCAAAAAAGGATGTGGTAATAGATGCAGAAAGTGGGTCTGGGAATGTTAATGTGAAGGAATATATTGTTGCACTATGTATTGTTGAGACTAAGGTAAAGGAGGAAAATATGCTTAGAATTTCATATGCTATTGCTCCATCTTGGGAGGTAATCCTCAATTACTCAGATGCTCAGAGTGGTAGAATATAGGTGTGCTGGAATAGGGATGTGGTGGATGTGTCGTGTATTAAAACTTCTGCCCAGTTTATTCAGTGCTTAGTTACTTTTAAAGATAAAAATGTTAAGTGCATGGCTGTTTTGTCTATGGTTCTAATGATAGCATAGAAAGAAGGAGATTGTGGAGTGATATCAAGGAATTGTCTAAAGCATGTAAAGGGGAACCTTGGTGTCTGGCTGGAGATTTTAATGCAATGAGATATAGACATGAGAAGGTAGGGGGTTCTACTGAGTGGAATGAAAGTATGAGAGAATTTGGGTAATGTATTGATGAAGCTGAGTTGTCTGATTTGAGACACACAGGTTTGAAGTTTACATGGTCAAATGGGACATATTTTCGGAAACTTGATAGGATCTTGGTAAATGACAGATGGTTGAAACAATTTGTTGCATCTGAGGCTGTATTTGAAGCTCCAGGCATTTCTGATCATTCCCTTATTTTAGTGAAATTGAATGTTGTTGCTCAAACTAATAAGAAAAAACCTTTTAGATTCAAGAACTTCCTGATTGAGCATCTCGATTTCTTTGATTGTGTGAAGAGGGTGTGGGGTAGCAGAATTGCTGGAACTCCAATGTACATTGTTACTCAGAAGCTTAAGTTGTTGAAAGCTAAATCGAAGACTCTGAATATACTACATTATGATGATTTATCTTCTAAAGTCCAGAAGCTAGAACTGATTTGGAAGTGAGTCAACAGAAAATTGATTGTGATCCCCTAAATGCCATGTTGCAACAAGAGGAGAAGATTTGTCTCCAGAATTTCCAACACTTGGCTAGAGCTGAAGAGATTTTCTATAGACAGCAATCCCGGGTTCAATGGTTCAAGTTAGGAGATAAAAATACAGCAAATTTTCACAAGCAGGTGAATCAAAGAAGGGCTTATAACTCTATTTGGTCTATTAAGGATGGCCAAATTCTAGATCAAAGAGAGCAATATGTTGAAGAAATTTTGAAGTTTTATAAACAACTCTTGAGTAATTTAGATAAAGACAGATGTGTGCCATGTCTGGATTAGTTTGTTGTTAATCCTATCAATGCCACTCATATCCAACAGATGTAGAGGGCTGTTACTGATGATGAAATACAAGATACAATTTTCTCCCTTAAAGAGGATAAGGCTCCAGGTAGTTATAGGTTTAATGCATTATTTTTTAAAAATACCTAGTTTTTGTTCAAGAAAGATGTTCTTAAGCCCATTCATTTATTCTTCTTGACTGGTAAAACGCTGAAGGAGATTAATTCCACTGTGATTACCCTTGTGCCTAAAGTACAGAAGCCTCCTATGTGGGTGATTTCAGACCTATTTTAGTGTGTAATATGCTGTATAAGCGCATAGCCAAGATCATTGTTAACAGGCTTAAACTAGTACTACCTGAGTGTATTAGTCCTAATCAAGGATCTTTTGTTCCTAGTAGAAGCATCACAGATAACATCTTGCTAGCTCAAGAATTGCTAAGGAACTATCACAAAACTGTTAAACCAGGAAGAGTGGCTCTAAAAGGTGGATCTAAGGAAAGCTTATGACACAGTCTCTTGGGCCTTTATGGAGGCAACTTTAAGGGCTTTTCAGATTCCTCATCGGATGATAAGATGGATAATAACTTGTTTGTCGACTGCCAAATTTTCTATTAATATAAATGGGTGCCTGGAGGGATTTTTTGCTAATGGTAGAGGATTAAGGCAAGGGGACCCTATGTCTCCCTACCTTTTTGTAATGAGAATGGAGGTATTAATTGGGCTTCTAAAGCAAAAGATTGGCCAAGGCAGTTTCCGGTGTCATTGGAAATGTTCAGAACAAGAATTGTCTAATTTAGTATTTGCTGATGATCTTATGATTTTTGCAGCTAGGGATGTGGCTTCAGTGGGTATTATAAAAGATGCTCTAGATGAATTTGGGGCCCTGTCAAGGCTGGTTCCAAATAATGCAAAAAGTGTCATGTTGTGTGCAGGTTTGCAGACAGATCTAGTGGAACAAATTAAAGCTGTTTTGAACTTCTTGGGCGAATTACCAGTGAGGTATTTGGGGGTGCCTCTTTTGTCTTCTAAGCTTAAAAATGATCATTGTAATGAATTGGTGAGCAGAATTACAACTAGGATCAGATCATGGCTAAGTAAATATCTATCTTATTTTGGAAGGATTCAATTGATAGAGACATTGTTATTCTCTGTTCAAGTGTACTGGGTATCTGCATTTGTACTTCCTTAAGGTTATCATGAAGGAAATCATAGCTATTTTAAGAAAATTTTTGTGGAAAGGCTCAAAACTTGTTAAAGGGGAAAATAAGGTATCTTGGAAAAAAATGTAAAAGTTAGTTGAGAACTTCTCTCACTAACTTTCTCTCTCTAAGAGGAATGCGTGCTTAGGATAGTGTGGATGATGTAGATCATTTACGTTTCAAGATCTGATTGATTGTTAAATTGCTTGATTACTTAGTCTGAGTTCGGACTGTTTACTGATTTTTTCTGTGGCTGTTCTCTGTGGGTTTGATTTAGAGTGATCCTTCTGTGGCTGATTAACATGAACTTCTTGAAGATTCAGGTTGATAATGTCTCGCTTGAAGAGAGTTGGGTGGAATGTGAAATTGAGGGGGATCGAAGGGGATTGTCAAAGTTTTTTGGCAAGAGTGATCATGAATCTCTTCCGGATGAGAGCGGTGATGTGAATAAGGAGATGCTAGATCTGTAAATTTTGCTAGTGACTCATGGAGTTCTAGATCTGCAAGATATGCCAGCGAATCACGAAGTGATAGATCGGCAAGTGTTGCCAGCAACTAATGAAGTGCAAGTGTTGTCAGCGACTCCCAAAGATTTTGGAGTACAAGGATGTAAGAAGGAAGACATTGGTGGTAGTCGTGGGCGATTCAAGGGGGGTACTGGTCGAAATGATGGCCGACGGTATCATTTTCGTGGAAGGAATGGGGGAAATTGGGGAAGGGGATGGCCTGGAGGTCATTTGAGTGTTGGTCAGGGTGGTTATGGTGGTCGTGGGGGCTGATTTGGGGACGGTGATAGAAGTGCTAGCAGAGGGGTGGCGTGTGGATCTAACGCCCATGCTCAGACCTCTCATGCGCAAAGGGCCATTGTGATCAATTCCCTCGACATGTAGCTGATCCTTTGGTGGGGGGTAAAGGGGAGGCAAATACGTTCAGGTTTCGTGCATCGTTTCCACCTTTGATTGGAATCAAATCTTCGGATGAGGGATGTCACAAGCTAGACACAGGGATTACGAAACGGGATGATATGGATTGGGCTTCTATTGCTGTGGGTTGACCAGAGTTGGTAAAGGAAAGTTTTGAATTTTTTTCCCCTGCGAATGAGGAAGATGGAACTGTGGTGTCTCCTCCTCCAGAAGTTACAGATAGTGGTCTGGGTGATTGGAATGCGACTTTGGTTGGGTATTTTGTTGATTGTAAGTTGCCTTACTACACTGTTAACAATCTTGCTTGGAAAATGTGGCTGAATCAAGGAATTGTTGATGTGTTGGGTATGGATAAGGTGTTCTTTTTCTTTAAGTTTGCAGACCAACAATGTAGAGATAGTGTGTTTGAGCAAGGCCCATGGCACTTTCTGGGGAGGCACATTGTGCTTAAGAAATAGCATGAGGGTATGGAGTTGCATAAAGACAAGATGGATAAGATCCCGGTATAGATTAAGCTGTTTAATGTTCCCTTGTAATTCTGGACTACAAAGGGGCTAAGCTACTTGGCTAGTGCGGTGGGGGTTCCATTATATGCTGATTCCCTGACAATAACAAAGAAGAGGGTGTGTTTTGCGAGGGTATGTGTGGAGGTTGGCCCGGAGAAGGATCTACTTTCTGAATTTAAATTGAAGTTGAAGGATGGGAGTAAGATTTCTATCTCTGTGGAGTACCAATGGAAACCAACCATTTGTCTTGAATGTAAAAATTTTGGTCACAATTGTAGGAATTGTCCTGATAAAAAGCATATAGAAGCAGATGTGGTTGCTCCAGCTGATATGGCAGATGTGTCGAAGGAAGAGGGGTGGACAATTGTTCCAAAGAAGGCATCTAAATGGCTTGAGGATCAAACTAATTGTCCTGGAAGATCGAGTGTTATGCAGGGTACGCAATCTCCAAATAAGTTCCAGGTGTTGGAATTGTTGGTGGACTCTGTAGGGGAGCAAATGGTGGAGCATGCTACTGATGTGGTTAAGGACTGCTGTGGGGAGAATGGGGTACTGGGGAAGGACTGTAATAGGCAAAAGCAGGAGAATTTCGTTGATCCAATGCATGGGGTGCTGAAGGAAGTGGAAGAAGTGAGTAGTCCAGCTCAAGCCAAGAACTGTGTAATGGAGTGTGATCAAGGGGCAAATGAAGCCTGTGGTCTGGTTAGTGACTCTTTTGTGGCTAGGTTACGGAAAGAAATGCATATAGCAAAGAAGGATAAAGCTGTTAAGTCTCCACTTGGGATGAAACCTAAAAGAGGTACTCCTAAAACGGGAGTGGGAGACTGTGTTTGAGGTGGGTGTTCATTCTGTGGGTGTGGTATGATAGTGGGGATATGGAATGTAAGAGGGTTGAATAAGTCCAGAAAGCAGATGGAGGTTTGGAGGATAATTAGGCAATTTGAGTTGCCTATTATTTGTTTGGTGGAAACTAAGGTTAGGGAGCATAAATTGAGTAATATTGTGCAGTCTATTGCTAGAGATTGGAGTGTTATTCATAATTACATGTACTCTGACAGTGGGAGAATTTGGGTGGTGTCGGATGCTAGCAAGATGCGAGTGTCTACTATTCAATCCTCTGACCAATTTATGCATTGTGAGATTGCTTTGGTGGATGGCTCGTTTAAGTGTAAGGCCACTTTTGTTTATGGTATGAATTGTAGTATTGGAAGGAGGGGGCTGTGGGCTGAAGTTTTGAAGATTGTGAAGAGTTGCAAGGATGAACCTTGGTTTCTTGCAGGGGATTTCAATGCTGTGAGATATCAGCATGAAAGGGTTGGTGGGGCACGTGAATGGATA
The DNA here is from genome assembly GCA_026545225.1 of Cornus controversa. Classification (NCBI taxonomy): domain Eukaryota; kingdom Viridiplantae; phylum Streptophyta; class Magnoliopsida; order Cornales; family Cornaceae; genus Cornus; species Cornus controversa. The sequence continues at coordinate 13,509,998 of CM048852.1, forward strand.
GAAACTATGAAAGAATTTGGGAAGTGCATCCAGGAAGCTGAATTAATGGACTTGAGATATTCGGGTCTAAAGTATACCTGGTCCAATAGGACTTTATTTCGGAAGCTGGATAGGGTTATGGTAAATGAAAGATGGATTCAACAGTTTATGACGTCCGAAACTACTTTTGAACCTCCGGGTATATCAGATCACTCTTTGATTTTGTTGCGAGTTCCTCTGGATGTTCAGAGGTCTAAGAAGCCGTTCAGGTTGAATAATTTCTTAATGGACCACCCAGACTTCTTCTCTATTGTCTTTGAAGTGTGGCAAAGGGTAGTTAGTGGTACTACTATGTTTCAAGTCACTCAAAAGCTCAAAATGCTGAAGGTAGAGCTGAAGAGGTTGAATAGCATACATTACAGTGACTTGACTAAAAGGGTCCAGAAGGCTAGGGGGTACTGTTTGTAGATCAGAGGAAAGTGGATGAATGGCCGTTGAATATTAAGTATCAGTAACTGGAAACTAAAAGCCTAAAGAGATATCAGAAGCTGGTGCATGCTGAGGAAGTTTTTTATAGGTAGCAATCGAGAGTGCAATGGCTTAAGCTTGGGGATAAGAACACTCTATATTTCCATAAAGTTGTTAACCCAAGGAAGAGGATAAATGGCATATATTCAACATCTACGGGTGAAGGGCAAAGATTGGATAAGAAGGATGAAGTTAATAATGAAATTGCAAATTTCTATAAAGATCTTCTGAGCAGCAAAGATGATGGCAGGAGCAGTCCAGACCTGTCTCACTACGCTCAACAGCCTATAATAATGGAGCAGAATCAGCAAATGCAGAGGCCTGTGACTGCAGAGGAGATTCGGACCACTATTTTTTCTTTAAAGGATGATAAGGCCCCGAGGAGTGATGGTTTCAATGCTCTTTTCTTTAAAAAGGTGTGCATATTATAGGTAATGATGTTATAAAAGCAGTGAAAGCTTTTTTTGGGTCAGGGAAGCTGCTGAAGGAGATTAATTCAACCATTATTACGCTTGTTTTGAAGGTGCCTAACCCAACATATGTGGCCGATTTTAGACCTATTTCAGTGTGTAATGTCCTGTATAAGTGCATTGCGAAGATTATTGCTAATAGATTGAAACCAGTCTTGCCAGGGGTCATTAGCTCTAATCAGGGAGCTTTTGTCCTAGGGAGAAGCATCACTGATAATGTGTTACTAGCTCAGGAATTAATGAGGAACTATCATCGAAAATTGAATCCTGCTAGGGTGGCTTTAAAGGTTGATATTAGGAAGGCGTATGACACAGTTTCTTGGGTTTTCATGGAAGCTGTTCTGAAGGCTTTTAATGTTCCTGTTATGATGATAAACTAGATAATGACATGTGTTACAACGGCTAAATTTTCTGTGAATATTAATGGTTGTCTGGAAGGCTACTTTGCTAGTGGAACAAGGTGATCGAATGTCTCCCTATTTGTTTGTAATGAGTATGGAGATTCTTACAGGCATGTTAAGGTAGAATATCTCTCAGCATGGATTCAATTACCACTGGAAATGTGCTAAGCAGAAAATTTTAGTCTTGTGTTCGCCGATGATCTGTTATTATTTTCTGCAGGAGATGTCAGTTCTGTTAGCTTATTAATGGGTGTGTTAACGGAATTTGGAACTCTCTCAGGGTTGATGCCAAACCATAGCAAAAGCCTGATGTTCTGTTCTGGGTTGTCCGTGGAAGTTCAAAACCAAGTTCTGACTTGCTTGAATTTCCAACAGGGGGAGCTACCTGCTAGGTACCTTGGTGTGCCTCTTTTGTCTATTAAACTTAAAAAGCAGCATTGCGAGTCTCTTGTAAACAGAATTACTAGTAGAGTTCAATCTTGGACCAGTAGGTACTTATCCTTTGGAGGTAGATTACAGTTGATTAATGCTGTCCTCTTTTCTGCTCAAGTCTACTGGGTTTCAACATTCCTACTTCCTAAGGCTGTCATGAAGACGATAAATGATGTTATGAGGAAGTTTTTATGGAAAGGGACTGATTTAAGTCTGGGGGGTGAGAAAGTTGATTGGGCTGATGTTTGTCGTCCAAAAACGGAGGGGGGATTGGGTATTAAAGATATTATGACCTGGAACACTGTAGCTATTGCTAAACATCTGTGGAGATTGGTGCAGCCTCATATGAACTCGATTTGGGTTGAGTGGGTGAGAGTCACCTCCTTAGAAATAGGAATATTTGGAGTATAAAAGTGCCATCTGACTGTACCTGGACTTGGAGAAGATTCTGAATATAAGGCCCATTTTTCGGAATAATATTCAGTATCAGGTTGGGAATGGCAAATCTACTTCACTATGGTATGATTCTTGGTTACCAGGTGGAACAATTCATTTGCAATATCATAGAAGAATTATCATTGATTCTGGGCTAGGGGAGAATGCAACTATTGCAGCAGTTATACAGAATAACACGTGGCATTGGCCTACCACAAACACTTCGGAGTGGATGTCCTTAAGAGCAGCGTTCCAGAGGGTTTTCAACCGTGTGATAGTATTGAAGATAAGGTTCTGTGGAGACCTGTCCGGGGGGATTTTTCAGTCAAGTCTGCCTGGGAAGAATTAAGAAATAAGCAGGGGCAAGTGCCTTACAAAGATATTGTTTGGTTCCCTGCTCATATTCTGAAGCATACATTCAATAGGTGGCTTGTGGTGCAGGATAGGCTCAAAACTCAATATATAATTATGCAATGGGGTGTTGTCCATAATGCAAAGTGTATATTTTGTAGAAGCAGAATAGAAGATCGAGATCACCTTTTCTTTCAATGCAGTTTTACCAAGAGAATTTGGAGATTTGTTGTAGGGAAGTGTGCTTTACAATGGCCTGACCTGCCTTGGGAGGGTATTCTGCAATGGGCTATGCTAGCCATTAGAGGGAAAACGCTGCTTTCTATTCTGAATTAGTTAGCTTTCACTGCTACTGTGTATGAGATATGGCATGAAAGGAATAAGAAGGTGTTTGTGGATGAATATAGGGCTATTGAAGTGATCCAAATGGGGATTGTCCAGGTGGTCAGGAGTAGGTTGCTGTCCTTCAAAAATTTTCCCAGAAGCACTTCAAATTTATGGGTTCAACATGAGTGGTGCCTCCCAGAGTGTATCTTTGATAACGGATAACATGTATGGTTTGCTGCTTGATTTGTGGGGAAGCATTTGTTGCCGGTGGTATGTCCAGTTGGAGTCAAACTTTGATATGGGTTCTCATTCCATTGTGTGTGGAGTGTGAATGGCCAATTGGGGGAGGGCAGGTTATGTTGTAGGTGGTATGTCTAGTTGCAGGTTACATATTGAGGTGGGTCTTCATCCCAGTTCGTGCAGTGGGTCTGGAGTGGAGATGGCCATGAGGGGATGGGCAGATATGAGCTGGATGTGGAGTGCGCAGTGTATTGCAGGGGGCTTGCTGGATATGGTATGCCTGAGCTTGTTGTGTTCACGCTGCTAGTGGAGGCAGGTTGTGGGGTGTTTCCCAGTATGCATGTACAGGTAGGAGGCGTGTTTGGATATATTGGTTTGTTGCAGAATCTATGGGGAAGGTTCTGTATTTTGGATTGGTTAGATTGGCGGGTTGCAGATTCTCTGGGGCAGTCTAGGTGGAGTCCAAACAATGCTGGATGGTTTTTGAAACTGCTGATGAGGCTGATGTTAGGGACTGGTGGTGCATATTGATGATGCAGGACTGGTGGATGGTGTATTTGAATTGCAAGAGTTCAGCATCTCATTTGTTCGTCTGCTGGGGGCACGGTGATAATAGGCAGGCTATGGTTGTTCTATTGCTGGGGTGGGAATAGGGTATGGTTCTTGATTGTATGTGTCTTCTAGCTTGTTCTATTGGTGGGGTGGGTATAGGTGTATGATTCTTGCTTGTATGGTGGATATGGGGATTCCACATTGTTAGTTTTTTATTATTCCCCCTTGGGGAATGCCCCAAGTCAAATGTAGTTTGACTTTTGTTTGAATTAATATATCACCCTTACCTTTCAAAAAAAAAAAAAAAAGGTATCTTGGGAAACTGTTTGTTTACCTACTGCTGAAGGAGGGTTGGGGGTCAAAGATTTATCAATGTGGAATGTGGCAGCCATGTCAAAGCACCTGTGGTGAGTGGTTCAATATAAGTCTAATTTTATTTGGGTTCAGAAGCACCTTATAAAGCAAAAGTGTTTCTGAAACTTAAAAACTCCTTCTGATTGATCATGGACATGAAGGAGACTTCTAAAAATGAAAGATACCTTCAGGAAGGCAATTCAGACTTAGATTGGGAATGGTATGTTAACATCCTTGTGGTATGATTATTGGATTCCCAATGGCCCTATTTGTATGCAATATAATAGCAGAATTATAAGATATTCAGGCTTGGGGGAGGGAGCTAAGGTTGCGGCTGTTATACAAGGAGATGAGTAGAAGTGGCCATCTACTAACACATTGGAATGGATGGATTTAAGAAACAGTATTTCTGCAAATTTTAAGCCCTCATCTAGTAAACTTGACAGAATTTTGTGGTTTCCTGGAAATGAGGTTTTTTCAATTAAAACAGCTTGGGAGTTCTTGAGAGTAAAACAGGGAATAGTGGCATGGAAGGATGTTGTTTGGTTTCCACAGGCTATTCCTAAGCATGCTTTGCTTCTCTGGTTAGTAGTGCAGAATAGGCAATGAACTCAACAGAGGAGGATGCAGGCTGGTATGACTCAATCTGGAGCTTGTGTGTTCTACAGAAGTAGAATTGAGGACAGGGACCATTTGTACTTTGACTGTGCTTTCACAAGGAGGATTTGGAATACTGTTGCTGATGAATGTGCATTACAATGGCCTTCACAGAACTGGAATGATATTATTCATTGGGCTAGTTTAACTCTAAAGGGTAAGTCATTACCATCTATCATTAGCATATTGACGTTGGCTGTTGTGGTATATGAAGTGTGAAGGAAAGGAATCACAAAATCTTTGGGGATGAATTTAAGGATAGTGATACAATAACAAAGTGCATCATTCAGACTATCAGGTGCAAGCTTTTCTCTCTTGATAACTTTGATAAGTCTATTGTTAATTGCTGGTTACAAATGGAATGGGGTCTTCCTGAAACTGTGTTTAAGCATGGCTAGACCTATGAGAAAGAGACATAGAAGTGGTAGTGGGTGTTGTTGTGGGGTTATGCTAATGATCAGCCTTATGGTTCGGGTATCTTATGGGTATAGCTTCTCAATAGTTCCTGCTTGTGAGGAAGGTGCTGTGGATATAGTCTATGTTGGTAGGTAGGCAATTGAGGGTAGATGCTGTCCTAATGGGCATTTTATGACTTATTGTATTGCAAAAAGTTTTAGTAGGAGGTTTTGTATTAGTTGCATTTTGATGTATTGGTCTTTATATTTTTGCTGCTATTGTTGGTGTGGGTTGTTGTTGTGTTGGTGGGTCTGAGGTTTCCACCTTGTTTCCTCCCTTGGGGTATGCCCCAAGTCACCCTGTAATGACTTACAACTCACTGACCTTTCCAAAAAAAAAAAAAAATTGGCAGTTATTTTTTATGTTTGGTTACTATTTATCTTTTCTTGAGTTTAGGTTCGCTTTATAGCAATTTTTTTTCAATTTTGGTCACCAAAATCCAATTTTCCCTTATTTTTATCAGGAGCAAATAAAATTAAGAAATTTGACTAATGAATACTCCTTGATAACCCACTTAAATTAGATTTATGTAACCCTAATCCAACATGATCTCCCTATGTGTTGAGTTCAACAATGAAAGATACAGCTAACACTTGATTAAAGATAAAACAGATTAGTTGAGAGCATGGGTTAGTTGAGATCTTCTCTCTCTAGATTTTCTCTCTCTAAATTTTTTTGGTGTGATTGTTCTGAAGTTTCTTTACTGTTCTTTGTGAGTTGTTTAATTTTTGATTGATGGGACATTCCTGGAGTTTTGATCGTAAAAGTCTCGATCTATTTGTCCAGTTTTCTTTTGATGAATGGATCAAAGTGAAGCTGTAGAAGAGATGGTGGGTGAAGAGGATGAGCTAAAGGATGAGGTGTCCATTTCTGAAGATGGTGCTGATTATGGTGAGATTAAAAATCATGCTGACTTAGCGTTTGAAGACATGGATTTGGAGGGTAATAATAAGGAAATTTTGCATCAAATTTATCGAGAAATGATTTCTTTGCATGATGGTATGTCTTTTCTGAAGCAAGAAAATATGGTGGATCTCTATCCGGATTTGGGATGCTTGGTGGTCGTAGACAGTTTATACGGGTTCAGATGAATCCAAATGTTTGTAGTGCTCAGACTCAAGCTATGACATCATCAAATTCCTTTCAAGTTTTAAGCTCTTTCAAAGAGGAGGGAGGAAATGCTGAGTTGCATCAAGAGAATAGATCTGGTGATCCAGTTGAGGCCTCAAATGTAGTATCCAAGATGAATAAGGTGAGTGCATTTTGTACAATTACTGAGTCTATCCCTACCATGCATGTTCCAGGTTTTTCTAGACTGAAATTAGGTGGAGGAATGGATAAGCCAAAGCATGTTACTATGTTGAAGGCTAGAAGAGGAAATGTGATTACGTCCCCTAGGGAGGGGGATGCTATTACCTAAATTGGTTAATTCTGTGTCCATGTTTCCTATGATTTTTGGGACATGGAATATAAGGGGCTTAAATGACCCCTTAAAACAAAAGGAGGTAAATAGAGTAATGAAGCTACATAATTTGCCACTGCTTTGTATTGTTGAAACCAGGGTAAAAGAACATAATATGAGTAGAATTATTCAGTCTTTAGTGCCTGGTTGGAGGTTTTATCATAATTATGCTGAGGCTCAGAATTGTAAAATTTGGGTTTGCTGGAATAAAGACATTTTAGATGTAGTTTCCTTTAGGACTTCTGATCAGCTTTTTCATTCCTTCATTGTCTCCAAAGATGACAGTCTCAAGTGTAATGGTTCTTTTATCTATGCATCAAATGACATTATTGAAAGAAGAAGATTGTGGAAGGCTACAAATTGGGCTGCAAGTGATAAGAAATTTGGTCAATGTATTGAAGAGGCTGAGCTGTCTGACTTGAGATTTACTGGTTTGAAATCTACATGGTCTAATGGTACTTACTTCTTAAAGCTAGATAGGGTATTGGTCAATGATGGTTGGTTGAGTCAGTATGCTTTCTCTGAGGCTGTGTTTGAAGCTCCAGGCATTTCAGATCATTCTCTTGTTCTATTAAAAATTAATGCTGGTGCTACATCAAGCAAGAAGAAGCCATTTAGGTTCAATAATTTTCTGATTCAGCATCCTGATTTCTTTGACTTGGTTGATAGAGTTTAGAGCAGGAATGTTGTTGGAACTCCAATGTTTATAGTAGCACAAAAGCTTAAATTGGTGAAAGCTGAGCTTAAAGTTCTTCATGTATTATGATGATCTATCTCAGAAGGTTCAGAAGACTAGAACTGATCTGGAGAAGGTGCAACAGAAAATTGATAATGATCCTATTAACTCTAGTTTACTTCAGGAAGAGAGGGGTTGTTTCCAGAATTTTCAACATTTGGCTAGAGATGAAGAAACTCTTTATGGGCAGCAATCAAGGGTTCAGTAGCTTAAGCTGGGGGATAGGAATACAGCCTATTTCTATAAACAAGTGAATCAAAGAAGAGCTCATAATTCCATTTGGTCTATCACTACTGAGATGGTCAGAAATTGGATAAAAAGGAGTTGTTTGTTGCAGAAATATTGAAATTCTATAAGAAACTCTTGAGTAATGCAAATGAGGGGAGGAGTATACCTTGTCTGGATCAATTTATTGCTAAGCCTCTTAATTCAATGCAGATACAACACATGCAGAGGGCTGTAATTGATGCTGATATTCAAGACACTTTGTTCTCTCTTAAGGAAGATAAAGCTCCAGGTAGTGATGGATTCAATGCCCTTTTTTTTAAGAGGACATGGCATATCATTAGAGAAGATATTCTGAAGGCTATTCATTCTTTCTTCTTATCTGGTAAACTGTTGAAGGAGGTTAATTCCACTGTTAATGCCTTAGTGCCTAAAGTTTAAAATGCTTCATATTTGGGTGACTTTAGGCCTATATCAGTTTGTAATGTGGTGTATAAGCGTATAGCCAAAATTATAGCTAATAGGTTGAAACCTGTGCTGCCTGATTGTACTGGCTTTTGTACCTGGTAGGTGTATAACTTATAATATCTTGCTTGTTCAAGAACTGTTACGGAACTACCACAAGAATTCTAAGCCGGGTAGGGTTGCTTTGAAGGTTGATTTGAGGAAAGCATATGATACATTGTCATCGGCTTTTTTGGAGGAAACTTTGAGAGCTTTTCATGTTCCTGATAAGATGGTAAGGTGGATTATGATCTGTGTGTCTACTGCAAAGTTTTCCATTAATATAAATGGTAATTTGGGTGGCTATTTTGGTAACGGCAGGGGGTTAAGACAGGGAGATCCAATGTCTCCTTATTTGTTTGTAATGGGAATGGAGATTTTAACTGGCATTCTTAGAAGTAAGATTGAGCAAGGTAGCTTCAAGTATCATTGGATATGTGCAGCACAAGAATTGTCCAGTTTAATATTTGCAGATGATCTAATGGTTTTTACTGCTGGTGATCTGTATTCAGTGGGTATTTTGAAGGAAGCTTTGGAGGAATTTGGTGCTATGTCAGGCCTTGTTCCAAATTATGCTAAAAGTGTAGTGCTGGCTTGAGGTCTGGTGTGAAGGAACAGATACAAACTACTTTGAATTTTGCTGCTGGGAATTTCCAGTGAGATACTTGGGGGTTCCTCTCTTGTCATCCAAACTGAGGGATCACTGTACTGATTTGGTTGATAGGATCACATCAAGAGTTCAGTCTTGGATGAGCAAATATTTGTCTTATGCTAGCAGGTTGCAGTTAATCAAGACAGTGTTTTTCTCTGTTCAAGTTTATTGGGCTTCTACCTTTGTGCTTCCTAAGGCTGTGATGAAGGAAATTTCAGTTATCCTTAGAAGATTTTTATGGAAAGGGTCTGCTCTGAGTGAGGGGGGTACTAAAGTATCTTGGGAGAGTATTTGTTTACCAACTTCTGAAGGAGGGCTGGGTGTAAGAGATCTAGCAATGTGGAATGTGGCAGCAATGTCTAAGCATCTATGGAGGGTTGTCCAACCCAATTTGAGTCTATTTGGGTTGACCGGGTTAAGAAACACCTTATTAAACAGAAGCATTTTTGGAATATGAAAGTTTCATCTGATTGCTTATGGACTTGGAGGAGAATTCTGAAAATGAGAGATACTTTTAGAAGGGTCATCCAGATTCAGATTGGGGATGGGTAGTTAACCACTCTGTGGTATGATTATTGGCTTCGTATTGGTCCTATCTATTTGCAATATGATAGTAGGATTATTAGACTCAAGGTGGGGAACTGATGCAAGAGTAGCTGTTGTTATACAAGATAATGGATGGAAATGGCCTTCTACCAACACATTAGAATGGATGGATTTAAGGGACAGTATACCTGGAAATTTTAAACCCTCTCCATGCCAGTCTGACAGAACTATTTGGGTTCCTGGTAATGGGACATTATCTGTTAAAATAGCTTGGGAGTTTTTGAGAAGGAAACAGCATGTGGTTCCATGGAAGGAAATAGTGTGGTTTACTCAAGCCATCCCTAAACATGCTTTACTCTTGTGGCTGTGGGTGCAGAATAGGCAATGGACTCAACAAAGGATGATGCAGGTGGGAATTACTCATACTGGTTGTTGTATCTTTTGCCGAAGTAGAATTGAGGATAGAGAGCACTTGTACTTTGGCTGTAGTTTTACAAAGAGAATATGGCTTACGAATTGTGGGAAGTGTGCTTTGAAGTGGCCTAATCAGAATTGGGATGACATGATTCATTGGGCTTGTTTGACTCTAAAGGGAAAATCACTTGTATCTATTGTTAACAGATTGGCTTTGTCATGTGTTGTGTATGAAGTGTGGAAGGAACAGAACAAAAGAGAATTTAAGGATGAATTGAGGGATTGTGATCCAATTACTAAAGTGGTTATTCAGACAATAAAACTCAAACTATTCTCCCTTGAAAATTTTGTGAGATCTCCTATAAATAGATGGTTGCAGCTGGAGTGGGGTCTGCCAGAATCTGTTTTTAAACATGATTAAGCTTATCAAGGTAGAATATACTTCTAGTAGCTCAAGCTGCTGTTGTTGGTATGTTGTATTTGGCTTATTAATGTTCAATCAAAACTACAGGATGGATTGTTTTTCTGCTGACGATGGTATTGTGGATGGTGTGAGGAGTCTTTATGATGCATGCACTCTTGATTGTGCATATGACAGTAGATTCAGTTTTGGTTTTGATAGCAGTTGGATTGTTGCTAATGCTCTGAATTATTGCTGGATTTCTATTGCTAAAGATCTTGGTTGTGTGGGTGATATGGCTGGTTATAGGAGTGCTGATGCTGTGAGCTATTTTTTTCATAGAAGTTTTTGTTCTTTGGTTGAGGCCTATGGGAATCTATGCTATGGCTTGTGTTGATTTTGTTGTTGATTGGAAGTGGGTTTGTTTTTGGAGTTTTGGTTTGGCTCTTCTGTACTTGTTGCTTTCTTTGTTAAACTTTGGTGGGTGTGGGGTTTCCACCTTGTTCCCCCTTTGGGTATGCCCCAAGTCAATCTATAATTGGCTTTGTTGAATGAATACAAATCACTGACCTTTCAAAAAAATAAAAATAAATAAAACATATTAAGATCCATGTATTAAATCACAGACATTAGATATAACCCATACTAAATTTTAAAGATGAAACTGTTGACCACCATTTACTCTAAAAGCTTAAGCTGTTAAGGGCAACTAAAATATTTAGATCATCCAACATGCCCCCTCACGTGCAACCTACTTTTAAGTCCTGTCAATTTTAATTATCAGGGTAACAGTGAGGTTTGAACCCAGAATCGAGCAAACCCTGCTCTGCTCTGATCCTTGGCTCTTATATCATGTTAACAATCATCTACTCCAAAAACTTAAGCTATTAGAGAGGGTGCAATTTAAATATTTAAATCCTCCAACAAAAACAATTATGTAGCATTTTGAACGGAAAACTACTAGGTTCATGGAGCTTATTTGTCTAGTCCATTATAAAGGTGGTTGGCTAAACATAATTATAGGAAGTATTCACCTACACATACGCAAATAGTAAGCAAACACACAAATAGGGAAGAAAATTTACCACTGATCCTCTTTGGACTATCACACCCTTGATAATAGGCTAGTACAAGACGAATATCAGCTAGTCTAAATCGGGCAACATCTGAAACAAAACAAGCAGCTAATTAAAACTAAAATCAAGCATAAGCCTAAGTACATCCATGATAATCAAGAAGACAAGAAGAGTTCCTTATATAAATATACTCTGATAATGATAGGATGCTTACGTTTAAGAAAGAGATAAGATCCAAGAGTCCTGTATCATCTTCTTTAAGCTTCCATGGCTTAATTGGTATAGAGTTTTCTAGCTGAAGGCAAGTTTCAAGTGCATGACCACACACATGAAGAATTCTTTTAGGATTTTGTTCATCTTTGAAAGAACCTGCCAACAGGATCATCTTATTAACAATATTAAAAATTATAAATCATATGTAAATATATTTATATTTACTCGAAGGGGGAAAACAAAGAGAGAACACCCAAAACAAGGAACAATGTAAAGTATACTCAGTTGCTAATGTTTATATGGACATGCTCACACCTTTAAGTCAAGTATGTGGAGCAAGAGGGAGAACAAGAACATCCGCACACAATTAAGCCAATGTGCTTGTCTGTGCGCACCAACAGTGTTGTATCTTCTTCAACCTTCCATGGCTTAATTGGTATAGAGTTTTTGCTATTAAGAACATCCTATTAACAACATTAAAAATTATAAATAATACGTAAAATACATTTAGATTTACTCGAAGGGGGAAAACACACAGAGAACATCCAAAACAAGGAACAAGTGCCAATGTTAATATGACAATCATATTTTTTTTCATCAAAATAATGAAACTCAGAAATTGTCACTAGCAATCACCTACACAGGTTTGAAGCAAAGAAAATATGCAGCAACTAATTAAGCGTAAAAAATTAATAGATTAAAATTAATGAAAATAGGGATTGTTGTTCTTCAGACAAGAAGCTCACAACTCCATCACCACAACCAAACACTAACCCATCAACCATGGCTGCCACGGCCAGTCCCCACCACACCTTCTGCCCAGACCCACTTCCTCCACCATGCGACCACCATTGCTACAGTTAGCTCAACTCCACACCAAGACCCAACAAAAATCAGCCGACCACCCAAACAAACCAAACACAACCCACACCATCATGGCACCAAACCCAAACCGTGACAAAACACCACAAACCACCATGCACCACCACTAGCCGAACTATGCGTTGCCACCATCATCTTCACCCAAACACGTCCTCCACCACTGCCACAACCCACCATCATCTTCACCCAAATAAATCCACCATTTTTGGACAAATGGGTTCAAAACCTGCCAAGAGGGTGAGCCGAGAAATATGCATTTTAACACATTCAACTAGTTTTAGCTTCACAACAAGTAATACCACAGATTCATCAAATGAGTTGCCTATTAACTAAGTTGCCCATTAACCATTTCTCATTTCTATGTGTACATCTAACTCAAACCACATCTTTCTACCATTGCACCCTATGTCAAAAATTCTCCTTGTAAAAACAGAACAATTCTCCCATATTTTCTTATGAAACAAACAGATTTCAATTATCAACTTATATCTTATATATATATCAGTCTCGAATGGCCTAGTGCAAACAAATTTCCATGTCTAATATAATATTGGTAGTCCTATTGACTCATATTGACTCACGAGCTGCACTTCAAATAATAATTAGATTATGAAAAGTAATATGCACTTGATCATTTGAATGCATCAGTTACATGTACTTAAAATATGTCTCATGATTTCTATAAAAGTTGTAATTCACATATATAGAAAAGAAAATAACACTCATATTTTTTTTTCCTCCAAGTAATGGAACTCAGAAATTGTCACTGACAATAACCTACACAGTTTAAAAGCAAAGAAAATATACAACAACTAATTATAAGAGTAAAAAATTAATAGATTAAAATTAACAAAAATAGGGATTTTTGTTCTTCAGACAAGAAGCTCACAATTCCATCACCACAACCAAACACTAACCCATCAACCATGGCTGCCACGGCCAGTCTCCACCATGCACTGCCACGAGCTTGACCACACCTCCGACCAGACACACTACCTCCACCATGCGACCACCATTGCTACCATTAGCTAAACTCCACACCAAGACCCAATAAAAACCAGCCAACCACCCAAACCAACCAACCACAACCCACACCATCATGGCACCAAACCGAAACCGTGACAAAACACCACAAACCACCATGCACCATCACTAGTCGAACTACCCGCTGCCACCATCATCTTCACCCAAACACGTCCTCCACCCCTGCCACAACCCACCATCATCTTCACCAAAATAAATCCACCATTTATGGACAAATGGGTTCAAAACCTGCCAAGAGGGTGAGCTGAGTAATATGCATTTTACACATTCAACTAGTTTTAGCTTCACAACAAGCAATACCTCAGATTCATCAAATGAGTTGCCTATTAACCATTTCTCATTTCTTTGTATACATTTAACTCAAATCACATCTATCTTCCATTGCACCTTATATAAAAAATTCTCTTTGTAAAAACAGAACAATTCTCCCATATTTTCTTATGAAACAAACAGATGATTTCAATTATCAGCTTATATATTATCTATATATCAGTCTCGAATGGCCTAGTGCAAACAAATTTCCATGTCTAATATAATATTGGCAGTCCTAGAAATTGTTTTTCATACAGAACAAATGATTCTTCAACTGTAACGCTACACTTCAAATAATAAATAGATTACGAAAAGTAATATGCACTTGATCATTTCAATGCATCAGTTATATGTACTTAAAATATGTCTCATGATTTGTATAAAAGCGGTAATTGACATATATAGAAAAGAAAATGACACTCATGTTTTTTTTCCTCTAAATAATGAAATACATAAATTATCACCGGCAATCACCTACACAGTTTAGAAGCAAAGAAAATATGCAGCAACTAATTAAGAGAGTAAAAAATTAAGAGATTAAAATTAACAAAAAATAAGGATTTTTGTTCTTCAGACAAGAAGCTCAAAACTCCATCACAACAACCAAACACTAACCCATTAACAATGGCTGCCACGGCCAGTCCCCACCACACCTCCTGCCCAGACCCACTTCCTCCACCATGCGACCACCATTGCTACCATTAGCTCAAATCCACACCAAGACCAAACAAAAACTAACCGACCACCCAAACAAACCAGCCACAACCCACACCATCATGGCACCAAACCCAAACCGTGACAAAAGACCACAAACCACCATGCACCACCACTAGCCGAACTACCCGTTGCCACCATCATCCTCACCCAAACACGTCCTCCACCACTGCCACAACCCACCATCATCTTCACCCAAATACATCCACCATTCAGCCACCATTTATGGACATATGGTTTCAAAACCTGCCAAGAGGGTGAGCCGAGTAATATGCAGTTTAACACATTCAATTAGTTTTAGCTTCACAACAAGCAATACCATAGATTCATCAAATGAAACAAAACAGTTCTCCCTTATTTTCTTATGAAACAAACAGAATTCAATTATCAGTTTATATCTTATCTATATATCAGTCTCGAACGGCCTAGTGCAAACAAATTTCCATGTCTAATATAATATTGGCAGTCCAAGAAATTGTTTTTCATACAAAACAAAACATTCTTCAACCATATTGACTCACAGGCTGCACTTCCAATAATAATTAGATTACAAAGAGTAATATGCACTTGATCATTTCAATGCATCAGTTACATGTACTTAAAATATGTCTCATGATTTCTATAAAAGCTGTAATTGACATATATAGAAAAGAAAATGACACTCAAATATTTTTTACTCTAAATAATGAAACTCAGAAATTGTCATTGGCAATCACCTACACAGTTTAGAAGCAAAGAAAATATGCAGCAGCTAATTAAGAGAGTAAAAAATTAATAGATTAAAATTAACAGGAAAAAAAAAGGATTGTTGTTCTTCAGACAAGAAGCTCAAAACTCCATCACCACAACCAAACACTAACCCATCAACCATGGCTGCCACGGCCAGTCTCCACCACACCTCCTGCCAGGACCCACTTCCTCCACCATGCGACCACCATTGCAACCGTTAGCTCAAATCCACACCAGGACCAAACAAAAACCAGCCGACCACCCAAACAAACCAACCACAACCCAAACCGTGACAAAACACCACAAACCACCATGCACCACAACTAGCCGAACTACCTGCTACCAACATCATCTTCACCCAAACACGTCCTCCACCACTGCCACAACCCACCATCATCTTCACCCAAATACATCCACAAATCAGCCACCATAAACATATAGGTACAAAACCTGCCAAGAGGGTGAGCCGAGTAATATGCATTTTAACACATTCAACTAGTTTTAACTTTGCAACAAGCAATACCACAGATTCATCAAATGAGTTGCCTATTAACCATTTCTCATTTCTTTGTGTACATTTAACTAAAACCACATCTATCTACCATTGCACCTTATATAAAAAATTCCCCTTTTAAAAACAGAACAATTCTCCCATATTTTCTTATGAAAGAAACAAAATTCAATTATCAGCTTATATTTTATCTATATATCAGTCTCGAACGGCCTAGTGCAAACAAATTTCCATGTCTAATATAATATTGGCAGTCCAAGAAATTGTTTTTCATACAAAACAAATCATTCTTCAACCATATTGACTCACAGGCTGCACTTCCAATAATAATTAGATTACGAAAAGTAATATGCACTTGATCATTTCAATGCATCAGTTACATGTACTTCAAATATGTCATGATTTCTATAAAAGCTGTAATTGACATATATCGAAAAGAAAATGACACTCAAATATTTTTTACTCTAAATAATGAAACTCAGAAATTGTCATTGGCAAATCACCTACACAGTTTAGAAGCAAAGAAAATATGCAGCAACTAATTAAGAGAGTAAAAAATTAATAGATTAAAATTAACAGAAAAAAAAGGATTGTTGTTCTTCAGACAAGAAGCTCAAAACTACATCACCACAACCAAAGACTAGCCCATCAACCATGGCTGCCACGGCCAGTCTCCACCACACCTCCTGCCAGGACCCACTTCCTCCACCATGAGACCACCATTGCTACCATTAGCTCAAATCCACACCAAGACCAAACAAAAACCAGCCGACCACCCAAACAAACCAACCACAACCCACACCATCATGGCACCAAACCCAAACCGTGACAAAACACCACAAACCACCATGCACCACAACTAGCCGAACTACCCGCTGCCAACGTCATCTTCACCCAAACACGTCCTCCACCACTGCCACAACCCACCATCATCTTCACCCAAATACATCCACCAATTAGCCACCATTTATGGACATATGGGTACAAAACCTGCCAAGAGGGTGAGCCGAGTAATATGTACTTTAACACATTCAACTAGTTTTAGCTTTACAACAAGCAATACCACAGATTCATCAAATGAGTTGCCTATTAACCATTTCTCATTTCTCTGTGTACATTTAACTAAAACCACATATATCTACCATTGCACCTTGTATAAAAAATTCTCCTTTTAAAAACAGAACAATTCTCCCATATTTTCTTATGAAAGAAACATAATTCAATTATCAGCTTATATCTTATCTCTATATCAGTCTCGAACGGCCTAGTGCAAACAAATTTCCATGTCTAATAAAATATTGGCAGTCCAAGATATTGTTTTTCATACAAAACAAATCATTCTTCAACCATATTGACTCGCAGGCTGCACTTCAAATAATAATTAGATTACGAAAAGTAATAGGCACTTGATCATTTCAATGCATCAGTTACATGTACTTAAAATATGTCTCATGATTTCTATAAAAGCTGTAATTGACATATATAGAAAAGAAAATGACACTTATATTTTTTTCCCCTAAAGAATGAAACTCAGAAACTGTCACTGGCAATCACCTATGCAATTTAGAAGCAAAGAAAATATGCAGCAACTAATTAAGAGAATAAAAATTAATAGATTTAAATTAACAAAAAAATAGGGATTTTTGTTCTTCAGAAAAGAAGCTCACAATTCCATCACCACAACCAAACACTAACCCATCAACCATGGCAGCCATGGCAAGTCTCCACCATGCACTGCCGCAAGCTCCACCACACCTCCTACCAGACCCACTACCTCCACCATTGCTACCGTTAGTTCAACTCCACACCAAGACCCAACAAAAACCAGCCGATCATCCAAGCAAACCAACCACTGGGCACCAAACCCAAACCGTGAAAAAACACCACAAACCACCGTGCACCACCACTAGCCCAACTACCCGCTGCCACCATCCTCTTCACCCAAACACGTCCTCACCACTGCCACCATCCTCTTCACCCAAACACGTCCTCACCACTGCCACAACCCACCATCATCTTCACCCAAATACATCCACCATTCAGCCACCATTTATGGACACATGGCAAAACCTGCCAAGAGGGTGAGCCAAGTAATATGCATTTTAACACATTCAACTAGTTGTAACTTCACAACAAGCAATACCACAGATTCATCAAATGAGTTGCCTATTAACCATTTCTCAGTTCTCTGTATACATTTAACTCAAACCACATCTATCTACCATTGCACCTTATATAAAAAATTCTCCTTGTAAAAACAAAACAGTTCTCCCATATTTTCTTATGAAACAAACAGATTTGAATTATCAGGTTATTTCTTATCTATATATTAGTCTCGAATGGCCTAGTGCAAACAAATTTCCATGTCTAATATAATATTGGCAGTCCTAGAAATTGTTTTTCATACAGAACCAATGATTCTTCAACCATATTGACTCACAGGCTACACTTCAAATAATAATTAGATTACGAAAAGTAATATGCACTTGTTCATTTCAATGCATCAATTACATGTACTTAAAATGTCTCATGATTTCTATAAAAGCTATAATTGACATATATAGAAAAGAAAATGACACTCATATTTTTTTCCTCTAAATAATGAAACCCAGAAATTGTCACTGCAATTACCTACACAATTTAGAAGCAAAGAAAATATGCAGCAACTAATCAAGAGACTAAAAAATTAATAGATTAAAATTAACAAAAAATAGGGATTGTTGTTCTTCAGACAAGAAGCTCCCAACTCCATCACGACAACCAAACACTAACCCATCAACCATGGCTGCCACGACGAGTCTCCACCATGCACTGTCGCGAGCTCCACCACACATCCTGCCCAGACCCACTTCCTCCACCATGCGACCACCATTGCTACCATTAGCTTAACTCCACACCAAGACCAAACAAAAACCAGCCGACCGCCCAAACAAACCAACGACAACCCACACCATCATGGCACCAAACCCAAACCGTGACAAAACACCACAAACCACCATGCACCACCACTAGCCGAACTACCCGCTGCCACCATTGTCTTCACCCTAACACGTCCTCCACCACTGCCACAACCCACCATCATCTTCACCCAAATCCATCCACCATTCAACCACCATTTATTAACATATGGATTCAAAACCTGCCAAGAGGGTGAGCCGAGTAATATGCATTTTAACACATTCAACTAGTTTTAGCTTCACAACAAGCAATACCACAGATTCATCAAATGAATTGCCTATTAACTGAGTTGTCCATTAACCATTTCTCATTTCTCTATGTACATCTAACTCAAACCACATCTTTCTACCATTGCACCTTATATAAAAAATTCTCCTTGTACAAACAAAACAATTCTCCCATATTTTCTTATGAAACAAACAAATTTCAATTTTCAGCTTATATTTTATCTATATATCAGTCTCGAATGACCTAGTGCAAACAAATTTCCAGGTCTAATATAATATTGGCAGTCCAATTGACTCATATTGACTCACAAGCTGCACTTCAAATAATAATTAGATTATGAAAAGTAATATGCACTTGATCATTTGAATGCATCAGTTACATGTACTTAAAATATGTCTCACGATTTCTATAAAAGCTGTAATTGACATATATAGAAAAGAAAATGACACTCATTTTTTTCCCTCCAAATAATGAAACTAAAAAATTGTCACTGGCAATCACGTACCTAGTTTAGAAGCAAAGAAAATATATAACAACTAATTAAAAGAGTAAAAAATTAATAGATTAAAATTTAAAAAAAAAATAGGGATTGTTGTTCTTCAGACAAGAAGCTCACAACTCCATCACCACAACCAAACACTAGCCCATCAACCATGGCTGCCACGGCCAGTCTCCACCATGCACTGCCACAAGGTCCACCACACCTACTGCCCAGACCCACTTCCTCCACCATGCAACCACCATTTCTACCGTTAGCTTAACTCCACACCAAGACCCAACAAAAACCAGCAGACCACCCAAACAAACCAACCACAACCCACACCATTTAAGATTGTCAATGGTGAGTATCCTATCAAGGGCTGTTGTCTAAGTAAAGAAAGTCACCTTCAATGGGGCTTTCGATCTCCAAACAACCTAGAATGCATAACATTCTCGCCTAACACACCCCCCAACTTACATTTTGCTAGTCCCTTAGACATAGAACAAAATAAAACCACAATAAAAGAAATTAACTAAGCACTAACTAAACTACCCAACTCCTCTTTCATGGAAGAAACGATTGCATTTACCGTATGCAACAACCCTTTGAACCCCTAGGTTACCCCTAGTGGACGAGTTATAGTCTCGTGAGGGTTTCTAGAAATGCTACCTCCAAACATTCAAAGTTTATGTTTAAACATTAATCAAGAAGAGGACTACAATATATAGTTACAAGACTTGCATTCAAGAATACTTTTCAATCTTTAAATTCCATAATTCAAAGCAATGGTCCCATGCACAATTTACATCAACACATCTCAAAAATTCCTAACAACAAGACAAACTTCATAAAAATTTCCACCAAACCCTTCATCAATTAAGCACATCAAAAGGCATCGCCTTGTCCCCAAACTTAAACTATCCATTGTCCTCAATGTACATTAAATAGAAACAAAGATGAGGGTGAGAACAATAGTACCATGAACCCGGAAAAGTGGCAAGAACTTAAAACAAACCAGTAGCATGAAGGTAATGCAAGCACTCTCCCAAACTTGGATGCAACCTGGAAAAAAAAACCACTATATTCCAACGACGAAGTGAAATGAATGGGAAAAGAATAAGAAAAATAAATAATAGAAGAAAATAAAATACAATGAAGTAAAATAAAATGAGCAAATGCATCTAACATGAATGGGAGAAATTTTTTTTGTGATTGGGTGATCAATCTTCCAGATTTTGGGCGATCGATCGCCCAAATTGGGAGGAAATTTTTTTTTTTAATTTTTTTTTCCAGACACTTAGGGGTCCATCACCTAAGATCGACCGATACCCCCTTTTCTGCCCTTTTGGGAGATAGATCTCCCTTGTCCATCTCCCAACCTCCACTGGAAGAATGTATACATTGCACTATAAAAAAACACATTAAAAAGCACATATTCTTCAAATAAAAGTAAAGAAAAACATGAAAGAACAATGCAAGAAAGAAATAAAAGAAAATCAAACAACTAATATACAAAATACCCCACAGTTGCCAAGTTTAACGTCTAGGAAAAAAATCTGACTTCAATTCAAGGTTCACCCGATGCCATATTGCTCGAAGAGATTTAACATCGCCTCCCTTATATGATCCTCACTTGTTTGTGCTGAACTCAAAGTAACCGGAAGGGTCTCATTGGCTCCTAAAAACACATATCTCAGCTTTGAAGGAAGATGTTTCAATTTTAAACGTGGTCAATTAGTGAGTAGCATTAATTCAACTATGTTCAAACCAACATTTGATTGGCTGTCTATATTCCCAAGCACCACCTATGAACCTTATCTTAAAAAAACATATGAAATATTTTTTGTCGACATGTATTGTTCCTTCGGTATCAAACCACATGTCGTTGAGTTTTCTTGGTTAACAAGTCATCATCGATCAAAGAGGGCTTTACTTCGGATTGTAATGGGGCTTTAGGTAAAGTGGTTTGAGAAAGAAATGTTATATTAAGCTCGAAATATGACGCATAATCGGGTAATAAACTAAGGATCACTCAAAAACTACCCCAGTTTAGGACATGATAGAAAATGTTGCTCATTCTGAGAGACTTTAATAAACTAGAGCTTTCAATCCTAAATGATCTTCGCCAATCGAAGAGGTCTTTGATTTGGACCGTAATGTTGGCTAGGTGTAGGGTAACCAAGGAAAGGATATTAAGGCTCAAAGATATTAATTTAATGCGGGGTTCATAAACTGTGATCACTATAAAAGGAAAACTGCCCAACTTGGGGCAAGTTTTTTATGTTATTCTAGAAAAAAGTTTTTTTAACTATACAATCATCCTTAATCTGAGAGGACTTTACATGGGTTGTAATGTTGTCTATGGATTTATAGGTGATGAAGAAAAAGGTATGAAAGGCTCAAAATTAATGTGACATGGGGTAAAAGACCAAGGATCATCTTTAATCTTCTTATACTTTGGTACCATGCGACCGGGGCATTGACTGAATTTGAAGTCTCTTCACATTACTTTTATGATGCCCCAGTGAGAATCAAACCCAAGACGTCCGGGTTTACGGCTCGCCCCGGTAGATTCTTTAATCACTGGGCCATTTTACTTTCGCCTTTCTTTTATGATGCCCAGTGAGAATCGAACCCAAGATGTCCGAGTTTACGGCTCACCCCGGTAGATTCTTTAATCACTAGACCATCATTACTTGTGCCTTTCTTTTATGATGCCTTGTGAGAATCGAACCCAAGACGTCCGGGTTTACGGCTCGCCCCGGTAGATTCTTTAATCAATGGGCCTTCTTTGCTTTCGCCTTTCTTGCAATTTGTCTTCTACTTTATTGTGAAGGAATAATCAATCCAAAGCTACCCCATCTTGACTTACAAATGAACAACACACCTGTAATGATCCTTGGTAGGTTCAAAAGAAGAAATGTAACCAGGCTCTATGGGTTCATCAATGGGAATAATAATAGATGATGGATAATAGAAACGATGGCCTCTCTTCATTTTAATTTGGATTGCATAGTCATCAAAACTTTTACTAGTCTAATATAGTATCTCAATAAAATCTACCCCAGTGTGGGGTGTGATCATCAGTGGGTATAATGAGAGGAATATTCATCGTGGCACTAGGGGTTAGCAATGGATATATATCACTGTAGGATAGTAGAAACGAGGGCCTCTTGTCCTTTTAGCTACAATCACTTAGGTATTAAAGCTCTTGCCTATTATCATCTCACTCTCTTCGTCATGGTGATCCCTAGCTTAGGGTTAAGGAAAGGAATAAAACCGGATCAAAAGGGTTATCAATGGTGATATTTGCATTAACTTGGGATAGCGAAAATGATGGCCTCTCATCCCTTCATATTTGACTTGTTAATCTCAAAAGCTCATTTGACAGAGATATCTACCGAAGGAATTCAACATGTAC
Organism: Cornus controversa; assembly: GCA_026545225.1. Lineage (NCBI taxonomy): Eukaryota > Viridiplantae > Streptophyta > Magnoliopsida > Cornales > Cornaceae > Cornus > Cornus controversa. The sequence continues at coordinate 13,532,688 of CM048852.1, forward strand.
TTTAAAATTCTGGCTACACTCGGTCCATATTGTGCTTGGGATGTAAACAATGCATTTCACTTGTTAATTTGAACACTTATGAATGAAACAATACTCATAAATTTGCACCTATAATATGACAAACTGGAGATATCTTGAATTTTGGAAAAAGGGCTTTTGAAAAAATGTATTTTAGATGAGGCATAAGGATATTTAAGAAGGTGAGCTAAAAATGCAAGGGATGGTTTTTGTATGAAAATTTATTTTGACCTTAAAAAATGTGATTTTTATGAAAATTATTGAAAGTGGCATTTTCTAGAAAATTTGAAGAGCTGGATTTTAGAAAGTCATGGAAAAGGAGTTTAAAATGGTTATTCCCATGAAAATCATAAAGAAAGTTTAGAAGGGTGAATTTTGAGATTACGATGATGATTTCTTTTTTTTTATTTTTATGTGAAAAATCAGAGATCAAGATTGGATAACCATGAAAATAGCTATTTTAAACACCTAAAAGGGTTTGGAAATAGCCCCAGCCTTGGCTGGGGGTTGAGCTGACCTAGGTTATTATTCTATCTTTCTAATGCTTGGGGAGGTGGGTTGGAGGCATCCTAAGGACCACAACTTTCCCTTTATGGCATCTTGAAAAATATATATGTGGGCATGGAAATGGTATCCAAATCGACATACTATCTACATTATTTTATCAAGCAAAAATAGCGGGAATATTTAAAACACGTGAAGAAATATTATCAAAGTTATTTAATTAAGCAAACATGAAACTTGAAGCAATAATATTAAAAATTATGCAAAAAGTAAATGCTTAGGAGAAAGTTGCGGGACTCCCTCTTTCTATCAAAACTTGATTTAAGCCGGGGGACAAATTCCCACTTGCTTTATCTTGTGAATTGGAATAGAAATTTGACTGATGTAGCCAAGAGTGGCAAAGGGATCATCTTCTTCGAAAACAAGAAAAAGAAAAATACCACAAATCAGTAAGCAATAAATGATAGGCAAGTATAAAAAGGAAAATCACATCAATTTATACTATTTCCTCCCAAAAGAAAAGTTCAATTCAAAGCAAAACCAATTCGACACAAATTTGAAAAAAGTGAGGAAAAAATGCAATTAGAAAGAAAGTCACAGACAGAGAGAGGGAGGTAGGCAATACACCCTCACATATTTTTAAACCATTTAGTTTTTGTGTCTACTAGAGACAGAAAGATAAAGAAACCAAGATATTAGAATGTGTGGCCCCCCAGCCCAAAGAGAAAATCAGGACTTTGAAAGACAAATCAATACTCCATTTCAGAAATTCGAGTGAGTGTTTAAGTTCGCCCTCATTACTTGACCACGCAACCTTAGCAAATTAAATTAACTTCCAAATGGTATTAAATGTTAAGCAAGATTTACACTTAAAACAAATGATGATTTTGTTAAGGGTCAAGAAGTTATTCTTTGCATTAGTATCTTAACAATTTTGCATTTCCCTTGCTAAGGATTAGTGAGTGTTTAATGTTCATTAATCCACTAATTTAGGGATATATCACAAATGGGCAATCAATAATCGCAGAAAAACAGCAGCAAATCTAACACAATAAAACTTGTGATAAGAACATAGAAATTTTTTAAAAAAACTATTAAATCCACATTTGAAAGATGCAATCAACACAAAGGTAAGTACAATCAACTTGCATTGAGAGAACAAAGTCAAAAATTAAGAACTAATATAAAAACAAATTAAATAGTCATATTAGTTTCAATCTCATTTCTCTTAGATGTTCCTTCCTCTCTAGTTTTATGTTATTACTGCTGAGAATAGAGATCTTACATCATTTAAACTTATAACAAGAATTATCGAATTTCTTGGCTTCTAAAGACATTTACTTCTGAAAAAACTATTAAGATTGTTAATTGTTCCAGTACCGTTAAACCTTCAAGCCCAAATTATTTCAATAATTCCTAGTTCTCCAACATTTACTCTAAGAATTATAGAGTGCTCTAAGAGTAGTTTGATATAATTATTACTAAATCCATTCTCTTTCTTCTTTCATTAATTTGTCACTTTGTAGGAGGGAAGAGATGAGGGATGAAACAAGTTTCTATTGTTTGGTAGAAGGGAGAGGAAAAGGAGGAGGATGAGAGAAGGGGTGAGACATTCTTCTAGACCCACCATTTTACTTTCATCCAAAAGTGGGTGGAGTAGGAGAGAAATTTGGATATTTGTTAGATGAAAGTGAAAAGACTTTAGTATTAAAATTCAAATATGATAATTTATATTTTTAGGGATATATTATTAAAATAATAATAGAATTCCTTTCCTTCCCGTCCAACTAACCAAACAAAAGGAGGGACGGACAACATCCCTTCCCTAGGGATGCCTCATCAATCCCTCCCTTCCATCCATTATTCCATCCCTCTTACCAAACGAAGCATAAAAATAGTTTCTTCTAGACTCTTTCAAAAATTAGTTTGTTCTTTCCCCTCGAATGTAAATTTATTAATGCTAAGATTAAAGGTCCTACATAATTTGTTCTTTCCTCTCGAATGTAAATTTATGAATGCTGAGATTAAAGATCCTACATCATTTGTTTTATCCTCTCGAATGTAAATTTATTAATGCTGAGATTAAAGATCTTACATCATTTAAACACTACATAAATACAGAAAATATTTGGTTCCTAAAAATACATTCACACAAACAACTCACACGCCCACTATTGTCCCAATGAGGACTTGAACCATTAACTTCCCATGCAGGAAGAAATACCACTTGAGCTAACGGTTTGGTGGTATAAATAATAGACATTTAATTTTTAAAACTATTGTTAATTGTTCAACTTCTGTCAAACCGTCACACTTAAATGCTCTAAAATTTTCTTGTCTCTGGATTCTCTGCGTAACAGTGATCCAAAAGTAGTACCAAGTAATTTTTACTAAATCCTTTTTCCTCTTTCTTCAATTGATGTCCACAAAAGAGGAGAAAAAAGGTCACACTTTACAAGAGTTATCAACAATTTTGGTATCTAAATACATACATAAATAATGAATTTTTACTTCTAATAACATATTTCCTGATTCAATTTGCATATCAGATGCATGAGATAGTTTTAGATATATAAGTAACAAAGTAGTAGAGAGAGAGATTGAACCAAGAAAGAAAAAAATTAACTAATATAGGAAGAACTAAACCAAAAGTAGCTTAATGGCAAGCAAAAGTTCTAATAAGAACTCTGATAGGACCATAACAATGAATGATTCAATTTGCATATTAGATGCATGAGATAGTTTAAGATATATAAGTAACAAAAGTAGTAGAGAGAGGTTGAACCAACAAATAAAAAAATTAACTAATATAAGAAGAACTAAACCATAAGTAGCATAATGACAAACAAAAGTTCCAATAAGAACTCTGATAAGACCATAACAATGAAAATTTAATAACTTATCGTCCACTATGTTTGGAGGACAACTAGAGAAGGTTGTGGTTGGTCTTTACCACAAGGAATAAAGGATATAAATTTCTCTCGCTCTCTCTCTATCTTTTGGAATGGGAGAGAGGGGGAGGATTTGCAAACCATTTAAAAATAAAGCTCTACCTATTTTTTATATAACATATTTTACACTAGAAAATATTTTTATGTGAAATTTTTACAAGAAACAAATACACCATTTTCCTTCTCATTTGATTGACTTGAACTCCGAACATTATTTAGTTTATTGACTACAAGAAGCAAGAAAGACACTTATATAAGTATGCATATAGAGGGTCTATGTGTTAGGGGTGGGGAGAACTAAGAAAATCTACTAAGAAATATATATATGTATCTAGAGGAACAAAGGGTTGGAAAAACGCCACTTGTGCACTTTTAAGATAAACAAAACAAATTTATCAATAAAAAATGAAAAAACAAATTCGAAAATATATTAACAAAGTGAAATTGAAATGATCCAATAAAAAATTATTTCAGCAAATAATCTTCAGTCACAAAATCAGGTTATAAAATGAATAAGAACAATGGTAAAGGAAGTCACCAAAGAGAGGGAAAATTCCCATTCTTCATGCCAATTGGTAATGCAAAACTAGCAAAATACTCCGATATAACATGTTACTCTCCATTGACCTAACACTAAAGTGACAAGTCCAAGAGATAAGAGTGCAACTATGATGGGTATTCTTCCAACAATCTTAGATGGCAGAAGATTTCCCAAATCTGCTTTTCTCTCACCTACAACAGTTATCTTGTTCAATTAACACGCAACAACCTCTCAAGCAAATCCTTATAAAGCGTTCCTTGTATCAATAACATGTCATCCGAAGAAAATGTCCATCCCAGAGGTGAAGTGAACAAGAGACAACAACTAAAATTTCGCTCAGCAATGGAGCTCCACTGAATAATGTATCACAACTTGGGGTTGGCTACACCAATTTTTTACTCCGCAATAAAACATCATACAAATATTTAATTTGGTAAAGAAATTATTAGCATTATCCCATCCACATAAACTTTAAGGCATTCTTTCACACATTATGAGAAATGAACACAAATCATAGGCAGAGCATACACACCTTGACCATTGTCTCATGTATAGCAAGCTTATCAAGATACTCCCTGGCTTTCACTGCTGTATAAGACTGATAAAAATATATGAAATGGAAGGCAAATTTTGATCAAATGATGCACTACACATAAAGACGTAGCCACTCATAGAATGGAGAATATGTAACAAAAGTTATAGTCACCTGCAGGTCCTCGTTGTTTGTAACAAACTATATGACACGAAACCAAATCTCCTACTTTGTCAATCAACTGAAGGATCACATCTAAAAACCTGAAAAAGTAACAGCAAAAAAATGATATCACATGAAAGGACCAATATTACAAAACAAATGTCCTTCTATCATTATATTTACTTCAACAGTTTAAGTAAAGGCACCACATATGATTAATAAAAAATTTAAAAATGCCCTCAAAGCTCTAACACAAAATTAAAGCAAAATGAAAACAGCATTTTTTTTTCTCATTGTCCAATTAGATAATAACATTGTCAAAAATTTCATTGGTGGACAACCTGCTAGTGCAACCCAGCCCAACCTTTTTTATTAACAATCAGAGTCTTACACAAATATTTAGCTTTTTCCCATGTCACCACGTTTAGATAAAATCGAGGTTGAACACTCATACAGCCTAAGAAGCACGGAAACAGATACGGGACATGGATACAACACGACATGGACACGGCGACACGGCAAATCCTAAAAAATTAGGACATGGACACGGCGGGGACACGGCAAATAATAAATATTTATTTTTATATAATATTTGATGTCGTACTTTAAATAATTAAGAGTAATATTATTTTTCATCATCCTAACAAAGAAAAATTTCACAAATCATAAATCACAAGTACACAATTGAATCTACTCCACAAAAACAATAATTATAAGAGAACGATATCACAAAGTCATAAAACCAAATCAAAACGAGACATTAGAATAAAAACTAGTCTTATCATTTAAACATCATCATTCTAGCTTACTCCAAATATAAATGCATCATGAGAAAGTCACATGTAAAAGATAGCAGTTATAGAGTAAGAGAAAGAAGAGTAAAAAAGAACAAAGATGAAGAGATGAGATGGGCTATAGTTGAATTGTTAAAACAACATTTCTAGACTTGTGTTTTGCTAGGAAAAAGAAAGAAAGAGGCTAAAAAAGGAAAAAAAAAGCAAAAACAATTAGGGTTTTGTTAGAAAAATAATTAGGGATTAGTGAAAAATAAAGTAAGAATCCATGGAAGAGAGAAGATTCATGAAAACAAGACGAAAAAGAGAAGAAAAAAAAAATTGGCTTGTCCAACATGTGTCCGTGCCGTGTCCGCGTTGTGTCTGAAAATTCAAATCGTGTCCGCGCCGTGTCCGAAAATTCAAAAAAATAAAAAAAAAATCAAACACATTTTTTGGCGTATCCGACACGTGTCGGGGCGTGTCCGACGCGTATCTGTGTCCGACACATGTCCGACACAGATTCTTTGCCTTCTTAGGCGTGTCCGTGCTTCCTAGCCTACAGCTGTACTCAACAATAAGGGATTTAGAATCTTCTATCATCTTTTTTACTATTAGACTTCAATTCTTTTCACTTGCCAAGTACCAAAGATCAAATGTTTAGATTAAAAACCAAAGTAACACCCAGACTAAATTGAATACAAGCATGGCACACATGAACATTTTTTTTATTTGGTTTCTTTGGTAGATGGAACACATGCACACTCATGTACACAAGTATAGAAGCTTGATTTCAATGGATTAAGACACTTCAACATTGCATTATCAATTGGTCAATAGAGCAGAAGGTACAAAAAGACATCCAATTATAAACCTAGAAAATTGTACCCAAAATCCACATCACACTATATGTCAAATACATTTCAATGTTTGAATTAAATGTTTATGTTTCATTACAATTATCTACAAAAGCCACCATAAAAGGAAGAAACTTAATGGTTTGGTTCAACAGGGATAATGAAATTGTTGTCCACCCTCCCTCCCTAATAGTCAGATGTCACGTAAAAATTTAACGATGTGATCAACTTTTGTGGCATTCTTAAAATCTAGTTTGTGGTCAACCTCCATGTTAGGAATCCAACAATTGACAACAATCTCTAGTTGGCAATGAAGAACCACAAATACATCACTATAACAGTAAATTCCACAAAACTTTAAGCCTTAAAGACTTAGAAATCTGAAAGAGACAATAAACAAGTGTGTAGAACAACAGAAAATCTACACAAACTAATCGCCAAAATAAATACTAAAGTTAAACAAATCATAAAAAATGCACAGCTTTAGCAAAAACAACTAAAGAGCACCACTAACGTGCCCCAGAAACTTTTCTCTGCACCAAAAACAACATAGAAATGAGCATGGGTTAGTTGAGAGCTTCTCTCTCTAGTTTCTCGCTCTAAAAAACTTTTCTTCATTGAATCTCATATGCTCGTTTCTGTCACCAAGTTGCTAGGGGCGGTGTTGCTATTGTACAAATTTCGGTGTTGGCAATGCTGGGTTTAAGGGTATTAGAGTTTTTTCTGTAAGTTGGGGATTTTGGCTCTTACGATGTGTGGGGAAGTGAGGAAGCTTACTATGTCTGATGGAGTGAAGGAAGTACCTTCTGGGTTTGTGATGAAGTTAGCTTTAGAAGATGAATTTGAGGAAATAAATGTAGAGGAAGATTAGAAATTTAGTTTGCACAAGATGTATCATGAGATGATTGTTCTTCGGGATGCTCTGAGTGTTCTGAAGCAAGAAAATCAGGAATTACGTGATCTAGTACCAAATGTCAAGACTGATGGTGGCTATCCAGATGGGTTTGGCTTTGTTGGTACTCATGGAGGGGTAAACCGTAGATTTGGTGGCCATAAAGGTAACTTCAATGGGAGAAATTGCCGATTCAGAGGCCGTCACGGGGGGTGGGGGGGGAGGTCCTATACCTCGTGGTGACCTGAATGGAGGTGGCAATAGGAATTTTCGGATTGGAATGGTGGCGCGTGCTGCGACGGTTGAGGCGAGTGGATCTAAGTTGGAAGAAGCGTGTGGATCTGAACTAGTGGGTGCGTGTTCGGACACGCCGGGTGAGAATGAATTGGTTATTGAAGTTCCAGGTCAGGCTCCGACTTGGGCTTCAATTGTTACGAATGTGTCTAAGGAATTGTTTGGCTTCTATCCTCCTTCAACTGAGAATTTGAAAAGGGTGGTGTCTCTGCCACCAGAAATACCAACAGAAGGGGTAAAGGGATGGATGGCAACTCTGGTGGGATACTTTGTGGATAAGAAGCTGCCATTCTACACTGTGAATTCTATTGCTAAGAAATTGTGGGCTGCTCATGGGTTGAAAGAGGTATTGGCTACAGAAAAGGGGTTTTTCTTTTTCAAATTTGAAAGTGAGAAGTGCAGGGACGACATTTTTGAACAGGGGCCATGGCATTTCCTAAATAGGCCTATTGTTCTGCAAAAATGGGGGGGAATGGAGCTGCACAAAGATTCTCTGGATAGAATTCCATTGTGGATAAAGTTGTTTAATGTCCCAATGGAGTTTTGGACTCATAAAGGTTTAAGCTACCTGGTTAGTGCAGTGGGGAAGCCTCTATATTCTGATGCTATGACGTTGAAGAAGTTGCAAGGTTCTCATATAAACCTTTGGTTGCAAAAGGAGTGGAGGTTACCTGAAACATTATTTGTTGATGTTGTGCAATGAGTTATTCCTGGATGGCAGTCCGCTAGACAGTGATCTGTTATGAATTATATGCTGATGATATATTAGGTGCTGGTGTATTTGCTTCAACTGATGCAAGTTTGGGGTAGTGGTTAGCTGGCAGTATCTATTCCTTCAATTCTGGGGGTGCTGTTATTGTTTTGTCATATGTGCCTACTGTAGAGGCTCATGCTTTGAGGTGTGTTTGGGGTTGTATTTGGTTTTTTGGTGTGTTGATGAGGTGTTTTGCGTTGCTGTGGTGTTTAGTAGTATGATTGGTTGTCATACTTAATGGTGATGGTTCGCAGTCCAATATACATGTTTTAGGTTATGAATTCTATGCTGCTGATGTTTTAGGTTCAAGTGTATTTGCTTCAACTGATGCAAGTTTCTTTGGAGCTTAGTTGACAGCACCTATTCTTTAAGTTTTGGGTGGTGTTGCCGTTGTATGTTGCATATTTCGTCGGCTAAGGATCTGGGGCATTTGCTTTACTGGTGCAAGGCCATTGGTACTTTCTGGTGTTGTTGTGGTGTATAGTAGTCTGGATGGGTGTTACACTTAATCTGGTGCAAGGCCATTGGTAGTTGACATTGAACTATCTCTGGACAGCAGAATACTATACAATGATCTGCCTTGAGGAATTTATGTGCAAGGCCATTGGTAGTTGATGACAGATTTCTATAAAGTGATTTGCCTCGAAAATTTATGCTGGTCGTCATATTAAAGGGAGATGGTGCATTTGCCTTATTCTGGTGCAAGGTCCTGTGGTGTTTTGCTGGTAGTGACTTTGGGTGGGGTTGTAATTGGTTGTTTTGGTGTGTTGCTATGGTGTTTAGTAGTCTAGATAAAAGACTATTTTAGTGTTCTGCTACAAATTCCATGATGGCTGTCTTACCTAATGGTGATGGTGCATCTGCTTTTCTGTTGCAAGGCCTAGTGATTTCTAGATATCAGCTACTATCAGTTTTGATGGTGTTGTCGGTTATCAGATGGGTGCTCAGGATTAAAAGGGGTTTTTAGAGGTAGGTTTATTACTGTTTGTGTGGTATGGTAGAAGGAGTCTTATGTTTTTAGGGAGAGGTTCTAGCTTTGTGGTGTTTTGGGTGGGGTCTGTAATGTTTTGCTTTTCATTGACCTTTACCTGGGTTTTTTTGATGGACTTGGGGAGTCCATTTTTGTTGTTCCCACTTGGGGTATGCCCCAAGTCATCCTGTTCAGTTGGCTTTTGTTGAATAAATTTCTCACTTACCTTTCAGAAAAAACGTGCCCCAAAAATCAACCAATCAAAAGCATACTACAATTATCAATAAATAGAAATGATATGATATCGCAAATATATATATATATATATGGTAAAAACGAGCCCAAGCCGGAGTTCACCAAGACACGGCAGAGCCGAGTTCGAGCTTGGCTTGCCGATCAAGCCAGAACACCTTCCTGACTATGGCGAACCAAGCCTAAACATGCTCGGCTCGGTTCATTTGCAGCCCTACATGCACTGATTTTCCATCTCAGTATATCATAGAAGAAACTTAGGTGTCAGAAACGAAGTTACTCAGTGAGTAAACCCAATTACTTATTTATTATTACTATCTCTACAAGAATCTAGAGCTCATTAAAACTTGAAAAAAAAAGGTGAAGTAGCTTCAATCAATCTAATTTTATCCACAGTGGAATTTGGGAGGCAAATTTTAGAGAACATAATTAGTTTAACGGCAGATAAAGCATCAAGAATCATATGCAAAGACAAATTTTAGAGAACATAATTAGTTTAACGGCAGATAAAGCATCAAAAATCATATGCAAAGACGAATTAATATAAAGTTCTGAACACAATAACTCATTGTTGACAGCTTGTGAAACCTAGTAAAAATAGTTGCCACACTAGCTCCGATGCCTTTGAACAAATGACTTCAACTAAACCACAGAGGAAGAAACCATATTCTATCGAGTGGAATACAGATGTCCAAAGACGAAAGCCACCAATTCTGAGTCATCCAACCCAATTACTCAAGAAGCAATTGCTCCAATGCATTTGACCAAATGACCTCAAACTAAACCACCGATGAAGAAATAGGAGTGGTAATTTTCTCCTTCCCGCCCCACCCCTTCCCTTAGTAGGCCTCTAAACGAGGTAGGGGCAGGTAAGGTATTTTGATTTAAAACCCGACTCTGGTTTGGGGGAGAATTTATAGTTAAAAGCATCCCGATTATATATAAATATATATACCCTTAGTTTTATTAAAATATTCCTTTACTACCCTCATATATATATATACATAGTATACTACAATTTTATGTATTCAATTCATCATTTTCATCCTAGACCTAGAGACTTAACGAGATAGAGAGCACCAATTGCGCCGCTATCCTCACTAACCTCTCCCACTCTCAAAGTAGGCTTCTGTCAGCAATTCATGCCATTTCGATGAAGTTATTCTCTCTCTCTCTCTCTCTCTCGAGTCATGGCTTAGAGTTCCAGTGAGAACTCTTTACCTCACACTCTCTATCTCGTTCTAACCATGGTCCATGGCTTAGACGCTTAGAGTTCCTGTGAGAACTCTCTCTCTCCCCCCCTCTCTCTCTCTCTCTATCAATATATATATATATATCATCTTTTATGTCTATGTTTCTGATGTTTGCGGTGATTTTTGGTAGGGTTTACATGATTCATTTTTTGAATTTTAGGGTTTCTGAAGAAAAAAAATTGAGTCTTAAATGGGGCGGGACGAGACGTCGAGGGAGGGACAGTATCCCAATTACCTTCCCAGGGCGAGGATCCTATTGTTACCAAAACCCCATCCCGGGGTAGGGGCATGGTTGTTATGCTTGATTTTCTAATGGGGCAAGGAAGGGTTCGCCAAACCCGCCCCGTTGACATCCCTAGGAAGAAAACATAATCTATTGAGTAGAACACAGATGAAGAAAACCACCGATTCTTAGCCATACAAGCCCATTAGTCAAGACTCAAGAAGAACAATGACACCTTTTAGAAGAACAACAAACAAAAAACGAATCCCATCTCTTATATCCAAGTAATAGAAAAGATAGGAGGGGGGAAAAGGATCCTTCTTCCGAATTCCAAGCATTATTTTAATAGAATACAGACATCGACAGTGCCAAAACTTAAAAATTTTGGACATGATGCCAAATGACAAAAAGATAACAGAGGAGAAATGCACTAGAGCAATGGCTTTATTAGACTACTTGTGTACGAGGATAAAGAAACATGTCTAGAAATGTGTAATACATTTATGTACTCGTGCATGAATGTGTAATATGTATCAGATTCCCAAGAAGTATGTCACAAAGGGAAACGGTTTCTTGTTGAAGTGTAGGCACTACTTATAGAAACCCCCCCCCCCCCCCCAAAAAAAAAAAAACAAATAATCCTACAAGTATGTCTTGTACTTTTAGCTAAAATCTGAACATAATAAGAAAAAACATCAATCAACAAAATAGCCAAAATTATACATCATTTAGTATTACTTTCGGAATCAATACCTTCATCATCACCTATTATCGAAGTCATCACCCATGCCTCCCATCATGCCTTCCATACCACCCATGCCTCCCATACCACCCATGCTTCCCATCATGCCTCCCATATCACCAAAATTCTGTAAGAAACATTAATATAAAAAAAATTAAGCAGAGACTCCTACAGGAAACCCAAAGAGAAAAGGACCATCAGTATATATATCCTTACCGAAAAATCCATTCCACCTAAATCTAAATCTGCAGCAGGACCAAAACACAGAATATATTCTGCATACCTATATTAATTTTGCTTTCCTGCAACAATAAAAATAAAAAGTCAAGACTTGAGGACCGAACAAACATAGGCACACTTGCAATTCAATGCATCCCTTGGCAGCCCCAGAACTTGGAAGCACGACTAAAATTCAAACTGATTTCAGATAAATCCACTCTCCATCACCATTCAATCAAATCATGACACATTTAAGTTAGGAATGAGAGTCGAATAACAGGACAAAAACATGTAAATCATGTGAAAAGATTTTAGAAAGAATCAGAGGGCAGGGGCAGCCTCTTACCTCTACATTAACCTTATCATAAAGGTCCAACTTCAGTTCATAAAGGTGGTTTTCCGCTCCAGCACTTGCCAAGAATTTGTAAACCCCATCAGGCTCAAGATTAACCTTTGCATTCTTTGCATCAGACACGTGATAAAAACCTTGTCCAACCTTTTGGCCCACTTCACCTCAGGATGACGGCTGATAAGAAATCTGTGATTACCGCGTAATCTTGCACAAATATTTTTGTATTGGGCCATTTTCCTGTACTCATTAAACATCGTCCATACGCTACCTTAACCTGTGTATCCATGAAATTCTTGGTGCTGCCTGAATCAATCAACATAGTCACGGGCTGGCGCTTGATGAAGCCGTTAACTCGCATTGCCCTATGTGAGTAAGTCGGTGGAATGATCTGCTAACGCATCAACAGAAATCGCTACTTTGTCCTCGGTAGGCCCTTTTAAGGCCGCATCTATATCTCAGCTCAATCTCGAACCTCTCATTGTCTGCGCAAGACAGATCATTCAGAGAATCAGACCCTCAGTCAGAATAACATAATTAATGGGAATGATGCAAAAATCAAAGGTAAAACATTACCTCAAAGGTGGATGCCATCCCGCCAGTAGTCTCGGGAGCTCCAACCATCCTGCTCGGGCCAGCCTCATCAGCAGTCCCACTCAGGCCAGCACCGCCCGAAGAGAACCTCATCCTCTCCTGAAATGAGAAAGAATATGTTTAAGTACGATAAAAGAGAACCAAAGCCACCTACAAAAGAAAAGGCGAAAGACATACCACCAGGATCTCTGACTCTTGGATCCTCTTTTCCTGGCGACTAATCTACTGCTGCAAGCGACCGTACTCCACCCGAAAAAGCAGGACAGGGTCAGGGCGTACTCGACCCTGCAAAGCAAAGCAAAAGCAAAAAAAGTCTTTCAGTGCTGATACAAGTCTTCAAAAAGAAAAACAAGAGAAAAGACTTACCAACCAAGCGTCGAGCACTCAACCCCAACCATCAACCCGCCAAGCACCGGGGTGACATCCACGATATACCCAATGGAGATGCTCATGAACCACTCAACATAGTCCAACTCTACTGCCTGAAGTCTATCCTCAAGAGGGCGGTCGTCCACCGCAGGGATGGAACTGTAAAGACCACCCAGAGGAGTAGGAGGATCAATCGGCACCCAGACTACTCCATCGATCTGTCGAGTAAACCGCTCCCCAAGGTAGAGCTCCCAACTCTCAGGACTATAAAGAATCAATCTCTGCCTGGAGAGAGCGAAAGCATCTGTAGCCTCTGGAGTATGAAAGAACTGCTCACTCCCGACATAAGGAGTAAAAGAGAGCTACACGAGCAGAACTTCTCAAGTCAGCCTCACAACAAAAGGAGAGGAACAAATAAGATAAGAAGGGATCAGAAACATACCCGGTCCTCACTGACAAACTCGAGCTGGCAACGAGCTGTTATAATATAAAGAGAACGTAGAAGGCTGCTCTCTGGCATCTATCCACCAGCCATGGTCAAAGGGCGGAGCACAGGTAAGTAATCATGAGCTCAAAGCTGCAAGGTAAAGGCACAATCATTTCAGTAAAGCCTGCAAATGGTCCGCACCTTAAACTAGACAATGGTCCAGTATCTCCATACTTTTCTAACTAAGTCAATTGAAAATGACATCAGCTAGTGAGCAAACAAGCTTCAAAATTGGATCAAAGACAAGAACCGAGGTCTAGAGTGCCACACACCAAACATTACAAAAAAAAAGAAACAGATGGAGTAAATGCTAAATAGAATATCCATTATAAATATATGTATGAACTTTCAAGGTATTTGTAATACAAAGTAAGAGCATCGGTAACACTGTAGAAAACATAGATTATAAAAGTAGCAAAACCAATGTGTGGCATGAAGAAGAAGAAGGAATGCAAAATTATTTGGTTTGCGCATTAAATTGGGGGGGAAAAACTAGAAAGATGGTTCATGACACATTCAGTTCACACAATTTTCCTATATAAATTTCAGTTAAGAGTGTCGTATTGTTTGACCACATTGAGAACCTTTCTTTTTTCTCAACTGTCTATATACAAAATGGATGAATTTTTTGCATTCCTCCAAATATAACTAAAAATCCGATATTCCATTGATTCAATTAACTAACATAATTGAATATTGAAAAATAATATTACATATATATATACTTCCCAAGTTCAACTTAAACCAAATGAGATCAAGTACAACATATGAACACAGTGTTAGCACACAGTGTTTCATGTTACCAAGAAACACGGATTTTATGGAATTTAGAGAAGCATAAGGGAAAGAAAATGAAGGAAAAAGAAGAAAGGAAGGGATAATGGTAACCCCTGATCGGCTGATCATAATTGGATAACTAGGGAAAGAAAGGACTTTCGTCTTTTTTGGGAAAGACAGAGCAAAAAAAGAAAAAGAAATGAATGTTTTATTATATAAGTGCAAATGACAAAAGAAGAAGTGACTGGTCATAAAAAGTAGGGACACAATACTAAATCACTAACTTTGTTATCCTTCACATCCAATTCCTTTCACTTATCAAAGGTTAGTAGAAGAACACTCCTTAAGGGGTTAACAAACCCCTCCTCCTTTCATTTCCTTCTCCTTTTTAATCAAACATGAGAAACTATTCTTCCTTCTCCAGTCCTTTGAAACACTCTTAGTAATGCTAAAATAAAGTATACCCAGTTTACCTTTTTCATAAAATTATAGAAGCAATCCAATTGCTGCTGACAAGTTTTGACTCTCGGAACACCACATTATTAACTAAACTGAGAAAATAATAATACTTCTGTGACATCATAAATAAAGAAACACAATCTTCTCTCTCTAACTTTCTCTCTCTAGGTGGGTAGATCTAATCTGAATCTTGTCTGTCATCTACATGCAAGGTTGATTGATCGTGTGTGATTGTGTTTCTGTCGCACACAACGGGATTTGATTCATACTTTTTTTTAGTAATTTTTTATCTTTATTGTTGTTTAAGCTTTGTTGGATGAATCGATCTAAGATCTGTTATAGTGTTATAGGTTGCGGACAGTGGTTTTCCGATCCAATTTTATGGAATCGAAACAGGATATGGAGTCTCATGTAGAGGTGATGAAGATGACTGATATGCTGGGAAATCAAAGTTTTTCTATCCCAATGAAGATGAAGTGGATGTTGAATTGGCAAATAAATCTCAAATGAACCATATGTATAGGGAGATGATTGTGCTACAAAATGCTCTAAGTGTAGTTCAACAGGAGAATCGGGAGCCGAAACTTCCTGGATCTAACCAAGATAGAGTGGAACTGTTCATCGGTGGTAATCGTGGAAAAAATGGCCGTAATTTTGGACAATTTGCTGGTCGTAAAGGAAGCTTCAAAGGTAGTTTTAGGGCGAATCAAGGACATGGAATTCTGCGCGAGGTAGCTCTAGGAATGGTGGTTGATCTGGTGTCTCTATGAATTCAGACAATACGACGGTGCGTGGTTCTGATGCGAGGGTGGAGCGTAGTGAGAACACCTCACAAAATGGTAGCCACGTGGTAGATCCTACGGCCAATCCACAAGATCTGTTTCCACCGTTGATTAACGCTAGATCGAAGGCTGAGATTAGTCAGGTGCAAGGCATGTGGTCAACTCATATGGATGGACAAAATTCACGAGAAATGGGGGCTAAATCATGGGCCTCTGTTACTACGGGTCAACATAGTCTGAAAGATGAAAGTTTTCCATTTTTCCCACCAGCAAGTGAAGACGATGGTACTTTAGTTTCTCCACCTGTGGAAATTGTTGATAATGGTGTCTGATTGGGATGCTACTTTGGTTGGATACTTTGTGGATCCTAAGCTTCCCTATTTCAATGTGAACAATATTTCTAGGAAGATGTGGTTGAAACAGGGATTGGTAGAGGTATTGGGAACTGATAAGGGGTTCTTCTTTTTTACATTTGATTGCCAACATAATAGGGATAGTGTATTTGAACTGTGGCCATGGCACTTCCTTGGGCGGCATATTGTACTTAGAAAATGGCAGGAAGGAATGGAGATGCACAGAGATAAGATTGATAAAATTCCAATTTGGATCAAATTGTTTAATGTTCCATTGGAATACTGGACTCCGAAAGGGTTGAGCTATCTTGCTAGTGCGATTGGGATTCCTCTTTATGCGGATTCACTAACTTTGTCGAAGAAAAGGGTGTGTTTTGCTCGCATTTGTGTTGAAGTCAGTCCTAAAAAGGAATTGCTATCTGAATTTAAGTTGGAGCTTAAAAGTGGTGATAGGATCCCTATTTTTGTTGAATACCAGTGGAAACCATTGATTTGTAGGAAGTGTTGCTGTTTTGGGCATAGTGATCAGAATTGTGTTATGAATGTAAGTCATGATGTCAGTAAGGATATGGGAATGGAATCGGATGTGGAGAATACTAAAAAGGTGAGTGATGGTATTGTGTCTAAGAACATAGAGAAACCGAAGTTTGAATGGGTTGTTGTGTCTAAGAAGAATATGCAAAATGATACACATGAGATGGATGGGGTTATTCAACATGTTGGTACTGAACCAGAGCAGGGTCGGTCTGTCGTTGCTAATCGGAAGGGTAGTTCCAGCAACTTGGGGGAAGGAGTTGTGCTAAATACACAGGAAACTGTTGCTACAAGTGTTAATGAAGCTTGTGAAATAGTTATAGAGCATAATTATGTTCAGACCATTCATTCAACGCAGGGACAGAGTTCTATGGGTACAGAGGGCTTTGGTGATGAGCATAAAACAGCTTATGATGATGAACGAGTTGAGCTGACTGTTAATGATAAACTAGATCAGATTGATCTGGGTATGGGTGCTAATTATGTGGCCATAAGCCTATGCAGAGGGGTATTCTCTCTCCGGAACAGATTTCAGGCCTTGAGGTATATGGAGGATGGGAATAAAGAGATAGGGAGAAGATACTATGAAAAGAAGCTCTATCATTTTGTAGAGATAGAGATAGAAAAAGCGTGTGTAAATTGCTTGTTCCTCGAAAGTTCAAACACGATCACCATCAATCTCTCAAAAAAAATAAAAATAAAGATATAGAGTCAAAAGCTCAATGCGTGGTATGAGGACACTTAAAATGTATTTAATGAAATGAGGATAAACCAAAAACTGAGACATAAGAAACCAAATTACTTGAACAAAATATAAGGCCTACCTCAAATAACATGCTCATGAGTAACTTGTCCAGATCTTCCAAACCAGGGTTTCCAAGTGAAGATCACTAACTAGACAGAGTAAGAGAGAGAATAGAAGAATGGGGCTTAGCAATATTGAAGACAGAACAAATTTATAAAGTCGTGAGCATGTGAAAAATAATAACAAATTAGGGCCTTACCTTACAGAAGAATTCATGATCCGCATCATAGAGACCCCCCAGGTCAATTCTATCATGTATGGGCTTATCAAATCTGACACCAATTTTCTATAAGGATTTTCTTCAAAAGGTAATAAGACCTTCCCTCAAATCTGAAAAGTTGGGCCCCTAAAAATTGAAATAGATATGCAGAAACTGAGACCTTTACCATAGTAAAATTTAAAATTGCCACACACAAGAGAGAGGTACAATAGATACACACAACATTCCACACGAGTAATGCTCGACATGTAGGCAAAAAAAATGAAGAGTGATAGAACATTCTAAAAGGAATTGCAAAAACAATACCAATAAATAAATAAATAAAAACGAGCATATAGAGATGATGTGCTGAGAGATTAAAATGCAAGTCAGCCCCAAATAAAAAGAAATGATAACATAAAAAGCTGGACAGCACTGTACAATTAAAACTAAAATTATACGTTGAAGTAAATGATGTTGAACATAAGCTGCCAAAAGTAGACTGAGTGAATCTCACTTTGTCACCTACCATTTCCATAGTTTATTTTTTTGGGTAAGAAGTTCCGTGGTTTATTTAGGAAGGAAAAAAATGTTGAGCTCATATAAAAGTAAAAGTAACAGTTTAATGTATTGCAGTAATAAACATTGGACAACAATATTATAGCATGTTAAATTCATGATATGGACACGTGTATAAAAGAACCATAGATACCTCATAGGCTCACATACTCTCACCTTTTCATCACCATATATTGTGCAAACAAGGTATAATACTGTTCTTTCCAAAGGTCAATAAATAATTAATAAGAAATGATATCTTGTCCTGACTCTCTAATGTTGGAGTCTGCATAAATAATGTAATTAAATCATCGACTGTTAAATAGGTACAACAAATAAACAACATAGAACAAAAATGTAAAGACGCAACATCCTACTGGGAAGGTTCAAACTATTTCAAAGATGACATTTTCTCTAATATAAATACGTAGGAATGCAACATCGGGGAGGTTGTACACCCTGAAAATAAAAGCAAATGGTTGTCATGGCTTAAAAACCAAGTACCAACCACAGACACAAACATTTAGTACATATAAATATTTGGCCGAGCCATTGAAAGATATAACTTATGGTCAAAATCCTCTGTGCATACAGATTATATCTGAAAAGATGTGTCGTGGACAACTATTCAATCTAGATGCTACCGGATCTACAAAGGATATACATATTCAAAGATTCAAACAAGAAAATTTTAAAAAGGAAAAATATGAGCACAGTGACAGTCAACTTTTACATAAGATGGTTGAAAATTGGACTTCCACTACCAAAGGGCTATGTTTGGACAACTGCTAATGATTCTAGACAGTATACTAGCCATTTAAATTCACATGTTGGTCAATAGCAGACCATATTGGCCCTTGCGGTGGACCCCATGGTGCCTATGTGAGAAAATATGTTGGACCTCTAAGGGTTGGTGGGTGGGGTAAATAATTATTTTAAAGGTGGAGAAAATAGTAAAGTAAATAATCGTATGACCGAACCCAATTGAAATATGGGCTGCCTACGTATCCCAGCCATGAGTGGCATGGCGGGAATCGGGTCGAACATAGTTCATCCCAAGGGTTGTGAAGTACCCGAGAGGGGGGGGGGGAGAGAGTTGAACTTTGTTGTCCTTAATGATCTTATTCCCTTCATGCGCAGCCTGAAGAGAATCCCATATTTCTTTGGCTGTTTTGCAATTTTTCACTCTTGTGAACTCTTGCTTCTCCAGAGAGTTATACAAAGCATTTCTAGCTCTGCCATCTAATGCTATCGCATTCTTGTCTTCTTGAGAGTCCTAAGTATCACATCTCCATTAAGAGATTCATGCCATACATCAAAAGAGATTGACAACAGGAATGCCTCCATTTTTATCCTCTATGAGTCATAGTTGGTGCCATCAAATGGAGGAGCGTTGTGATTTGACCCTCCTTCAAACATGTCTAGGAACTTTTCTGCAGGTGATTAAACCTTGATCGACCCATGGCTCTAATACCAATTGAAGTACCCAAGGAGGGGGGGAGATTGAATTGGGTCCTTTAATTTTTCAGCTCTAGAGAGATACAGACAGAGACTCTCCCCTTGTGCACAGCCCCAATGCTTGCACAAGCACTCACCAAACTCACAACAATTCACTCAAAATTCCCCGTCTAGAACCTCCCATGGTTTGGACTCTCACCAACAAAAAAGAACTTTACTCCATACACAGCAATTTGATAATAAATGCTGAAGAACTTTAAACTGAGAGTTGAACAACAGATCTTCAGTCTTTGACAGCAAACATGAATCTCAAAACAGTGAATGTGTACTCGAAACAGGTCTACATACTCGGAATGAATTGCAGCCTCCTTTTGAGTCATTGCATAGCATGGACAGATGAGAATTTGTATATGTAGCATGCTTATAACAGATTTAGACAAACAAACTTAGGCTATGCTCAAAAATAGAGATCATCTGAACTTGGCAGCAACTTTTAAGACAATAATTGAAGGTATGAGATGTGAGAAACAGATATACCCTTAGCACAGCAGTATTCAACCTTTCTCTGGACTCTTGATGATGGAAGTGTGATGCTCAAACCAGAAGTAGCTTCAAAAGAACAATAGGAGTCATCTGGAATGGATTCATCCTCTTAACCTGCTTACTCCAGTTTTCCTTCTTCTGCAGAATTCAGCAAGTTTACTAAAAATGGTGCCTCACTCAGAATATGAACCTTTCTCACATATATCTCTCGAAAAGCACACACTTCATAACTGCTATGCACCAATATATATATATAGACTCTTTCTGCAGCCTCTGCTAACGGATAGATATAGACAGCTCACACATCCTTATCCATTTTGTCCAGAAAGTTTCTTGTCCTCTAGCCATTTTGAATTAACCAATCATTAGCAGCCTTTCTATAAAAGGTTAATATACCCTTGAACCCACAAAATCTTTATTTAATCAAAAAACAGCTGGGGCATGGCTGTCATTCCCTGACAAAAGGATCATCCTAGAATCCTGGTGCTCACGTGCTCTCCTTATGCACTCTGCACAATTACCAAATTACCCTTGAAAGGGCTGTTAGTGCAGACCTGTTCTGTAAAGGCCACAGAGCTGAGCTATATAGATAAATAAAATGTGCCCACAGATTATGAACAATCATAATTAAACACATACATGAACATTAATACAACTGCATATTTAGAGAAGAGACAGAGATACCCATATATGAGACACACTGTTTTGACATTATAAAGAGCAAACTTGGCAACAAGCAAATGACATGAACCAACGGGTTGAATACGAGAATATGGGTTGTTGAGAGATGACTTTGAAGGGAAACTAGGAGCAATTTGAAAAGAGCTATTTGAAAACACGAGCTTTTAAAAGCAATTTGAGAAGAGTCTTACCAAAGATGTTTTGAAAATTGTGAACGATTCTCGAAAAACTGGACTTAAAATTTGAGAAGATTTTTTTAATAAGACATTTGCAATAAATTGCCCAAGAGTTTTTAAACATTTGTTCAGAGTCCTTACAAATTTACTTTGAAAATTATGTTTCTATTTGAAAAAGGAAATCCTTGAGAAAGGTGGTCAATTTATGAGTAGCATTCATTCAACTATATTCAAACCAACATATGATTGACTGTCTATATTCCCAACCACCTA
Organism: Cornus controversa; assembly: GCA_026545225.1. Classification (NCBI taxonomy): domain Eukaryota; kingdom Viridiplantae; phylum Streptophyta; class Magnoliopsida; order Cornales; family Cornaceae; genus Cornus; species Cornus controversa. The sequence continues at coordinate 13,554,022 of CM048852.1, forward strand.
TCAACCTTATCATAAAAAAATATATGAGAAAAAATTTTTGTTGACATGTATTGTTCCTTCGGTATCAAATCACATGTTGTTGAGCTTTCTTGGTTAACAAGTCATCATTGATCAAAGAGGACTTTACTTGGGGTTGTAATGGGGTCTTTGGTAAAGTGGTTTGAGAAAGAAAGGCTATATTAGGCTCAAAATATGACACATAACTGGGTGATGAACTAAGGATCACTCAAAAACTTCCCCACTTTGGGAAATGACAAAAAATGTTGCTTGTCATGCGAGACTTTAATATGCGAGAGCTTTCAATCCTAAATGATCTTCGCCAATCGAAGAGGTCTTTGATTTGGACCGTAATGTGGGCTAGGTGTAGGGTAACCAAGGAAAGGATATTAAGGCTCAAAGATATTATGTTAACACAGGGTTCATAAACCGTGATCACCATAAAAGGAAAACTGCCCTAGATTAGGACAAGTTTTCTATGTTAGTCTAAAAAAAGTTTTTTAAACTATGCAATCATCCTTAATCGGAGAAGACTTTATATGGGTTGTAACGTGGTCTATGGGCTTATAGGTGATGAAGAAAAAGATATGAAAGGCTCAAAATTAATGTGAAATGGGGTATAAGACCAAGGATCATCTTCAATCTTCTTATACTTTGGTGACATGCAACCGGGACATTGACTGAATTTGAATATCTTCAATTGTTCTATAGGAACCCTTACTTTACATTACTTTTATGACGGCCAATGAGAATCAAACCCAAGACGTCCGGGTTTACGGCTCGTCCCGATAGATTCTTTAATAGCCATCTTTGCTTTCGCCATTCTTTTATGACGCCGAGTGAGAATCGAACCCAAGACGTCCGGGTTTACGGCTCATCCCGGTAGATTCTTTAATCACTCTGTCATCTTTGTTTTCACATGCCCTGTGAGAATCGAACCCAAGACGTCCGAGTTTACGGCTCGCCCCGGTAGATTCTTTAATCACATCTTTACTTTTGCCTTTCTTTTATGATGCCCAGTAAGAATCCAACCCAAGATGTCCGGGTTTACGGCTCATCCTCGGTAGATCACTGGGACTTCTCTACTTTCACCTTTCTTGCAATTTGTCTTCTGCTTTATTGTGAAGGAATAATCAATCCAAAGCTGCCCTAGCTTGAGTTACAGATGAACAGTGCACTTGTAATGATCCTTGGTAGGTTCAAAAGAAGAAATGTAACCAGGCTCTATGGGTTCATCAATGGGAATCATAGTAGATGATGGATAATAGAAACGATGGCATCTCTTCATTTTAATTCGGATTGCATAGTAATCAAAACTTTTACTAGTCTAATGTAATATCTCAATAAAATCTGCCCCAGTGTGGGGTGTGATCAACGGTGGGTATAATGAAAGGAACAGTCATCATGGCACTAAGGGTTAGCAATGGATATATATCACTGTAGGATAACAGAAACGAGGGCCTCTTGTCCTTTTAGCTATAATCACTTAGGTATTAAAGCTCTTGCCAATTATCATCTCACTGTCTTCGTCATGGTGATCCCTAGCTTGGGTTAATGAAAAGAATAAAACCGGCTCAAAAAGGTTTTCAATGGTGATATTTGTATTAACTTGGGATAAAGAAAATAATGGCCTCTCATCCCTTCATTTTTGACTTGTTAATCACAAAAGCTCATTTGACATACAGATATCTACCTAAGGAATTGAACATGTACTTTAAAAATTTTCACCTATTGTGCTAGGGATATAAACAATGCATTTCACATATTGGTTTTAACACTTAAGAATGTAACAATACCCATAAATTTTGCACCTACAATATGACAAGCTGGGATATCTTGAATTTTGAAGTTTGAAAAAAAGGCTTTTGAGAAAATATATTTTAGACGAGGCAAAGTGATATTTAAGAAGGCAAGTTAGAAATGCAAAGGATGGTTTATTTTATGAAAACTTTATTTTGACTATAAAAATGGTGATTTTTATGAAAATAAATGAAAGTGACATTTTTTAGAATATTTGGAAGGATGATGGACAAGTATAAAAAGGAAAACCACATGAATTTATACTATTTACTCCCAAAAGGAAAGTTCAATTCAAAGCAAAACCAATTAGACACAAATTTGAGAAAAGTGCAGAAAAAATGTAATTAGAAAGAAAGTCACGCACACATAGAGGGGGAGGGAAGTAATGCACCCTCGCACATTCAAAGTACTTTTACAAAACCTATCCTTCAAAATCCTCTATATGCCCCAGTCACAACCTGCAAATATAAAGACAAAAAAAAATGTTATTGACTTTTTTATAAAGGACAATTTGTAAATTCAAGCTCAGTAAAGTGTAATTTACCAAAATTTATTATGGCTCAAAAAACGTAATTCATACTATATATAAAGTGAAATTCACCAAAATTTTGTCTAGTATCCTCAGGCTTCAGCCTATGACATGATCAATGTGAAGCAATATCACCATAATTTTTGGGTTAAAAGCATGACAATGATGTACTTTTTTTCACTTCAGTTATTTCATATTACTTATTTCATATTACTGCACATTTGTTTTGATTGGGCTTGGGAAAGATGACACCGTTAACTGTGGGCCGAACGGACATGGCATATAGCCTTATATTAACCCATAAATGTCCTTACAAATAAAGTGTGTAGTATATTTGACTGGGCCAATCCTGAACATTAATTCTTCAGAAATGGTATTAGAAAGAAATGGTATTAGAAAGAACTAAATGGAGCATGCATGCATCCAACTAAAGTGGATCACTCCAACATGCGAAAGTGGAAGAAAAAAAGAAACAAATGAAGTCACTTTGAAAAAAAATCAAGACCTAGGACCAGTGATCAAAATTTCAAGTTATGGTATTTTCATTCAAGTTCAAATGCTACATGAAGAGGCCAAAAGGAAATGTAAAAATTATTGCTCAAGGCATTCATGATTTAACAACAGATATAACAACGATACAGTTGTGGCAAGAAACTAGTGATTTTCAAATAAAAGTACAATTACATCCGGGATTAGTGTTAAGTCCATACATATTTACAATAGTGTTGGATTAAATAATGAAAGATATCCAAGAAGGCACTCCATGGTGTTTGTTGTTTGCGGATGACATAGTTTTACAAGATACTTCTACGAAACCATTGGAAACTGTCCGACAAGCAAGTCATATTGTTAGGGAGTTTTAAGGATAAAATGTAAATATGATGACTTTTTTGAAAAATTTTAATAAAATATAGCAGTCATAACATATAATATTCCAAGTTTTTTTTGGTTTAAAAAACAACTATTATTATTGTTGTGGACAGTGTTATCAAAGGCCCTAGGCACACTAAGGCGCTCAAGGTCCTTTGGAGCCTCAGCACTAGGCACAAGGTGAGGCGCGAGCCTGAGTGAAGCGAGGAGCACAATTAAAAATTTTAAATTAGTATAAATTAATTCACATCTTATAGCCTGCAAAACACTGCAAAGCCTTTAGCTAAGCTGCATTGTTACCAAAGTAACAAAACTATGTTAAGTGGTTTCCAATTTTCAATCTACTAAGAGTCTAAGACATGATAGTAACTTGCAATCATAAGAAGGAAGAACCTAATCAAAGAGAACAGCAAAGTTTTACAAGTGCAAACCCAAAATCTAATTGGGAATTTCGACATTTTTTTCTATCTTTTAGTTTTACAATGAAAAATAGAATATAATATCTAATTGACAATTTAACATTTTTTTCAATTTATTTACAATTGAAAATTAGACTGTAATTAGTTAATTCAGCCCATCCCACAGCTGAACAGCTAATTAAGAATAATGTGATAAAAACAAAACATAGCACCCAAAAAAAAGAAAGTGTCACAAAGAGGATAACAACAATCTCAAAAAATCGGTTTAACAAAGAAAAAAAAAGAAAAAACAGAGTACAAATCTATTTTTCATACAAAGTAACAAACATACAAAATCTGTCAAGAAAATCTATTAACAAACAAACATACATACAAAAAAAAAAAAAAAACTACAAACCAAAAAAACAGAGCACAAAAAAAAAATCAACAGAGCACAAATATTCAAGAAAATCAGTTAACAAGCAAAAAAAATATAAAAGCAACTAATTTAGGACATCAATTAAAGAAGAGAAAACAGAGTGAGAGAGAAGAAGATGGAGAGAGAGAGAGAGGGATTGCAAAAAAAACAAAGCACAAAGAAAAAGACAAAGAGAGAGAATGAGAAAGAAGTAGATGAAGACAGAGCGAACTCTTAGGAGAAAAAAGAAACAGAGAACAAAGAAAAATAAAGAGAAAGAAGAAGTTGATGAAGAGAGAGAAATAGACTGACGAAGAGAGAGAAGAAGTAACTTATTAAGAGAGAAGAAGAAGAACTGACCTGACCGTGATCTCTACAACTGCTCAGCGACCTAGGGCTTGAATCACTTACAAAGTTGCTCTGTCCTCCTTCACGTTGTTTGGGTCTTTTGGCCTTCTTTTATTTGTTTTTTTTATTTTAAACAAAATTCTAGAACATGGTGGGTCTATTGGGATTCTTTTATTTGTTTTATTTTTAACAAAAGTTATAGAGCATGTCAAAATTTTCCTTTTAAACTTAGTAAATTAATATTAAAAAAAAAAACAAAAATCACCTAGCGCCTGACCTAGCACTACAAGGCATGCGTCAAGTGCACCTCCTCGCTGCGTCTGGGTATACTACAGACACAAAAGATGTGACTGTATGCGCCTAGCACCTAGGCGCGCCTTTAATAACACTGGTTGTGGAGTAGATTTAATTGCGCAGTTTTTTAAACGATAAAATAATTATTTTTATGGCACATCAATTATTATGATTTGTGAATTTTTCATTGTTAGGTCGATGAAAAATAATATTACTTTTAAAATATAGGATCATATCTATAAAAAGATATATTTATTAGTCGTCGTGTCCCTATTGTGTCCTTATTCTATTTTTTTACTATTTGTCGTGTCATTGTGTCCGTGTCGTGTCGTATCTGTGTCCTGTATCCGTATCTGTACTTCTTAGGTGGACAAAATAAAGGCAAGCTAGTTGTATCCCATGTGACAAACGAATATCAAATAAATAAATCTATAAGATGGTTATTGAACTAGCTATATTGTATGGCACAGAGTGTTGGGCGTCGAAAAAAGAAACAACAACGCATTCATGTAATGAAAATGAGAATGTTACGGTAGGTGATAGGAGTAACTAGAGATAAGATTAGTAATGAACGGGTGCTAGCTCCACTTAGATATGGATATTTTGGTTCTCATAATCCTATTCTGATACTGAGTCAATTAAAAATAAAAGTTCCTAAGAGGTTTGTGATATTAATTCATGAAGAGTAGCAATGTTTGAGGGAGAGAAGAGGACGTTCCTGGAGGCGGTGAGACTCCCGTATTTATCCATGTCCGACGAAGTCACCTGTAAAAAGCGACGACGGGCCATATTTTTAGAGTTGATGACCGACATATTTTCCTCAAAAGAGCGATGTTATTATCTTGTCTGGTCGGAAGGTTCGACAGACCTGTAAGAGGTTTAAGAAGGATTGAATAATGGGCTTCTTGATGTTGGAAGGTTGACAGTGGGGTCAGGGTTTCGTTGTTACCGGACGGACTTCTTTTATTCAGCTTCCCATCTGAAAAGTAAGAGACAACAAAAGGGCTTGGGGAGATTCCATGTTGTTCCTCATTGTTTGGATCTCCAAGTCACCTATTCAGGACTACTAAAGAAGAGGAAGGAATGCATAATTGTGATGTATGGATTACCCCTCCAATTGTGGTGCCAGAAGCTATTTGAAGAGATCATGGATCTTTACGGTGGTTTTCCGGGAGTTGAGGTCGACAACGTGATGGATCCTGAGAAGGTGGTTATTGTGACCGTCAAATATGGTAGAATCCCACAATATGTCATTGTGGATAAAGCCTATGAGCTAAATAGTCATCGATCGAAAAAACACAGAGGGCGAGCTGAAGGACATCGACTAAGTGCATAGTTATTAAAGGCGCGCGGGGCGCGCGCCCCAGGCGCGAGGCACAGCCTGGGCGCCTGTTAGGACATGAGGCGCGCGCCTCAGGTAGGGGCGCGGTGAGGCGCAGGGTGCTGTTGGGGCCCGCCTCTTTGAAATTTTGACTTTTTTTGTTTTTTTTTTATTTGTTGCAATATAATTGGTTACATATGTTTTTATTGTGGACTCTGCTGCACATTATAATTGCAAGAAAGTTAAAAAATGCCCAAAACAGAGCCAGCCTTGTTCATTTGCTAGGTCAAAGGATCAGACAAACACAAGAACACCCAAAGCACTCGGGTCATCCTCCATTCGTCCCTCGGCAGCCGGCACTTCCAGTCAATCGACTCTCCAGTCTCCTCCGGCAAACTCTCTCTCCTCCGATAAGTTCTCTCTTCTTCTCTATTTTTTCTCTCTCTCTTCTTCTTCTTCTCTCTTTCTCTCTCTTCTTCTCTATTTTTTTTTCTTCTCTGTTCTTCTATTTCTCGGCTTTCTTCTTCTTCTTCTTCTTCTTCTCTGTTTTTTTTTCTTCTACTCTCTTCTTCTTCTTCTCTCTTCTCTCTCTTCTAGTCTTCCCCTTCTTCTCTGTTTTTTTCTTCTGCTGAATTTTCTCTCTTCTTCTTCTCCCTTCTCTCTCTTCCCCTTTCTTCTCTGTTTTTTCCTTCTTCTCTGTTTTTTTCTTCTGCTGAATTTTCTCTCTTCTTCTTCTCCCTTCTCTCTCTTCCCCTTTCTTCTCTGTTTTTTTTTTCTTCTGCTGAATTTGCTCTGTTCTTCTTCTTCTTCTCCCCTCTCTCTCTTCCCCTTTCTTCTCTATTTTTTTTTCTTCGGCCCTGTTTCTTCTTATTCTTCTTCTTCTCAATCTATTCCCTCTCTTCCCCTTTCTTCTTCTTCTTCTTCTGAATCTTCTCTGTTTCCCTGCCATATTCTTCTTCTTCTCTCTTCTCTCTCTTGAATTTCAGACTAGGGACTCTGTTTTTCAGCTCTCTCTTTCCTAGTTTTCTTCAGCTCTGTTTTTCTTCATAAATATCAAAATTAGTTTAAGTTACCAATTGAAGGGAAAATGATAAAAAATTGTTCCTCCCTGTTTAGGCTTCAGGAGGTCTCATGAATCAAATACTTTTCACCATTTGCTAATACCTTGAAATTATGATTTTTCATTTACTAATACCTTAATGAGCTGGTGTCATTTGACTCATTTGGTTTGGGTATACTGCTTTGACTGAAAATTGGGCAGCTGTGTTCTTTTTCTAAAAAAAATATTTGCTATTTTGTTGTTAAATTCATTTTGTTATGCAACTTATGCGGAATAATTGGAAATTTTTGAGCTGTGATATTGAATCCATTTTTTTATATATTCTATTTTTTTGAATTCATTAAAAAAAATGGTATTGCCTGGAAATTGACATGCTATTGTAGTATTGCTTTGAAATTTACATGTTTACTCTGTTTTTCTGAAATTATTATCTTGATTCTTGAATGTAGACTACTAGATTGTAGTATTGTAGTCTGCAGTGCACTTTGCACTTTAAAAGATGTCTAGTGAAGGTGCAAGAAAGGATCCAGTGTGGAATTACGCATATTTGGCGAATCCACAAGATAGAAACGCTCTCACATGTAAATTTTGTGCGAAAGTTACAAAAGGAGGTGTTTATCGGGCTAAGCAACACTTGGCTGGAGGGTTTAGGAATGCAAAGGCTTGTAATAGATGCCTCGAACCTGTTAGAGTAGAAATTAAAGAGTACTTGAGTAAAAGAAAGGAAGAAAAAGAGCAAATGAATTTGTTACCGGATGATGACACTATTGGCGGAGATGATAAGGAAGATGTTGAGGAAGTTAAGTCAGTTGACATTATCAGAAAAAGAGCATCTAGTGCAGGTAGTGCTAGTGTTAATTCTTCAAAGAAGCCAAAGCAAAAGGGACCAATCGATTTGTATTTTACCCCCAGACCAGAAATTGTTGTTCAAAAAAGGAAGGAGGGGAAGGAAAAACAAACCACCATTAATGAGGCATGCAAGAAAGAGTTGAGGGGACGAGCATGCAGTGTTATAGCAAAGTGGATGTATGATGCAGGAATCTCATTCAATGCTGTTAAATATGATAGCTTCGATGAGGCAATTGAAGCAATTGGACAATATGGTCCTGGCATGAAACCACTTAGTTATCACGAGGTGAGGGTTCCTTTGCTTAAGAAGGAGTTGAATAATACCAACAACTTGATGAGTGACCATAGAGAGGCGTGGATAAAATATGGATGCTCAATAATGGCAAATGGGTGGACAGATGGAAGAGAGAGGACTTTGATTAATTTCTTAGTAAATTGTCCCAAGGGGACAATGTTTGTAGAGTCGGTGGATGCTTCTTCCTATTCAAAGGATGGGAAAAAGATGTTTGAGCTACTTGAGAAATTTGTGCAACGCATTGGAGCGGTAAATGTTGTTCAAGTTGTCACGGACAATGAATCAAGCAATGTGGTTGCCGGTAAGAATATTTTACATACATTAGAAAGATATATATAAGTATATATTATATACATTACTTTAGCAATGTGATTTTGATTTAGTCACTCTTTATATCATTTTTTTTTTCTTTTGGTTTCAAATAGGGAGATTGTTAGAGGCCACCTGCCCACATTTGTATTGGACACCATGTGCTGCTCATTGCTTAGATTTGATGCTCGAAGACATTGGGAAGTTACCGGCCATCTCTAGAACATTGAAGAGGGCAATAGAGCTTAATGGTTATATTTATAACCGTCCAAAGTTGTTGAACGTGTTGAGGCGCTTTACTAAGAAAAAGGAGTTGCATAGGCCCGCTAAGACTCGGTTTGCTACTGCTTTCATCACACTATCAAGTATCCATAAGCAAAAGGAAAACTTGAGAAAGATGTTTACTTCGGAGGAGTGGAGTCGTAGTAAATGGGCAAAAGAGCAAGCTGGCAAAAGACTAGCTTCTTATATTTTGATGCCTTCCTTTTGGAACAACATTGTATTCAGCCTTAAGGTTTCAGGTCCTCTTGTTCGTGTTTTGAGATTAGTGGATGGTGAGAAAAAGCCTCCTATGGGATACATTTATGAGGCTATGGATAAGGCCAAAGAAGCCATTGCAAAGTCCTTTAAAGAAAACGAGGATAAGTATAAGGAAATTTTTGAAATCATTGATAGGAGGTGGAATGTTCAACTTCATCGCCCTTTGCATGCGGCAGGTTATTACTTGAACCCAGAGTTCTTTTATTCAAACCCGAATATTGAGAGGGATGTAGAGATTGCAAAAGGTTTGTATGATTGTATAGAAAAGTTAATCCCAAAAACCACACAACAAGACAAAGTTACTCAAGAGTTAGAGTTTTATAATAAAGCCGAGGGCCTCTTTGGTAGTACTTTTGCTATTAGACAAAGATCTACTCGATCACCAGGTAAATTATATCAACTTAGTGTATCATTTATTATATTTACTAATTTATTTAATTATTTTGACAATAAATAAAGTCAATCCAAACATGAAGTTTAAGATCATTTACTAATTTATTTAACAGCTAGTTAGTGGGAAGCATATGGCAAGTCAACACCACTTTTGCAAAAGTTTGCGATAACAGTTCTAAGCCTCACTTGTAGTGCTTCTGGTTCTGAAAGAACTTGGAGTGTGTTTGAACATGTAAGTAACTAGTAACTACTAACTACTAACTAATTGGTAAATCAAATTATTAATTTTTTATACTTACTAGTTAAAATTGAATTTATTGCAGCTTCATAGCAAGAAAAGAAATAGGCTCTCTCAAACGACTTTGAATGATTTAATGTTCATCAAATATAATAGGGCATTGAAGCGTCGATATAACATGCGTGACACTCTTGATCCCATTTTACTCAATGACATTGATGATAGCAATGAGTGGTTGATTGGGAGGATGGATGGCAATTCAGATGCAGAGGATGATCCTGTCTTTGATGATGATTTCTTGACATGGGGTGATGTTGCTGATGCTGCTGGCATTGGATAGGGTGGTTCTAGTCTCCGGTCTAGATCAAAATCTAGTTTGCGACCAGCGGCAAAGCCTACTGGAAGCTCCTCAGCCTCCTCTAAAGTTCCACTTCAACTTATAGATGAGGAAGATGCAGATTCAGAGGAGTCAGAAGAGGATCCTGAGGGTTACGAGTCCTTTAATGATGATGAAGATCTTGTGTTTGATGATGAGGATGTTGCTTAGATCCTTAATCCTTTAGTGTTGTCTTCTAAGGAAGAAGTGAACATTTCTATGATTGTTTTATTTTTTGTTTTGTTAGTTAACTTTTGCATCTATATGTTTGCTTAATGACCATTATCATTTATGAAGTATGAAATTAGGCTTTTATTGTTGCTTGCCTATAGTGCCTATTGTATTTATAAGGTTTGTATTGTTTTTAGCTTTGTATTGCTATATGTTGGCTACAAATATTATTTAAAAAAAAAAAATCAGCTTGCGCCTTGCTTCAGTCGGGCGCGCCGCCTCAGGCTCCAGGAGGTCTTAGCGCCTCGGTGCGCCTTGAGCCTTTAACAACTATGACTAAGTGTGAGTCATGCGAGAAAGGCGCGTGAAAGAGAAAAGCAGCACCCGACAAAACGTAATGGGACAAAAAGTTTGATGGTCAGTGGATGGAAGCCACAAAGAATATTTGCGATAGAAGACGGGATAAGGGATCACAAGCTAATCTTTCTTTAATTCATAATTCTCTAAAAGTGACTGGATCAACTGGGCCTACCGTTACTGGCCAAAAGATTTTTTGAAGAAAGTGGGTTTTAACAAAGGCCCAATATAGCAGCCTACTTCAAAAAGAATGAAGAAAGGCCTGCTAGCAAGAATGGAGAAATGGGTCAGTCACGGGATGTTCATCTGGGCCCAAATGGATTACAAATCCATTTAAATGACAATTTTCAGTAGGCCGAGAAGCAAACTCAGGTGATTCAAACTCAAAAATTGGGCTTTGGATCTATTTCACCAAAAGGCAATAGCGACGTTGGTATGCAAAGGGGTATGCAAATTGTATATTATGTTGTGGCCCGAAATGTCTCGGCCCGAGTCGCGTTGTGACCTGGTTTTGACCCTAAAAAAGGGCTTTGTGTGGCCCAAAGCTGCGGAGGTTGGGAGCAGCGCTCCCGAGAAAAATTTTAGGACCCGTTCTTCACTTGCGGGTTTTAGAACCTGTTTAGGATTCTATTGTAGCCCGATATATAAAGGCATCTAGGGTTTGGAGTGGGATTAAGAGAGAACACTGAAAACGCAGAAAGAGAGAGATAGCGAGAGCTAGGGTTTGGGGTTGAAACTTGTAATCTCTTAATTTTCACATAGTGAAAACTTCCGCAGGATCTTTGCCGTAGACGTAGGCACATCGCCAAACCACGTTATATTCTTGTGTTCTGTGTGTGGTGCTTGTTCCGTTTTCTATCGTGTTTCGTGATTGTGTTTGGTTCGTGGCTGTTTGTTGTAACATATACAATTCGTTTGGGTCGTTGCAAGATTACACAACAAAGTATGATGAACCAAGACAATCTGAGAGTATTGCCCAACCATTTCACATCCTGTCTTTCCAAAAACAAGCTCCGCAACAATGGTAGAGAAGAAAAGAGAAAAAAGAAGTGGGTGATGGAGGAGTACAGCCACAGGACAATAGGTACGCCTTATTTTAATGTTAATGGTTCTCCTCATCCTTCACTTTCTAGGTATTTCGAGGGTGGGAAGATTGACGGGACTGAAGGACACAGTTCAAAAACGGAAACTACATCAAGTGTTGCAAAGGGTTTGCATCTATATCAATATAACCATGGAATGGGTGCTGTGGGACGTAATTGCCCTGTTTGATTAACTGTTGATTTTGCTGCTACTCTACTGGAAGAGTTGCGACAGTTTAAACATGCAATGGAGCCTCTCCTTGGCGCTGTCTTGCAAGGTATGGAGGGTAGGGATGGTCTTGTTGACGAGGGTGTTTTCAATTCGGAATCGGACTGGAGTAGAGATCATACTGATGATGAAACAAAGGATGCATTGTCAAAGGATAGTGTGAGGGATAGCCAAGCTATGGTGGTTAGGGTTGAGGAAGAGAGTGAGGGGGTGGGGATTTTCTCTTCCTTTAGCTGCAATGGCTCCTCAGCAGGGAGGAGGAGGCGAGGCGGGAGAGGAGGGGTGGTTAATGAATAATATTGAGGGAATGTGCAAGACTTTAGGGGTGTCTTGTGTAGAGGAGGAGAGGGCTATGGAGGTGTTCAGGGGTCTTGTTGATGAGAGGAGGGAGGGTAGGAGAAAAAATTCAGTTTGGAAGGGGGAGAGGGAGCTCCTTAACCTTATAACTTATGTGAACTATGAGGGTAGAATTCATGTGGTAAGGGAGAAGGGGGGAAGAGAAAGCCATAGTTTCCTTATGAAGACACGTATCATTTCACATAACATGCGGGATCTAAATGATCCTGACAAGAGGAAGGTAGTGAAATTGGCTTTGCGTAAGTGAGGGGATCATGTGGTTTGCCTCCAAGAAACTAAGTTGAGCAGTGCTTCCAAGGAGATGGTGAGAAGCATTAGTGGGTGGAGATTTGTGGAGTGGGAAACATTAGATGCAGTTGGAATGGCTGGAGGGATTATAGTTCTATGGGATAAAAGATGGGTGGATGTGAGGAAAGGGAGGTTTTCTGTCTCCTCTCTTTAAAATGGAGGATGGCTCTTCTTGGCTTTTTTTTGGTGGGTATAGGCCAGTGGAGGATTCGGAGAGGTCGGTGATGTGGGAGGAGTTGACTTATGCTCATGGGAGGTGGGGTGTTCCTTGATGTGTGGGGGAGATTTCAATGTTGTGAGATCTCCGAACAAGAGGTCCTCGGGAGGGAGGTGGACTTTGGTGATGTATTCGTTTTCGGAATTCATTGACCGTGAGGGCTTGATCAACTAACCGTTGGAGGGGGGCAGATTTACTTGGTCGAGTGGCATGGAGGATCCTACTTTGTCCCTATTAGATAGATTTTTTGATTTTAGGAGAGTGGGAAGAGAGATTGTCAGACGTAGCTCATGTGGCATTGGCTAGAATAATGTCGGACCATATTCGATTGATGCTTGATTGTGGGGGATTGAGGAGGAAGACTTCGTTCAAATTTGAGAATGTGTGGCTTAGATCAGAAGGCTTCAAGGAGCCGATTCAGCAATGCTGGATGGGTTATGTCGTGGCGGGTACTCCAAGTTATGTGCTTGTGAATAAGCTTCGGCTCTTGAAAGAGGATCTTAGAAAATGGAACAGAGAGGTCTTTGGCAACATTGAGTGGAGAAAAAACAGGCTTTTGGGGACGAATATTGGACCTCGACAGTAAGGAAAGGGGGTAGAGGGATTGGGGGCGGAGGAGAGGGGGAGGAGGGAGGTGTGTAAATCAAAAATAGGGGAGTTAGCAATTATGGAGGAGATTTCTTGGAGAGACAGAAGTCTAGGGCAGGGGAGGGAATTATGGTTGAATGAAGGTGATAGAAACACGAGATTTTTTCAAAGGTTGGCCAACGCACATTGTAGGGGCAACCACATTGGGCAAATCAGGGTGGATAGCTTCATTTTACGCAAGGAGGAAGAGGAAGAGACATAGTTGTTAAAGGCTCAAGGCACACAAAGGCGTTAAGGCCTCCTGGAGCTTGAGGTGCAAGGTACAAAGCAAGGCGCTGCCTGACTGAAGCAAGGGCACAATTTGAAAAAAATTAAAATTTGTATTTAATAATACAAACCCAGCCGCAACAGTTACTGTTTAGCCAAAAGCATGAGAACATCAAACCACAAAACAAGAATACATAATATCCCAATTTTAGGATTTCGAGTGTTTTTTGTGATAATATGCTTTAGCAACTATTAGATGCATTAGAGAAACAAACTACAAAACATAAACAAATTAAAAGTTCATAAAAAATAAAACATAAAAAGAAGAAAAGAAAGAGAGAGAGAAGAGCATAAAGACCATAAAAGGAAAAAAAAAAGGTGAATAGAGGATAAAAAAAATAGAGCAATAAGGAGGAAAAAAAAGAAACAAAAAACAAAGAAAAGAGAAGAAGCACAAGTTGTCGGAAAAGAACTCAATGTCCAGAAAGCCCAAATTGCATATTGTCGTCCCACTATGTATTGACTTCCAAAAAGCCCTAAATCAACTAATTGTATCAAATCAATTGATCAGCCCTTTTTATTTTTTTCACCGTTAGGGACTGTATTTATATGGTTAGAGTCCACTGTAACACAAAAATACACCACATGCTAAGTAGGGAAAAAAGGCATCCCAAGTATATAAAATGAATATTCTAAGTAAACCTTTGATCTTGAATTGTCATTGTTATATTAATTTTTTTTTTAGATTTTATCAAATTTGCATTCCATATATTTTGTTTTAGCCTTACTAATTCTTAATTCTATTATCTCTAATGCATTTCTTCATATTTCTAATTTTGTTCCTAAAACTTCCTAAGAAGTGTCCAACAACACTATGTCATCAACAAACAACATATACTATGAAATGTCTTCTTGTATATCTTTCATTATTTCATTTAAGACTGATTAACGGTACAAACCATGATTTTTGTCTCGTTATACATACCATTAATAAGCTTTATAAGTTTTAAAGAGGCTTGTTAATTTCGTAAAGTTCACCAAATTATATCCCTTGGTACTTTATCATATGCCCTCTCTAAGTCTATGAAACCTCGTGTATATCTTTTTATTTACTTCTACAATCTTCTATCAACTGTCCATAGTAGATATTCGTAACATAGTAGATATCTGTGGAGTTGATCTCTTTCCAGGTGGTGGGAGGTGGTAGGGCTGATTCTTTGGTGTGGGTGCCTTCGTCTCAGCGGAGATTTGATGTTCGGACATTTTATAAGAAAATTGCAGGGAATGATGGGGGGATCTTTCCATGGAAGGGCGGTGTGGCGTACTAAGACTCCTCCTAAGGTGGCCTTCTTCGGGTGGATGACAACTCTTGGAAGTATCTTGACAATTTATAACTTGAGGATTAGGCAATCCGCTAGGAAGCACAGACACGCCTTAAAGGGCAAAGAATCTGTGTCGGTCATGCCCCGAAACATGTTGGACATGCCAAAAAAACGTGACTGAATTTATTTTATTTTTTTAAATTTTCGGACACGGTACAGACACGCCTAGGACACGCATCTGATATGCCATGAATTTTCGAACACGCCAATTTTTTTTTCCTCTTGTTTCCGTGAATCTTTTCTCTTCCATGGATTCTTACTTTATTTTTTACTAATCCCTAATTCTTTTTCTAACAAAACCCTAATTTTCTTTGTTTCTTTGCTTTTTTTCTCTTTCTTTGGCCTTTCTTTCTTTTTTCCTCTCTCTTTCTTTTTCCCCACAAAAAAAAAGTTCTAGAAAGGTTGTTTTAACATTTAACTACAACCCATCTCATCTCTCCAGCTTTGTTTTTTTCCTCTTCTTTCTCTTGTTGTAGTAAGCAAATAAATGATAAGACTAGTTTTTATTCTAATGTCTTGTTTTGATTTGGTTTTATGACTTTGTGACATCGTTCCTTTATAATTATTATTGTTATAGAGTAGATTCAATTGTATACTTATGACTCAATTGTATACTTATGACTTATGATTTGTGAATTTTTTTCTCTGTTAGGTTGATAAAACATAATATTACTCTTAATTGTTAAAGTACAACATCATATATTATATAAAAATATTTATTTATTATTTGACATGTCCCCCGCCGTATTCGTGTCATGATATTTTAATATTTGCCGTGTCCATGTCATGTCATATCCGTGTCCCGTATCCGTTTTCATGCTTCTTAGGCAATGGGCATTTGTTAACTGGTGTTGTATGTGTAAGAGAGATGAGGAGTCCGTTGACCATATTTTCCTCCATTGTACGATGGCCCGGGATTGCTGGTATTTTATTGCTTGGATTGTTTGGGATTCAGTGGGATATGCCAAGGCCCTCTAGAGAGTTATTGGAGGCCTAGCGAGGATGTATTGTGAGTTCCCAAGCTCAAGAATGCTGGAGAGTGGCCCCTTTATGTATTTGGTGGTGCTTGTGGACCAAAAGAAATAGGAGATCTTTTGAGGATGTGGAGTATCCGCTTGGGGTGTTGAAATTCTCTATTATCAGTTCCCTGTGTTGCTAGGTGTTTGGAGTTTCCGAAATAACTCTCATTCATTTGAGGCCCATCTATGTGGACATTTAAGTATTGAAAACATGTTGGACCCCATAAATAAATGGAAGACATCAATTTGCCGTCCTAAATGAGAGGACACAAATGCCTATCTAAATCAACATATATTACTAGAACTCCTCCTTCTCTTTCGATTTTTCAGTAGCATTTGACTTAGGAAATTGGACAAGACGTATACATACATTGCACAATATAGCAATCACAAAGATCTCCAATTTGATGACACGGCGTATTAATTGAAATCCTAACATTAGAAAACATAAATTTCATAAAAAATAGATTAAACGTCTTCTAGTGAAGTATTATACGAACCAAAAACAAGAAATCAGTCAACCTAATTTTGCAAAGCACTGCCACACAAATCTTTTTAAATGACGTAATCATCACAAGAAAATAAAATGATTTTACACAATATCAAAAAGGATTTAAAGATCCTACTGATAATCCCCGTAAGCTTACCTTCGAAAAGAATTATCCAATCATAGATCAAGTGACTAAGCTTATATTAGTTGTGATGCAAGATGCACACTCTCTTTCGTGTTATTGCAATTGCCTAGGCTTCTCACTCCTATTCTCCATTCTCTCTCTCTTAGAACTTTCAATCTCATTTCTCTTAGTTGTTTCTTCCTCTCTAGTATTAAGCTAATAGTTTTCAGAATAGATATCTTACATCACTTACACTTAGACCTGTAAACAAGTCGGATTCGGACCAGATCGTGGTCAATCCGATCCAAATCCGATAAGCATATTATGCAATCCGATCTGATAATCCAACGGATTCTACTATGATGAATCCATATCCAATATTTAAATTATTGGATAACCGATCCGATAATTCAATCCGAAAATTAAGTTCGCATTTCTTTCAAATCAACAAACAACTCTCATTCTCAGTACTCAGAGAAATTAACCTTTGAACTTCATTAATATAATCATACGAACAAATTAACATTTGAACTTCATTCATATAATCATACGAAGTTAAATCTGATCTCAAAGGGGAAAAAAAACTAACACCACGCATTAGGGCTTCTGGCCTGATGTTGTTTGGTTTAAAGGAAATGTGGCTAAACATTCTTTTTATTGTGTGGCTTACTATGCTGGATAGGTTGTGGACTAAAGATCGAATGAGGAAAGTGGGGATGACAGTGGATAGTAATTGTGTTTTTTTGTAGAAATAACATTAAAACTAGAGACCATTTATTTTACATATAGAGTATGGTCCTATGTATCTGTAAAGGGAGTTTACAGTGGCCAAGTAATCAATGGCAGTCTATGACTAATTGGGCTTGCTTGGTTTTGAAAGGGAAAACTCTAGTATCTTTGTTGAACAAGCTTTGTCTTGCAGCAACTGTCTACTTTGTTTGGAAAGAAAGAAATCAAAGGACTGTGTCAAATGAGTTTGCTGATGGTATTACCATTCAAAAGCAGAAATTGGACAGGATGTAAACATACATTGCAAAATGTAGCAATCACAAAAATCTCCTAATTAATGGCACGGTGTATTAATTGAAATCCTAACATTAGAAAACATAAATTTCATAAAAAATGGATTAAACGTCTTCTAGTGAAGCATTTTAACTGTGATGCAATGTATAAATTATAGAAATCCTCAATTGATAAAATAATGGAAGCTAGAGAATCAAGATCATCAAGACAAGAAATTATACCTTCAAACAAACAGGGCAGTAGTTTCCTTTTACAAACAATCTTCCACAAGCATCACAACAAGTATACCCTAGAAAAAATTTAACAAGAATTGTTAATCAATTCCTACTGCTGAAAGAAATCTATCCTTTCTAGTAAAAACAAATGCCAAAAGAAGTTTATCTCCCATCTTCTTGCACATTAATCACAACTACTGTAATTTTTTATTTTTTAAAGATTGATTTCAATATATAACCAAAGATTTTCACTACCTTAATTAAAATTAAAAGCCTCAACAACAATAACTTCAGAAGTATTTTAGAAAAAATAAATGAAAACCATGGAAGTAACACAAAAATGAACTACAAAATTTAATTCTCAATGTCAATTCACACCCCATTTAATTTAGTCACCAAAGGAGAAACAAATATACACTAGAAGTTTCAAAAGTCAGATGATTTCTCCAAATGAATTAAATACTACAATCCATTGTGACATCAAGATAATTAACAAAACCTCATTTATGAATTCAGAAGTGTTAGTTAAGAAAAAGAGAAGGAACATGTAAACACTATCCTTTCCTTTCTCTCATCACTAACATTATCATCTACTTCTTTTCCTTCCTAGTTATCCAAATGAAGCCTTATTTTCTCAAAAACATTTTTGACTCCTCAAACACACACACACCATTTCCTAAGTGTGTGACTTTGTCTCCCGTGCTTGAGTGAACCTCATATAGCTTCAATTTGACTTTAAAGTTTAAACTCTCATTAAAGACTCATAAACAAGAATTACAACTTGAAATTGTTTTGAAACGCAAATTGCTTACATAAAGTACTTGATAGAACTATCTAAGGGAAATTTTGTGAGGTAAATTAGGCTAGTAGACAGCCCTTTTACTTCGAGTATGTCGCAATAGTGGTTCCAAAATTGCCATAAAATGTTCATAGACAAACAAGTAGTTAGGTATGACTCTGAGAACAAGTATTAGACATGCACGAGTAATAATAATGATATAGAACGTATATAAATTTCATAGGTTGATTTCAAAAGATGCTGAAGTGGCTTCTACTATACCATTACCTCAACCAACTATAAGCCGAGGTAATGTGGGTAAGCACAACGCCACATAAGATTTCTATTAGATGTATAGATGTGGAGTCCTTTACCTAGGTACCACATGTAGCATGGAGCACAAGCAACAACAAAAATAATGTGTCTTCTTTGTGAAAAAATAAATAAATAAATAACGGAAAATATATATATATATATATATATATATATATACATTTGGATAGATGTATGTAAATGTCATTTCACAAAGAAAGCTACACATTTATTACGCGTATTTACTTAATATAATAGTATGAGCAAATTAAATACTTAATTATTCTATTAACTAATAAAGTTTGCACTTCCTCTATTTTGAATTATTAGAGCCGACCATAAGTTGTGTTCTTCTAATATGAAAAAGTAACACCATCTAAGAGTGATGATGAGAAGCAAAATGTTTAATTTTACAACATCCCACCAACAATATTTCACACTTTAGGGAGCTTCATCAATCACAAATAGAAAAGCTAATTATCCAAAAAGCAATCCATCATGCAAACATTATATTTCAAATATATAAGCTATAATCAATACCCTGTGCTTAAACCGTTTCCTAATACAGTAGATCCACAGCTGTGGCACCTCGTATGTTTAGGGCACAAGTAAGGTCCACTGCTAACATTCTGCACCATTCAATAATAATATAAGTCAAGCTATCTTAATTTTAATACGAGAACCCAAGAATAGCCAAGTAGATAAGTAAAACCAACCTTGTGTGGAGGCTGCTAGCAGTAACAATGGTATGCACCATCACACCTTTTGTAGAACATGAACTTGTTTGGATCTCTGGTTCTTCGGCAGACCTGGAGTAAACAGAAAATAGCATGATATAAGCAACAGGGCGGGGGGGATGAATTGATGATAGAATGACCAACAGCACAAGCACCAAATAGACAATTATGTTTATCGGTTAATCTTATAACTGAGAAAATCAGGAGAGTTCAGGCAGAAAATAAGCTAACAGCCACAAAAATATACAGTTCAAGGGACCACAGTAATGAAGAAATGCCATAACCTATTCCATCATTAGATTGGTAGCTTGACCACAGGAGAAAGATTCCTTCAAAAATGGTCAGCTAGATAAAAGGTTTTGCAGGAAATTTCTTGAATTCTTAATGAGAGCAAGTTATATTAACACAATGTTGACCACTCGACCCCGTGACTCCATTTCATGACCTTTCAGCTCTGTACCTACACTCATAAGAAAAATAAAATAAAATAAATCCATTGAATTCTTCCGCGATCCAATAGGACACCCTAGACAACATTAACAGAATGGGACATCATTATTAGTATAATTTTGATCCAAGGGAAGAAATTTTGAAGTATAATCAACAAAAAAAAATTCTGAGAGCAGATACTTTGTGCAAACTAATGCCAAAGACTAGGTTTGTCTCCTCTCTTCCCTTCCATTATACCATGTAGGTGGGTAATGCCCTTATAGTCAAGAACAACTTGATCAAATTCACTTGTTTAGTAAGAACAACTCAATAGCATCTCCTATACATGCACTCAACTTCAAAACCACTTATCTCCTAAAGAGATCCAAAGAGAAAACTGTTTAGAGAACATATCCATCAGGAAATTGCAAAATAAATTTTGTAATTGCTAGAACGTAATAGCCATTCTGAAACAGATAAATCCAACTTATATGGTGGATGAGGGTAAAAAATCAACTCAACAGCTCATTTCAAACAGTTTTTGGCATGCTACCAGCACCCCATTGCCATTGCACTCTGTACGAAGTAATGACTACTGTTTAATCATATCATTACTTCTCCAATTCCTTGACTAACATTCTCCAAATTTTCATAATATGGAGGAGAATTCCTGATTTCTTGACAAAAAGAATCAAATCTTTCTGAGAATCTTAAACTAAGTCATTTTATTCCCACCAAACAGCATAACCTCTCCTGAAACTTCCATCTATAATTCCAATAACTAGTATCAATGTATGCCATCCACAAAAGGACCCTCAACCATAGGAAAACTAGATTGAAAGAGTACGGTTCTTTGTGATGAACCAAACATGCAAGGTTAACACGAAATAGATTCAGTAATTCCTCTTTCTCCTCGTTATAATGTGAGAGATTTCATCATATAATTTTTTTATGATTACGCGTAAAATAGGATCATTATCACGAAAACCTGAAGCCAATTTGCATTAAAGACAAAAAAATTAAAAACTAAACAAAAGCAAAACCTCCAAACTTATGTGCCTGGTGAACCATTTTGGTTCATGACTTTTCTTGTCATTAATGAATTCACTATGCTCTAATGATCCCAATAAGAGCATTTCAGAGAAAGAATCTTTTTCATTTGTTAACGCGCATAATAGCTATAGAAAAGAGTATTTTTGTTAAAATGAGGGAAAATAAAGAAAAAGTGAGAGAATCAAGGTGTTCCGTGCATAAACCTGTATAGTTTTTTACATAATCACATTTGAAAGCGTCCATCATAAATTGTCAATCTAAAGAAAGTGAAAATATTTTCAAAAAGTTAATCCTCGCAGGACAAATCAGGTACTTCCCTTTCTTATTTGAAATCAAATTTCACACTGCACTTTATTGGAACATACCAACTTTCTTCATCTTGTTGCCTATTCTAGGAACCTCTAGAAGTCGTGCTTTGACAAATCATTGATTCTAATTATGTACTCTGCTACATGTACATCATCCAACTCAAAATAAAAAATGCACTCATCCTATTGAGATGTGACCTCTAAACTTCAAACATTCTACAGCATAAGACATAGCTAGTTATACAGTTATCTTAAATCTGGTCTTATCATTTTCTATAGATCAAACTAAGAAAACAACTCCGTTTTTGTACATAACACTATTAAGACCTCTTAAAACTCAAGACAGTAACATTGTATCCCTTGAAATAATATATCCCTTATTTGGAAAAGTTCCCTTAATTTACAATAAAGAAAGAAGAAATCAAATCTGTGGAAGCACACTCAAATCTCCGTTATCCAACAAATGTAATGTTTTAGTGCAACACCAGGACATATTAAAACAAGTTAAATGAAAAATTCAGAATCAGTATTTATTAAATTGATTTAGTATGTAAAGGCTGTAAAAGCCTAAAAGATAAGGAACATGCAGTGCATATAAAATATCAATCAATAGTATCTTATCAATACATTTACTAATATTTTAAGAAACACATAATTTTCCAAGCTCAAAGATTCAAAAAAGTGAAATGCCAAAACTAAAAAAAAATCAAATTAATCAAAAACTCACCACCAGATCACCCACTCAAAGATAAGGAAAAGGCAGTACATATATAATATCAATCAATATTATCTTATCAATACATTTAGTGATAATTTAAGATGCACATAATTTTCCAAACTCAAAAGATTCACAAAAATCAAATGCCAAAACTAAAACAAAATTCAAATTAATCAAAAACTCACCACCAAATCACCAGACTCAAACCGCCGAGCAAAATCCTCCGCCACCAGCGACGCGGCAGCCGCCTTCTTCTGCATCGTAGAGCGCTTCGTCTGCGCGGACAACAACTCCTCTCCATCGCCTCCACCGCTTCCATCTCCCACCGCCGCTACTGCCGTGGCCGGCGGCGGAGTCGGCGCAACGACCTTAGGAACAGCTACGTGAACGGTGTCCCTCTCTCTGGCTCTAAGCAGCCACGGGTCCTCCAAAAACTCCTCAACCCTAGCCACCCCCTCCAGGAACCCATTCCTGGCCTTCTCGCTCTGCAGCTTCCGAGGAAACCCTAGCACGCAGTAGCAGATTCGCCGGATGCAAGAGAGAGAAAACACACAAGTTTTAGAGAGAGAAAGAGAGCGCGAAATTTCAAGAAATCGTTTGCAGAGAGAGAGGGGTTGGGGGATTAATTTTGGGGTCTGCAGCTTCCGAGGAAACCCTAGCACGAAGTAGCAGATTCGCCGGATGCAAGAGAGAGAAAACACACAAGTTTTAGAGAGAGAAAGAGAGCGCGAAATTTCAAGGAATCGTATGGAGAGATAGAGGGGTTTGGGATTAATTTTGGGGTGTAATTGGGCAAGCGACGTGAAAGGCCATACATACGAGATTTGGATTTTGAATTGAGTGAGCGGGAGTGAAAATAACAATCAGTCAAACTTATTTTTACTTGGGTCAAAATAATCTCAAATTGATTAACTTAGTTTAATGCGGTTAGTTAAATTATTACACGCCAATTATAAGGAAAAGTAAAATGAATTATAGATAAAAAATAAAAATCAACAATTAAAATGGAGAGGCCGGCTAGGTATTATTCTAAAATCTAAAGTTGTTATAACCTTTTGTC
The DNA here is from genome assembly GCA_026545225.1 of Cornus controversa. Lineage (NCBI taxonomy): Eukaryota > Viridiplantae > Streptophyta > Magnoliopsida > Cornales > Cornaceae > Cornus > Cornus controversa. Next base: position 13,577,261 of record CM048852.1, read on the forward strand.
CTCTTCATGTGCATTTTTAACAAGTTATAATAATTTTAAGGTACAACCACATACTAGTAGTTAGGAGTGATCTTGGATCAAATTAGATCCATGGTATACGAATTGATAAATATACAATTTGAGTGAAGAAGGTTCAATCCAATCCGATACGTGAAATAACGAATCGAATCAAATTGACAAATTAAACTTAATTTAAATAACTCAATATAATTATTTTTTAACTAGATCGAATACCAATTGTTAACTATAGTCCAATCACTAATTTAGGATTATTAACTTGCACAAGGGCCTATATATTGTGCATGTTAACCAAAGACTTAAAAGATTGTCTCAATCAAATGCTGCCAAATACCAAAACTATAAAAAAAAAAATTGTAATATATTTGGATACAACAAGGCCCATATGAGATATAAATTTGTAATTGGCTAATTTCGATGTTCAAAACTTAATTGATTAAGTTATATTTTTTTATTTACTTTCTGTATCGATCATCAAAATCTTCGAGTTGATGAGCAAGTGCATGTAAACGGTTAATACAATGAGAAAAACTAGGGTGTTTGATTAAAATTATGATTTTTCAAAGTAGGACCGGTCCCAATTCCAGAATCGATCCAGCTTTTCTTGACAATTTGGTTTCTACAGGTTTTTCAAAAAGTCTCACCGGTCCTAATTTTTGGGCACCGATTCTACTTATCTTGTTTCAAAAAGGAAATTATTTTTGACGAAATTTCTGATTCTTTTTTTATTTGAAAATTCTAGGAACGTCCAATATTAGTTTTTAGTGTATATTTTTTCTTATTCATGGGATTAAACAAACGTTGAAATAAACTTATTCAAGGTACTGATATATATAAATAAAACTAATTACGTCCAAGCAACATTGTTTGAATAGACTTGGATAACTCTAGCCTTCTTCACGAAATCCCTTCTTGAACTACATGAGCGAAACCCTAATGTTGCATTTGGCACGCGTGAATGGAATGGAATAGAATGGTCATTCTCATTCTATTGTTTGGTTGCAAATATGAAATGAGATAGGAATGAAACAAATTTTAAATCAAATTGTCCAAAATACCTCTCCTAGTGACAAATAAATTAAATTAACAAGTGGTGGTGGTGATGGGGGAGGAAGGTGGTGATGTGATGGTGGAGGTGGTGTGGTGGTGGGGGTGGCAGTGGAGGAAGGGATGTGGTGGTGTGGTGGTAGACGAAGATGGTAATGTGGAGGTGGTGGCAGAGGAAGTTGACGATGTGGATATGGTGGCGGTGGTATAGTGGGGGTGGTGGTAGAGGAAGGTGGCGATGTGACGATAGAGGTGGTGGCGATGCAATGTGACGGTGGCGGTGGAGGAAAGTGACAATGTGGAGGTGGTGGTGGTGGAGGAAGGTGGCGATGTGCTGGTAGAGGTGGTGACAATGCGATGTGGTGGTGGCAGTGGAGGAATGTGGCAATGTAGAGGTGGTGGCGATGTAGAGGTGGTGGTGGAGGAAGGTGGAGACGTGGAGGTGGTGTTAATGCGATATGGTGGTGGTGGAGGAAGGTGACAATGTGGAGATGGTGGTGTGGTATGGTGGTAGATGAAGGTAGCGGTGGTGGAGGCAATGATGGTAGAGTCGATGGTAGGGGTGGTGATAAAGGCGATGAAGGTGAAGGGGAAATAATTTTTAGTAATATGAATTTTTTTTAAGCTTTTCATTTTCGAGAAATGAATTTTCATTCCAAAAGAATTAAAATACCCATCAAACAAACGAATGGATGAAATGAGCATTTTCATTCCATTCCTGCATACAAAAGCAACATAACATTCATTATCAATCGTGAGTGAAACCCTAACAGGGATTTGACGCTCTATTTTGACAATAGGAGACCAGATGACAACGGCGTAGTTGGCATTTTAAGTTGACAATCAGGGCCTCGAGCTGCTGAAGAAAGCATCGAGATAGCAATTCGGGATCAGAAAATCTCTCAATGGCTTCAATGGAAGCCGATGAGCCCTCTAGAGTGCTGGGACATGAAGGCACGTGTCTAACTTTCCTCCATTTGCTTCCAATTTATATTCGATTTAAACTTTCTAGAGAGAGAAAATACACATTCAAACCTTCGATTGCTCTCAATCCAACACAAGAAAAGATTTCCAAATGTTATAAATGAAGAAAGAGAGTTGTATTGATAGAATTGATATATTATGAACAATACATAAAAGCTTATTTATAAGCACATAATCTTAAAAGCTTAGTAAACTTAGGAGACAAGAAATCCTAGTCCTAGATGGTTTAGGAGAAGGTGAAAGAAACCTATTAGGAAAAGATATATAATCTATATTAAGAAATATATAATCTAACACCAATGTTAGTGAAGAAAAGGAATAATTGTTCGAAAACTTACACGTGTACCACTTCACGAGACTCCCGCTCGCGATTGGTGTTTTATTCACTCTACCATGCATCTTCATAGATCGTGTGAGATAGAACGACCCAAGACTCTCACACACTCGCAACCTTCTACGAGGCTATATCTCTCTATTCTCTCCTTGGTGCCCTTTGCACCCACTCAGTGAGTCAATGGTGCTTTGCACCTTCTTTATCTTTTTCCTTTCACACTTGATGGATGCATACGTCACTGTCATTCACGTTTACTTCCACTTCCACACACATCATCTTTATTCCTTTTTTTTTTCTTTTTTTCCAAAAGGTTAAGCAAATCTATATATGAAGAAATAATTACAAGAAGGCCCATTTGGCAAAGGCTAAGAAGCCCAAACTATACAACCACACACGAAACTTGACTTTCATTTTTCCATTCACACCGCACACCACACACTTTTCATAGACACAACCCATGTATGCAACATATGACATCATGTTGAAATACTACAACACTATTAAATTGAGAATACAACACCTTTACGTAGTTGCAGTGTTGATTTAAAGTTGTTGCATTGTCAATTTAAACGCACACGACAAAACACGACATAGAGAGGAACAAGAAAGGATATTGTGATCCCGGTAAAGAGTGAAGAAATTAGAGAGAGAGAGAGAGAGAGAGAGAGAGAAAACCAATTACTTTACTTCCTTTTGGACCAAAAATATGAATGGTTGCATCTTCAATGTAAATGTTTTACGTTAGTGTTACATCATTTTTGCATGGCTATTGCATATGTGATGTAGCACTGCTACATTGTTGATTCAATAGTGCACAAAATGAGCACAAAATGGGTGAAGAACAGGAGAGGATGCCCTACATCCATCGTAATCGAATCTACTGTATTTCATTCTCACTTATTCTCTGGCATTTGCCCCGCCCTGGCCGGCCCCATCCATCCCCTCTCTCACTCATTTTTGTAAATGTAATAAACGAAAATATTATAAATTAAAATGAAGTTCTTATACATTTAATTTTTTTATCTTATTATTCTTCAACAACGTGCCTCCTCAACTGAATTCCTTCTTGGCTCCACACTTGATTGGAAAAAATCTCAACTTCATATAAATGTATCTCCTTTGCCAGAAATAGACCAAGCACCAAAAAGTAGCCTTATCTCAACTGCAAAGTGGTATAAAAAAATTGAAAGTTCTCATGTAAAATAAGGCTTCTAAAGTTGGCCTTAATTATATCAAGGTTAGTTTTCACTATTAATTTATAATTGTATTTTGCATAATCTTGCTGCATTTAGGCTATCTGGTCACCATGGCAAATTCTAGACTAGAGGGAATGAAACAGACTGACTTGCATTACTCGCATTCAAGGTCAAAATAACCAATGATCCAATCCACGTATTGAGCTCATGGCATGGCGTTACATGCAGTCACCAACACAAGAGAGTAACCATGTTGGACTTGCAATCCCATAAGCTAGTGGAATCGATTTCTCCACACATAGGAAATTTGAGCTTTCTTCGCAAACTAGTGTGTGCTCTAGAACAATAGCTTCAACCATGTCATGCCTCCAGAATTGGTCGTTTGAAAAGAGTACATGAGTTGCAGTTAAGCAATTGTTAGAAATAGTGAGACAATTGTATAGATTGAATTGAATTGTCTTGTGAACAATACATAAAGGCTATTTATAAGCACATAATCTTGGAGACTAGAAATTTTAGTCCTAGATAGGAAAAGATATATAATCTAACAGCAATAATTCAATTGAAGATGAAATTCTAGTCAACATATCTGGTTGCTCTACCCTCATTATCTTTGCTATTATTTACAACAGTGTGGTAGGTAAAATTCCTGCAGAGCTTGGCTCCTTGTCAAAGCTTGAAGTAATTCATATTGCTAGTAACATGTAATATAACGGGAGGTATCTTTTTTTCTTTGGGGGGAATTTATCATCCTTTCAAGAATTAATCTGTTATTGGTTAAGTGAAAACAATCTTAATGGCAGCATCCCTTCTAGCTTTGGGAAATGGAAGAAATTGGTACTTATGAATCTTAGTCAAAACAACCTCAGTGTTACAATACCACAACAAATTTTTGGTCTCTCATCATTATCCTTTCTGAAAACCATTTGACTGGATTTGATCTTCCCCGTGGAAGTTGGAAATTTGGAAATTATTGGTTACTTGGATGTTTCTGACAATGAGTTATCTGGCGAGGTTCTTGTCTCTCTTGGTAGCTGTGTAAAATTGAAAGTCCTATTTTTGCACGAAAACTTTTTTCACAAGTTCATTCCTTCATCTTTGAAATTTTGCGAGGTATTTACAGTTTAGATCTATCTCACAACTTCTTTGGTGAAATTCCAGAATTTGGAGGGGTTTGTGGTTTTGCGCTATTTGAATCTATCTTTTAATGATTTGGAGCGCACGGTACCAAGAAAAGGCATCTTTGAGAATGCAAGTGCAATTTCAGTCATAGAAAGAGTAAGATCTGCGGTGGTTTAATTACCTAAACTAAAACTACTTGTATGCAAATCAAAAAGATCTAGAAAAAAGAGATCACTTGTTTCCTTAAAATTAGTAACCACTATATCTTGCGGGCTTATGGAACTAATTTTGTTGTTGTCTATTCTATATATATATTTTTGGTTCAGAAAGACAAAAAATGTGCCTTCTTCAGGTTCACCAGCAAATTCACTCTTAAAAGTGTCTTATTAGAGTCTTCTTAAAGCTACTGATGAATCCAATATTATTATTGTCGCGAAGGTACTTAACCTTGCACACCATGGGGCTTCCAAGAATTTCTTAGCTGAGTGTGAGGCTTTGAGAAACATCAAGTATCGGAATCTTTTGAAGGTACTAACAGTATGTTCAAGTGTTGATCATCAGGGGGTAATGACTTCAAGGCCTTAGTTTATGAGTTCATAAACAAATGTAATGTAGAAGAGTGGTTACACCCAAATTCAAGTGAAGATTTCACACATGAATGCCCAAGAAGTTAAACTTTCTTCAGAGATTGAATATTGCTATTGATGTGGCTTCTGCACTAGATTTTCTTCACCATCAATGCCAAACACCAGTAGTACACTGCAATCTCAAGCCAAGCAATATTCTTTTAGATAATGAAATGACTACACATGTTGATGACTTTGGGTTAGCAAGATTCCTCCGTGCAACCACACCTATAATAATACTTCTAATCATACAAGCTCTATTGGAATAAGGGGATATGTCGATTATATTGCCTCAGGTAGTCATGCTTTTTGACAACTCTTAATATAATACTGCTAATCATGCAAGCTCTATTGGAGTAAGGGGATATGTGGGTTATATTGTTTCAGGTTGTCATGCTTTTTGACAACTCTTAATTGGTTTGCTTAGACCCTATTTGGTAACACTTTTGATTCGAGATATCAGCTCTCATTTTCATTTTTTTGGAAGTCACAGCAGAAATCGCGTTTGGTAACGCAATTTTTATTTCTGAAAAAATGATTGTGATGTCAAAATTTTGACAATCCTTAGGCATAGTTTGAAAGCTTCGTAACAAGATTTCAATTTCAGATTTTATTTTTCTGTTCAAGTTTTCATTTCTGATTTTTTTTATAAAATACAATAAATAAAAATTTTACTTGCTCAAAAATATAATATAATGTAATACAATAAATTAAAATTTTCTAAAAAAACAAGAATAAAAAATTAGAAAATACAATAAATAAAAAATTGGTTACTCAAAAAATATAAATAACAAAATAAAATGCAATAAATAAATAAATAAATTATAAATATAAATAAAATAATTTAAATAAAATACAATAAATACAAAATTATAAGTCAATAAGAATAAAAATCTTTTATAAAATACAATAAATAAATAAAAATATATACATTTAAAGATATATATAATAATAATAAATATATATATATATATAAAAGAAGAAAATACAATAAGATAAGAGCTATATATAAATAAAATTATATATAATATAAAAATATAATATAATAAATACAAAATTATAAGTCACTAAGAATAAAAAACTTTTATAAAATACAATAAATAAAAAAATATATATAAGTATATATATATATGATAATAAAAAATAAATATAATTTATATATATATATATAAGAAGAAAATACAATAAAATAAGAGTTATATATAAATACAATTATATGTCATATAAAAATATAAAAAGAAATTAAACAAGTATATATAATAATATATGACAATTACCAAAAACATGTAAATAGTTAGAATTTATGACAATTACCAAAAGCATGCAAATGTTTAAAAATGAATTTTTAATTAAAATATAGTCCTAACAAATATAATTTTGGAGGAAAGAATATACATAAAATATGTAATATCACATTTCTGTTGGTTAAAATGAGTTGAAATCATATTACTCAAGCACAATTTTTAGAAAGATACTACTATTTTTTTTAAAAAAAATTAATTTTGGATTACCAAACATATTTTCAGATTTGTGCTTTCAAACAGCATATCACATTATCAAACATAGTCTGCTACAGAAATGACAGTACAACATATGGCATCCGACAGCATTACCAAATAGCCCTTACACTTTATATTTCCTTTTTGTGTGTGTGTGTGAAGATTTTCGTATGCAACAGACTTGTATTTACTCTTATTATTTTATGTCTTTGTGGCCTCAAAAGCCTGAAAATTCCATATTTCATCTTTCCATAAGTTAATAAATGTGTTTTTCACTTCTTACCTATCCCAAAAATTATGCTTTATTGTTATAATAACCTTCAAAGTTTTTCGCTTCCTATTTTTGCTTTACACAAGACTTGGAGGTATTTTGTTGAAAAGCAAGGGTACTATAAAACCCTCGGGTGTAATTTCAAATGCCAATACAAATAGGATAAACTTATAATGGCTCAAGTATCAAATAAAATTTATTTTGTATTTGATCAGTTGTTTGCTAGTACATGTAAGCATCCTAGTCCCATGTTTGCATTTGAATGAGATAAATCCTTTCTATGGGATTTAAAACTTAAAAGCAATGTGTCCTTGACAAATTAATTTGTCCAATTTTTTCTTGTGACCGGAACGCATAGAGCAAGACAAACTAGACTACACTCCAATCACTAGGCAATATCATTGTCTTATAACTGCTTCCTCATGTGTGTGTGTATATATATATGTGTGTGTGCGCGCGCGTGTGTTCCGCTCACATGAAACAAAGTAGGCTTGTAGTTGTTGGCCATTCTTATAGTTTGTCTAAATTATCCATGGATTAAAATTTTTAAAAATAACTTAGACACCCTGTCAGAATTGTGATTCGTTAAAATGGTTAACGGTAAGAATGAATTTACCAAATTATCCCCACCTTTATTACCTTAAAGGATGCGATCATTGTTGATGTAAGCATAATAAAGAAGACTTGGCATGTAGTGTTGTGTAGTGGTTACTTTGTTCTGGGGGAGAGAGAGAAGATTGTGTTTAGAAAGAGAGAATAACAATTGTTTGACTTCGCAACAGGGTTTGTGGCTTTGTTCTTACAACACAAACAAAGAAGACTTAGAATTGTAGAATTTTAGAGAGAGTTTGTTCCTAGAGAGAGAAAGAGGGGTTTTGCTTAATTTGTTTGAAGCTCTTTTGTTGGTGTTTTTCAAGCCAATCATGGAAGCTTTCTATATAATCATCGTAATAACCCTGGAAGTGAGGACCAGTTGGCTAGTGTTAGCAATGCCATTCATTTATGCTACGTTTGGTACGTAACAATGGAATGGAAAGAGCATTCCATTAAAGTGAGAATTGAATGAGAATGGAATGGAATGATCATTCTCATTCTATTGTTTGGTTTCAAACATGAAATGATGCAAAAATGGAATGATGATTACATTATTTTTGGTAACTAATTTTTTTTTTTAATGTTTATTGGGAATGGAATGACCATTTCATAGGTTGAGTAGTGGAATGAATTTTCATTCTTTTTCATTCCAAAGGAATGACGCGGAATGATCATTCTCACTTTTATTTTTCTTACCAAACACAGGAATGGATCAAAAAAGGTAATATTAGCATTCCATTCCATTCCATTGTTGGAGATAAGAATTTGTAATGACGGTTTAATTTCAATTTATGTTTTTAATTGAATAATTTTATTATGTGTATTTTATAATTGATAAATTAGACATATTAGGTATTAAATTATTGTATTTAGTATTAAAAAATTAAAATATTAATCATTAGTTATTTGTTATCAGAGTGATAAAAAGGTAAAGGATATTTTTGATTTATTTTTTGACTCACTTTTAACTTGACTAATGGTCAACTAACTATAAGGGTGGTAAGAGTAAATTCAACCAAACTTAAGGGGAAGTTGACCAAAAGTTTTCACTAGTTCAATCTGTGAGTAATTTAAACAAATCTTGAGAATGATCAGAGTAATTTACCTAGATGATATGTTATACATAGGCGATGACTTTTATGGTGGCATTTAAGTGGACGTATTTGCGTGTTTGTTTAAAATCTAGTGATATTTGGATCTCAATATTTGACTTAAATGCTTAGTTGGGAAATCAGCTAATTTCTATTTGAATTGCTACTTAAAGTAGGAAAACTTTTTTTAAGAGCAATCATCCACATCATGAAATTATTTCATGATTTGTATCATGAATAGTAAAACCAGACTTTTTTTTAGCATTATTATTCAATTTAAATTTGGTTAAAAAAAACTAATTTAAATTCATCTTTTTAAATCTCACTCCTCACGAGTAACTATCTTACATGTTATATAAGGGTTCAAGTTTTGACACATTATTCATGACACAAATCATGAATATCGTGACTATATTTCATGATATATAACCTTTTTTTTTTCTTTTTTTTAATATGTCATGTACTTAATTTGTAGTACTCCAACCATTGAAAACTCTCAATTTTTTTTATAATAGAAAATATATACTTTTTTTTAGCATTATTATTCAATGTAATTTTTCATTAATTCAGATGCTACATTCTGGGTACCCTCGGGGTACCTGTTTGTAGTGTATGTAGAACCAAATGGGTAATTTACTTTTTTTTAAATGAATATTTAAGCTTCACTACTATTTACTTATCCAGGACACTAAATGATCTTCACGCTTATTCATCTACATTCAGCCTCGTGATCTGAGTTTCTTCAGAGACGTACAGGTAATGGATTCTTAATGCGATTTGTTCCTTATTTTGGGGTCAAATTCAGGTTAGTCAACCTAAAATCAGATGCACTGCACCAATGTTTGATAAGTGCATTTTTTTACTATTACATATACACTTTTGTGTGCGTGAATATATATATATATATATAGTTTAAAGCACAGAGAAATGCTAAACGTTATGAAATTATTTCATGAATTTGTATCATGAATGATGTGGCATGTAACGTGGAGAGTTATTATTGGTGGAATTCAGTGATAATATCATAAGACTATGTGTATAGGGGGAATCTCACCAATACTAACTCTCTAGGTTACTTGTCGCATCATTCATGATACAAATTCATGAAATAATTTCATGACATGTAGCATTGCTCTAAAGCACGTGTGATGCACACGAATAAAAAATAAATTAAAACTTTATTATAACACCTAAAACATTGAAAACTATTGTAACACATTCAAACACATTAATTAAAACATTCAAAACTATTTTCATTATGTAACATTGGTAATATAAACTCAATTGTTTAAAAAATTAAAATTATAAGTTAACTATTATTCACATGGAAGGAATTAAGTATAAACTATAAGAAATCAAAAGGTATAATTCTAACCATTCTTAAACAATCTATTACTATTCTTTTGAAAATTCTAAATAATTTATCCTTTTTATATTGGGTAATTTTATTTTTTTAATTTTAAAAAGTAAATTTATAAATTAGAAATAAAAAGAAAGGGTTAATAAAAAAAGGAAAGAGTTTTGCTTGGATAATTCTATTTATTTAATTTAAAAATAATACCCTCTGTACTTTTAATATTAGTATAGATGAGAAATAATTTAAATAAAAATGAAAAGAGTTTTGCTTGGGTAATTCTATTTCTTTAATTTAAAAATAAAAAAATAGTGTACTGAAACTAAAAATCCCCTTTGTACTTTTAATAGTAGTATAGATATAGATTTTGCTTGGGAAATAATTTAGATAAAAAAGTAAATTTAGAAATTAGAAATAAAAAGAAAGGGTTAATAAAAAAGGAAAGGGTTTTGCTTTGGAAATAATTTAAATTTAAAAAGTAAATTTAGAAATTAGAAATAAAAAGAAAGGGTTAATAAAAAAGGAAAGGGTTTTACTTGGGAAATAAATTTTTTTTTTTAAAAGGAAAGGGTTTTGCTTAGGTAATTCTATTTTTTTAATTTAAAAAAATAAATTTAGAAATTAGAAATAAAAAGTAAGGGTTAATAAAAAAGGGAAGGGTTTTGCTTGGGAAATAATTTTTTTTTAAAACTTGGGTAATTCTATTTTTTTAATTTAAAAAAATAAATTTAGAAATTAGAAATAAAAAGAAAAGGTTAATAAAAAAGGAAAGGATTTTGCTTGGGAAATAATTTTTAAGAAAAAAAAAGAAAGGGTTTTGCTTGGGTAATTCTATTTTTTTAATTTAAAAATAAAAAAATAGTGTACTTAAACTAAATTTTTTTTTTGTACTTTTATTAGTATATATATATATATCCTTCCTATGCATAGATTGACTGATGTACATATATGTACGAATACTGATATCATTTGTTTCCTATTATATATCTTATGCATGGATTTACTGACGTACATATATATATATACACTAGTGTATGTTGGGCCGTACGGCACTGTCATGCCGTAATCATTAAATAAAGTAATTTTAAATTGTAGGATGTTACAAAGTGATCATTCCTCTGACCACATAAGAAGATCATTTTCGTTTTCTTCTTTTTCATGTATCGATCTTTTTGAGGCCCGAATGTACTATTTTTCAAAGATATATAAAGATAAACGCCTTCCTTGGTTGATCCCTTCTGTTTTTCGGTTGAGAGCCTTTTCAATATCTTGATCGTTGAAGCAATCGCTTTGCTTTGGGCTCCTCTATGTTGAAACAATATATTTTATATTGACTTTTCGTAATTTTAGATTTTTTTTTTCCTTTCTCTCAATTTTTTGGTTTTCAAAAAATTGTTGAGTAAACTGCAAAAAAATAAAAAACCCTATAGTTTTACCTCAGTTGAAAAATAAACCCGCCTAAGATAAAAAAAATCCAAACTTTCTAAAATGGACAAAAAAAAAATCCTGAAGTTGCATACCCATAACAAAAGACAATTATACCCTTTCTTATTAAATTTGTTATTTATTATTCAATTATCTTTATTATCTTTTCTCTTATACAAATATTAATTATACCATTTATTTAATTGTATTATTGTTATCAATTTATCATAATAATGAAAAAAAATACACGAACTTGCTATTACTACCAAATTTAGCCATCTTATAAAATGATTAACTTATTATTAGAATTTTACAATTTATAATAAAACTTATTATACCCAGTTTAATTCTTTTTTTCGTAAAACAAATACCTTTTCTTTTTTATGTGTTCATGAAAAAATAAGAAATTACTTAAATTGTTTAAAATATTACTTAAGCTTTTTATTAAAAAAATTATTTTAAGAATTAAAGGTAATTTATGCCAATTTGATAGAGAATATGTCATCAAAATGGTATAAAAAATTTTCATAATTTATTTTAATAAGAAAATTTGATTAAGTGTAATTCAATAAGAAAGGGCATTGTACACACAAATTTAGAGTTTGAGAATAAGATCAAAACACGTGGACAAATAAATTAACTTTATTAATTTCAAGAAATATAGGTTACAAATCTCTGTAGATCTTTACAAAAGAAAAACAAATTTCTTTGATTCGATCTCCTTGGTGATCCAAATTCAAGGCTTGTTAGAGCTTAATCTTGAATTGGATTGAAACTTTTGTGAAGAACGACACATGGATGATGTGCTTGTTGTACTTTTTCTTAAGGGTTTTAGATGTTTTGAAACTTTGGATCTTGAGTGAAGAGTTCTGCAGAGTTTCAGCGTTCTCTGAGAGTCTTTTCCGTGTTTCTTTCTTTCCTCCCATGCACCTTTATTTATAGGACCACCGGAGGGGTAGATTTGTAACTTTATTTCTCTGATAATTATCCTATATATATATATATATATATATATATATATATATATATATATAGATATGACAATTATCTTTTTGTGATAATTATCCAATATATATATAATAATTATCTTTGATAATAATTATATATATATATATAAAATTATCCCTTTTACTCATTTTCAAGTGTGTTTGGAGTCCTTAGACAATTTGGATCAACCTTGACTCATTTATTGGTGGTGGGTCTGGACTTTGAATTATTTGACTTATTGGGCCACATTCCAAAGTGGGTTAAATTGAGGATAAACATAAATTATATTTTGGGTCCATCATGTAATTTTTTAATGTTTACAAATTACCCCCACTTCAAGTCTCGCACTAATACCGAACTCATTGCGTATTTAAAACGGGGCTTGAAGTAAACAAAATTTCTATTATACAAAGTTTTTTTTTTCCGAAAATCTAAGGTCAAAGAAAATGCCTTCCTTGTCCAAGTTGAATTAGAGTCTTGAAAATTCTATTGCAAATATGACTTTTTTCCTTGTTCAAGCTGAACTAGAGTCTTGAAAATCCTATAACAAATAAAAAAATTTCCTTATCCAATCTGAACCGAAGTTTTTAAAATCTTATTGCAAATAAGATTTGATTTTCCATGTTCAAACTGAATTGGAGTCTTGAAAATTCAATAGCAAATAGGATTAATCCACCGTTATATATATGTAACTTACGCTTCAGACCCTTCACATCAATCTCCACATTGAGAAGATATTACCTTCTTAATATTTTTCACTGAATCAAATCAAAGAATAATTGAGAGAAATCCCATGAACTGCTATTTGAAGGAAATTGGAAGAAACTCACACCTAGCAACTCCCATTGGCGAGCAAAAAGGTGAAGATTATTGGTCTTATTTTTTCCCCCTATTTTGCTTGACAAAACAGTAGTCTCATTCTCTCTTTTGCTTATAATTTTTTTTTCTTTTCTTTCACTTGACTGTAAGCTCTTCTTTCTTTCTCTCTCTTTTTTTTTTGAAAACTTTTTTTTTTCCGCTTTTTTTGCTTTCCAATCGCATTTTTTTTTCTTTTTCTCTTGACTATAAGCTCTTCTTTCCAATCGCATTTTTTTTTTGCTTTCCAATCGCATTTCCAATTGCTGGAGCCTTTTTCCCCAGCACGCATGGCAGTGCGTTGGGGGGTTTTTCCTGCGTGTTTTCTGGCGTGCCCCGACATCCATTCGCCCTGATTTTTGTCCCATTCTTTTCCCCTTGATCCCCTCTACCCTTTGGTGCAAAAAGCCATATGAAAAACAGTCCGAATCAAAAACCCTCAATTCACAAGTCCTAGGGTTCTTTGCAAAATTTAAAAAATTTAAACTCAAATTTCTCACGATCTGTTTTCTTAAAGATCAAGGGTCATTTTCTAGACAATCACAACATAGAAGGTTTTCGAATTAACATCCTTTCTCGTCCTAAATTCATGCACGAACAAATTCCTATACAATTTACACATACATGAAATATAGATGTATATATTCTTACATATATATATATATATATATATATATATCTATACTTCTATCTACAGTTTAGCACAATAAATTCTCACGAAAAGTTTCAACAAGATGCAACAGATAAAACAAAAATAAACATACAATTATATGCATATTTTCAATATAAACATAATCATCAACCCTAGACTATGCATATTGTGGTAACCCTTGTGGACGGGTGTGAGTGGGCGGGTGCAAAGACAGACACTGGGCTGAGCTACCACACTGACAGGGTACAGGGTGCTCAATCCCACATCGCCTGGGTGTGGAAAAGGGGATGTGCTTATATGTAGTATGTTCTCTTCAAATGGTATGAGGCCTTTTGGGGTAAACCCAAGAGCAAAACCGCGCGGGCTCAGGCCCAAAGCGGACAATATCATACCATGTGTTGGAGCGGGGTATTACAATTGGTATCAGAGCCTGAACCCAGCCGGAAGTAAGTGTGCCGACGAGGGCGTCGGGCCTAGTAGGGGGGTGGATTGTAGTAACCCTTGTGGACGGGTGTGAGTGGGCGGGTGCAAAGACAGACACTGGACTGAGCTACCACACTGACAGGGTACAGGGTGCTCAATCCCACATCGCCTGGGTGTGGAAAAGGGGATGTGCTTATATGTAGTATGTTCTCTTCAAATGGTATGAGGCCTTTTGGGGTAAACCCAAGAGCAAAACTGTGCGGGCTCAGGCCCAAAGCGGACAATATCATACCATGTGTTGGAGCGGGGTATTACACATATGGATTCAAAGGGGAAGAGAAGAATCAAACTTGCTTCTTTGATGAATTAACTTGTTCACCTGATCGTTCCTTCACTCCCTTCTCTCTTTCGTTTACTCTCTTAGTTCTGTGCGTAAAGCAACGGCAAAAATCCTAATTTTTTCTTTTTCCTTTTTGTCTTAATTATTATTCTATTATTGATTTTTCTAAAACTAAATAAAATAATAATAATAATAATAATATAATTATAACCCTGGCCCAATAATTTAAGCATATCCTTAGCCCAACCATTCCAACCCAAATTCCTCCCTAGTCCAAACCAAAGCATTTAAAAGATTTAAATAAAACAACACATAATCAATAACAATTCACATAAAATGATAAAAAATAAACAGAGAAATTTACATGAAATGATTGGAATCTATAAAACCTAAGCAATCCACATAAAATGATAAAATGCATATAAAAGAAAAGCAACTCAAAATTTATAGAAATAAGGCATTTTACATGAATTAATAAAATAAAGTAATAATATAAAGAAATTCAATTTCTTTAAAATAATAGACATCTAAATTTTTGGGTATTACAGTGTGCTTATTGCAATTCCTTGCCGTAGATCGGGCAGCTTCCGTCTCTAAAATATCTAAGAATTGAAGAAATGGAAGCAATAACAGAGGTGGGTCTAGAGTTGTATGGGAATGCTTCTTCTTCTTTCATGAAACCATTTCAATCTCTGGAGACATTAAGTTTCAAAGGAATGCCAAATTGGGAGGAATGGCATGTCGGATTAGGGGCAGGAGAGTTGTCTTGCCTTTTGGAGTTTTCTTTGGTGAATTGTCCCAAGCTGACAGGTGAGTTACCCAATCACGTACCTTCTCTAAGGAAAATTGAAATTTCTGAATGTGATGGGCTTCCTTCAAATCAAGTTGGGCAGCTGCTGCAACACATACCTTCTCTTGAGAAATTGAAGCTTTCGGGTATTTCAAACTTGACGGAAGTGCCGATCGACGCAGCTACAAGACCTTGGTTCTCTTGAGGAGTTGGAGATTTCAAAGATGCAAAACTTGAAGGAATTGCCGCCTCAATTGTGCCAATTAATAAAACTTGAAAGGTTGGAGATAAGGGACTGCCCGAGCCTTGTGTCATTTCCGGAACTGGCTGGGGTTGCCGCCGATGCTAAAGACACTGGAGATTGAAAGATGTGAAGCTCTACAGTCCCTTGCAGCAGTACCATCAGAGGAAATGATGAATATGATGGGCATCAACAATTGTACGTGTTGAAGAGTTGTACATGCCCATTGCCATTGGTGGTCTACCTGCTACATTGAAAACACTTGACATCTCCAAGTGTAGGAGTTTAGAGTTTCCCCTCATGTGGGAGGAGGAGGATGTGGAGACAGTGGAGAATATATAATCACCAGTTGACATGTTGTTTTATTGAAACATTGCAAATAGGCTACGGTTGTCATGTTCTCAAATTGCTGTCGCTATCTTTCTTCCCAAAGCTTCGTTCTTTATATATCTGCTGGGGGTGTGAAAACATTTCGTTTCCAAACAACGAGCTCCAAAATCTGGAAGAGCTAACAATACAAGGTTGCAAAGCAATGCTATCGTTTGGACGATTGTTTGCTCCCAATCTGACATTTTTTCAGGTCGCGTACTGCAGCAATCTGAAGTCGCTGCCGCAACAAATGAAATGCAGACCCTCCTCCCATCTCTTCAAGAATTGAGGATATTTGGCTGTCCAGAAGTTGAATCATTTCCAGATGGAGGTTTGCTTGTTTTGGAGACGACATCATCGTAAACATGGAGTGACAGACACCAAGTTAAAAGGGAATTTAATTGGAGAAAGTGGGGGACACTTACTGCTGCAGAAATTAAGTTAAAAAAGTTGGTTTCTGTGTATGTTTTAGTTTGTGTATAAATGTGTGTTTGTGCATGTATATGATATTATCATATTTTATTGACTCCTATGGTAAGTGTTTGAGCCTTTCTTTTGCTTACATCTTAGGTGTACTGTGTGGAACCAGCTGAAAGTGTCGTTCAAAATGGAGGAAAGCCTGGTGAGTCAGTCACATTGTCTTACAATATACCTGCCTTGTATAATTCTCTATTTTTATTTTCATTGGGTCTTGCTACTTGACAGCTGCTTTTAGGTTTACACTCTACACAGTCTTTTTGAACGTTTGGAATAAACTTGAATTTGTAAAAAGGAATTTGAAAAGAAATAAATTTTGTACAATTTTAGGATGAGAGACATGAAAGATCTGAAAGAGTTTTCTTCAAGGAGAGATGTGAAAACAGTTTGCAAAAGGATAATTTTGGTAAATTAAGCCATTAGTCAACAAATCTTCTCAAATTCCCTCAATTTTTTTTCCGAATTTCTCATGGTTCCAAGCGAGTGAAATTCTTTTTAAAATTCAATTCCAATGAAATCCAAAGTTCAATTGATATTCTTTTAGAATTAAATTAAGATAAGAGACATACATGTCCAACATCTTTTTATGAATAGACAAATTGTGATCATAAGATCTTGGTTGGGAGTGTTGAGTGGTAAAATTATTTTGCTGACATTTGCTGGAATTATTTTACAAGGAGTGCTATGTTAAAGTTATTAGGTGTTAATACTTTATTTTTCACACAACAAAATTTTCAATTTTCTCTTCTTCTTGAGTATGATTATTTTCTTTTCTTTTTAATTTTCTTCTATCAAGATCTTTTGAGAAGAGAAACATTCACTTATTTACTCTTTTTTATTTGAGTCCTTTTTTGTAATTTCATGTAAGATACAAGCAATTGGTGCTGGTATCATCCCTGCTGTTTCGACGTCAACATTTTTGATGAAGTCAAGTAAGCCTCAAAATTGGTATTTAGTAAGCCTCAAAATAAAAATGAAAGTACATCATAAAAGAAAGTGCAAGTACAAAGCTCTTCATTCGATTTACAATGTATTTCTTTAATTATCTCCCCATCTTTTAAGTCATTGAAAGTTGTGCATATGGTGGTTGCATTTCCATTTTCTTTTCTTGGTTGCTAGGAATTGATAATTTTGAAGTGTGTATTCACAGCATGTGCAATATATACACTATTAATTGTAGAGTTGTTTTAGTCCTATGGTGATTCTTCTTTTCAGAGAAAAGTGAAAATATGAAAAGGGAAAAGAGAATGACATACCTATCCTTTTCTCTTCCCTCATAATATATATATATATATATATATATATATATATATTTTGATATAGAAGTAAAACCATGCCTTCAAGGATCTCCTCAAGGAGTGGGCTTTTCAAGGAAGTGAAATTTCATGTATTGATGCGCATTTTTAATCTGTTCATAAATAAATAGGCTAAGCAATCTATTTTGTTAATGTAAAATCTATGTTCTTTGGCACTAAGCATTTCCTCTTTTTCTGTAAGTCATGTTCAGAAATAATGTAATACCCCGTAATTTGAGGAATTTAAATTGAGTTTTTATTTATTTGATGGAGTTTTTAATTATTTAAATGCTTTAATTAATTTTGTCAATACCTATTTTTATATGTTTAATGTGGATGTTTGAATTGTTGCTAAATGTTGATTGTGTTTAATTGTGTGTTAAATATTTGCTTTAAATATAGTTTTTCTGTTAAATAAAAATATGTTAGTTTGGGCTGCATTTTTTTAATTCTTGTTTTTTATTATTATTATTATTATTATGTTGGGCTGGGCTATATATATATAGTTGGGCTAAATATTTTATATTTATTAGTTTAATTATTTAAGAATATTAAATATTTGAAAAGGAATTAGGGTTCAGTAGTT
Organism: Cornus controversa; assembly: GCA_026545225.1. Taxonomy (NCBI): domain Eukaryota; kingdom Viridiplantae; phylum Streptophyta; class Magnoliopsida; order Cornales; family Cornaceae; genus Cornus; species Cornus controversa. Next base: position 13,595,837 of record CM048852.1, read on the forward strand.
TCTACGTACAGAGGATTCCTACGCACAGATAGGAAGAAAACGGTAGACGCCAGGAAAAGAGAAAAGAAGTGATTTTTGCTCAACATCACAAGGCAAGTTCGAACTCTTCTCTTCCCCTTTGAATCTGTATACATATATATATTTTTGTATATACATGTTGCTGAAATATATATGTAATATATATATTAATTGTATAGACATGTTGTTAGAAATTTGTATGCAATTAATTATGAAACTAAATGATTTTTCATGTTAAGAATTTCTATGAATTAAACATGAAGATTTTCGAGTTTTGGTACTGTTTTAGGGTATTTTTGTATATATATATACATGTATATATGACTGTATAGGCGTGTATATATATATATATATATACATGAAATTGGGTTTACTGTATTCATCATTTTTGAACGTTTTTGTTCCGATTAAAAGGTAGATCTTACTTCCTAGACCAATCCTTGAAAGTTTGGTTGTGAACCGTTGGGTAGATTGACGGGAAATTGAGTTTGAAATTTTAAAATTTTGAAACTTGAAATTGGGCGTTTTTAATTTAGGCCGCGAGAGGGGATGATTTTGGTACCAATGCGTAGCTTAGATCGATACGAGTTCAATGGTATATTTATATATGAGATTCGGTGCCCGGAAGTGATCGGGAAGTTTTCCACCATTGTTGTGCGCGCGTAGCTTCAGGAAGAAGAAGGAAAAAAAAAAAGGAAGGGCCAGCGCGCCGTCGGCGCGTGGGGGCGCGTTCGGCCGGCGCCGGCGACTTTCGGTGACCGGAAGGTCATTTTTGGGGCCCACTCTTGGGGGCCCACCTATGGGTCCGATATGGGCCCATTCTGAATTATTTTAGTATTTGTTTTCAATTTTTGAAATTTTTGGAAAAACTTGAAAATTCAGAAAATTATTTTTTAAAAATACTTTTATAATTCTAAAAATTACCAAATTTTTATGTCAACTTCCTGGGAGCTTAAGGAGCTTGGGGTTTAAATTTCATGTCGAAATGATTTGCCTTTGTCTTTAAATTAATTTTTAAAATGTCTAAAAACTGAATTTTTCAGCTTCTTTAATTTTAGAAAATACTTAAAAAGTTCCAAAAATTTCCAAATTTTTATTGTAACTTTCTGGGGGCTAAATACACTTGGGTTTAAATTTTCAACTCAAAATGATCTTCCCTTGTTGTTCAATTGATTTTTAAAGTGTCCAAAAGTTGGGTTTTTCACTTTCTGTAATTTTAGAAAATACTTTTATAATTCCAAAAATTCCCAAATTTTTTTTGTAACTTTTTGGAGTTAAATAAACTTAGTTTTAAATTTTCATCTCGAAATGAGCTTCCCTTGGTGTTCAATTAATTTTTAAAGTGTCTAAAAGTTGGGTTTTCACCTTCTTTTATTTGTTGAAAATATTTTTAAAATTTTAGAAAATTCCAGAATGATTTAATAGGGTTATTAGAAGTAGAATAGGTCCATAAACCTAGATAAGAGGTTGGTTTAGACTCCCTCATAGATTTGAGTGCTTTGGGGGTTGGATTGGGTGTTTGCTTCTAAAGTGGTTAAATTGTGTTGTTTGATTTACTTGAATGTATTTTCCTTTAAGGATATAAATGGTCATTAAATACTTGATTATAGTTTACTTGTGCACGATTTATCATATGGTGATAATTTCATGTCAGATAATTTGAATTGCTTTGTTTGTGCAAATTAAAATTATAATGCACCTTGTTTATTTTATGTTTCATATTGGGGAATACATCTATGCATTTTATTTTGGCATGTAAGGATTGCCCGGTGTGTCAGGATCGCCCATATCTAATAAGGTATCTATGCATTTTATTTTGGCATGTAAGGATTGCCCGGCGTGTCAGGATCGCCCATACCTAATAAGGTATCTATGCATTTTATTTTGGCATGTAAGGATTGCCCGGCGTGTCAAGATCGCCCATACCTAATACGGTATCTATGCATTTTATTTTGGCATATAAGGATTGCCCGGCGTTTGATAAGTGCACAAAATTTGCTATTTTATATCCTAAAATAAGTTTTTAATTCATATTTTATTTTATTTAAAGGTTCTTATCTTTGCATTTTATGTTTTATAGGGGTTGATTTCCAAATAAGAAGAAAAGCAGCAAAAGATGGCTAAAAAGGATATATATAGCCAAAGATGATCATAAGAAGAATTGTAGGAGAGATGGTATTCTGTGCAATCTACTTCACAAGAGGTCTCAAGTTCAAAACTTTGCCAAATATTTTGTACACGGCCACGTCTGCAGTCCAGAATTGAAATTAAATATATGGAAATCAAATTTTAGATATTTAAATTCAAAATTTTGTATTTTGAATTTTTGTTTTTGAATTTTGAATTTGGTATTTCAAATTTATATTTTGAATTTTGTATTTTAAAAATTTTCAACCTAAACCATTCCCCTCTAACTCTATAAATAGGGGGTCTTAGGGGATGGTGAAGGGAGTTAGAAAATAGTTAGAAATTGTAGAAAAAAATAAAGTGTAGTTGTAAATAATTTTTTGTATTCATTTTCTTTTTTTCTTGTAAACACACCTCTCAAAGGAGTGATGAAGCCACTATGATAAAATATAAGTAAGTTCTTTTACTTTCTTTTCTAATTTTTCCTCCCAAAAGCATTCTTCTACTCTTCTATTCTGAATTTTTATTTTCTAAAATTAGAGGGAGGATTCTTCGTGTTTGCCAAATAATGGTAATTCAAAGAATGCCTACCTCTGTTTACCTAGCCAATGTGCATCAGATTAAGTAAAGAAATGTCTCTCTCTCATATATAATCAAGTCATTCTTTTTTATTCCATATTTTCCTTCATCTTTTCAAGTTCTAATTGGATTGGTGAAGTGTATTGATTATTGGAGGAAAAACTAGATAAGAATATTAGAAAATTTATTTATGTGGATTCATGGTGGTGGATTTCCTTCCCTTGAGATTTATTTTATTATTATAGTTTCATTTATTCATTATAATTCCAAAATAAAAAATGTTTTTAAAAAAAATAATATTCATTCCATAAATTAGTGTGTGAATTTGAGCTCATTCGGAATCTCACTTGAGAGTAGTTCGACCCTGCTTATTACTATACAGTTTTTAGTAAAGTTTTTGCAGGTTTTATTATTTTTTGTACGAAGTGTACAAAAGTAACGACAAATATCCACTATTCTACATTCGTCAAATGGCGCCGTTGCCAAATCAAGTTTGAGAATTCGAAGCACACATATTCAACACTATAATTTTTTTTTGGGAGCCCACCCAAACTTTCCTTCCCTTACTCCTATTCTTTTATTTATTTATTTTCTATTTTTATTTTTTGAAGAAAATAATGAAGAAAAAAATTGCCATGGCAGGTTCCTATGATGAATTGCTTCTGTTGATGCCACCATCAAACATTCTTAGAAGAGGAACAACAGCTGTCATCCAGGTAAGTACCTAATTCTTCTACATCATTTTTCTTTTCTTTTTAGATTAGGAAAACATAGTTTTTTTTAGGTTGATAACTTTCACATGCAAACTCTAGGATAGAATAACTTAGAAATATCCCTATGGTCACACTTTCTTCATTTTTTTTCCTTTCATTTTTTGTTCTTTTTGTTAAAAAAAAAAGAAAAAGAAAAATGAAGAAACATCACACACTCACTCATTTTTTTTTTATATTTTTATTGATTATTTTCTTGTACATCTTTAAATTAACATTTTTTTGTGAATTTTAATTTAGGATTTTTGTAGTAATGCTCTTTTTATTGTTTAAAAATATTTATAAAAGTAGAGCTAACTCTTGTTAACTCCAGTGAGCACCTTCCAACTTCACAATGTCTAGGAAAGTTCTGTCTAAGGAGTGTGGACGTACCGTCATTAAGCAGGCCAAGTGCCTCTCCACACTTTCTTGGGAACTTTCCTGGTTGTGTTGTTGGCAGACCTTAACTGATAATCCTCGAGTTACTTTAATAAATTAAAAAAAAAAAATTGTAGGAGTTGTAATTTTATTTATTTATTTTATTTATTTTTCATTTGTTGAAAAAAATAAGAAACAAAAATTGCATTTTTTCATGCATAATATTGAACTTTTCATGTGATTAGTAATGCTTCATTTTTGTTTAATGAAAAGTTAAAACAAATCAATTCATTCTGATTAAGGTAATATTCTTCCAACCTTCTATTTGTGCTTAATTGTTATTTTGTTCAACATTGCGGACAATGTTAAGTTTAGGTTTGGGGGTATGACATTAAATTTCTAAATTTTCATAAAAGCGTTGAATTTGCAATTGTTTGAAAAATATTTTGTGATAATGGTAATTTTCACACTATGATTTGATTTTTTTAAAATATTAAATGTGTATAAAATTTTAAAATAAAATCTTTAAGCTTTAGTGCATTAATAAGTTCTTAAAAGTTAAGATTTTATCCTATCTTTCAGTTAGAACAATTTCATGAATTTCTAAAACTCAGAAAAAAAAAATCATTAAAGCCCCATAATACGATTTGAAATTGATAAGTGACTGCCTGTTAAATTTCTGACGAATAAAAGTGGAGATTTAACCCAGTGAGATATTGTACCATTCTTTTTATTTTGAGGATTATATGCTAATCACTCTATTTTTTCTTGAATTTCACATAATTTTGTTGATTAGTCTCATTATTTCATTCTTTTGGTCAAATATTAAGAATTCATCATATTATGCCACATAATTTATTTTTTGAGCTCATGTATGTTGAAGAACTATACCTATCCTTGAGAAATGATTTTAGGCCATCTTTCATTGTTTGAGCCTTTCAAATTTTATTTTCTTTCTCTTTCTTAGTTATGAATTACCACTTGTTAACCAGTTGAGCTTTTTGCCCATTCTTTCTTTTATAACCATATTTTTTATGATTTTTTGAGAATGGATGTGATAATCAGTGAAGCTTTTTGGTCTAGCCTTTCTTTTATAACCATTTTTAGGTTTTCTGAAAATAGATGTGATCAATGTACAAGAGGGTGAAAAAAAAAAAAAGAAGAAAAAGAAAAAAAAGAAAAAAGGAGGGAGTATAATTGTTGATGAGATTTTGAGAAGTGTATATAAAAAGAAGTGAAATAGAACGTATTCAATTGACAAAATTTTGGAAGAAAAAGTTGAAAGTAATATGCTCTAAGTGAGTTAGTTCTTCCCAAACATTCTCGAATACACCTTACCATTATCATTATCACTTTTTTGTTTTCCTTTTACCTAAAGTTACATCCTAATAAAAGTCTTTTTTGATCTTAAGGATAGTGTAGTTCGGATATGGATATGACTGAGTTATATTATTGTGTGGTATAAATTCTTAATATTTGATATTCCTTTCATGAGACCAATGCATTTTCTTGAAAAATTCGTTCTTTGTTGAAAATATGTGAGGTAATTTGCATTTGTTCTACATTATTCTACTCACATATACTTGAGTGCAAAATTAGCCAATCTCTTAGTGTTCAATTTTGAGTGAAATATCATAAGTGAGATTTGAAATCAAAGCTAATTTTCTAAGAAAATCTAAAATGCAGTTGCTTTAAAATTGAGAAGTATATTATTGGTGGCTATTCACACACACACTCTGAGTCAAGAATAGTAATGAAATTTTTTAACTTTCGAATAATATTTAATCTTTTCTTTTAATTTTTTATTTCGCATTAAAGTGGAATAATTGAGTTGTTCTTGATTTATACACATTAATAGAAAAAACAAATCTTTGAGTGTTAATTACCATTTTTTGATGTTTGTGGGTATCATTATTGAAACCCTCACGAGGTTATAGCTCGTCCACTAGGGATAACCTAGGGGTTTAAGGCCTTATTGCATATGGTAAATGCAATCGAGAACAGCCTGCGAAAGTGGCACATCTTTAGTTAGGAGTTAAAAGTAGCAGTTTTGTACACTAATTTCTTTTGCTTGTATTTGCTAGAGGACTAGCAAAAGCTCGTTTGGGGGTAATTTGATAAGTGCACAAAATTTGCTATTTTATATCCTAAAATAAGTTTTTAATTCATCTTTTATTTTATTTAAAGGTTCTTATCTTTGCATTTGATGTTTTATAGGGGTTGATTTCCAAATAAGAAGAAAAGTAGCAAAAGATGGCTAAAAAAGATATATATAGCCAAAGATGAACATAAGAAGAATTGTAGGAGAGATGGTATTCTGTGTAATCTACTTCACAAGAGGTCTCAAGTTCAAAACTTTGCCAAATATTTTGTACACGGCCACGTCTGCAGTCCAGAATTGAAATTAAATATATGAAAATCAAATTTTAGATATTTAAATTCAAAATTTTGTATTTTGAAATTTTTTTTTTGAATTTTGAATTTTGAATTTGGTATTTCAAATTTATATTTTGAATTTTGTATTTTAAAATTTTTCCACCTAAACCATTCCCCTCTAACTCTATAAATTGGGGGTCTTAGGGGATGGTGAAGGGAGTTAGAAAATAGTTAGAAATTGTAGAAAAAAATAAAGTGTAGTTGTAAATAATTTTTTGTATTCATTTTCTTTTTTTCTTGTAAACACACCTCTCAAAGGAGTGATGAAGCCACTATGATAAAATATAAGTAAGTTCTTTTATTTTCTTTTCTAATTTATCCTCCCAAAAGCATTCTTCTACTCTTCTATTCTGGATTTTTATTTTCTAAAATTAGAGGGAGGATTCTTCGTGTTTGCCAAATAATGGTAATTCGAAGAATGCCTACCTCTGTTTACCTAGTCAATGTGCATCAGATTAAGTAAAGAAATGTCTCTCTCTCATATATAATCAAGTCATTCTTTTTTATTCCATATTTTCCTTCATCTTTTCAATTCTAATTGGATTGGTGAAGTGTATTGATTATTGGAGGAAAAACTAGATAAGAATATTAGAAAATTTATTTATGTGGATTCATGGTGGTGGATTTCCTTCCCTTGAGATTTATTTTATTATTGTAGTTTCATTTATTCATTATAATTCCAAAATAAAAAATGTTTTTTTAAAAAAATAATATTCATTCCATAAATTAGTGTGTGAATTTGAGCTCATTCGGAATCTTACTTGAGAGTGGTTCGACCCTGCTTATTACTATACAGTTTTTAGTAAAGTTTTTGCAGGTTTTATTATTTTTTGTACGAAGTGTAGAAAAGCAACGACAAACATCCACTATTCTACATTCGTCAGCGTGTCAGGATCGCCCATACCTAATAAGGTATCTATGCATTTTATTTGGCATGTAAGGATTGCCCGGCGTGTCAAGATCGCCCATACCTAATAAGGTCTCTATGCATTTTATTTTGGCATGTAAGGATTGCCCGGCGTGTCAGGATCGCCCATACCTAATAGGTATCTATGCATTATATTTGGCATGTTGGGATTGCCAAGGCGTGTCAGGATCGCCTAATACCTAATAACGTATATATGCGTTATATTTGGCATGTTGGGATTGCCAAGGCGTGTCGGGATCGCCTAATACCTAATAAGGTATCTATGCATTATATTTGGCATGTTGGGATTGCCAAGGCGTGTCGGGATCGCCAAACAATTAATATTTATTTATATTTTATTTGGAGCATGTCAGGATTGCCTAATATCTAGTAAGAATGTTTCTCGTTATATATTCGAGCATGTTACGATTATTTCTTGTGTAAATTTAAAACTAGTTTGCACTTGCATTAAGATAACTGATGTGTTAGTGTAGGGTGTGGGGCGGCTCTATTATTGGGTCACAGGATTAATTGGGGATATATACTTATGAGCTGGTGGGTTATCTTTAATTGTAAATAAACATAAATTTGTTGTCCTGGAAAAGGATTATTGGTGGAGGCAGGATAGTTTTGTCTAATACCTTGTAAGGCATTTGTAGAATATATGGATGAAGGCATTGTAGGATTGTCTATGGTTTGAACTTAGAAATTTGTTTTATCTGTATTGTGATAATGGATGGGTTAGTTCGGAACATAGTTCTTGTTACTTCTAAGATAGGAGATTTAATGACTAAACGGTATAATTATATCTATATGTCTTTACTGTCCTCATATAGAGGGTATGTTTATCGGTTCTCTGATTGGGTTGTAGTAGAGAGAATTTGCTCGTGGGTTTAACCCACTTTGTTGATATTTCAGGTTCCAGACAGTTTTCACCTGGAGATTTGCGTGTGGAGTTCGTAGAGCTTGACAATCATCCATTCCTTACCATACTTTAGTGTAGGGACTTAAATCTGTTCATAAAGTTTTACTTTTATGTTTTTTTGGTTAAGGGGTCCGTGGGGTTACCGGACTTCCAAGTTGTATCAATCAAAATAATACAATGTTATTTAACATGATTTTTATTTCAGTTAGACTTTCCTTTCAGCATTTATAATTGTTTTTCTTTTGTCATTGTATTCTATGCTTGTTTGCTATCAATTGTTAGTATCCCTCAGGTTTTGTGTATGAGACTGACCACCTCATGCGCGAACTTTTCTGGGGGGTATTTCAAATAGTTTGAATCTTTTCTCCTTGCAAAAACTCAGATGGTGGTACGTGTTTTCTTCTTTCTTCTGTCTGCCACACAAAGCTAAAGAAGTTGCCAATAAATTTTGGGGAGTGGCCATTACTCTTGCTGAATTTGGTGATTTCCATTCAGAAGATGGGATGATTCTTTCAAATACAACGTCTCTAGGAAGGAATGAAACCAAAAATTGATGTGACATCCATATCTAAGGTTTGTTTGGCTCTCTCTCCTTTTCTACTTAGATACTCTGTTATCATTCAAATGCTGCTAGGATTTGCAGATTTTGTTACTTCTCAGACATGCTTGAATTAATTGCTCCATTTGTGTTATATACATAATACTTTTTAAGTTCCTCTTGAAGTGGACCATTATTGGAAATGGAAACTGTTATTGCGAATGATATATATTTACCAAGAAACAATAAAATAAAATCTTCCATTTAATCATAAAAGAAATTCTGTAGCATCAATAGTGGAAATGGCTTCCAAATTATTTTATGGCTTTATTGATGATGATTTTGTTCTTTCAAATACTATACACAAGATAGATATTGGACCTTCCAATTCACATGGTCATGGAAAACGTTCCCTTAGCATTCTATGTCATTGATCAGGTTGTGATGGGGAATCAAATCACTCTGCAAACATGAAAACACCATCAAATTTGGAAGCATAGAAAAATTTACTTTATTTTCAGTCCTTTCATTATTCTTTTCATTCAGCCATGAAAAATCACATTGTTGGTTATATAATTACCCATTGTGGAATCCTATAAATAACGTCTTCAACCTTCATTAAAATTGATACTCCCTCCGTCCCATAATTTTAGTCCACTATTCCTTTTTGGGATGTCCCAAAATACATGTCCATTTCCTAAAATGGATTATATGATTCTTAAACTACCCTTTTCAAACTCTACTATCTTAAAAGTTGGGCCCACCATATAATAATAATACTAACTTTTAAACAAGGACTAATATGTAAATTCATGCATTATTACACTAAAAAGTGAGTCCCACTATAAAAAGTTGGAATCCCCAAACATCCCAAGAATTATGGGACAGAGGGAGTACTATAATTTTCTCCTCTTACCATCAAAAACTTCTTCCCAAAATATAAAATATCATTTCTATTATTAAGAAATCTCTAATTCAAACTTGATACGTACTTGTATAATACAAATCAGGAATTTTTTAAAACATTTAGGAATAAAATACCTCAAATACCAATAAATCCAGTACTGTAAATGAGGATGTCATTTACCTATTTTTCTCCTTCTGTCCCACCCTTAACTCTATTTTGCAAGAAGATTAGTGGACGTATATGATCGATTGTTCATGTTATAACTTAAAATGGATTTGACAAGTGTCATATTTCTCAACCAGTGAAGTCTAAATGGATTGTTGTACTAGCGATTCAAATATGCATAAATCACATGTGTTCTTATTCAATTATAGAATTTTTTTCTTGAAATTTTTGACAGGATTGTGGATTGCCAATTTGTCCTGTTCAACAACCATAGTGTCTGAGAGATTAACCTTTAACATGATGATTAACTCATCAAATTTGCCACCAAAATTTACTGACTACCCATGACATTGACTACTAATTATTATTATTAACTGATTAAGCTTACAACTTTCATCTTACTTTTTGGTAGAAAGAGTCATTACTTTTTGACCAGATTCTTGCAAGAAGCAGAAGAATCAGGAGCCAATATTGTTTTGCGGATGGAGATGTTCATTAATAAAACAGTTGTACATTTTGAAAGATTCGGTGACTTGCCTGGAAATTAAGATGAAGCCCAACAAACTGTTTAATGTAGGAGTTCTTTAATTGTGGTACTTCAGTCTTTGTTTTTCTACTTTCTCGTGATCTTCATTTTCTGATGCCGGACAGAATAGTGATTATTCTGTAGGCTAATGGCAACAGAAAATAAACAGAAAGAATGTACGAGAAATACCCAAAAAACTCAGAGAAAAGTCTCTGGTATTCAATATTATTATTCAAAATTAAAAGTGCCTTCGAATCAACCCACAAGCTGAGCTATATAGCTGAACTTCGTCAACATTACCAAAAATAGCAGGATTTCAAAAATCGTGCCAAAATAAAATACGAAATAAAAGAAGGAAGTTGCTAGAAATCTAGCCCAAATTAAGCCTAAAATCTCTTCCTAATCAACAAAATAAATATTACTAAAAAAGGAAAGAAATAACTAAAATTAGGGATTCGGAGGGGAAAACAGTGAATTTTGGCTTCGAAAAAATACACATCCAGCATAGCTAGGTGCCCATGATGTGCGCGCCGAACCAAGCTTTCCGAATTGTGGTCATAAAGGCGATTCTGACACCCGTAGCCAAAGTTATGGCCAAAATACTGAAGCGCATTCAAAATAACCTTAATTAGTGACAAGGTCACGGTTTCCTGCCATCTTTACGCTGATCTACCAACTCAAGGTATTTCAGTGCCATCAACGTGTCATCTGACAGCTCAGCATCATCTGACTCAGATGCTTTTGCATCATTTTCCCACTCTTGAAAGAAACACATAAGATGGAACTGCTTGTTAATCTCTCTTTGCGGCTGGCTGGATGGATGTTTATACATTACAGCTAATTCATTTCAATTTATGAGTTTTATCGTTTAGATGATTTTCTGTTGTACAATGAATCTCCTCATCATTTATGAATGAACCGAAAGATGAATTTTTGAGCAAGGATTAGATTTCGGATGAATCTTAAGAAACTGTTGAATATATCAATATCATGGTACCCATCTCATTTCTTGATAAAACACTATAAAGTTTGGTTTTTTCTGTAGTGCTCTTGTTATAATATCAGACTCTCTCTCTTACACTCCCATTTGATCTAATTCTATTTACAGATGTGTATGTGTATGTGTATGTGTATGTGTATGGTTCAGTGGGATGTATGGGGTAAGGTTTTAGGCATTTTGAGCTAATAAGACTTGCATGCCGGTAGGTACCTCTGTGTGGGAAGATGGAGGTTCATTTGAATCACTTCAAAATGTACCACTGAATGGGGGTGTGATAAGTATCTTTTGGCGTTGCATTTTAGTAGAACATGTTTCACTCCTATAAAACATTTTAGAAAACCCACATGACACAAATATAACCCTAGCACTCCAAAGTAGAAATTAAATGAACTCCACGAACCTCGAACATTTTTTATTTTTATTTTTATTTTTAAAAGGAATCAGTGAGAAGAATTTATTCCAACAAAATCGCAATGCCAAATATAAAGCTCATGGAATCCCCATGTTGAAATACTCCCTACAAATTTCACGCATGAGGTGATCAATCTCACACATAAATCATAAGGGATACTTACAACTGATACCAAACAAGCATATAATACAAGAACAAAAGAAAAATAATTATAAAAGCTGAAAGAAAAGTCTGACTGAAATAAATAATACTGTTAAATAAACATATTGCGAGTCTGAACGATATAACTTGGAAGTCTCGTAACTCAATGACCCCTTAACCAAAAATTATAAAAGTAAATACTTTATGAATATATTTATCCCTACTCTAAAGTCTGTTAAGGAAAAGATAACTGCCACACTCTATGAACTCCATGCTCTAACCTCGAGGTGGAAATCGCCTGGGACTTGAAATATCAACATAGTGGATTAAACCCACGATCAAGTTCCCTCTACTACCACCTAATCAAAGAACCGGTAAACATACCCTCACTACAAGAAAAATGGTCTTTTACGACAAAGTATTTACGGGGTTCTTACATTTAGGGTCGTAAAAATTACTTTTTACGAGGATCGAAAGAGGCGCCTCGTTATTCTTGATAAAAAGTCAATCTTTCATGACTTTTGATCAAAATCATCGTGAAAGAAATGTTTTCACGATGTTTGGAAGCTCCCGTTAATGTTTGAATATATTAACGAGGTATTTGTCAAACTTTTACGAACTAAAAAGATTCTTGTGTTTAAGTACTAAAAACTATCTTTCTACAGGGTTTCTGGTACGACGTCAATAACTAATAAAATTTCCTGCTCCTAAATTCAACACTCCCGCCAAACCCATTTTCTAAATTTTTTCATAGTCAACCAAAGCCCCACTAAAACCATATACTTCGTGATTTCTTCTCACTCCACCAAAGCCCTTATGAGTCATGAAACCCCACTCTCTCTGGTGCCCACTTACCGATCAATTTTTTCTCACCAAATCTCTAATCACATCTCCCATATATCAATCGATTTCTTCTCATACAATCCCTCACGAAACCCCCACTCTCTCTCATACCCTAATCACTTTGCCCATATATATATGTATGATTTGGGTATCTCAACAATTTTGAGTTACCGATTGATTTCTCACTCCACCAAAGACCTCTGGCTTTTCTACTGGTAAGATTATACTCGCTGGCTACTGGTGTTGATGGCGGGAGGATGTCGTTCAAGGTTACTCTCACCTCCGATCCTAAATTTTCCTTTAAAGTATTCGTAAATTCAGTCTCCTCCATTTTTTTCCCTTTCTAGGGTTTTTTCATTTGGTTAACACTTCAATTAATTTGACTCTTAATTGTTTTTTCTTATTTCAAAATTTTGTTTTGAGGATTAGCATCCCAGAAGTAGCCCCATTTACTACCATTCTCAAATTTGTCACTCCTCAAACTAGCACTATGAAAATTTATTGGAGAAATTGAAACTTGCTGAACTTGATAGAGATATTTATAAATTGGAAGTTTCTGTCACCAATAAAAATTTAGAGGAACTTAGACATGAAAAGATGAATCTTTTGGGTAAAGTTGAATTTCTGGAATAGGAAGTTAACCAGATTAAAGGGTTTAATAATTCACTTGAGCATAAGATTGAAAACTTGAATTGTGAACTTATTAAATGTAACCAGTCTTTCCAAAAATTTAATTCTGACATTTGCAAATTTGGTAAGTTGGATTTTTCTAAAAAGTTGAGTAACAAAGAAGAATTGGTTTCAACTTTAAAGGAATTTTCACTTTTAAAATCAAAAGAGATTTGTGTGAAAGTTGAGACTAAGCCTTCTATTATTACTCATGCTCTAAAACTTGCTCCAACATGCCATTTTTGTGAAGAAATAGGTCATATTAAATACAAGTGTCAGAAGAGAAAAATTGAACTGAAAAAGCATAAAAGCTTAGACAGTTCAAGAGTTTTGCTTAATGAGATGAAAGAACTTGAAAAGAAGCAACAGGAATTGAAAGAAAAATTTGATAAATTGAACAGCTTTAATTCTATTCTAGATTCTCATATAGGCAATGAGAAGAAAAAGCCCCTTGAGACTGAAAATTATGATTCTAAAACAGTTAGGAAATCATTTGATTATAAATCTGAAACTGTTTGGGTGAAAAAGAATAATCTGAAATGTTTTGTCATGCACACTGCACTTAGAGCACTTGGTCCTATAGGTTGGTACTTTGATAGTGGTTTAGCAGCAAACTTGTTTAGCAACAAACTTGTTGAGTATCAGTCAAATATGTGATAATGGTTTTTAAGTTAACTTTACTCAACATGGATGTTTTGTAACTAATGAGCAGAGTGATTGTATTTTGAAAGGATCTAGAACTCCTGAAAATTATTATGTGATATTTTCAGATCCTTCACATATGTGTTTTTCTACTGTGACTAATGAAACTATTTTGTGGCATAGGAGACTTGGTCATGTGAATTACAATGATTTGGTATGTTTGTCTAATCATAAACAAGTTCGAGGTTTGCCTAAATTGAAATGCCAACAGATGAGGTATGTGGACCATGTCAATTAGGTAAGCAAACTAGAGTGTCACATAAGAGACTTAAGCATCAAGTCACTTCAAGACCATTAGAACTGATCCATATAAATTTAATGGGTCCAATAAGAACTCAAAACATAAGTGGCAAAAAGTATATGCATGTAATGGTTGATGATTTTTTACGATTTACTTTTATTGCTTTCTTGAGAGAAAAGTCTGATACTTTTGTTTTCTTTAGGTCAATTTGCTAAAGGATCCAAAATAAGAAAGGATATGCAATAACTCGTGTTAGGAGTGATAGAGGAGATGAGTTTGAACCTAGACCTTACATTGAGTATTGTGATAATCTTGGCATAAGTCATGAATTCTCTGCACCCAAAACACCTCAACAGAATGGTGTAGTTGAAAGAAAGAATAGGACAACCGCAGCGATGGCACGTACTATGCTTCATAAGAGTAAGTTAGCTAAACATTTTTGGGCTGAAGCTGTTAGTATTGTGTGTCATGTTTTAAACAGGGTATACCTTAGGCCTGGAACTGAGAAGACTTCATATGAATTGTGGTATGGAAAGACGCCCAACATAAAACACTTTAGAGTCTTTAGGAGAAAATGTTATATCCTTAGAGATAGGAAGAATTTAGGAAAATTTGACTCTAGAAGTGATAAAGGATACTTTTTAGGGTATGTTGTGAATAGTCAGGCATATAGGGTGTATAATTATCGCACTAATGTTGTAATGGAGTCTATTAATGTTATGATTGATGACTCAAGGCCTAAGGAGATGCATGATCAACCTGAGGAAGAAGAGGGTATAAACACCTTAGGGTTACCTGAGAGTGAACCTAGTGAGAGAGAAGTTGAGAAATAAAGTGAGAAAGAGACTGAGGATGAAGATGAGCATGTAGATGGTAATGAAATTGTGGAAGTAAATGATGATACACATGCACATAACCACATGAGGAAGTCCCAATGTCTGGTAGTTCTAGGGTTCGAAGTAGTCATCCATTGACCAATGTGATAGGGCCATGGGAGGAAAGAAATACTAGTAGTAGAGTCCGAGATAGTATAGGACACAGTATCATATGGCTCAGTTTGAACCTAAGAATGTTGATGAAGCTCTTCAAAGTTCTGATTGGCTTGTAGCAATGCAAGAAGAGTTGAATCAATTTGTAAAAAATAATGTTTAGGAGTTAGTGCCTCAACCTAGGGATGTGAACATCATAGGAACTAAATGGATTTTTAAAAATAAACTTGATGAGAATGGACTTATAATGAGAAATAAAGTTAGGTTAGTTGCACAAGGAAACACTCAAGTTGAAGGAATTGGTTTTGATGAAACTTTGCACCAGTTGCTAGACTTGAGTCTATTCATGTTCTTCTTGCTCTTACATGTCACTTTAAATTTAAATTATTTCAAATGAATGTTAAAAGTACTTTTTTAAATGATTTTTTCCAAGAAGAAGTGTATGTAGTTTAACCTAAAAGTTTTGTTGATCCACATAATTCTGATCATGTTTTTCATTTAAAAAATGTTCTTTATGGTTTGAAACAAGCTCCTAGAGCATGGTATGAAAAATTGACTTCTTATTTGTTGCATAATGTCTTTAGGAGAGGGGGAGCTGATAAAACTTTGTTCATAATCAGGAAAGGGAAAAACTTGCTTGTTTCTGAAATCTATGTGGATGACATTGTTTTTGGTTCTTCTTCTGATAACCTTGTTCATGAATTTGCTAAAGATATGAGTAATACTTTTGAGATGAGCATGGTTGGTAAACTAACATTTTTTCTTGGACTCTAGGTGAAGCAATATGATGATGGGATTTTTATATCTCAAACTAAGTATGCAAAGAAGTTAGTTAAGAAATTTGGTTTGGAAGGTTCCAAATATGTGCAAACTCCTATGAGTACTTCTTCCAAGTATGAGAACAACTCTAATTCTAAGAGAGTTGATTCTTCATTATATAGGAGTATGATTGGCAGCCTATTGTATTTGACAGTGAGTAGGCCTGAAATTGCATTTAGTGTAGGTGTATGTGCTAGGTATCAAGCTGATCCTAGAGAACAACATCTCATTGCAGTCAAGTGTATTATTCGATATGTCAATAGCTCTTTGAATAATGGATTGTGTTTTTTTATAGAGTCTAATTCAGAGATTGCAGGTTACACTGATGCTAATTGGGCTGGTAACAAGGATGATAGGAAAAGTACTTCAGGTGGTTGTTTCAATGTTGGTACTAATCTTGTTTTATGGTACAACAAGAAGCAAAATTGTGTTTCCTTATTATCTTGTGAAGCTAAGTATATTGCTGCTAGAAGTTGTTGCACACAACTACTTTGGATGAAGCAGATGCTACTGGATTACAGAATTGAACAAGGTACAATATTTATCTTTTGTGATAACAATAGTATAGTCAATATCTCAAAGAATCCAGTTTTGCATTCTAGAACAAAACATGTTGACATTCGACATCATTTTATTAGGGAACTAGTTGAACAAAATATCGTGTCTTTGGAGAAAGTGCATACTGATAATAATTTATCTGATATTCTCACAAAGCCTTTAGAAGCTTCTAGGTTTCATCGCCTTAGGAAATCTATAGGCATTAGTTGTCTTGATTAGATAGCATAGCATTGACATAATCTAGAAAGGAACTTCATATTCATCCTATGAGTCTAGATCATGCATTGAACCTTGTAGTTTTAGGTTTTATTTTTTATTTTTATTTTTGATGAAGTCAAGAAAATCATATTAGGACAATTATGTTGAACACAAGGAAATTAATGGCACATAGATTACATGTGTATGACATACTATGGCTAAGAGTTGAAAATTTGGTTTTGCTTACTTATTTCGTTTAGTAGATGAATCATGTTGAGTACATTTACTAGATTATTTTTATGTCATTGTTTTGATTAAAGATAGTGTTGTTGTGATAGAGCATTATCTTGGGAATTGAATGCTCAATATTGTGCTAAAGACCAAAAGGAGTGATGAGTGAAAAAAAATTAAATCAGCGGCTGGAAAAGAAAAGTAAAAAAAATGAAAATAAAAAATTATTGTTGAGCATATTCTTATGAAAAAGGCTACCTTCAGGGTTTGTTCGAAGCTACCACTACAACATAAATCTCCAATGAGATATCTTTTGACAAGAGTTGTTTTGAGAAAATAGCTGGCTGCCCGTAAGAGTGAAAGCCGCCGGATATGTATGTGAGGAACAATAAAAGAAAAAATTAAAAGTCTGTGCACATGTTGATTGTTTGATTTCTGAGTGAGTGTAATATCATTGATATATTGTCTAAAAATCTGAACAATTGACAAAAAGAATATTTTGTCTTATGGAAATTTATGGTGATTTTACTACACTTATTAAGTGTGTGAAACTAATGTATTAAAGTCTTGGTTATTGTTTGTTGTGTTCATATAGTCTTGTGGAGTCAATATTTTCTATTGTTTACATATACAAGTTCCATATGCTTGCTTGCTTCCTCCTTATTATTATTATTTTTCTTTCTTTAGAGTCTCTTGTCAATTTGTGACAAAAAGGGGGAGAGATTTTGGAAATGTATTAGAGAGACTTTGTGACTTTCAGGAGGAGAGTTGTCTAGTCATTTATCATTGAGGGGGAGATGAGTCTTTTTGCAAAGCATTACATATGCATTGCCATTACATGTTTAGTTTTATTCTTGCTTATGTTTATGCTTATTTATATTTATTAAGCTTTCACGAAGGTATCTTTGAGTCTTATTTTGCAGAGTATTGAGGTTCATCATATTTGCTGAATATAGGTGTTCCACGCGCTCAAGATTAGAGTGATAGCTCAGTATGGTTCAGATGTGTTTTTATTTTTGACAACATTTTAATTTATCTTTTCTGCTGCCGGGTAGATTACATATTGTCTAGGTTGGTTTTGCACAAAATTGCCAAAGGGGGAGATTGTGAGATATATAATTATAATTGGCAAATTTCGATGTCAAAACTTGTTGGTCGAGTTAAAATTTTTGTTTGATCTTGTGTCTGATCTTTGGAGCTGAACGGAAAGTGTCTCGATATCATGAATTTGATCAGGACATCACTTAGAACATGTATGTGAGTGAGGACACTATGTTTTGAAGTTTGGTGGGTTTAGGACTTAGAAAATATACTTTAAATGTACAAATTGAATGTCTTCAAAGTCCCATCGATCCCCATATATGAGCACCGGTCCAACATCTCTTGGGACTGTTGAAATTCTACATGTCTGAAAAGTCCCATCGGTCCCCAAAAATCAGGACCGGTCCGACTTTTCTCATGACTTTGAAATTTCTAGGTGTCTGTAAAATTCGCACCGGTCCCCAATTTTCAGGACCAGTCTGACTTAGCTGATGCGCGCGGAAATTTCTTTTTTGTTTCGAATTGCTTTCCTAGTCAACCCAAACTTCTTTAAAACTTTCCTTAGATGTTTTAAACTTGTTTTCCAAGTATAATAAGGACTCTAAACCTTATAAATTCCTCTTTATGATTCAACCTAAAGAGGGGGAGATGAGAGACTCAATGAATTAATTGTTAGAGACAGAAATATATTTTGGAAGCTAAAAGAGAGATTTATGAGAGAAAATCTTTATTGATTTTTATTTTTGATCACACACACACGGAGTGTTTAAGTTGTGATGTTCTTCTTCATCTGATCAACGAATCTTCAAGATATCATCAATCTACACAGTTGATCAAGAGTAGCAGTGGTGGTTCATTGAAACTACAAAGATTTTATCTGAAGAGGAAAAGAAATGATCATTATGAAGGGAACAAAATACTTGCTGAGTATTTTTGTTCTTTCAGCTATCCTTTTGAAAGAATTATGACGTTAGCTGGAAGTCTGCAGCAGTTGGACATGGAGTCGCAATTGTAAGCCTGAGGTGTTCTGCATCAAATTCTTGTCAGAGTGGAGTGGGTGTGAGTCTGGGATAGAGTCTGATGTACTTTGATTTGAGATAGTGGATTGGTTTCTCTAGGGTCTTCTGCCTGACCCCCGTGGTTTTTTCCTTCCTGGTGTTTCCACGTAAAATTGCTGGTGTCATCTCTAACTTTTTTTTACTTGCTCTATTTATTTTGTGATTGGTTTGGATGTTTAATTGGTAATAATTGTGGGTAATTAATCAATCATAAAAATTGGGCAAGAGGACCTATTCACCCCCCTCTAGGTCTAAGGATTAGCATCTCACTCTAAATTAACTGAACCGTTTCCGCACTGCATAACTCACACTTCTGTCCCTTGGAAATGAAAAAACCAAAGCTTCAAACTCTGCAGTGATTTCAACCATAATTGTTAGCTATCATATTCCAGAAAGGACTAGAATCCAATAGTTCCCAACAACTAATTTGACATAACTTTGACTTCAATGTCTCCAGAAACGACTATGCTTCTTCTACACTTGCATTTGCCTACATCATAGTCCAAGTTAAAATGTCAGCTCAACAATATTAGCATAACACCTGCAAGCGTAGAACACCTCCACTAACCTCATCTAACAAATCAAACTGATTCATTCATATGAGACTTGCCTATGTAGGTATTTAAGTACTCAAAACATGCTAGGACCTCCATAAATAAATGGAGGACATCAATTTACCTTCCTAAGTGAGAGGAGACAAAAGCCAATGTAAATCATCATATATTACTAGAATTCTTTTTCATTCTATTTTAATTTTTTAGCAACATTTGACTCATAAATTGGATAGGATGTACACATACATTGTAAAATGTAGCAGTCACAAAGGTCTCCAAATTAATGAAATGAAGTATTAATCGAAATTCTAACATTAGAAACTATAAATTTCATGACAAATGAAGTATTATACAAACCAAATTTGAAGAGTTGGTTAGTGGAAAAGTTTGATCGAGAAGTTGGAGAACTGGCAAAGATTAAAGAGTGGGTTTCAAGGGCTTGAAAGATTTCTGTAGGGGTGTTGGTTTCTTCATTGCAAGACACTGCTGTTTTTTAGGTTTCCTTCTCATGTTGAGGCGATTAGAGGTTTTTTGCACGAGAAACGAACATAGGGAGAAGCAGAATTACATTTGGATGTGTGGTCCTTTAAAGTTCGGGTGCTCGGGAATTCTTAAGGAAAAGAAGGAGAAGAGAGTAATGGTTTTCGCCCTTCTGCTCCATTTGTGGTGTTTTGCTTTGTTTGAAGCCATTGGAAATGCTTGTGGGGGTTTCAAGAACGTGGAAGCAGATGATAGTAAAGATGCCAACAAAGTTATTATCTCGGTTAAAGAGGGTGGTGTCATTCCAATGTTGATATTGGTAAATGATGAAAGGCATTGCTTCAGGGTTTACTTAGTAGAGGAAAAGCTTCCTAAGCTTGTTCACCTATCAGCCAGTCTTTACAGTAAAGATGAGAATAGTCTCGTAATGGACTCTCATTGTTTAGGGTTTGTTATGAATGACAGGTTAGGATCACTCCAGTTTGGCCCTAATCAAGAGAAGCATGGCATGCCTAATTACGGTGAACATGGAAACAATTATTTTCTTCACTCCCCTAAGTCAAGATTGAAGGGAATAAGTTCTTATGCCTTTTTCAAATGGGAGAATTATAAGAAGCCAGTCCATAGTACTTCATTTGGAGGAAAAATGTGGCCAGAAAAAAGGAAACAGAAGTTTTCACGAGCTCAGAAATAGAAATGGATTGCCAAAGAACAGACTCAATCCAATTTCTAGGTTCGTGCATCGAAGTGTAATCCTAAAAATTCTTCTTTTACTCCTGCGATTTTGGGTATCGGTGGAAAAATGGGTTCCTTTGAGAAGTTGGGAACTAGGTGTATGATGGGAAATTTGATTTAGTGAAATATGGATGGGGAGGAGGGATTTGCTGAAGTGCATAATTGGGATGGTGTTGCCGGTGCCTGTGATTCTGATAGAGGGATTGAGATTGTGTGACCTTCAAAGGAAATTGAGAAAGCAAAGTTGTGTAGTATAACAGAGGAGGAAAACGGCTCTGATGGGGGGTTGATAATTCCTGAGTATGACAATCATGGGCAGTTGAGAGTTCTTTCAAGTGGCAAAGAGGATGAAAGTATTTTATTATGTGTGGACTGTGGGGAGTGGGATCCAAATGCTTCTTGGGAAGAGTTCAGCAGAGGCCTTACGAGCAAACCTAAGATTTCAATATGACTGAAGTAGAAACTAGGACTGCAACTTGGGTAGGTTGGAGGTACAACTCGGACAGAACTCGAGATATGGAATGTTCAACCCTAACCTAACCCAACCCGAGCCCAACTCATCCTTTAATTTTTAAACTCAGATTTGCAACTCGGTTGAGATTTTGGGTTAGAAATTGAAGTTAACTTGAGTTGCCCATTTGACCAATCGCCACACAAAAATTTAATGTGATTTTGAGTTAGTTTCTTATTAGATTACTCCTATATGTAAAAAAATAATAAAACCTTAATGCAAATTTCTAAAAAATTTAGAACAAATTCTTAGAAAATTAATCCTCTAAAGTGTTAACATACAAAAAAAGGATTTAGACAAAGGGAGTTAAAAAGAAAAAGATTATCATAATTTGAATATTATATAGAATATATTAAAAATAAAAATAATAAAATTATAATTCAGGTTTCGGTTGGGCTCGGGTTGCTGACACCTCAACCCATGCCCAATCCTAATTAAGTTTGGGTTGAGATTTTTCAACCCAAGCCCAACCCTAAATATAAAAATGGTTGTCCAAGCTCGTGCAAAATTGCGCTGGGCTCGGGTTGACCAACCCAAGGTGCACCCCTAGTAGAAATAAGGCAGGAATTATGGGATCTGAATCTCTAGATGGTAGAATCAGTAAGGATAGTGGCTATGGCCATAGTTGTCAAAGGCATGTCTCAAGCTCAAAGCTCAGTACAGGCTCAGTAGTTGCGCCTAGACTAAGGCTAGGCAGACCCCTTCAATCAGGCACGTGCCTTTGCATCTGAGGCATTGAAGGCACACACCTTTGGATATAAGGCCCCAGGTGCAAGTCAGTGAAGTCACACCTCAGGCGCGCCTAACATAAAACACTTAATTTTTTTCCCTACTTGTTAGCATGTGATGTATTTTTGTGTTACAGTAGACTCTAACCATATAATACAATCCCTAATAGTAAAAGAAATAAAAAGGGTCAATTGATAGATTCGATACAATCAGTCAATTTAAGGCTTTCTAAAAGTTACACAGTGGGATAAGTTCTCCTGCAACTTCTTCTTTGTTTTGTGTTTCTTATTTTTCATCCTTATTGCTCTATTTTTTTATTCTTTGTTTGCTTTTTTTTCTTTTTATGGTCTTTCTATTCTTTTCTCTCTCTCTTTTTCTTTTTCTTTTTTTTTTTAATTTTTATGAACTCTTAATTTGTTTATGTTTTGTAGTTTACTTATCTAATGCGTATAGAAATTGCTAAAACATATTATCACGAAAAACACTGAAAATCCTAAAATTGAAAAATTATATATTCTTATTTTGTGGTTTGATGTTCTTATGCTTTTGGCTAAACATTAGTTTGAGACTATTGAGCAACAATTGCTGCTAGCTTTGTATTATTGGCTACAAATTTTCTTTTATTTTCAATTTGTGCCTCACTTTAGTCAGGCCCACGCCTCACCTTGCGCCTTAGGCTCTACGAGGCCTTAGTGCCTTTTTGTACCTTGAACATTTAACAACTATAGCTATAGTAGAATTGAAACTGGATGGGTGGGGGACTTGCAGGTTTGTAACACTGTGCAGGTAACAACAATTGATTTTGCAATTGATCCATTGTATCTCCCAGCACTGGTGTGGGAAAGCAACGGGGTGGTTGTTGATACTCCTTTGGTAGTAGTTCTAAGGGGTAAAGATTGGTTTATGGAAGGTTTGGGAAGGGTGGGGAAGCTATTGGGCCTTAACGATGTGAGGGGAGATAGGGAAACACATGACATGTTTCAAGATATGGAAAATGAATGGCAGTTGGAGAAATAAAAAAAAAGAGTCCTTCGTGGAAGGGAGTGAGGGAACTCAAGAATCTTATTTATTATGTCAATTATGAAGGGAGGAGCGGAGAAGGAAGGGGGAGAAGTACAAGAGGGAGGACGGGTAGGGGAAGGAAATGGTGTGCCTATGAAGCTAAAAATAATGACATGGAATGTTCGAGGATTCAATAACCCGAACAAAAAAATGTGGTGAAGGTGGCAATTCACAAGTGGGAGGCGAATGTGGTTTGCTTACAAGAAACCAAATTGGCAATCTTGACAGATAGGGTGATGAGGAGCCTTTTAGGGGGGGGGGTAGGTTTGTAAAGTGGGAGGCTTTGGAGGCATTGGGAACCTCGGGGGTATTGTTATTCTTTGGGATAAGTGATGGGTCTCGAACGTTGACATGTGGAAAGGAGGTCATCTACCTCTCTTTTATTTTCTTTGGAGGAGGATGGCTCCTATTGGTGTTCTTCGGGGTTTATAGGCTGGTTAGGGATATGGAGATGAGAGGTTTGTGGGATGAATTGGGTATTGTTAGGAGGCGATGGCCGGTTCTGTGTTGTGTGGGTGGGGACTTTAATATAGTCAAGGCTCTAGTGAGAGGTCTATGGGGGGAGTCAAAAGTCCGGTTATCATAGAGTTCTCAAAATTTATTGATACATATCACCTTATTGATCTTCTGATAGAGGGTGCTCACTTTACTTGGTCCAATGGTCGCAAGTCCCCTACTTTATTAATTTATGGGGAGTTGGAGGAGAAGTTCCCAGATGTGATTCAAGTGGCTTTGGCTAGACTAACTTTGAATCATATTCCTATTATTTTGGATTGTGGTGGTTTGAGGAGGAGGGCCCCATTTCGGTTTGAAAACATGTGGCTTAGAGTAGAAGATTTCAAAGTCCAGTGAGCTTTGGTTAAAAAAAAGGGATTGGAACACAAAGTATTTTCATCGCTTAGCAAACGCCCATAGACGGGGCAACCACATTGGCAAGATTAACATTAATGGGAGTTTATTGACTAGATAGGAGCATACATAGAAATGCCTTGTTTCTTACTACTAACAGTTGTATATGTAATGAAGACAGCTAGTTAAAGACCTCTCCTAGATGGTTTATAATTTGATGGCATTTCTGAGGAGGATAGGGAATGGTTGGAGAGACCATTTGGAAGGATGAGGTGGTTGAGGAGTTGTGAAGGGGATAAAGCTCGAGGTTCGAATGGTTTCATGATGGCTTTCTTTCAACAGAATTGGAAGGTGCTTAAGATAGAGGTGATGGCAGCTTTTAATATTTTTCATTCAGATGGACACTTTGAGAAGAACCTTAATGCAACTTTTATTGCCCTTATTCCCAAAAAGGGTGGTGCCATTAAGGCTAGGGACTTTAGACTGATCAGCATGATGGGTACTATTTATAAATTGTTTGCTAAAGTTCTAGCTATTCGATTGAGAAGTGTCAAGGATGTGGTGATTTCGGAGTCTCAGAATGCTTTTATTGGGGGGCCGTCAGATTCTTGATTTAGTGTTGGTGGCCAATGAATGTGTGGAGGCCAGGATTAGAAGTGGGACACCAGTGATTGTCTACAAACTAAATGTTGAGAAGGCATATGATCATGTGAGCTGGGATTTCTTGATGTATTTGTTGGAAACAATGTTGTTAAAGGCACGCCTAGGCTCCAGGCGTAAGGATTGCGCCTGTTGTCAACCCAGGTTTAGCGATGTTCACTAGGTGCACGCTTGGGCTATGCCTTATACAAGTGAGTCAAGCACAACTGACTATTATTTCCTTTTTTCTTTGTCCTAATTCAAAAAGGAGACTTTTGTCTTTTTTTCAAAAGAAAAGAAAAGAGAAGCCCACTACGATCGCAAGACATGAACAACAACAAAACTCCACGTCACGATGCTGACAACCTTCGTTGTAGAGAGTTGCAAAGATGATTAGATACAAATGCTCTTCTTTTTCCTCTCTTTTCGTCTACTTCCTCTCTCTCTTTCTTTTTCTTTCTTTCTCTGAATGCTATCTTGTAGTACTAAATTATTTCCTACTATTTTTTAACAGTATTTCTTTCTTCTTTTTTTACTCTCTATCTCTCTGGTCGTATTCTTCTCTCTTTTTTTTGTTTTTCATCTCCTTTGGATCTTGTCCTAAATTATTTCCTGCTATTTTTCTTATAAAAAAATAGTTTTTCTTTTTCTTTTTCTTTTTTTTGTTCTCTCTCTCTCTCTTCCTTTTAATTCCTACTATTTTTTTGCTTTGTTTCATATTATAGTTCTTAAATGCCAATGTTGATGGATTAATTTTTTCATAATTGATAGGAATTTTTAAAAATATTGATTTTGAGATATGAATTCTTTTATAGTAACTTTTCAATTGTGCGCCTCACTCCATTCAGACTCGCACCTTGCCTTGTAGAGACTTGCAGCTCGTCTTGTGCCTAGGCTCCAAAGGACCTTAGCGCTTTAGTGCACCTAGAGCCTTTGATAACACTGGTTAGAAAGAATGGGGTTTGGGCATAGATGATGGAGTTGGATTTGCTTTTGTATTTCAGTGGTTCGGTTCTCAATTCTGGTGAATGGCACCCCCGCTGGATTTTTTGCTAGCTCTCGAGGTCTTAGACACGGTGATCCACTCACTCCCTTCCTTTTCATCATTGTTATGGAGACTTTCAGCAAGTTGATGAGGAGGGTGGAAGGGTTGTGCTTCATTAGAGGTTTTTTGGTGGGTAGGGATCCCAACTAGTTGATCACCTCTCACTTACTCTTTGCGAATGATACTATAGTTTTTTGTGATGCGAGAGAGGAAAGATTCTTGAGAAATGTCTTGGCTTGCTAGTAGTTTCGGGATTAAAAATCAACACTAGGAAGAGCGAATTGGTTCTAATTGGGGTTGTTGAGGAGATTCAGGATTTGCCTGATATTTTAGGGTGTGGGGATGGCTTTTTCCCAATTTTTTATTTGGGAATGCCCTTAGGGGCTGTGGCGAGAAGAACTTCCATTTGGGATCCTATGGTTGAGCGCTTTGAGAGGAGAATTGCTAGGTGGAGGAGGCAATATCTTTCAAAAGGGGGACGCGTAACCCTAATGAAAAGTACTCTCTCGAATCTTCCAACACATTTCATATGTTTTTTTTCAGATGTCTTCATCGATTATTTAGAGACTTGAGCAAATTCAAAGTAAGTTTTTGTGGGGAGGTATGGGAGATAAGTTCAAATACCATTGGTGGATTAGGATAGGGTGTGTACCCCAACTCAGAAGGGGGTGTTAGGGATTAGGAGGTTGGATTTGTTTAATAAGGTGTTGTTGGGTAAATGGCTATGGTGGTTTGGGAGAGAGGTGCCAGATTATGGAGGGGGGTTGTTGTCTGTTAGAGTGGGGAGGGTGTTGGTTGGTTGTCTAGGGAGATGAGATCTCCTGTAGGGGTGGGTGTTTCAAAACTTATCCAGAAGGGTTGGGATGAGTTTTCCAAACATATTCATTTCAGGGTTAGGAGTGGTAGACAAGTTAGACTGTTGGAGGATCTTTGGTGTGGGGACAATGTTACGGCTCATAGGTTTCCTCGTCTTTATGGGATCACTACGGATAGGCATGCCTTGGTTGCTAATTGTTATCAGCTTGATAGGAGAATGATGATTTGGGATGTGTGTTTTCGGAGAGAGTTCCATGATTGGGAGCTAGCAAAGGTAGTATAGATCTTAGCATTGCTATATGGCCAAGTGCTAGAGAGTGAGGGGATGGATGCGATGGTTTGGGTGGGTTCACCCAATGGAGTGTTCATGATTCGATCCTTTTACAAGGGTTTGTTGGTGATTCTAGGCCCCAACTTCCCGTGGAAGGTGATATGGAAATCAGAAGCCCCATTGAAGGTGGCCTTCTTTGCATGGACAATTGCCCTAAGAAGGATCCTCACTATTAGCAAGCTTAGAAGAAGGGGGCGGATAATGGTGAATAGGTGTTATATGTGTAAGAAGATGGAGGAAACTGTAAACCATTTTCTCACTCATTGTCAAGTATCGAGTGAAGTTTGGTCTTTGATTTTGGTAGTGTTAAGTATGACTTGGGTGTTCCCTAGGTCCACGATGGATATGTTAGAGGCTTGGAGAGGGGTGTATAGCGGATAACCAAGTTTGTGATGCTTGGAGGGTCACTCCCCTTTGTTTATGGTGGGGCTTATGGCATGACAGGAATAGGAGGTCCTTTGATGCAGAGGAATCTTTTAAATAACGTAACCATCACAACAAAATAAAATGATTTTACATGATATGAAAAAAAATTTAATGATTCTACAGATATTCCCATACGTCCAAAAAATCCGCTCTAGTCCCATATCCTTCAAGCTTGTTTTAGGGTTAGATTAGAAGAAGCAGAAGAAGAAGAAGAAGAAAAGAAAAGAAGACGGAGGAGAGAATAATAAGAGAAAAGAGGCGTGCAGTCAAAACACCACGCCCCTCACACTTATATAATAAGATGAGCAAAAGTACAATAATACCCTGACTATTAAACTAATAAGATCTAACACCCTCATTTCTCTTCCAACCATAAATTTTTAAGTGGCATCCTTCTCAGCAGCAGCTTTATTTTAAGCGGCTTAAATCAAAAGCAAACAAAATCAAGAAATTTGACTAATAAATTAGATTCATGTAAACCCTAATTGAGCACGATCCCCCCCTGTATTAAGTTCAACAATCACATAGCAAAAAAATTGTTCCACACTCACTTACCAAAAAAAAAATGTTTCACAATGGATACAACTCAAGCTCAAGACACAGTTAAAGATACAACATAATAAGATCCGTTCAGTTATAATCCACAAGGTCCATAGAGATTATTTTCCTAGTTCCCTTATAAAGTTGGTTAGCTAAATATAATTATATGAACTATTCAACTACGCATCTGCAAATAGTAAGCAAACACACAAATCAAGAAGAAAATTTACATCTGGTGCTCTTTGGAATGCTGGATGGACTTTATAGCACTATCAAACCCTTGATAAGAGGATAGTACAAGACTAATATCAGCTAGCCTATGCTGAGAAACATCTGCTGCAAATCAGACAGTTGATTAAACCTAACATCTAACGTAAACCTAAGTAGTAAATTCAATAAACATGATCATCAAGAACACAAGAAGAGTGCCTTGTATAAACATAGTCTAATAATAACAGGATGCTTATATTCAAGGAACAAGATAAAATCTTACAGTGTTGTATCATATTCTTTAAGCTTCCACAACAAATATACATGTTGGTCAAATATGAGCAATTTAGCCCCAAAGTAATTGGCAAGTGCCTTCCCAACATCTCCTTATATATCTCAGACCCTGCAAAAAGTTCAGAAACTAAAATTAGACTCTACACACTCTGTAATCATCCATTTCCTGCAGTGCAAAAAATACAATCTCCAAAATAAATATTACTCATTAAGAAAATCACGTGAACCAACTGAGTTAGATTAAATATATGACATGAGATGAAAGAATTGGAGTGCTTACAGTATCACCTTGAGGACTCTATAATGTTATACAAACACCAAGCATGGAAAACACTGAACTGATCGAAGAATTTGACAAGACTTAACTGAGTTGGATTGCCCAGCCCTGCTTTGAACCCCAAAAGAAAAAGAAATGATAATCTCCATAAGGAAAACTTATGTTAGTGACTCACTTGTGCACTGCACTCCACTTGTAATTGACCCCTCTAGAAAGTTGAGTGGTAGGAGTTGAAGGGTTCTAAGGAGAAGGGACAACAAGTTCTGGAGCGAACAAAATATGGGAGTTTTCTTTTATTTTGGGGGCAAAAGGGTGATTAGTACTTAGTAGGAAGGAAAAAACAAAAACTTAATTCCAACAACTCTATTTATCGAAGAGCTAGTAAGAATTTGGCAACAGTCCAGTTATTTGACCCTTTTGAAATTAGGTCACAAGTTAGATAGATGTCAAATGATGTCTTCTTTTCCGTGTTTAACTTTATTCCCTAGATATATCAACTTTAGTTAAAAAGATTATGGCAATATCTGAATTATCAAAATTTTCATATTCTTTTAATTTTAAGATCTTTGCCACCATCAGTGCAATTGAAATGTACTACTCAATATTTTTAAGGGCTTCTGCCAATGTGCCACACGATATAATCATAACAGTGTAACATCATGGATCTATGATGCAAGTTTCTCAACAATAGAGATCTAGTTTTGAAATTTTGAGAGATTTTATTCCAAGTAAGAACTCTGATGGATCTTTAGTATCTCAAGATATGGTGTTACGGACCAAGTCAAAATACACATAACATTACTACACTAAACTAGGAAAAGAAGTGAAGAATATTGATATGTGATGGCCAAAATATTGCAAAACTTGCTAATTTTGTAATCTATGAAGCATATCCATAATTAAGGGGAAGATTGAAGGACATAGCCTAGAAGGAGAGAAGTGCTACTGGGTTGTGTTCTAGCCATTGACTAATGATCAAGTTAAATACAAGCCAGCTATGTTTGTTACTACATCATTGAGGATGTCAATAAACATTTTTTTATCCAAAAGGTCTAAAAGAGAGAACAAAGAAAGAATGAGACATGTATAAAAAATTAAATTAAACAAAATGATATGTATAAGTAGCAATCAAGTTAAAAAAGAAAAAAATCACTGCTTTCATGCAAAGCTTATTTTGGACAACCAGACAATACGATCTAAACCAATAAGATGGAGTGGTGATGTGCAATGAAGATCAATGGATGTACTAGAGACATGGTTCAAACTAAAAGTGACATAAAGAAGAGAGAAAAGCCAAAAGGAAAATGCATTCACGATATGAAAGCATTTTATAAAACAAAATTCATATAATAAAAAGAGTTGGATTTTTGTTAAGTTGTGTTGAACTGTGATTGAGCAAAGGTTATTCTAACAAATCTCACATAAAGATTCATGTTATTATCCTAATACTTTACCCTAATTTGCAACTTACAAGGTTTGGTTGAAATCAAATAAATTGAAAATTTGACATTACCGTGCCCTGAAAGTGTTAATGTAGGGGGATGAGCAAGTTTAACGGCTCAAAGTAATACGTTGTGCAATCCGTTCAAGTTCATATTTCATATCAATGCATAAACGCAAATCAACATGCATAGCTTAACTACATGTCATACTTTCTAGCATTCTAGTAAAAAATTAAAACTTTCATTTCATATGGCATAGACATCAAGATGCTTGACTACCACAAAAATTCGATTTAAACATGCAATAATGCGCTGATGAACCTAGAGAGGGAGGGGGAGAATAGGTTCTTTGATTTTTCTTCCTAATATTACAATTTTGGATGGCACATGCAATCACATTATTATGTACACACAGATTTATAGAGGAAAACCCTAGTGTGGGAGGATAAACCTTTTTGAACTGAGGTCCACTAAGTCTAAAAGGGTAGTACAGTAATTCTCCAATCAATCTCTCACTTACCCAACTCACAACATAGTCACTCCATCTTTCAACCCAGTTCACAGCCTCCCTAGGCTTGAACCACTCTCACCAAATCTCACAATAGCTTTTCTACTCTCAACCTAGCGCAGGCTTCCCAAAACCCAAGCTATCTTATACCAATCTCACCACAATCACTCACACTGCCCCTGTCCAAAGTATCCCAATACTTGGACTATACATAGTGATAATGGAGTTAGTTTGATGTAATGAGCAGTAACTTTTCAAGCTTTGATAATAGGTCTTCAAAGTCAATCTTCAAATCTTCAAGTTCTGTTTGTTAGGCTTCAAAGTCCAACTTGATAATGATATGGTCACTTAACTTCTTGGTGGATATTGACACTCAAACTCTTGCAATGATAGGTTTCAATAAGTACACCCTTAAAGCATAGCTGCAACGAATTTGTAGAAGCCTACTCTATCAATGAATCTTGTTCTTAGCATCTTGAAAAATCATTCAGCTTGGAATTTGCTTTAGACAATGGTCTTGGTATTTCTTTGTTTTTGTACTAATTCTTAAAATGGACACACCTGCAACTAGAGTAAACTTTAGTAGCACAGAAATTATGGATGCAGATTTAGCAATTAGCAACAGAAAGAACATACAACAAAAACACAATTCAGCAATTCAGAATGCTTGGACAGCAAATATAGGCTCACAAATCAGCAATGTTAAAGTCTCTCAAATCAACAATATGGGTTCACAAATCAGCAATATAAAATCCCAAATCAGCAATATAATAGTCTCTCAAAAATAGCATTATTTGTTCACAAATCAGCAATTTCAAGTCCTAAATTAGCAATATAATAGTCTCTCAAAATCAGCATTATGAATTCCAAATTAGCAAACATGAATTCCAAAATAGCAATATGAATTCCAAATCAGCATAATGAATTCCAAATCAGCAATATGAACTCCAAATAATTTTAGCAAACAATTTGTAGTACATGAGAACCAACATTTCAATTTATCAGCAGAGACATCCTCTAATTTTGGTTTCCAGAGGATCAAGTTTTGTAGAACAATTGTTTTCTAGCAATATACCCAAGTTAGAAGATAGGAAGTTTGAAACCAACACTCCACTCAACCCCAACCAATATCAGTCAACATATCAACTCTACAAACTCAAGTTCACAACAGAGGAAATTATGCTTCAAACCAGAATGTATAAATAACAGAGTTTCAACAAGCAGATTCTTAAAAAAAAACTGTGTGAAGAGCAGTCTCAAGAAACCAAATTCTCAAATCAGAATATATAAACAATAGAGTTTCAACTAGCAGATCCTCAAATAAAAACCATGTGAAGAGTAGTCTCAAGAAGCCAAATTTTCAAATCAAAATATATAAACAACAATAAAACTCAAGAGTAACATCATAATGACAAACTTAGAGTATGTGCATATTTACAGAGACTTAGAGTTTTTGAAGAAGTGATTATACCTAAAATGGACCCCCAAGAATCAGATTCATACTTACTGATGATGGAAAAAGATGCACAATACAAAATCATGGTGACAACAATGAATTTCAATCTCTTTCTTTTTGTCACCAGTGCTCCCTAAAGCTCTCAGCATCTCTTTCTCACTCATAACTCACACACATACACTCATCACAGTAGCCATAGGTAATGTTTCAAGAAATCTGTAGCTCTTTCCTTCTTTTTCTATCACTGCAGTCTCTCTTACTCTTACTTTCATTTCTTTTTATTTAGGTTGCTCGTTTCTATCTCTCTCCTATAAACCTTATATATTATCTATATATATGCTAGCGCCTCACCTGTGTATCTTCAATTTGACCTATATAAAAATTCTTATTACCAAACTAACCCTAACATTATATATCAATGAGAATCTATATCAGCCGAAAGAGAGTTTTCTCAAAACTTTACATTTGAATTTTTTTTTATATTACAAAACTACCACTCCCTTTGTTTTTTGATAAAACATGAAACCCTAATGACTATAATTTTCAAATCACCCCTGCACTAATTTCCAATCTGACCTTCTTTAAAAAATGACACATGGAAAAATATAATAAAGTGAGGCAATTAATTAAATCATTAAATTATGTGAAATGACACTAATGCCCTAATAGATTCTTTTGACATTAAAACTTGGACAAACATGCTCATAGGCTTCTCGGACCTCAATCTCCCCCTTTTGCCTTTTAATGTCAAAAACCACCTAAATTCTTTCTCCCCCTTTTTGACAATTGATTCGTGTGTGAGTGTGACTCAAAAAGTATACCAATTAAAAATTTCTACACTTCGCAATAGAACGAATTCCTTGCAGAATAGGGCTATCGAAATGAATGGGTATCGTACCTCAGGGATTATGTTCTGACGAGTTGGAATACGGAATTAACTCTAATTAAATTTATAAGAAAAGAATTCTGATTTTTAACTAAACTAATTAAAAAGATAAAATAAAATAAATCAAAGTAAACAAGATAGTGAAGATAATAGGAGAGAAACCTAGGGTGTTTGACTTCACCACTAACTCCACAATCAATGGTTAATTGAATCAACTATAGGGGAATTACATCATGCATAAGTGGTGTCGGTGGCTACAAGCTCACCTTCATCCGTCAAGAAGATAACATATGATTAAGGCTAAGCCATGGACTATCTTCGATTGGCATGGGCCATCTGCCTAACTACTCTAATCTAGGGTGCAGTATGGTTCATCTTCTCTAGGCATAATCCATCAAAGCTCATAACAATATATTCAGTGATTACCATTGTGTAATAATCTCTCTCATGATCACAGAAAACAAGAGGGATTGAGTTCAATAACAACAACTAAATATCTAAGACAAGATAAGAAATCATTGAGATTGAATTTACAAGACTTTTATTGCTCAATTCTATAATAAGAATCCTCACAATTACATAATCTACGCATGTATATAAAAGTCCCCAATAATTAAAACAATCAAACCATTGATGCTTTGTTAGGGCTACATCAAAACCCTAGTGGATGAACTAGCCGCTCATGGTAGAAGAAGAAGCTTCAACTGTTGAGGAAGAAGACATCATCTTTCTGAATTACGCGTATGACTTCGTTCTCCAATGGCTCTGCGATTTGTTTCTGTTCTTTTCAGCCCTCTCAGACTCTCTCTGTGTTCTCCAAAATCTCCCCTCAACTCAGCCTCCAAGTCTTCACTTTATTTCCCAAGAGAATACACCAAAGTCCTAATCCAATTAGGAATAAATTAGGGTTTCCCGCAGCACTAATCAGGTGGGTTTTTCCTGCTGACTTAGGCCCGACTTTTGACCCACTAGAAGTCCGTTTTACAGAATTTTTGTGAAATACAAAAGTGTGCAGAATCAAATTTCATTCAACCCTACGCGAAAATAATGTCGATTTGAGGGTCGGAAATAAGACTTCTGGTCCGTTTTCCAAAACGGGATTAAGACTGCATTATGCGCAGATTTGGGCTTCAGGCCCGAAACCTTCTTAAGCTGCTGTAATTCTCTTGGACCTCTTTCTTGGGCTGATTTGAGTTGGAATAAATGGTTGAGTGAATCTCCTTGATGTAGGCTTCATCTCACCATCTTGGATGTCTTCTTTCAAAGCCCAAAAACTTGGTTTTAACTGAAATAATCATTAAGGCCCTTAAAATACAGAAAACACTAAAACAAAGTAAAATCACAAAATAATTTATCACTAAGAGAATAAAATACATAAGTTAAGAGGCTAGAATGCGTAACATTCAACGCCTATCACACCCCCAAACTTACATATTGCTAGTCCCTTAGCAACAGAATAAAACAAAACTAAAACAAAGAAACTACTAAACACTAACTAAACTACCCAACTCCACTTTCGTGGGAGAAACGATTGCATTTAGCATATGCAACAAGCCTTTAAATCCCTAGGTTCCCCCTAGTGGACGAGTATAGTCTCGTGAGGGTTTCCAGAAATGTTACCCACAAACATTCAAAATTCTGTTTCAACATTAATTCAAGAAGAAGATTACAATACATAGTTACAAACTTGCATTCAAGTATAGTTTCAAACTTTCAAATTCTATAATTCAAAGCAATGGTCCCCATGCATAATTCACATCAACATATCTCAAAATAATCAACTCTAGCTCCCTCGTGTAAAGTGAACTAGCAGTCATCTCATGTAGCATAACTCAGCTCTGAATATATTAAGACACATACCCTTTCAACTCACTAGCTCCCCTTATTGAAATCATACTTCCCAACATGCATACATGACTTTTTTTTTCTTTCTCATCATTCTTTTTTTTCATTGCTTTATTGGTTGTGCAATGTCTTGATCTATTAAGCTTTCTGAAAGATCCATGTAGCAAGCTTTCAGTCAGTGACTCCCAAACCAGATGGCTTTAGGGCACTAGGCTTTAAGATACCCCGAAGACCTAATTACTCGAATCAGTCAGGCTACAAATCAAGACAACCAATGCTCATCTTTTCACACCCTTTCACTTTTGACGCGAACACTCCGTGCTTCCTGAGGCATAGAGGCCCGGTTACTCATGAAAAGGATCAAATTGATTGCTTATTCATCATTTTTTTCTTTCTTTCTTTCTTTTTTTTTCATTGAAGTCAAGTAAAACACATTATCGGTACTCATTCTCAAGAGATACTAATTAATATCAAGCATATGTAACTCAATAACTCAAAACCAAAGTT
This sequence comes from Cornus controversa, assembly GCA_026545225.1. Classification (NCBI taxonomy): domain Eukaryota; kingdom Viridiplantae; phylum Streptophyta; class Magnoliopsida; order Cornales; family Cornaceae; genus Cornus; species Cornus controversa. Next base: position 13,631,136 of record CM048852.1, read on the forward strand.
TATACCCCACGAGACTATGCTAGTGTGTTTGTGCATGTAAGGAAACTAAAATTAATCACTTCAAAACATGTTATTGCAAACTATGATTAAAACCACTTAATTTAAACCACCGTTTCCAAAGATTTAAAACCTACTCAAAAATTGCAAGTTATGCACCTACATAAGGTATTAATCCTTTGAATGATGTCAAAACATTCTATCTAAAAATAAAACAAAATAAAATAAAGAAACAAACTAAGAAAATAAAATAAAATAAAATCCTAATACAAAAGAATTTCACACAAATTTTCCCCATATGCAATAAAGCACACAAATAGGCATCGCCTCACCCCCAAACTTAAACTGTACATTGTCCTCAATGGACACCCAATTAAAGCATAGAGAAGAGTAAGAACGATAGTACCGGGATCATGGAGTAGTGGAAAGAAAATAGAGTACATCACGAGGACGAAGGCAATGCAAGCACACCCCCAAACTTGGATGTTAAAACCTGTCAAAACAAACCACTATACCCCAAAGATCAAGTGAAAATAGTATGGGTGAAAATAAATATGAAAGAGAAAAATCCTAAAAAAAATATTTTTTCATTTTTCTATTTTTTTTTTATAAAAAAATCTAACTACAAAAAGAAAAATAAAAAGAAAAATAAAAGCTAAAAATAAAATAAAATACAAAAGATGGTTACCTTCCTGTCAAGGATGTGGTGGTGACTGAGCATCTGGATCCAAGTTTGCTTGGCGCATCAGTGCACGCATCATCCTCCTCATCTCTAGTTGCTCTTGGCGAGTGTCACAAAAGTGATCCGCCATCTCTGCTCTCATTGCACCAAACTATGTGGAGACCTCTGTCTGTAAGGTGCCAAACTGGGCTGTCAACCCAGCAATCTGCCCTTCTAAATATTGATAATCATGGCCACCAGCCTGTGCATGCACTGCCTCTTCCTCTGCCTCCATCTCTTCTGGACCGTCCACCAGTGGTGGTATATCTACATGCTCTCCTCCCTGGGCCAACCGAGATACCTCACCAGGCGCCGCTATGACTCTCTGGTGCATATGAGATCGACTCAGGTTCCAGTCATGCGTGCCATAATGAAGATCACGTGGAAAGGCAAGCTCGTCCTCATGGACTGCATACCCCTGTGCTACAAGCAACTGATGAATAATGGTAGGGAATGAAAACTCCCAGTCACTTGCACTGTCTGGTGTCTTGGCCACAACTTTGGAATAGAATTTCTCCATCTGGCCCCAGACAATCTGTGGGAATGACAGCCAATGCCCAAAATGTATAGCATATAAGGCTCTGAGGAACTCTTGACGTCTTTCGATTTTATGTCCAATTGGACATACATTCTTGAGTAGCACAGCGTCAAGGAACCATAAATGATTTGGCATTGAAGACTTTGAAGCTGCATTCCTTTTCGGCCCAGAAAATTGGTTGGCACACAATCGTGCAACCACATTGCCTACCGACAAATCGTCGGGTAGAGGAGTATAGATATGAGATAAATCAGCTGGGCATTCATGAGGACAACCCATGGCAATGGCAATGGATGACATGTCCACCCGAACTATTGTTCCATCTACGGAAGAAGTAAGCACATCCCGCTCATCAGGTTTCGGCATTAAGTTCTGATAAAATACCTTGACAAGCCTCGGGTAAATGGTAGATGAGAGTGGAACAAAAATGGATGCCGACCGACGACGACGGATGTCAGAAATCCCCCACCGTGTCTCGGGAAACATACCATAAAGCTCGGCTATGTCAAACATTGTTTCAAAATTCAACGCCCTTGGATGCCATCTCTCTTGAATACCGTCTCGGCGAGATCGTGAAGAACCTGTGGTCGGATCATGCCTCGCTCGGCGAGGATTACGGGAACTTGAAGCATCTTGGTGACTTGCTCTCTTTGGCGCCATAGAAGTAGAAAAAGTGTGGTTGAGGAATTAAATCGAACACTTGGCGTGCACAATTAACTTGTACCCTTCAACCTCCTCTTTTCGGCAATTTTTCCACCCAAATCGAACAAGTAAATGCACCAAATTGATCCCCCAAACTTGGTCTTCAAAAGCCCTCAAAAAGATTTGAACAATTTCTTCAAGGAAAAACTTCACTTACTTTGATGTTAAACTTGAAAAAGTGTGAGCTTCCTTTGAGAATAGTGATTTTTGATCCAATTTGATGTTGAAGTTGATGTTGATCAATGTTGAATTCTTGTATAATAATCACTAATTGAAGAAATTAGTTTTCCGGATGATGTAGGACTTGAATTAGAGTTCAAAGAGGTCTAGGATGCAAGTAGTAGCAACATAGGAGGAGTGGGTGTCCATATATAAGGAGGATTCTCGGCCAGCCCTTCAATACCCTTGGGCGATCGATCCCCCTTGGATTGGGCGATTGATCGCCCACCTGCTGGTGGGGATCCTTGAGAAAATGCATGGGGCGATCGATCCCCCTTGGCTGGGGCGATCGATCCCCCTCCTGGAAGCTTGTTGGACCCTCCATCGCCCAAGGTCGACCGAACCTTGATAATTTTGAGTCTCCATCGCCCAAGGTCGACCGAGAGCACGATTTTTCACCCGTCTTGAGTCCAAATACCTCGGTACACCTCTTGGCATCCTCCGGAAGCAACTTATACATCAAAAACTCAAAGAAAAAACATTAAAACGCAACTAGAATTGAAAGAAAAAGTAAGAAAACTAAAACTAAAACTTAGAATCAAAGAAAACTAAAGAAATTAAAGGATAGGAATACATACAAAACCTACAATTTAACGTCCGTAGGAGACGATTGACTCTCCGAAGGGATTAAGTCGGATAGACGGGATCCGTCAAGTCGACGGACTCCACATCTCTTCTTGGCACACATCCTTCCACACAATGTTTCAACCTTTGGCCATTAACCTTCGTCAACGTAGTTTCAAACAATTGCTCATCCGGGAATGAGTCTCGAATAGGTAATGCACCAAATACCGGCTCAGACTCGATTCGAGATAAATGATCCGCTACCACATTCTCCGTCCCCTTTTTGTCTTTTATTTCCAAATCAAATTCTTGCAGCAATAAAATTCACCGAATAAGACGCGGTTTGGTTTCTTTCTTTGCCAATAAGTGTCTCAATGCTGCATGATCAGAGTAGACAACCACCTTGGACCCCAATAAATAAGAACGAAATTTGTCCAAGGCAAACACTATAGCTAGAAGCTCTTTCTCTGTGGTTGTATAATTGAGTTGGGCATCAGAAAGAGTCTTACTAGCATAGTAGATGACATGTGGTCGTTTCTCTTCTCTCTGTCCCAACACGGCTCCTACTGCATAATCAGAGGCATCACACATGATTTCAAAAGGTATAGCCCATTTTGGAGACTGCATAATTGGTGCAGAGGATAACAGAGATCGAAGCTTTTCAAAAGCTTTCACACAATCTTCATCAAAGATAAAGGGAACATCTTTAGATAACAAATGGCATAATGGTCGAGCCACTTTACTGAAATCCTTGATGAATCTTCTATAGAACCCGGCATGGCCTAAGAAAGATCGAACTTGCCTTACCGAAGTTGGATGAGGCAGAGTTGCATTAGATCGATCTTTGCTTTATCAACTTCAATGCCCCTCTCTGAAACAATATGGCCCAATACAATACCTTCTTTCACCATAAAGTGGCTCTTCTCCCAACTAAGTACCAGATTCCGTTCTCAGCACCTTTGAAGCACAAGTGATAAATTGCTCAAACAATGTTCAAAAGATGATCCAAAAATAGAGAAGTCATCCATAAACACCTCCAAGAATTTTTCCACCATGTCAGAAAAGATGGCCATCATACACCTTTGGAATGTAGCCGGAGCATTACATAATCCAAAAGGCATACGACGATACGCAAAAGTACCAAAGGGACAAGTGAAAGTGGTCTTCTCTTAATCTTCTGGATCCATAGCTACTTGGTTATAACCAGAGTAGCCATCCAGAAAGCAATAATAGCTCTGACCAGCTAACCTTTCAAGTATTTGATCAATGAATGGAAGAGGGAAGTGATCCTTCCTTGTCATAGAATTGAGCTTTCTGTAATCAATGCAAACACGCCAACCTGTGGCAGTACGTTGTGGAACAAGCTCTCCCATGGACTTAGGGACAATGGTAAGACCAGATTTCTTTGGAACCACTTGTGTCGGACTCACCCATGTGCTGTCAGAAATTGGATAAATGATTCCTGCATCAAGTAACTTGACAACCTCTTTCTTTACCACCTCCTTCATGTTGGGGTTCAATCGCCATGTGCCAAAGAAAGTAATGCTGCCACAACAAGTAAGTTCAATAATTCAGCAGTGTACTCCTCCCAAGTATAAAGATCCTGGTGCTCCAACTATCTCATGCATTATTGGGGAGCACCATGTGGATAAAGCTCTTCTTGATTTGGGTGCAACTGTGAATTTGCTACCCTATTCAGTCTCTTTACAATTGGGCTTGGGAGAATTGAAGCCTACCTCGGTGGTATTACAATTTGCAGACAGATCAACAAAGCAACCCCGAGAATCATAGAAGATGTGCTCATTAAAGTGGACAAGTTCTACTTTCCTGTTGATTTCATTGTACTTGACACTGAGCCGGTTCACAATCCGAAGAGGCACATTCCTGTGATCCTTGGTCGACCTTTCTTAGCTACTGCTGATGCTTGCATAAATTGTAGGTCGGGGATCATGGATATTTCATTTGGCAACATGAAGGTTAAACTTAATATTTTCAATGCTGTTGAGAATCCTCCAGATCAGACTGATGTTTTCTTCATGGACTCTGAAGATGTGATTGAATCTACAGATGAAATAAGGGTGCAAGAAAAACAGAAGGAGAAGAAGGTGTTTGAAGATCAAATTTCTACCATGGTGATAACTTCTGTATGCACTACATTTTCCAAAACACTTCAGAGGGAGAAATTGTTTGGAGTGTCCGACAACTCCACACCATGGTATGCAGATATTGTGAACTATTTAGCCACGGGAAAAGTGCCAAGAGACTGGACCAAGCGAGAACGTGATCGATTCTTCTCTAAAGTTCATCATTACTTTTGGGAGGATCCAGAGTTATTTAAATATTGTCCAGATCAGATTATTCAGCGATGTGTCCCAGACCATGAGTTTCAAGATATTCTCAAGTTCTGCCATTCATTGGCATGTGGAGGCCACTTCAGTGCAAGAAAGACAGCAACAAAGGTACTTCAATGTGGATTCTTTTGGCCTTCTCTGTTTCATGATGCATATGTTTTCTGTAAGACTTGTGATCGGTGTCAAAGATTGGGTTCAATGTCGAGGCGTGATATGATGCCAATGAGCCCCATTCTGGTGGTGGAGATTTTTGATGTTTGGGGAATTGATTTTATGGGACCCTTTCCATTTTCTTTTGGCTACGAATATATTCTAGTTGGAGTGGATTATGTCTCCAAGTGGGTGGAGGCTATTGCAACTCGAACCAATGATCACAAGGTGGTAATCAAATTCATGCATGAGAATATTCTGAGTCGATTTGGAATTCCTCGAGCCTTGATCAGTGATGGTGGTACTCACTTTTGCAATAAATTCTTGAGAGGTTTGCTTGCTAAATATTTAGTGACACATAAGGTGGCGACGCCTTATCATCCTCAAACAAGTGGGCAAGTAGAGCTGTCCAATCGAGAAATTAAGCATGTTCTCGAGAAGATAGTGAGACCGGATAGAAGAGATTGGTCATTGCGATTGAGCGAAGCACTATGGGCGTATCGAACTGCTTATAAGACCCCTATCGGTATGTCACCATATCGGTTGGTGTATGGGAAAGCATGTCATCTTCCAGTAGAGATTGAGCACAAGGCACTTTGGGCAATTCGAAAATTCAATTTCGATGCAAAAAGAGCTGGGGAAGAGAGGAAGTTGCAATTGAATGAATTAGAAGAGTTTATACGTGATGCTTATGAAAGTTCATGAATTTACAAGGAGAGGACGAAAGCATTTCATGATCGACATATCTCACGAAAGTCCTTCTCTCCTGGTGATAAAGTGTGGCTCTTCAATTCCAAGCTTCGGTTGTTTTTCGGAAAATTGCGTTCAAGGTGGGATGGACCATTCCAAGTGATTTTGGTTTTTCCTCATGGTGCCGTGAAAATTCGAAGCTTTCGAGATAATACTTTGATGAAAGTTAATGGCCAAAGGTTGAAACATTGTGTGGAAGGATGTGTGCCAAGAAGAGACGTGGAGTCCGTCGACTTGACGGATCCCGTCTATCCGACTTAATCCCTTCGGAGAGTCAATCGTCTCCTAAGGACGTTAAATTGTAGGTTTTGTATGTATTTCTATCCTTTAATTTCTTTAGTTTTCGTTGATTTTAAGTTCTAGTTTTAGTTTTCTTACTTTTTCTTTCAATTCTAGTTGTGTTTTAATATTTTTTTCTTTGAGTTTTTGATGTATAAGTTGCTTCTGGAGGATGCCAAGAGGTGTACCGAGGTATTCGGACTCAAGACGGGTGAAAAATCGTGCTCTCGGTCGACCTTGGGCGATGGAGACTCAAAATTATCGAGGTTCGGCCGACCTTGGGCGATGGAGGGTCCAAAAGGCATCCAGGAGGGGGATCGATCGCCCCATGATTTTCCATAAGGAGCAGCACCATCAGGTGGGCGATCGATCACCCACCCTAGGGGGGATCGATCGCCCAAGCCCAACACATGGGCTGGCCGAGCATTCTCCTTATATATGGACACCCACTCCTCCTATGTTGATACTACTTGCATCCTAAGCCTCTTTGAACTCCAATTCAAGTCCTACATCATCCGGAAAACTAATTTCTTCAATTAGTGATTATTATACAAGAATTCAACATTGATCAACATCAACTTCAAACATCAAATTGGATCAAAAATCACTAGTTCTCAAAGGAAGCTCACACTTTTTCAAGTTCAACATCCAAGTAAGTGAAGTTTTTCTTTGAAGAAATTGTTCAAATCTTTTTGAGGGCTTTTGAAGACCAAGTTTGGGGGATCAATTTGGTGCAATTACTTGTTCGATTTGGGTGAAAAAAATTGCCGAAAAAAGGAGGTTGAAGGTTACAAAAGAATTGTGCACACCAAGTGTTCGATTTAATTCCTCAACCACACTTTTTCTACTTCTATGGCACCAAAGAGAGCAAGTCACCAAGATGCGTCAAGTTCACGTAATCCTCGCCGAGCGAGGCATGATCCGACCACAGGTTCTTCACGATCTCGCCGAGACAGTATTCAAGAGAGATGGCATCCAAGGGCGTTGAATTATGAAACAATGTTTGACATAGCCGAACTTTATGGTATGTTTCCCGAGACACGATGGGGGATTTCTGACATCCGTCGTCATCGGTCGGCATCCATTTTTGTTCCACTCTCATCTACCATTTACCCGAGGCTTGTCAAGGTATTTTATCAGAACTTAATGCCGAAACCTGATGAGCGGGATGTGCTTACTTCTTCCGTAGATGGAACAATAGTTCGAGTGGACATGTCATCCATTGCCATTGCCATGGGTTGTCCTCATGAATGCCCAGCTGATTTATCTCATATCTATACTCCTCTACCCAACGAGTTGTCGGTAGGCAATGTGGTTGCACGTTTATGTGCCAACCAATTTTTCGGGCCGAAAAGGAATGCAGCTTCAAAGTCTTCAATGCCAAATCATTTATGGTTCCTTGACGCTGTGCTACTCAAGAATGTATGTCCAATTGGACATAAAACCGAAAGACGTCAAGAGTTCCTCAGAGCCTTATATGCTATACATTTTGGGCATTAGCTGTCATTCCCACAGATTGTCTGGGGCCAGATGGAGAAATTCTATTCCAAAGTTGTGGCCAAGGTACCAGATAGTGCAAGTGACTGAGAGTTTCCATTCCCTACTATTATTCACCAGTTACTTGTAGCACAGGGGTATACAGTCCATGAGGACGAGCTTGCCTTTCCACATGACCTTCATTATGGCACGCATGACTGGAACTTGAGTCGATCTCATATGCATCAGAGAGTCATAGCGGCGCCTGGTGAGGTATCTCGGTTGGCCCAAGGAGGAGAGCATGTAGATATACCACCACCGGTGGAGGCAGAGGAAGAGGAAGTGCATGCACAGGCTGGTGGCCATGATTATCAATATTTAGAAGGGCAGATTGCTGGGTTGACAGCCCAGTTTGGCACCTTACAGACAGAGGTCTCCACACAGTTTGGTGCAATGAGAGCAAAGATGGCGGATCACTTTCGTGACACTCGCCAAGAGCAACTAGAGATGCGGAGGATGATGCGTGCACTGATGCGCCAAGCAAACTTGGATCCAGATGCTCAGTCACCACCACATCCATGACAGGAAGGTAACCATCTTTTGTATTTTATTTTATTTTTAGCTTTTATTTTTCTCTTTATTTTTCTTTTTGTAGTTAGATTTTTATTATCTATAAAAAAAAAAAAAAATTTTTTTTGAAAAATTATTTTATTTTTTTAGGAATTTTCTCTTTCATATTTATTTTCACCCATACTATTTTCACTTGATCTTTGGGGTATAGTGGTTTGTTTTGACAGGTTTTAACATCCAAGTTTGGGGGTGTGCTTGCATTGCCTTCGTGCTAGTGATGTCCTCTATTTTCTTTCCACTACTCCATGATCATGGTAACATCGTTCTTACTCTTCTCTATGCTTTAATTGGGTGTCCATTGAGGACAATGTACAGTTTAAGTTTGGGGGTGAGGCGATGCCTATTTATGTGCTTTATTGCATATGGGGGAAATTTGTGTGAAATTCTTTTGTATTAGGATTTTATTTTATTTTATTTTCTTAGTTTATTTTTTTATTTTATTTTTATTTTGTTTTATTTTTAGATAGAATGTTTTGACATGATTCAATGGATTAATACCTTATGTAGGTGCATAACTTGCAATTTTTGAGTATGTTTTAAATTTTTGAAAACTATGGTTTAAATTAAGTGGTTTTAATCATGGTTTGCAATAACATGTTTTGAGGTGATTGATTTTAGTTTCCTTACATGCACAGACACACTAGCATAATCTTGTGGGGGTATAAACCTATGTTTTGAGTTATTGAGTTACATATGCTTGATATTAATTAGTATCTCTTGAGAATGAGTACCGATAATGTGTTATACTTGACTTTAATGAAAAAAGAAAGAAAAGAAGTGAAAAAAAAGAATATGTTGAAGCAAATCAATTTGATCCTTTTCATGAGTAACCGGGCCTCTATGCCTCAGGAAGCACGGAGTGTTCGCGTCAAAAGTGAAAGGGTGAGAAAAGATGAGCATTGGTTGTCTTGATTTGTAGCCTGACTGATTCGAGTAATTAGGTATTCGGGGTATCTTAAAGCCTAGTGCCCTAAAGCCATCTGGTTTGGGAGTCACTGACTGAAAGCTTGCTACATGGATCTTTCAGAAAGCTTAATAGATCAAGACATTGCACAACCAATAAAGCAATGAGGAAAAAAAAGAATGATGAAAAAAAATATGAAAAAGTCATGTATGCATGTTGGGAAGTATGAGTTCAATAAGGGGAGCTAGTGAGTTGAAAGGGTATGTGCCTTAATATATTCAGAGCTTGGTTATGCTACATGAGAGGACTGCTAGTTCATTTTACACGAGGGAGCTAAAGCTGATTATTTTGAGATATGTTGATGTGAATTATGTGTGGGGACCATTGATTTGAATTATGGAATTTGAAAATTTGAAAATATTCTTGAATGCAAGTTTGTAACTATGTATTGTAATCTTCTTCTTGAATTAATGTTGAAACAGAATTTTGAATGTTTGTGGGTAATATTTCTGGAAACCCTCACGAGACTATACTCGTCCACTAGGGGGAACCTAGGGGTTTAAAGGCTTGTTGCATATGCTAAATGCAATCGTTTCTCCCACGAAAGTGGAGTTAGGTAGTTTAGTTAGTGTTTAGTAGTTTCTTTGTTTTAGTTTTGTTTTATTCTATTGCTAAGGGACTAGCAATATGTAAGTTTGGGGGTGTGATAGGCGTTGAATGTTACGCATTCTAGCCTCTTAACTTATGTATTTTATTCTCTTAGTGATAGATTATTTTGTGATTTTACTTTGTTTTAGTGTTTTCTATATTTTCAGGGCCTTAATGATTATTTCAGTTAAAACCGTGCTTTTGGATTTTTAAAGAAGACATCCAAGATGGTGAGATGAAGCCTACATCAAGGAGATTCACTCAACCATTTATTTCAACTCAAATCAGCCCAAGAAAGAGGTCCAAGAGAATTACAGCTGCTTAAGAAGGTTTCGGGCCTGAAGCCCAAATCTGTGCATAATACAGTCTTAATCCCATTTTGGAAAACGGATCAGAAGTCTTATTTTCGAGCCTCAAATCGACATTATTTGTGCGAAGGGTTGAACGAAATTTGATTCTGCACACTTTTGTATTTCACGAAAATTCCGTAAATCGGACTTCTAGTGGGTCAAAAGTCGGGCCGAAGTCAGCAGGAAAAACCCACCTGATTAGTGCTGCGGGAAACCCTAATTAATTCCTAATTGGATTAGGACTTTGGTGTATTCTCTTGGAGAATAAAGTGAAGACTTGGAGGCTGAATTGGGAGAGCTGACACAGAGATTGGAGAGTCTGAGAGGGCTGAAGAGAACATAAACATATCGCAGAGCCATTGGGGAACGAAGTCATACGCGTAATTCAGAAAGATGATGTCTTCTTCCTCAACAGTTGAAGCTTCTTCTTCTACCATGAGCGGCTAGTTCATCCACTAGGGTTTTGATGTAGCCCTAACAAAGCATCAATGGTTTGATTATTTTAATTATTGGGGACCTTTATATACATGCATAGATTGTGTAATTGTGAGGATTCTTAATAAGGAATTGAGCAATAAAAGTCTTGTAAATTCAATCTCAATGCTTTCTTATCTTGTCTTAGATATTTAGTTGTTGTTATTGAACTCAATCCCTCTTGTTTTCTGTGATCATGAGAGAGATTATTACACAATGGTAATCACTGAATATATTGTTATGAGCTTTGATGGATTATGCCTAGAGAAGATGAACCATACTGCACCCTAGATTAGAGTAGTTAGGCAGATGGCCCATGCCAATCGAAGATAGTCCATGGCTTAGCCTTAATCATATGTTATCTTCTTGACGGATGAAGGTGAGCTTGTAGCCACCGACACCACTTATGCACGATGTAATTCCCCATAGTTGATTCAATTGACCATTGATTGTGGAGTTAGTGGTGAAGTCAAACACCCTAGATTTCTCTCCTATTATCTTCACTATCTTGTTTACTTTGATTTATTTTATTTTATCTTTTTAATTAGTTTAAAAATCAGAATTCTTTTCTTCTAAATTTAATTGGAATTAATTCCGTAATCCAACTCGTCAAACCATAATCCCTGAGGTACGATACCCATTCCTTTCGATAGCCCTATTCTGCAAGGAATTCGTTCTATTGCGAAGTGTGGAAATTTTTAATTGGTATACTTTTTGAGTCACACTCACACACGAATCAGTGACCATTGCTTATAGCCATTATTTTTTGACCATTTGGAAAAGAATGTTGGGGGATTGGAATGGCTTACCTTGCCTTTATAAGTGGTCTCCTTCTTCATTTATAACCAGCTCACTATCTCATCTCATGCCCTATACCATCATACCTTCCCTCTCACGTTGTTTGCACGTTATTGATCATAACTTTGACAGGTCGTCTCCAAAGACTTTTTCCCCCGGTTTTCCCCTTATCGAAGTGTTTAAGTTTTTGTATTCTATAATGGCTAACTACGATGAGTGCCAGGAGTTTAGATCAACTATGATAGACGCCGAGGTAGAGGAGCTGGCAGTTTCATATTCTTTTTCAGAAGGGGTCATGGCTAGGGCTTACTCCATTTGGCCCAGAGAAATATTCTTCTACAAGGCATACTTTCTTTCAGGCCTTCGATTCCCTATCCCAGATTTTGCCAAAGAGCTGCTCCAGGCAATTAACCTTTGCCCTTCTCAACTTAAGCCCAATTCTTGGCGTATTATCATGGCTACCCTGGTTCTTTGGAAGTCCTGTAAGTTTACCTCCCCACTAACCCTTAACTGATTTCTTTTCTACTATACCCTCCTGAAGAGCAAAGATTGACGTCACATACAAAGTTGATGTCACGGTGCAGGGAGTTTGCCCAAAGGATTGGTGGTTCTCGACAATAGCCATAGGATAAATAATTAGAATGAATGATTTTTCTTTGTTTCAGGAAGCTGACAAAAGGTAATAAACAGATGGTGGATGCATTATGTGGGGGTAATTTTATGTTAAAAAGTGAAGAAGAGGCATGGACCTTACTCGAGAATCTTATTGACAACTATTTACAACATGTATCCTCTACTCGTTCTAGCAGACCTGCCACTACAAGGAAGACTGATGGGATTTATGAGATTGGTGCTGCAGAAGCTATGCCAACCAACATTGATTTAATTGCACAGAAGGTAACAGCAATCATGGCTGCTAATCAAGCTCCTTCTATTTTAAATCCTTCATTGCTGGGCCCTTGTAAATTTTGCTCTAGTCCTGTGAATAATGTGAACAATTGTCCTTTTATTGGGTAATTTTTTGATATTCAACATGAGCAAGTCCAAGCTAGATTCACTAGACCAATGAATCCTCCACGAGGTAATATTTACAATCCAACATGGAGAAATCATCCTAGTTTTTTCTACAGTAACCAAGGGGTAGCAATGCAACCTACATATCAATCTAGGAATTATGTACCTCAACAGCAGTTCCAAACACAAATTCCTATGGTAAAATTTTTTTTGCTATTGAAGACAAGCTGACACTTGCCCTAGCAAAGTTTGAGAAACTCGATTCCATTATAGAGACAGTGCAAGCTATTACAGCAATAGTGCAGCTATAGCTCAATTGGTACATTCTCATTGTCAATCTATTGCCAAATTAGAATCTCAGTTTAGATAACTTGCTAATACATTGAACATAAGAGAAGAAGGGAAGCTCCCTAGTTAACCAATTGCTAATCTTAGAGGGATGCAAGCTTCCACAAGTAACCCACACCATGAGTAGGTTCAAGCCATTATGACTTTGAGGAGTGGGAAAGTAATTGATAACAAGGTGGGAGAAAAGAAAGAAAAAGAAAAAGTGACCACAAGTCCAAGTGCTGAAAATTCTTATGAGCCCAAAGCTCCTTTCCTACAACGTTTCCTTGAAGCATCTAAGTTGGGAAAGTAAGGGGAGAAGCTGCATGACATGATGGAAGTATTTTGATAAGTGAAATTTAATTTTCCACTCCTTGATGCCATTAAGCAAATTCCCCCTTATGCAAAATTTCTGAAGGACTTGTGCACTCAGAAGAGGCGTTCTAAAAGTCATATGTCAAAGAAGGTGATGCTGCATAACAAGTGAGTTCTATAATTTAGCAGTGCACTCCTCCCAAGTACAAAGATCCTAGTGCTCCAACTATCTCATGCATTATTGGGGAGCATCATATTGATAAAGCTCTTCTGGATTTAGGTGCAAGTGTGAATTTATTGCCCTACTTGGTTTACTTACAGTTGGGTTTGGGAGAATTGAAGCCTGCCACGGTGGTTTTACAGTTTGCAGATAGATTAACCAAACGACCTCATGGGATCATTGAAAATGTTATCATTAAGGTGGATAAATTTTATTTTCTAGTTAATTTCATTGTTCTAGATACCAAGCTAGTTCATAATCTGGAGAGACATATTCCAGTCATCCTTGGTCGTCCATTTCTAGCTACTGCAAATGCTCGTATTAATTGTAGATCGGGATCATGGATATATCATTTGACAACATGAAGGTAAAATTGAATATTTTTAATACCAGTCAACATCCTCCAAATGAGAGTGAGTGTCTCTTCATGGATGACATTGATTATTGGGAGGAAGAAGTTGCTCTATTTGCTCTATCTCAAGATATTGAGAAGTCCATTACGGGGGTTAATGCTATGTTTGATGTAGTGGTCATGAAAGATAAAACACCTTGGGGGATTCCGATTGAACCACTTCCTTTTCTTTCTAGCATTCTTATGGTGCCATCGCTGGAGTTTCCTCCACATTTGGAATTGAAACCTCTTTCTTCAAAGCTGAAATATATATTTTTCAAAGCTAATGAGACCATTCCGGTTACTTTGAGTTCGGTTCAAGGAAGTGAGGATCATATAAAGGGGGCGAAGTTAAATCGATCTCTTTGAGCAATGTGGCATTGGGTGAACCTTGAATTGAAGTCAATGAACGTCGCCTACGGACATTAAATTGTAGGGGTTGTATGTATTTCTATCCATTAATTTTTTTAGTTTTCTTTTATTCAATTTTTAGTTTATGTTTTCTTACTTTTTCTTTCCATTTTAGTTGTGTTTTGATGTGTTTTCTTTGAGTTTTTGATGTATAAGTTCCTTTCGGAGGATGCCAAGAGGTATATCGAGATATTTGGACTCAAAATGGGTGAAAAAATGAGCTATTAGTTGACCTTGGGTGATCACTAGGCAAAAAATACACGTCCTAGTTGACCCTTGGCGATAGATGCAAAATAGGCCGCCAGTAGGAGGGATTGATCACCTATTTGAAGGGGGATCGATCGCTCCCATTTTTTCTCAATTTGGGGACACCACTATGATGCATATACATACTTCTTTGAAGACTTTGTGACCAACTTTGACTCCTACATCAACCGGGACTATAATTTCTTCACAGGTATTCCAATTGTGCATGCCAAGTGTTTGTTTAAATTCCTCAACCAAACTTTTTCTATTTCAATGGCACCAAAGAGGGCAAGTAACCAAGGTGCTTCAAGCTTGCACAATCCTCACTGAGCACGATATGATCCAACACCCGTTTCCTTAAGATCTCACCGAGAAGGAATTCATGAGAGATGGCATCCACGAACTTTTAATTTTGAAGCGATGTTCAATATCGCTGAACTTTATGTCATGTTTTCTGAAACACAATGGGGTATTTCTGACATCTATCATCATCGGGCAGATTCTAGTTTTGTTCCATTATCTACCACTATATACCCGAGGCTCATCAAAGTCTTTTATCAGAACTTAATGCCAAAACCTGATGAGCGGGGTGCACTTATTTCTTCGGTGGATGGAACACAAGTTCGGGTTGATATGTTATCTATTGCTATTGCTATGGGCTGCCCTCATGAATGGCTGAATGATTTGACCAACATCTACACTCCTTTACCCGATGATTTGTCTGTAGGTAATTTGGTTGCACGATTGTGTGCTAATTAATTCTTTGAGCCAAAGCATAATGCAGCTTCAAAGTTCTCTATGCCAAGTCATCTATGGTTCCTTGATGCCGTTTTGTACAAGAATGTGTGTCCTATTGGGCACAAAATTGAGAGGCATCAAGAGTTCCTTCGTGTTTTATATGCCATACACTTTGGGCATTGGCTATCATTCCCACAGATCGTCTGGGGCCAAATTGAGAAGTTTTATTCCAGGGTCGTGGACAAGGCACCTGACTGGGAGTTTCCATTCCATACTATTATTCATTAGTTACTTATTGCACAGGGATATGCAGTCGATGAGGATGAGCTTTCTTTTCCATGAGATATTCATTATGGCACACATGACTAGAACATGAGCCGATCTCATATGCATCAAAGAGTCATTGCTGTACCAGGTGAAATATCTAGATTCGCCCAGGGAGGGGAAGCTATAGACGTACCACCACTGGTGGAAAATCCAGAGGAGATGGAAGCAGAGGAAGAGAATGTCCAAGCACAAACTGGCAGACATGATTTAGAGGAGCAAATTGTTGGGTTTACTGCCCAGTTTGGCACCTTATAGATTGAGGTCTCCGCATAGTTTGGAGCTATGCAAACAGAGATGGTGGATCACTGTCGTGAGACTCGCAAGGATCAGAGAGAGATGAGGAGGATGTTGTGTGCATTCGTCACCACCACATCCTTGATTGGGAGGTAACTATCTTGTGTGTTTTGTTTTATTTTTATTTTTATTTTTATTTTCTTCCTGTTTTAGTTTTTTTAGTATTTATTTTCAGTTTTAAAAAAAAAAGATTTTTCATTTTTTTGTTTCATATTTATTTTCACCCATGCTATTTCACTTGGTTGGTGGGGGTATAGTGGTTTATTTTTTTTAGGTTGTTGCATCTAAGTTTGGAGGTGTGCTTGCATTGCCTTCATACCATTAGTTTGCTATCTTTTCATGCCACTAGTTCTCTGAATTCCTGGTAATATTGTTCTCACTCTTCTCTATGCTTTTATTTAGTGTACATTGAGGACAATGTACAGTTTAAGTTTGGGGGTGAAGTGATGCCTATTTATGTGCTTTATTGCAAATGGGGGGAAATTTTTGTAAATTCTTCTTGTTTTAGGACTTTTTTGTTTATTTTCTTTTCTTAATTTATTTATTTATTTTCATTTGTTTTGTTTTTAGATAGAATGTTTTGACATTATTCAAGGGATTAATACCTTATTTTGGGTATGTTTTAAATTTTTAGAAACTATGATTTGAATTTAGTGGTTTTAATCATGTTTGCATTGACATGCCTTGGAGTGATTGGTTTTAGTTTCTTCACATGCACAGGCACACTAGCATAATTTTATGAGGTATAAACTTTGGCTCTGAGTTATTGTGTTATATATGCTTGATATTAATTAGTATCTCTTGAGAATGATTATCGATTATTTGTTTTACTTGATTTCAATGAAAAAAAAAAGAAGAAAAAAAAAGAAAAAAGAATATATGTGATGAATAGAAAATCAATTTGATCACTTTCATGAGTAATCGGGCCTCTATGCCTCAGGAAGCACCGAGTGTTCGCGTCAAAAGTGAAAAGGTGACAAAAGATGAGCATTGGTTGTCTTGATTTATAGCATGACTGATTCGAGTAATTAGGTTCATTGGGGTGTCTTAACGCCTAGTGCCCTAAAGCCATCTAGTTTGGGAGTCACTGATTGAAAGCTTGCTACATGGATCTTTCAAAAAGCTTAATAGATCAAGACATTGCACAACCAATAAAGCAATGAAAAAAGGAGTCATGTATTCATGTTTAGTATAACTTCAATAAGGAGAGCTAGTGAGTTGAAGGGGTATGTGCCTTAATATATTCGGAGCTAGGTTATGCTACATGAGATGATTGCTAGTTCACTTTACACGAGGGAGCTAGAGTTGGTTATTCTATTGCTAAGGGACTAGCAATATGTAAGTTTGGGGGTGTGATCGGCGTTGAATGTTACGCATTTTAGCCTTATAACTTCGTATTTTATTCTCTTAGTGATAGATTATTTTTGTGATTTTACTTTATTTTAGTATTTTCTATATTTTCAGGGCCTTAATGATTATTTTAGTTAAAACCATGATTTTGGCTTTTAAAGATGACATGCAAGAGGGTTAGATGAAGCCTACATCAAAGGGATCCATTCAACTTCATAATTTAACTCAAATCAGCCCAAGAAAGAGGTCCAAGAGAATTACAGCTACTTAAGTGAGACCTTCAAATTATTCAGCGACCATAAGAGTTTGCAATATCTATTCTCAGAAGGAGCTGAATATGAGACAGCGTAGGTGGTTGGAATTTATGAAACATTATCATTTTTCTATCCAGTACCACCTAGGGAAAACAAACGTAATAACTGATGCACTTAGTCACCGACCCTATGCTATTTTATCTACCTTATTCGAAGCAGAGTGGAATGACTTGAGTAGTGTTGATGCCTTTGTAGCATGTGTGGTGGTTACACCTACTATTATATAGAGGGTAGTTACAGATCAGCTCACTGACTTGTAGTACGTAGAGAAGGTGACCGAGTTAAAATCTGGGGAGGTACCATTCTATACAGTGGGTAGAGATGGAGGATTGAGGTACAAAAGACGATTAGTGGTTCCTCACAATGATGATTTAAGGAAGGTAGTGATGGGTGAAGCCCACAGTTCTCAATTTTTGGTACACTCAGGAGGGGATAAAATGTACCAAGACATGAAGCGGCAGTTTTGGTGGGAAAGCATGAAGAGGGACATAGCTATATTTGTCTCTAAGTGTAGTACTTGTCAGATGATCAAGATTGATCACCAGAGATTATCAGGGTCTTTCCTACCACTGCTTATACCGGAGTGAAAGTGGGAGAGCATCTTTATAGATTTCATTGTGGGACTTCCCACCTCACAACGAAATCATGATGCTATTTGGGTGATAATAGATAGGCTAACGAAATCAACACATTTCTTACTAGTTCGGTCGAGTTACACCTCAGAGCAATACACGAAGCTTTATATTGCAGAGATAGTGAAGCTTCACGGTGTGCCTTTGTCCATTATATCGGATAGAGATCCGAGTTTTATTTCAGAGTTTTAGGAAAGCTTTCAGCAGGCAATGGGTACAGTTCTGCACCTCAGTACAACCTATCTATCACCCTCAGACCAATGGTCAGACTGAGAGGGTTAATTAGATTCTGGAGGATATGTTGCGGCATGTGTACTTGACTTCAAGGACAATTGGGAGAGTTACTTGCCACTGGTTGTGTTTGTCTATTACAATAGTTATCAAAAGATTATTGGTATGACACCATTTGAGGCTCTGTACAGATGACCATGTAGATCGCCAGTTTGCTGGTTAGAAGTTGGAGCATAGGTTTTTGGGCCCTGAGTTGATTAAGGACACGTCAAAAAAAGTTGCCCTTATTAGAGACCATATGCGGACTGCGCAGAGCAGACAGAAGAGTTATGCCAACCGAAGAACTCGTGAACTAGAGTTCAAGGTGGGGGATCAGGTTCTACTGAAGGTTTCTCCCATGAAGGGAGTTATGCAGTTTAGAAGGAAAGGGAAGTTGACAACTCATTTTGTAGGCCCCTTTATGATTACCGACAGAGTTGGAGTGGTAGCGTATAGACTGGCGTTACCAGACACGATGCATAGGGTGCACAATGTCTTTCATGTCTCTATGTTGCTGAAATTCCTTAGAGATGAGGATACTTACCAGCATATTGAAATAGGAGAGATTGAGTTGCAGCTAGATGCAACATATGTGGAGCAGCCTTACTGTATTCTTGACTGTAGGGATCAGGTCCTTCATTCTAAGAGCATTCCGTTAGTTCTAGTTTAGTGGAGCCACCACAATGAGGCGGAGTCCATTTGGGAAAGGGAGGATAAAATAAAAGCAAAGTATCCAGACCTTTTTCTTTTAGGTATGGGCTGAACGCAAAGGATGGAATTCCTCTTTTTAGTGGGGAAGAATGTAATACCCCGAAAATTTGGACGTCAATTATTTTAAAATTTGAATTGCTTTATATTGTTTTATTAATTCATGTGAAATGCCTTGCCTCTATGTGAGTCATTTTTCCTTTATATGCATTTTATCATTTCATGTGAATTGCTCTGCTTTTATATTTTTATCATTTTATATGAATTGTTTATTGATTGTGTATTATTTGATTTAAATCTTTTAAATGCTTTAGATTGGGCTAGGGAGTAATCTGGGCTGGAATGGTTGGGCTAAGGGTATGCTTAAGTTGATGGGCCAGGGTTATGGTTATATTATTTTATTTTCTTTTATTTTTAGTTTATTTAGTTATTAGAGAAAAAAATAGAATAATAATTAAGACAAAAGAAAACGAGAGGCTAGGGTTTCTGCCGTTTGCTTTACGCACAGAAACCAAGAAAGTAAACGAAAGAGAGAAGAGAGTGAAGGAGCAATTGGATAAACGAGTTTTTGAATCGTCAAAGAGGCAAGTTCGATTCTTCTCTTACCCTTTGAATCCGTATGCATAGTCTAGGTTTGAGGATTATGTTTATATTGGAAATTTTTATATAATTTTATGTTTATTTTCTACTGCTTCCTATTGATAAATTTCGTGAGAATGATTAGGCTAACTGTATATAGGTGTATAGATTTATATATGTATGAATATATGCAAGTATATTTTATGTATATGTTTAATGGTTAGAAATTCGTTAATGCATAAATTTGGGACGAAAAGAGGTGTTAATTTGTAAACTTTTTGAGTTGTTAATATCCAGTAAATGACCCTTGATCTTTAGAAAAACAGATCATGAGGAATTTGGTTTTAAATTTTTTATTTTTTTGAAGAGTCCTAGAACTTGTGAATTGGGGGTTTTCGATTCGGGCCATTGTTGATGGGGCTTTTTGTATCAATGGGTAGAGAGGAGTAAGAGGAGAAGTTTGATACAAAAATGGGGCTAAATGGAGGTCGGGAAGCACCGAAAAATGGTCAGAGAAGCGGCCAGCGCGCGCTGGGGAAGAAGGCCCAGCGCAGGGCCCTCCCCATGCACCTGGCTAGCGTGTGGCACCGACTTCGGGAAAAGACTTTTTGGACCCCACTCACCGGGGCTCACCTCTGGGTCCAATATGGGCCCATTTCGAATTATCCTTCTAGTTTTTAAAAAAAATTTGAAACTTTTTGAAATTTTTGAAAATTTGAAAATTCATTTTTAAAAATACTTTTATGATTCCAAAAATTCCCAAAATTTTATGTCCACTTCCTGGGGGTTTAAGGAGTTTGGGTTTTAAATTTCATGTCGAAATGATTTGCCCTTCTTTTTAAATTTATTTTTAAAGTGTCTAAAAATTGGATTTTTGAACTTCTTTTATTTTAGAAACTACATAAAAATTTCCAAAAATTCCCAAATTTTTATTATAACTTTCTGAAGTTTAAATGAACTTGGGTTTAAAATTTCATTCCAAAATGAGCTTCCCTTGTAGTTCAATTGATTTTTAAAGTGTCTAAAAGTTGGATTTTCACATTCTTTTATTTTAGAAAATATTTTAAAATTCAAGAACATTCTAGAAAAATTCAGGTAACTTTATAGGGATAAAATACATCTGGGTTTTAAATTTCAAGTGAAAATGAGTTTCCATTGTGGTTGTATCGGTTGTAAAAGTATGTCTCAAACTATGTTTTATTTTCTTTTTACTAGAAATATATTTTTTAAAATTTTTGAAAATTTCTAAAAATTCTAGAATGATTAAATAGGGTTCTTAGAAGCATAATAGGCCTGGAAACCTAGATTAGAGTTAGGTTTAGACTCCCACGAAGATTTGAGTGCATTGGAGGCTTGATTGGGTATTTGATCCTATATTGATGGTTGTGTTATTTTTCTGTCTTAACTGTTTTATTCTTGAAGTTATAATTATCCATGATACACTTGGTATAGTTTATTTGGGAATGAGTTTTCTCCTTGTGATGTTTGGATATCCCATTATTTAAATCCTTGTGTCTTGTGCATTTTCAATAATTGTGCACCTTATTCTTATTTATGTTGTAATTTGGTTTGGGAGGCATGTAAGGATTTTTGGGGCATGTTAGGATTGCCAATACCTATTAAGGTATCTAAAATTAAAGGAGGCATGCAAGGATTGCCGGGGCATGATACTTATTAAGGTATCTAAAATTAAAGGAGGCATATAAGGATTGTCGGGGCATATCAGGATTGCCAATACCTATTAAGGTATCTAAAATTAGATGCATGTAAGGATTGCCGGGGCATGTCAGGATTGCCAATACCTATTAAGGTATCTCAAATTTAAGGAGGCATGTAAGGATTGCTTTAACTTGATAAAATATATGCCTATGTTTCTGTATTCTGAACTTAAAGAATGTGTTCATTAATTTATGATAAGGGTTTTAATGGAATATAGTAAAAGATGACTTTTATTTTGAAAACATGAATTGAATCAGGACTAACCTGGATGTTTACACCTATATTTATCTCTTGTGTCCCTCCCACTGAGGATATGTATATTGGTTCTCTGATTGGGATGCAGTAGATAGAACTTGCTTGTGGGTTTAACCCACTTTTTTGATATTTTAGGTCCCAGGCAGGTTCCACCATGAGGATAGAGTATTAGGGTTGGCTGGGGCAGATATCTCCTCTCATCAGTCTCAGGGTAGGAATTCATCTTCTTCTTCAAGAGTTCAAGCCATGATCTTTATAGAGGTTTTGGTTATTGGTTTTAATTTATGGTTGCAAACTTTTGTTCATTCTGGTTAAGGGGTCCTTGGGTTACGGGACTTCCCAATTGTATTACTAGACACGTACTCAGTTATTTAATGTTTATATTAATTCAGAGGGACTTTTTTTCCTGCTTTTAGATTTTATTTCATTGTCTTATGTCCTCTATGCTTGTTGCTATCTGTTGTTAGTATTCGCCAGGTTTTGTGTGTGAGACTGGCCATCTCATGCACGAAATTTTGTGGGAATATTTCAAAATTCTAAAGTCCTACTTCTACCGAAAGCTCAAGGGATGGTCTGGAAGTTAGCCTGGTGAAAAGGCTTGGGATTAGGAAAATTTGAACATTTGGAAAAATCTATTTTTAGAAATTTTAAAAAATCAGTTTGAGATCGAGAAATGTTTGGCCAATATATATGACTTGTTTTTGTAGTTCTTTTTCATCTTGTTTTGAACTTTATAATTCAAGCATTTCTCTTTCTTTTCCTTTGATTTTGTTGTGCTAGGAGCCTAGAAATTCAACACAAAACACCACACACACACACACACACACAAATAGACAGAAATCTACGTGATTCGGCAGGCAGCAGATTTTAATATTGGAGAAAATAGTTACAAGTCTTGGATTTTCTCTCTGTTCTCACTCTCTCTCGATATTCTGTATTTGCCTCACTTGCACACCCTATTTGTGCACTTCTGCCTCACCAATACTGATAGCCGAAGGAGGGAGACAGTCCAAAAAATCTGGCGCTAGTTGTGGACACGTTGGTGCCCACTGTCGGTACCTTTCAGTGCCCACTATCGCCACTAATCAATTCGAGCCACTATAACCAACAATCTCTACCTTGGTAAGAATCTACTAATCAACGATCTCCACCTTGATGAAAATCTTGAATGCTCTTTACCTTGGTGAGAATCCACTAATCAACACTGCCTCCTCCAATACGCCCTTAGGCACCACGATGAATGTTAGTGCTGAACTTGACTATTTTCTACTTGCCCATGGAAAGCCCAAACCATCAACCATGTTGGACCAACTCACAACTTAAACAGGAGCCAAACCAACTTCAAATTCAGCCCAATTCACTATATAGGCCCAAAACAAATTGATTACTGAAATCAACTGAATTAAACCTAATATGATAGCCCACCAAGACTATCACCAACTTTTGTTGAGTCAGAACATCCAAAACTTTGCATTGCCACATGCTAAAGTTGTCCAAATCAAAATACCAAGTGTTTGAACCATGGCAGTCCACTGCCCAAATTAAACAAAATATGACAGCCCACTAAGACTATCACCAACTTTTGTTGAGTCAAAACATTCAAAACAAATTGATTTTTGAAATTAACCCAATTATCAACCTACTTCAAACCCAAACACAAATTTAGCCCAAACCCAGCTAAACCACATTCACCATAAACTAACCTCAAAGTCCCACACCATATAGCCGAAACCACCCTAACAAAGCCACAGTCAGCCCCTCACCAAGCTACCATGGAAACAACAACCGACCACAACAACTCCACAACAATTTATGGATAGTACTATTCTGTGAACAATAGCCAAATAGTTTGTGGCTCATATAAGTAAATAGAAACTTTAATTACAATTTCTAGGAACTTTAGGGGTAGAATTGCAATTATAAAAAAGTTTTGGGCAGAATTACAATTTTTAAAAATTTTAGAGGTAAAATTGCAACTATCAAAAGTTTAGGGAAGAATTGTAATTACCAAAAAATATGCCATGTGGCGGGTTCTGCTGACGTGGTGGCCGAGTTAGCGCTGACATGGCAGCTCAGTCAAATGCTTAGTCAGTGGATCGACTCGGTCAGCATAATCTAGTTATATAAGTACGTAGCATGCATTTCTCTCTACATAAACACATATATGTCAAATCCTACATATAAGTCATATATGCCTACAATTCTCCAATTTAGCATATATTGCTCATGCTTTATCCAATGCATACATTTACTACAAGTACCTAGCATGCATTCCAACCACATCACTGACACATACATACATATTAAATCCTGCATATAAGTCACATTTGCTCATAAACTAGCACAAATATAATCATGCTTTCATTCAATGCATACATTTACTACGAGTACCTAGCATGCATTCCAACCACATCACTGACATATTGTCACATACATGTCAAATCCTGCATATAATTCACATATGTGCATAAAATAGCATAAATATAATCATGCTTTCATTCAATGCATTCATTTACTACGAGTACCTAACATGCATTCCAACCACATCACTGACACATAGTCACAAACATGTCAAATCCTGCATATAAGTCATATATGCCCATAAACTAGCATAAATATAATCATGCTTTCATTCAATGCATACGTTTACTACAAGTACCTAACATACATTTCTCTAACAATATATAACCACATATATATTCATTCCCCCATATATGTAATAAGGACATATATAATACTTAGCATATCATACTTATGCTTTCCAAATGCTCATCAATGATATAATCATATTTAGCATGCATTTTCACTACTGCATCAATATATAATCACATATATATTCGATCCATGCATAAAAGCCACATATGCATACAAAACAACACTTAGCTAAACATATATTATTTAGCACACTCTACATAGGTTCAATCTACACCACATGTATATCACAATGCAAAACAAGCATTAATTTAACATGCTTTCACTCCAAATATATATATATATATACATCTCACGTATATGCACTTGCATACACAATCAAAATTAAAATATACGTAAGAGATAGAGGAAAGAATCAACTTGCCTTAGGTCCCATTTTTTGTGTGTCCACGCTTGCAACTTGGCCTATATCCAGTTCTGGTTCGGTCCAGTGTCAAAGCCCATAATCAAAGTCATAATATTTCTTTTAAATGCTACTAGGCCTAAATTTAATTTTTGGCCCAGTCCAGTCCACCAAGCCCAATTAACTGATCCACCACCAAACTCAAGTCCTCAGACCCAAAGCCATGGTTACGCATAGTTTAAAGCCAACCTCAATTCAACTACCAAGGCCATGCAAAATGGTCCAATTAGATATGCAAACTAGCAGCCCAGTCAAGCCATACAATAGCCCAGACCCAAAACAACCATAATTCATCACCTCCTGCTCATGACCCAAGCTAGCCACCCAAGTAGAACCAATTTGAAAACCAAACACAAACCATCCAAACCCAAGACTTAACTTAGCATAATTCAATAGCCATCATCATCAAATTACCCAACCCACTACTAAAACTGATACCACCCAAGACGTACCATCGTCACCTTCACCGGAGCACCACCTCCCCCACTACCGGTATAAAGTCACTGAACCCAACTATCAGCTAAAGCCACTTCCACCATCAAGGCACCTTCCACCCGAAGACCCACCAACAATTTCAACTAACTACTCATGAACCCACAGCTGCCACTCACCACTACAGGCTGCCCAAACTTTCATAACCCACCTCCACAGCCCACTGCCAAGCTGAGTTCAACCCAAAACCCATCATCACCGCTAGCGTCACTGCCATAGCTAAAATCGACAGCCACCATGGCTGCCACTCCAAGCAAACCACCATGAAAAACCTAGCAGAGCTCACTATATAACCCCACTTCAACAGCCTCCAAGACTCACCATCAACCAAACCCAGCAAACCAAAACCACAGTCGCCACCATGACCTCCACGGGCAAACACCACCACCGTCGCGACAGCTACTGCAGCGAGCTACACCCAGCCACTAAGAAAACCTAAAATTGCACCAAGTGACCCAACTTCATTCGAAGCTCACATAGTTGCCACCACTGTCGGAGCACCGCTACAGGTAGCCAAAACTATCAACTACCACCATAATCACATTCACCATGAACAACCACTAAGCTCACCACCCAGAAGCCAAGCCAAGGAAAGACTCAGCTGAGTTGTGTCCCTTTGGTAGACCCACTATACCGAAACATCACCTTCTCTCACCACTACATAGCTTATCCAACCACTGTCGAGCCGCCAAGACCCATCACCCCGACTACCCAAACCCAACCATGAACAACCGTGAACAGACCCACGACCAACAGCCCCTCTGAAAACCACAAGGCTGAACACCCATCATGGCCGTGAACAACCCATACCGTCGTGCGTGGACAACCCTGCCCACTTTCGGTGACCTCTCGACACTACTAGCCACTGCCGTGACTCTGCCAACCATCTTCACCATGGCTGAACCTCCTTCCCCTTCTCTCTCTCTCTCTCTCTAACTTTCCCTTTTTCTCTTCTTTCTACCGAAAGCATCTCTTCCACCTTTCTTTTCTCTTGAATCTTACCCTAACCTCTTTTATTGTGGTCTACACATCCTCTATACCAATCCCATCCACACACACACACACACACACATATATATAATACCACATATGTATATAAAAAAATATATATACACGTATACGTATATATAACACCACATATACATATCCTTCCTCCATATATATATTTATATATATACAATCCCATTTAATGTAATTACACCTCAATATATACTCACCATATATATACATCATCAATATATATATATATATATAGTCCCATATATATATATGTTCACATCTTTTTGAAATTAATAATTTAGAAGAAGATAACCAGTAAAAAAAAACCTGATCCTTACAACCTCCCCTCCTTCAGGAAATTTCGTCCTCGAAATTAACATACTCAAGGTTTTCTAAAACCAATCCATACAGGACTTTATTCTCACCTATAATCGTCACTTTCTCTTTCCATATACCCTAGGTGTTATATTTACAATATCTAATACTCGAGTCTAGCACAATTAGTGCACCTTAACTGCTCTGATGCAGTATAACCACAAAATGGTCTAGCTTCAATGATCACAAGTTGTATAGACAATTCTGAATGATCATGCCCTACTGGATAATCTTATCACTTCTGTGACATAGTTGAGCAACTTCGAACCCCATGCATGACTCATTTCCACAATCCTCTAAAGCACTTGATTCACCATCTTAAGGCCTGTCCAACCTTTCCCTATCCATAATCTAAGGCAACATCCTTGATTAACTAGATCAATCACTTACGATGATACTTCCCTATTATTTGGGATAGTCACTACTCAAAGCCATTCCATCGTTGTCAAACATGACTTTCCAACTATCATACCACTTTGGGCACAGTCCAAAATCTCGTGTATTGCTACAACCCACATCAATCCAGTACATTTGACATAACAAGCGCACTCACTAAAATAAGGCACATAAATAGTGCACTTGCCAAAACAAACCACTTCTCATAGACTACAATCCTATAGAATTCAATGCCAAATATAAGGTCTTACATCCCCCTAACTTCACAATCTTATTTCTCAAGAAATGAATCTCATTTCATCCTTCACTTAAACACCACATTCAACCTTTATAACACATCTTAGACATACCCTGTCTAGAATTCCAGTATCACAATACCACTAGTTGCCTTACTCAATGGATTGAGTTCTATCCTCAATAGTCATGAAATTATTGTAACACAAATTTGAATCACCACCAAACTCTTCGTTTAGAAAACGTTAAGGTAAACCATAACAACATGCCTATCTAGGTGATTCTATGGATTAAATATGAAGAATCTAGGGGTTTGGTACTGCTATAGGGTATTTTTCTATATGTATATGCATGTATATTTGGCTGTATAGGCGGGTGTATATACATATATACAAACATGAAATTGGGTTTAATGCATTCATCATTTTTGAAAGTTTTTATTCGATTAATAGGTAGATCTTGCTTCTTCGAATAATCCTTGAAAGTTTGGTTGCAAACCATTGGGTAGATTGACGGGAATTTGAGTTTGAAATTTTAGATTTTTAAAACTTAAAATTGGGCATTTTTGATTTAGGCCGCGAGAGGGGGTGATTTTGGTACCAATGCGTAGCTTAGATCGAGACAAGTTCAATGGTATATTCATACGCGCGATTCGGTGCCCAAAAAATGGCTAAAAATTTTTGGCTCCATTGTTGAATGTGAGTTGTAGGAAAAAGGAAAAGAAAAGAGAAAAAAAAAGAAGAAGAAGAAAAGGGGGTAGCGCCCCCTATGCGCACTGCTGATAAGTGTTCAATACTATGCATTTGAACCCTCTTTATTGCATATGTTAGTCCCATTTTTACGTTTACCGAGATACGTTTACGGTATTTTTGTATTTTTGATGTATTGCAGGTTTTGTACCAAAAGGAGCAATGTTAGAGGCCATTTGCAGTTGAAGAGCAAAGTTCAGAATTAAAGCTAAGGCATCTCGATCGATCGAGATGTTGATCTCGATCAATCGAGATCTCGATCAATCGAGATTTCAATCTCGATTGATTGAGATTCTGCAGACCCACTTGCCCACTTGCTCACCTGCTCTTCCCACTTGCAACAAAATCCCCCTTTTTGCATGACTTAGAGGGATTGTCTGACTTGAACAAGACATTTGGAGACATTCTTGATATAGTTGGTATATATATTGATATATATATATATATATATATATATATATATATATATATATATATATATATATATATATATGGTGGGCCCTAAGGTTGAAAAAGAGGCCATAAAGCACAAAAGAAGCCATTATACACAGAGGAGATAGATACACACTTAGAGACATTCGGGAGAGGAGAAGAAGGAGCTGAACCAGACCTTGAAGCTTCATTTTCTCCATCAATGGAAGAGTGCAAGGCTACCATGACCAACTAACTTCTCTACTAGGGTGTGGTTGATACCCCTAGCCATATAAACTTCTCCATTTTTGTAGCATTTTGGGATTTGTATTTAAATATTGATTATTTAGTCTAGTGACAATGTACACTTATACATCTCTTATATATATTCATTTGATGTTGGTTTTATTCTTGTCTTAGAGTAGAATCTATCTTTTGAATGCACAACATTTGCATCTTCCACAAGAAATGCAAATGATGGCTAGGTAATGGTGTTTAAATGAATGTGTTGTGCTTGCTTGTATAAGCCATGCCAAGATAAGGTAGTTTGGATACATTTAGGTTCACTTAGAGAGTAGGGTAGTTAGTTAGGTTGAAGAACTATGCTTGTTGAAGATGGATTATGATAGGTTTGCACACACATTAATCTTTTGATATGTCATTGAGGTCACAAGCCTAATGACATTGTTAGACATTTAATTTATGAATCCCAAGCTTGCTACACTTATGAACATGTGAATGGCTAGTGGTGGAAACCACCCCTAATTCTCTCTCCCAACTTTTAACTCTTTAAATTTATTGTTTTTACATTCCATGCAATAGTTTTAAACCAAAATTCAAAACCTTGTTTTTAGAATTAAAGTGAAATTAATCTTTCTTTAAGACAATTAACAACTAGTCCTCATGGGATCGATACCCTCTATATAGAACCGTATCTACAAAGATTGATGCTCTTGTGAGTGGTTAAATTATATTTTGAAAAAGGGCAAAAATAAGCTTACAATTATAATTCAAGTTTAGCCACATCAACTGCCAGTGCGTAGGGGCACATGCCGCCTGTGTGGGGGATGGCGGCAGTGGTCCCCACTCTCCAGGGCCCATCTCTAGGCCCACTTTAGGTCCAGTCCGGGGTATTTATATATATTTTTAAAATTTTTATATTTGAAAAATAGAAAAAATAATTTATAAAATAATTTTTAAATTCTAGAAAATTCTAAAAAAATTTGGGTGATCTTTTGGGGATAGAATGCACTTGGGTTTTAAATATCCAGTCAAATTGGGGCTCCTTTGTGGTTTAAGTAGTATAAAAAGTGTGAAGTAAGATTTTTATTTTCTTTCATGTTGGAAAATTTTTAAAATTTCTAAAAAATTCCAGAATAATTAAATAGGGTTCTTAGGAACAGAATAGGCCCGAAAACTTGGATTAGAGTTAGGTTTAGACTCCCTCGATGATTTAGGTATGTTGGAGGTTTGGTTATGTGCTTGCTTATATAATTAATGGTTGTATTATTTTTATTCCCTTAATTGTATTCTTTGAAATCATAACTATTCATGATATACTTAATATAAGTTTCATTGTGTATGAGTTATTTTATTGTGGTGATTGAACTTTTGTTAAATTAAATTATTGTGCTAAGTAGGTTAGATCTTTTGTTCTGGTTTAATAGGTTAGTTGTAGAGGCATGTAAGGATTGCCAGGGGGCATGTCAGGATTGCCAATACCTAATAAGGTATCTAGGGTTAGTTAGGGAGGCATGTAAGGATTGCAAGGGGGCATGTCTGGATTGTCAATACCGAATAAGGTATTTGTGGATAGTAGGAGGCATGTCAGGATTGTTTAGTTTAATAGGGTATTATATTTGTGCCTTTGATTTGAACTTAGAAATAGGTTCTACACTTGTGTGATAGGGGTTGAATTGGGATGTTATATAGGACGACTTCTATTCAAAGACATGAGATAGATAAGGAAATGATTGTATCTAATTATATGTATATTGGTTATCCCTCATATAGAGGGTATGTTTACTGGTTCTCTAATTGGGTTGTAGTAGAGAGAACTTGCTCGTGGGTCTAACCCACTTTGTTGATATTTTAGGTCCGAGGCTAGTTTTACTATGAGGATAGAGTCTTAGGTTAGATGATTGTGGCAGGCATCTCCCCTTATCAGTTTTCAGATTAGGAACCTATTCTCTTCTTAATGTTCAGCGTATGAACTTTAATGAGACATTGGCTATTCGGTTATATAATTTATAGTAATAACTCTTGTTCCTTCTAGTTAAAGGGTCCTTGGGTTACGGGACTTCTAAGTTGTATTGTCAAACACGTACTTTATTTACTTAACATTTTATTATTTCAGATGGACTTTCTATTTCGCCTTAAAATTTGTTTCACTTTGTCTTTGTATTCTATGCTTATTTCTATCAGTTGTAAATATCTCTCAGGTTTTGTGTGTGAGACTGGCTACCTCAGGCACAAAATTTTGGAAGGGGTATTTCAGTTGGTAACAGAGTATTTTAGGTTTAAGTATTCTCGAGTCCTTAGGGTCTATTGTATGGTATCTTCTGCATTGCGTATTATAATAAGTAGAACATAAGTAGAGGACTTATTGTACTCTATTATTGGGGTATTGATGTCTTTTCTATTTCATCTTCAAATGCCCGTAGGAGAATGAATGTGAATTAAATCCTTGATCAAGACAATGCTCAAGGTGGGAATGTAGAGATACCACCCAATTTGGTAGCTGATGTGGCTAAACTCGGATTATATTGTAAGCTTAATTTTTGCCCTTTTTATCAAAATATAATTTAACCACTCGCAATAGCACGAATCTTTGTAGATACGGTTCTATATAGAGGGTATCGATCCCACGAGGACTAGTCGCAATTGTCTTAAAGAAAGATTAATTCCAGTTTAATCCTAAAAACAGGTTTTTGAATTTTTTGTTTATAAACTAGTGCATGAATGTAATGACTATAAATTTAAAGAGTAAAGGATGGGAGAGAGAACTAGGGTCGGTTTTCACCACTAGCCATTCACATGTTCATAAGTGTAGCAAGCATGAGATTCATTAATTAAATGCCTAACAATGTCATTAGGCTTGTGACCTCAACGACATATCAAAAGATCAATGTGTTTGTCCACCTATCATAATCCATCTTCAACAAGCATAGCTCTTCAACCTAGCTAACTATCTAATTACCCTACTCTCTAAGTGAACCTACATGCATCCAAACTACCTTATCTTGGCATGGTTTATACAAACAAACACAGCACATTCATTTAAACACCATTATTTAGCCATCATTTGCACTTCTTGTGGAATATGCAAATGTTGTGCATCCACATGAAGATTATACTCTAAGACAAGAATAAAACCAAAATTATATGAATATATAAAAGAAAGGTATTAGTGTACATGATCACTAGGCTAAACAATCAACATTTAATTACAAATCCCAAGTGCTACAAAGATGAACAAGTTTACAAGGCTAGGGGTTGAAACCAACACCCTAGTAGAAGAGTTAGTTGCTCATGGTTGCCTTGCACTCCTCCATTGATGAAGAAGATGAAGCTTCTTGGTCTGGTTCAGCTTCTCCTCTTCCTCTCCCGAATGTCTCTCTTTTGATGATGATGTGTGTTGAGAGATATGAGATATGTGGCTTTTTGGTGCTTTAAGGCTTCCTTTTTCAACCTTGGGGCCCACCATATATATATATATATATATATCAATATATATATCCCTTGTATCAAGAAGGTCCCCAAGGGTCTTGTTCAAGTCAGACAATCCCCCTAAGTTGTGCAAAAAGGGAGATTTTGTTGCAAGTGGGAGAGCAGGTGAGCAAGTGGGCAAGTGGCTTCTGCAGAATCTCGATCAATCGAGATTGGATCTCGATTGATCGAGATTTCGATCAATCAAAATGAGATCTCGATCAATCGAGATCTCGATTGATCGAGATCAACATCTCGATTGATCGAGATGCCTTTGGTTGCATTTCTGATTTTTGTTCTTCAGCTGCAAATAGCCTCAAACTTTGCTCCTTTCACTACAAGACCTGCAATACATCAAAAACACAAAAATACTGTAAACATATCTCGTTAATCATAAAAACGTAACTAACATATGCAATAAAGAGGGTTCAAATGCATAGAAGTGAACACTTATCACACCCCCAAACTTACATATTGCTAGTCCCTTAGCAATGCAATATCACAAAAATAAAATTAACTATCTTATACAACAGTTTAATCATGCTCAGTCATCAACTAGATAAAGGGCGATCATCTGTTCATTTCACATTTGGCAAATGCAATAAGTATTACAGAACTATGTGGTCATTAGCAAAAATGGACTTTCACAAGCTACAAATAAACGACGGTCCCCACATAATGGCCAGCCCGAGCAAACATACCAATTCTGACCCCAAAATCCTCTTTGAAAAGTGAACATGCATTCAACGCGTGGCTTTTGTCAAATTTGGAGAAGAAAAAGAACAAATCTATTTTTAAGAGAAAAACTCATTGCAAACGCTCTACACAGCTGTTCATTATCACAAAACATGCATGATTGCTCATGCGCGGATGACCGTGCAATGCTTAGCTCTTTTTGCTTTCTTGTAAGCCCATGTAGCGGCATTGGGTCAATGACTCCCAAACCAATTGGCTTTAGGGCATTAGGTGAAGAAGCACCCCTCGGACTTAATAATCGAGCTTACAAGGCGATGAACTTAAGCAAGCCACCCGCTTATTATTGCTCAACCTTGCACACTTATACGCGAATACTCCCTACTTTGAGGCATAGAAATCCAGTTTATTGAGTGAGAAGACTTATTGCATTTATTTTATAATATATTTTTTTTACAACAACCAGAAGAACTTATTCTCTAAGTTGTTCAGATAAAAATAGAAATTTACAAAATTCTCCATCAGACTTATACCCCACAATTTAAAATGCATGTGTGCGAATTTGTGCGGTTAAGGACAAATTTAGGGCAAGAACTATACATGCTCATATTTGGACAAAAATGTAGACCGTTCTAGCCTACTATATAGCTTGCAAAAGTGCGGGTATTTACAATGTTAAAGTTCTTAACTACCTGCTGCATTTACCTCGGACATTTATTCGAATGAACTTCCTTTAAAAAGCAAGACATCATAGCAAGCATGCAAAAATATCAAGAAAACTGCTTTACAATGACACTCAATACTAAGACTGAACATTGCATGCATATGCAAGTGGTATAGCATACCGCACCCCCAAACTTATATGCAACATTGTCCTCAATGCTTGGACAAGAAGAACAAGGAAAGAAGTTTTCGGGATGGCAGAATGTGAGAAAAATGGTATTCCATAGTAGCGGTCATCCTGCAAATGAGAAAAACCTGCACAGAACACCAACTGGATACCACGAGCATTAAAAGGAACAAAAAGTATATGAAAAGAGTATAATAAAATAATTATGCACAAATGGACAATGTCAAGATCACTGCATATCTAAGGGTCTGAACTGGTGTTTCCCAATTGTCTAAGAGGTCTATGCGATAAGATATTGACTATCCAGGCACGCTAACGTATAGCATGCAAAGGGGCTACCTTTCTTTATTACCGCCATACTGCGTTGAAGCAATCTCAATAGTATTAGGAATTTAAACCAGGCGGTAATAAACGAAAATCATCAACTGAATTGCATCTAACAATTAGGCAAGTGGTACTACATACATAGTCAAAGTATAGAGAATAGATATATTAACAGAAAGCAAAAATAAAGACAGGAAAGATAACACATGGTATAACAGAAAAGATAAATGTATTCCATAAATATGAAAATGAGTTTAGTACAAAGTGTACATGCATCTAGAATACTCATAAAAAAAACTAAAAATGAAAGAAAACATGGCTAACATGGCCTATCAAACATAAAGAAAGAAAAATACAGAAAGTAAAGCGTAGAGGACAAATAAAAGTAGCTACTCGAGGGCGGGTGGTGGTGGTGGCTCGGTGGGAGTAGAGGTGGAGGTGGAAGCTCGTCCGGTAAGCAGGAACTGCAGGTCCTACCGGAAGGCACGGAACTCGTCTAAAATAGCCCTCCGACCCTGTGCCAGAGAAGAAATGTCTGTCCGAATGCTTGCCAGCTGACTCTGCGTCACCTGGACATGCTCGTCAAAACCCTGCTGGAGCTGCTCTATGTGAGCCGCCAGGCAGGAGTAGCCTGTCGCTAGGATGTCATGCCGCTCTGCAGCAATATCCATCTCCTCCTCCTCCATCTCCTCATCAGCTAACTCATCCCCTGCAGGCTCTCCCTCATCCATCTCCACTGGGGCATCCATATCTACATCGTCTGGTGGATCACCTTGGTGGTCATGTCGCTCTAAATGTCGCCTCACCCGCTCCCACTGCGTAGATGTGAAGCGGGTGGGCGGTGCCAACTAAACGTCAGTAGCACTGACTGGTATACTGGCATTACTGAGAAAAGCGGCGACGAGGAAAGGAAAGGGAAGCCGACAACTCACTGCTCGCTGTATCCTCTTGTGGAAAGCATAGAGGCAACAGAGGAGGTCACCTCTACGTTCTGCCACGTGCTGCAGGGGACACGTGTTCTTGATGAGAACGGTGTCCAGGAACCATAATCTGCTCGGGCACATCAATTTGGACGTGCAATTGTGACTGGGCGTGGTAAACGCCCCGCCACACATGTCCATCACGATGGAGAACAGTGTCGAGTCTGCTGGAAGGGCGGCCCTGTAAAGCGGTCGACCGTCTGGGTCGACCATATCTGGCGGCTGCTGGTGAGGGATGTCGAGCATCTGCACAATTTGGCTCAGCGTAATAGTGATCATCGTGGTGCCCACGATCATCTCTAATGTGTCCGGCGCTGTGTAGGAGTAAGTCATGCGCTCGTAGAAGACCTGCACTAAGCGCTCGTGTGCCACGTCAGTGGGAGGCACACACAATCGGTCGAGGCGACGCCTCCTGAGCTCGGTGACAGTCCATACGCTGTCAGGACACGTCTCGAACTCTCTTAAGTCAAATATCTGCTCCGGGTGAAACTTCCGAGAATGGAAGGCTCGCCCGGGCACGTCTCGAACAGAACCGGGGGCATTCTTCACCCTCGCCATGATCTCGAAGTAGTCTGCACTTTATTCCAAAAATTACGTAAATAAAAGATAAAATAAGAGGAATTCTAAACTAAGAATAAACTAAAAGAAAAAATGAAAATGAGGTCCTAGTCCATGGTGCTGACACATGTGTTCAAAAAATTCGATCTCAAAGAGGCAGCTTGAGCGGATGCAACTGAAACGATGGGTCGTGGTTGCAAACCATACATTAAGCATTTGAAACAAAGAGAATGCAATATTTCCCCCATACATGCATTCCGACCCCCCCCCCCCCCCCGAAACTTGCAAAATCCGATTATGAATATCGCAAATGCACCAACCCAACCCAACATCATTTGTCTATGTTTATTACGCCATAAAACTATAAAAAAATAGCGAGAAAGTACGCAAAATGTAGCCATGCATCACTTACCTCAAGATGAAGATGATGCACGGCACAAACAGAAAAAGACCCACTCGCAGCCGTGAAAAGAAGAGCGTGAGTGTGCTCGCGGCGATCTCGGACTATGTCGAACCACGGTGGATGGTTGGGGATGGAAGATCAAGTGCGCGATAGTGCTCGGAGAAAGCCTTGGATCGCTCGGAGAAGAGAAAAAGTTAGATGGTCTTTTGAAATGCGAGGGAAGCCCAACGATTTAAATACTAATTTAGCTCACGTACAGGCATCGCGTGCATCTCGATTGATCGAGATGTGCATCTCGATCAATTGAGATTTCGATTGATCGAAATCCCACTTCGATCAATCGAGATCAGCTTCGCTCAATCGAGATCTGCTTCGATGAATCGAGATTTTTCCTTCGATCAATCGAGACTTTACTTCGATTAATCGAGAATTTACTTCGATCAATCGAAATTCTATTTTGATCAATCAAAATTTCGATCGATCGAGGACCTATCGAAGTGCTATCGAAGAATACTACCTCTCGGGACTTTGGATTTGGCAACTCTCTGCAACATCTCGAACAATTGAGACTAAAATCTCGATCAATCGAAATCTCGATTGATCGAGATCTTGGTTTCGATCAATCGAGATGCTCAAAAACAGCCAGCTTGAGTTTTTTGAGTTTTCATGGACTTGGACTTTTGGGACTTAGATACTAAAATGCTTAGATACAAAATTTAACTTGGATTAAAGGGACATCATGGAAGCATGATAACTACCATGGCTTCGCCACCTTACACGTCTATGGCATGACGTCCAAATCAGCTCACGAGTCAAAATATACGAGATCCGTCAAAGTGACGACATCCACGTATTCGGTGGTAACTTGGTCATCCACGCACACTTTTATGCGCTGCCCGTTTACTTTGAACAACGAGCCGTCTTTCAAGTCCTTCAATTCCACCGCTCCGTGGGGAGCGATAGAATTAACCAAAAATAGACCATCCCAACGGGAGCGGAGTTTTCCGGGAAACAAATGGAGGCGTGAATTGTACAACCATACTTTTTGGCCCGGAGAAAATGTTTTGACTCGAATATTACGATCATGAAAGGCTTTGGACTTTGCCTTATAGATTTTAGCGTTCTCATACGCGTTATGTCGCAATTCTTCCAATTCATTTAATTGAAGCTTTCGATTAGATCCAGCCTTTTGCATGTCAAAATTGAAAGTTTTAGTGGCCCACATAGCTTTATGCTCCAATTCAACCGGAAGATGACACGCCTTGCCATAGACCAACCGGTAAGGTGACATTCCAATGGGAGTTTTATACGCAGTTCGGTATGCCCATAATGCATCGTTTAGTCGCAATGACCAATCTTTTCGGTCAGGCCCAACAGTTTTCTCAAGAATGTTCTTAATCTCCCTATTGGATACCTCTACTTGGCCACTAGTTTGAGGATAGTACGGGGTGCCTACTTTGTGTGTGACAGAGTATTTGGTAAGCAAGGTTCGAAGGAACCAGTTACAGAAATGTTTACTTCCGTCACTGATGATGGCCCGAGGCGTACCAAACCGACTAAAAATATTAGCTTGAATGAACTTAACCACGACTGCGTGATCATTGGTTTTGGTAGCAATGGCCTCTATCCACTTAGATACGTAGTCTACCGCCACAAGTATGTACTCATGACCAGTAGAGGGTGGAAATGGTCCCATGAAGTCAATGCCCCACACATCAAATATCTCAATAATAAGAATAGGGTTAAGAGGCATCATGCCCTTCCGAGACATCGCGCAGAGGCACTGACATCGCTCACAAGAGCGGTAGAATGAATATGCATCCTGATGAAGTGTTGGCCAGAAAAATCCGCATTGAAGAATTTTTGCTGCAGTTTTCTTAGCACTAAAGTGTCCCCCACAAGCGAGTGTATGACAAAATTTGAGAATGCTTTGGAATTCACTGTTGGGTACACACTTACGAATTATTTGATCGGGGCAATATTTGAATAATTGAGGATCGTCCCAATAATATGATCGTGATTGGGAGAGAAAACGATCCTTCTCTTGTTTGGTCCAAGAAGATGGTATTTTACCGGTTGCCAAGTAATTAACCACATTTGCATACCAAGGGATACTCTCTTGAGAAATGACAAAGAGTTGTTCGTTCGGGAAGGATTCACAAACTGGAATGGAGTTATGGAGGGATTCAACAAGAATTCTAGAAAGGTGGTCAGCCACCACATTTTCAGTTCCCTTTTTTGCTCTAATCTCAAAATTGAACTCTTGCAACAAGAGTATCCATCGGATCAACCTAGGCTTGGTGTCCTTTTTGGCGAAGAGATGTCGGAGGACAGCATGGTTCGAATAGACAATGACCTTTGAACCTAATAAATAAGCTCAAAATTTGTCTAAAGCAAATACTACCGCAATCAACTCCTTTTCCGTTATGGTATAATTGATTTGAGCCTCGAAAAGGGTTTTACTTACGTAGTAGATGACATGTGGCAGTTTGTCTACTCGTTGCCCTAAGACCGCACCCATGGCATAATCGGATGCATCACAAATGATCTCAAATGGGAGAGCCCAATTTGGAGGGATTAGAATTGGAGCGGTTGTAAGCATGGTGCGGAGTTTTTCAAAAGCGTTAAGGCATGCTTCATCAAAGGTAAAACAAGACTCTTTTTCAAGAAGGCGACACAAAGGTCGAGAGATCTTGCTAAAGTCTTTGATGAAACGGCGATAAATGCCCGCATGCCTAAGGAATGAACGAATCTCTCTCACCGTTGATGGTGGAGGAAGTTTGGAAATGAGTTCAACCTTGGCTTTATCAACCTCGATTCCTCTATAGACACAATGTGCCCTAGGACAATACCCTCTTGAACCATAAAATGACTCTTTTCCCAACTAAGAATTAGGTTGGTCTCTTGACATCGTTTGAGAACACGGGATAGATTTTGGAGGCATGATTCAAATGAAGGCCCAAAAATGGAAAAATCATCCATGAACACTTCCAAGAATTTTTCCACCATGTCCGAAAAGATAGACATCATACATCGTTGAAAAGTCAGCGGTGCATTGCACAACCCAAAAGGCATGCGTCTATAAGCAAATGTGTCGAAAGGACATGTAAATGTGGTTTTCTCTTGGTCCCTCGGGTCTATAACAACCTGATTATAGCCGGAATATCCATCTAGAAAGCAATAAAAACTTTGCCCGGCTAATCTCTCCAATATTTGATCAATAAATGGGAGGGGGAAGTGATCTTTCCGAGTGGCTGAATTTAATTTCTTATAATCTATGCACACTCTCCACCCCGTGGTGGTGCGTTGGGGAACTAATGCACCCTTATCATTTGGTTGCACCATAATACCTGACTTCTTTGGAACCACTTGAGTGGGACTAACTGATTCGTGTGTGAGTGTGACTCAAAAAGTATACCAATTAAAAATTTCCACACTTCGCAATAGAACGAATTCCTTGCAGAATAGGGCTATCGAAAGGGGTATCGTACCTCAGGGATTATGGTCTGATGAGTTGGAATACGGAACTAATTCTAATTAAATTTATAAGAAAAGAATTCTGATTTTTAAACTAATTAAAAAGATAAAATAAAATAAATCAAAGTAAACAAGATAGTGAAGATAATAAGAGAGAAATCTAGGGCGTTTGACTTCACCACTAACTCCACAATCAATGGTCAATTGACTCAACTATAGGGGAATTACATCATGCATAAGTGGTGTCGGTGGCTACAAGCTCACCTTCATCCGTCAAGAAGATAACATATGATTAAGGTTAAGCCATGGACTATCTTCGATTGGCATGGGCCATCTGCCTAACTACTCTAATCTAGGGTGCAGTATGGTTCATCTTCTTTAGGCATAATCCATCAAAGCTCATAACAATATATTGAGTGATTACCATTGTGTAATAATCTCTCTCATGATCACAGAAAACAAGAGGGATTGAGTTCAATAACAACAACTAAATATCTAAGACAAGATAAGAAATTATTGAGATTGAATTTACAAGACTTTTATTGCTCAATTCTATAATAAGAATCCTCACAATTACACAATCTATGCATGTATATAAAGGTCCCCAATAATTAAAACAATCAAACCATTGATGCTTTGTTAGGGCTACATCAAAATCCTAGTGGATGAACTAGCCGCTCATGGTAAAAGAAGAAGCTTCAACTGTTGAGGAAGAAGGCATCATCTTCATGAATTATGCGTATGACTATGTTCTCCTATGGCTCTGCAATATGTTTCTGTTCTCTTCTCAGCCCTCTCAGACTCTCCAATCTTTGTGTAA
Source organism: Cornus controversa (assembly GCA_026545225.1). Lineage (NCBI taxonomy): Eukaryota > Viridiplantae > Streptophyta > Magnoliopsida > Cornales > Cornaceae > Cornus > Cornus controversa. Next base: position 13,671,381 of record CM048852.1, read on the forward strand.
GCTCTCTCAACTCAGCCTCCAAGTCTTCACTTTATTTCCCAAGAGAATACACCAAAGTCCTAATCCAATTAGGAATAAATTAGGGTTTCCCACAGCACTAATCAGGTGGGTTTTTCCTGCTGACTTCGGCCCAACTTTTGACCCACTAGAAGTCCGATTTACGAAATTTTTGTGAAATACAAAAGTGTGCAGAATCAAATTTTGTTCAACCCATCTTGAGAATTATGTCAATTTGAGGCTCAAAAATAAGACTTCTGGTCCGTTTTCCAAAACGGGATTAAGACTGCATTATGCGCAGATTTGGGCTTGAGGCCCGAAACCTTCTTAACCAGTTGTAATTCTCTTGGACCTCTTTCCTGGGCTGATTTGAGTTGAAATAAATGGTTGAGTGAATCTCCTTGATGTAGGCTTCATCTCACCATCTTGGATGTCTTTAAAAGCCCAAAAACTTGGTTTTAAATGAAATAATCATTAAGGCCCTGAAAATACAGAAAACACTAAAACAAAGTAAAATCACAAAATAATCTATCACTAAGAGAATAAAATACATAAGTTAAGAGGTTAGAATGCGTAACATTCAATGCCGATCATATCCCCAAACTTACATATTGCTAGTCCCTTAGCAATAGAATAAAATAAAACTAAAACAAAAGAAACTACTAAATACTAATTAAACTACCCAACTCCACTTTCGTGGGAGAAACGATTGAATTTAGCATATGCAACAAGCCTTTAAACCCCTAGGTTCCCCCTAGTGGACGAGTTATAGTCTCGTGAGGGTTTCCAGAAATGTTACCACAAACATTCAAAATTCTGTTTCAACATTAATTCAAGAAGAAGATTACAATATATAGTTACAAACTTACATTCAAGAATAATTTCAAACTTTCAAATTCTATAATTCAAATCAATGGTCCCCATGCATAATTCACATCAACATATCTCAAAATAATCAACTCCAGCTCCCTCGTGAAAAGTGAACTAGCAGTCATCTCATGTAGTATAACCAAGCTCTGAATCTATTAAGGCACATACACCTTCAACTCACTAGCTCCCCTTATTGAAATCATACTTCCCAACTTGAATACATGACTTTTCCATTTTTTTTTTCTTCTTTTTTTTTTCATTGCTTTATTGGTTGTGCAATGTCTTGATCTATTAAGCTTTCTGAAAGACCCATGTAGCAAGCTTTCAGTCAGTGACTCCCAAACCAGATGGCTTTAGGGCACTAGGCTTTAAGATACCCCGAAGACCTAATTACTCGAATCAGTCAGGCTACAAATCAAGACAACTAATGCTCATCTTTTCTCACCCTTTCACTTTTGACGTGAACACTCCATGCTTCCTGAGGCATAGAGGCCCGGTTACTCATGAAAAGGATCAAATTGATTTGCTTATTTATCACTTTTTTTCTTTTTTCTCTTTTCTTTTCTTTCATTGAAGTCAAGTATAACACATCATCGGTACTCATTCTCAAGAGGTACTAATTAATATCAAGCATATGTAACTTAATAACTCAAAACCAAAGTCTATACCCCATAAGACTATGCTAGTGTGTTTGTGCATGTAAGGAAACTAAAATTAATCACTTCAAAACATGTTATTGCAAACCATGATTAAAACCACATAATTCAAACCATAGTTTTCAAAAATTTTAAACATACTCAAAAATTGCAAGTTATGTACCTACATAAGGTATTAATCCTTTGAATAATGTCAAAACATTCTATCTAAAAATAAAACAAAATAAAATAAAAAAACAAACTAAGAAAATAAAATAAAATAAAATCCTAATACAAAAAGATTTTCACACCAATTTCCCCCCATATTCCGACATCCGTCGTCGTCGGTCGGCATCCATTTTTGTTCCACTCTCATCTACCATTTACCCGAGGCTTGTCAAGGTATTTTATCATAACTTAATGCCGACACCTGATGAGCGGGATGCGCTTACAATCACTATACCCCAAAGATCAAGGTAAAATAATATGGGTGAAAATAAATATGAAAGAGAAAAATCCTAAAAAAAAATAAAATATTTTTTTTCATTTTTCATTTTTTTTTATAATAAAAATCTAACTAAAAAACAGAAAAATAAATAGAAGAATAAAAGCTAAAAATAAATTAAAATACAAAAGATGATTACCTTCCTGTCAAGGATGTGGTGGTGACTGAGCATCCGGATCCAAGTTTGCTTGGCGCATCAGTGCACGGATCATCCTCCTCATCTCTAGTTGCTCTTGGCGAGTGTCACGAAAGTGATCCGCCATCTCTGTTCTCATTGCACCAAACTGTGTGGAGACCTCTGTCTGTAGGGTGCCAAATTGGGCTGTCAACCCAGCAATCTGTCCTTCTAAATATTGATAATCGTGGCCACCAGCCTGTGCATGCACTTCCTCTTCCTCTGCTTCCATCTCCTCTGGATCTTCCACCGGTGGTGGTATATCTACATGCTCTCCTCCCTGGGCCAACCGAGATACCTCACCAGGCGCCGCTATGACTCTCTGGTGCATATGAGATCGACTCAGGTTCTAGTCATGCGTGCCATAATGAAGATCACGTGGAAAGGCAAGCTCGTCCTCATAGACTGCATACCCCTGTGACACAAGCAACTGGTGAATAATAGTAGGGAATGGAAACTCCCAGTCACTTGCACTGTCTGGTGCCTTAGCCACAACTTTGGAATAGAATTTCTCCATCTGGCCCCAGACAATCTGTGGGAATGACAGCCAATGCCCAAAATGTATGGCATATAAGGCTCTGAGGAACTCCTGACGTCTTTCGGTTTTATGTCCAATTGGACATACATTCTTGAGTAGAACAGAGTCAAGGAACCATAAATGATTTGGCATTGAGGACTTTGAAGCTGCATTCCTTTTCGGCCCGAAAAATTGGTTGGCACACAATCGTGCAACCACATTGCCTACCGACAACTCATCGGGTAAAGGAGTATAGATATGAGATAAATCAGCTGGGCATTCATGAGGACAACCCATGGTAATGGCAATGGATGACATGTCCACTCGAACTATTGTTCCATCGACGGAAGAAGTAAGCACATCCCGCTCATCAGGTGTCGGCATTAAGTTCTGATAAAACACCTTGACAAGCCTCGGGTAAATGGTAGATGAGAGTGGAACAAAAATGGATGCCGACCGACGACGACGGATGTCGGAAATCCCCCATCGTGTCTCGGGAAACATACCATAAAGTTTGGCTATGTCAAACGTTGTTTCGAAATTCAACGCCCTTGGATGCCATCTCTCTTGAATACCTTCTCGGCGAGATCGTGAAGAACCTGTGGTCGGATCATGCCTCGCTCGGCGAGGATTACGTGAACTTGAAGCACCTTGGTGACTTGCTCTCTTTGGTGCCATAGAAGTAGAAAAAGTGTGGTTGAGGAATTAAATCGAACACTTGGTGTGCACAATTCTTTTGTAACGTTCAACCTCCTCTTTTCGGCAATTTTTCCACCCAAATTGAACAAATGAATGCACCAAATTGATCCCCCAAACTTGGTCTTCAAAAGCCCTCAAAAAGATTTGAACAATTTCTTCAAAGAAAAACTTCACTTACTTTGATGTTGAACTTGAAAAAGTGAGAGCTTCCTTTGAGAACTAGTGATTTTTGATCCAATTTGATGTTGAAGTTGATGATGATCAATGTTGAATTCTTGTACAATAATCACTAATTGAAGAAATTAGTTTTCCGGATGATGTAGGACTTGAATTGGAGTTCAAAGAGGCTTAGGATGCAAGTAGTAGCAACATAGGAGGATAAGGAGTCCATTTATAGCATACACTTTCGGCCAGCCCACCCACGGGCTTGGGCGATCGATCCCCACTAGGGTGGGCGATCGATCGCCCACCTGCTTGTGGGGAACTTCTAAAAAACACATGGGGCGATCGATCCCCCTTGACTGGGGCGATCGATCCCCCTCCTGCAGGCCTATTTGACCCTCCATCGCCCAAGTTCGACCGAGACTTGATATTTTTGAGTCTCCATCGCCCAAGGTCGACCGAGAGCACTATTTTTCACCCGTCTTGAGTCCGAATACCTCGGTACACCTCTTGGCATCCTCCGAAAATAACTTATACATCAAAAACTCAAAGAAAAACCATTAAAACGCAACTAGAATTGAAGAAAAACTTAAGAAAACTAAAACTAAAAATTAAAATCAAAGAAAACTAAAAGAAATAAAGTATAGAAATACATACAGAACCTACAATTTAACGTCCGTAGGAGACGATTGACTCTCTGAAGGGATTAAGTCGGATAGACGGGATCCGTCAAGTCGACGGACTCCACGTCTCTTCTTGGCACACATCCTTCCACACAATGTTTCAACCTTTGGCCATTAAATTTCATCAAAGTGTTATCTCGAAAGCTTCGAATTTTCACGGCACCATGAGAAAAAATCGAAATCACTTGGAATGGTCCATCGCACTTTGAACGCAATTTTTTGGGAAACAACCGAAGCTTGGAATTGAAGAGCCACACTTTATCACCTGGAGAGAAGGACTTTCGTGAGATATGTCGATCATGAAATGCTTTCGTCCTCTCTTTGTAAATTCGTGAACTTTCATAAGCATCACGTCTAAACTCTTCTAATTCATTCAATTGCAACTTCCTCTCCTCCCTAGCTCTTTTTGCATCAAAATTGAATTTTCGAATTGCCCAAAGTGCCTTGTGCTCAATCTCTACTGGAAGATGACATGTTTTCCCATACACCAACCGATATGGTGACATACCGATAGGGGTCTTATAAGCAGTTCGATACGCCCATAGTGCTTCGCTCAGTCGCAGTGACCAATCTCTTCTATCCGGTCTCACTGTCTTCTCGAGAACATGCTTAATTTCTCGATTGGACAGCTCTACTTGCCCACTTGTTTGAGGATGATAAGGTGTCGCCACCTTATGTGTCACTGAATATTTAGCAAGCAAACCTCTCAAGAATTTATTGCAAAAGTGAGTACCACCATCGCTGATTAAGGCTCGAGGAATTCCAAATCGACTCAGAATATTCTCATGCATGAATTTGATTACCACCTTGTGATCATTGGTTCGAGTTGCAATAGCTTCCACCCACTTGGAGACATAATCCACTCCAACCAGAACATATTCGTAGCCAAAAGAAGGTGGAAAGGGTCCTATAAAATCAATTCCCCAAACATAAAAAATCTCCACCACCAGAGTGGGGCTCATTGGCATCATATCACGCCTCGACATTGAACCCAATCTTTGGCACCGATCACAAGTCTTACAGAAAACATATGCATCGTGAAACAGAGAAGGCCAAAAGAATCCACATTGAAGTACCTTTGCTGCTGTCTTTCTTGCACTGAAGTGGCCTCCACATGCCAATGAATGGCAGAACTTGAGAATATCTTGAAACTCATGGTCTGGGACACATCGCCGAATAATCTGATCTGGACAATATTTAAATAACTCTGGATCCTCCCAAAAGTAATGATGGACTTTAGAGAAGAATCGATCACGTTCTCGCTTGGTCCAGTCTCTTGGCACTTTTTCCGTGGCTAAATAGTTCACAATATCTGCATACCATGGTGTGGAGTTGTCGGACACTCCAAATAATTGCTCCCTTTGAAACGTTTTGGAAAGTGTAGTGCATACAGAAGTTACCACCATGGTAGAAATTAGATCTTCAAACACCTTCTTCTTCTTCTGTTTTTCTTGCACCCTTATTTCATTTGTAAATTCAATCACATCTTCAGAGTCCATGAAGAAAACATCAGTCTGATCTGGAGGATTCTCAACAGCATTGAAAATATTAAGTTTAACCTTCATTTTGCCAAATGAAATATCCATGATCCCCGACCTACAATTTATGCAAGCATCAGCAGTAGCTAAAAAAGGTCGACCAAGGATCACTGGAATGTGTCTCTTCGGATTGTGAACTGGCTCAGTGTCAAGCACAATGAAATCAACAGGAAAGTAGAACTTGTCCACTTTAATGAGCACATCTTCTATGATTCCTCGGGGTTGCTTTGTTGATCTATCTGCAAATTGTAATACCACCGAGGTGGGCTTCAATTCTCCCAAGCCCAATTGTAAGTAGACTGAATAGGGTAGCAAATTCACACTTGCACCCAAATCAAGAAAATCTTTATCAACATGGTGCTCCCCAATAATGCATGAGATAGTTGGAGCACCAGGATCTTTGTACTTGGGAGGAGTACACTGCTGAATTATTGAACTTACTTGTTGTGGCAGCATCACTTTCTTTGGCACATGGCTTTTAGAACGCCTTTTCTGAGTGCACAAGTCCTTCAAAAATTTTGCACAAGGAGGAATTTGCTTGATGACATCAAGGAGTGGCAAATTAATTTTCACTTGGCGAAATACCTCCATCATGTCATGCAGCTTCCCCTTGCTTCCCCACTTTAGATGCTTCTAGGAAACGTTGTGGGAAAGGAGCCTTGGGCTCATAAGGAATTTCAGCACTTGGACTTGTGGTCACTTTTTCTTCTTCTTTCTTCTCACCCACTTTATTGTCAATTATTTTCCCACTTCTCAAAGTGGTAATAGCTTGGACTTGCTCATGGTGTGGGTTGCTTGTGGAAGCTTGCACCCCTCTTGGATTAGCAATTGGTTGACTAGGGAGCTTCCCTTCTTCTCTTCTGCATAATGAAGTTGCAAGCTATCCAAACTGAGATTCCAGTTTGGCAATGGATTGAGAATGCGAGTGCACTAGCTGAACTGTAGATTGTACTGTTGCTGCAGTAGCTTGCACTGTCTCTATGAGAGAATCAAGCTTGTCAAATTTAGACAAGGTAAGTGTCAGCTTGTCTTCAACAGCAGAAATTCTTTGGGCCATAGGACTTTGTGTTTGATATTGCTGTTGAGGCACAAAAGTCCTAGGTTGATATGATGGTTGCATTGCTGCCCCTTGGTTACTGTAAGAAAAACCAGGATGATTCCTCCATGTGGGATTGTAAGTATTACCTCGTGGAGGATTCATTGGTCCAGTGAAAGTAGCTTGAACTTGCTCATGTTGAATATCAGAAAATTGCCCCACCGAAGGACAATTGCTCATGTTATGCATAGGACTAGAGCAAAATTCATAAGGGCCTAGCAATGAAGAATTTGAAGCAGAAGGAGTTTGATTGGCAGCCATGATTGCTGCCACCTTCTGTGCAATTAAATCAATATCAGTTGGTATAGCTTCTGAAGCACCAACCTCAAAAATTCCATCAGTCTTCCTTGTAGTGGCAAGTCTGCTCGAACGAGTAGAGGACACATGTTGTAGAGAGTTGTCACTAAGATTTTCAAATAAGGTCCATGCCTCTTCTTCACTCTTCAACATAAAAGTACCTCCACATGACGCATCAACCATCTGTCTGTTGGATTCTGTGAGCCCTTCATGAAAACTCTGCACTAGTTGCCACTTAGGAACTTGATGATGGGGACACTTCCTAAGAAGGTCCTTGAATCTTTCCCATGTCTCATAAAATTGCTCCCCCTCATGTTGGGAGAAACCAGTGATAGCACGTCTGAATTGATTGGTCTTCCCTATCGGAAAATACTTCTTGAGAAACTCATGTTGCATCTGAGTCCAAGTCGTGATAGAACCAGCCGGTAGGGAGTTAAACCAATACTTTGCTTTGTCTTTCAGAGAGAATGGAAAAAGTCTCATTCTGAAAGCATCTTCAGAGAAGTTGTGAATTTTTGTAGTTGAGCACACTTCAATGAAGTCATCCAGATGCTTGTAAGGGTCTTCTTGAGTCAGCCCAAAATAAGATGGTAGCATTTGAATAATGCTGGACGTGATCTCATAATTCTGTGCTGTGACATTGGGCAGTTGAAAACCTACTGGCGAGGTATATGTTTCAAGAACATAGTAGTCCCTCAGCAATCTAGCTCTTTCTCCATCCGCATTAGGAACAAGGTTGTTATTCCTCTCTTCTGCCATGTCTTCAATTAATTCTTCCTCTTGCACAATTGTATCAACAGGGATGTTCCTCTGTTGTCTAAGAGTACGTTCAGGCTTAGGATCAAGGGATATCAACGGATCAGCTACAGAACGACGACCTTGCATATATTTACCAAAAGCACCTGAAAAGAAAACAAAAACAAAATTAAAAATAAAATATAAAAATTTCCTAAACTAAAAATCCAATTAAAACTAGTTCTGTAAAATCCAATCAATCAAATAGATAATCCCAGGCAACGGTGCCAAAAATTGATTCGTGTGTGAGTGTGACTCAAAAAGTATACCAATTAAAAATTTCCACACTTTGCAATAGAACAAATTCCTTGCAGAATAGGGCTATCGAAAGGGGTATCGTACCTCAGGGATTATGGTCTGATGAGTTGGAATACGGAACTAATTCTAATTAAATTTATAAGAAAAGAATTCTGATTTTTAAACTAATTAAAAAGATAAAATAAAATAAATCAAAGTAAACAAGATAGTGAAGATAATAAGAGAGAAATCTAGGGCGTTTGACTTCACCACTAACTCCACAATCAATGGTCAATTGACTCAACTATAGGGGAATTACATCATGCATAAGTGGTGTCGGTGGCTACAAGCTCACCTTCATCCGTCAAGAAGATAACATATGATTAAGGCTAAGCCATGGACTATCTTCGATTGGCATGGGCCATCTGCCTAACTACTCTAATCTAGGGTGCAGTATGGTTCATCTTCTCTAGGCATAATCCATCAAAGCTCATAACAATATATTCTGTGATTACCATTGTGTAATAATCTCTCTCATGATCACAGAAAACAAGAGGGATTGAGTTCAATAACAACAACTAAATATCTAAGACAAGATAAGAAATCATTGAGATTGAATTTACAAGACTTTTGTTACTCAATTCTATAATAAGAATCCTCACAATTACACAATCTATGGATGTATATAAAGGTCCCCAATAATTAAAACAATCAAACCATTGATGCTTTGTTAGGGCTACATCAAAACCCTAGTGGATGAACTAGCCGCTCATGGTAGAAGAAGAAGCTTCAACTGTTGAGGAAGAAGGCATCATCTTCATGAATTATGCGTATGACTATGTTCTCCAATGGCTCTGCAATATGTTTTTGTTCTCTTCTCAGCCCTCTCAGACTCTCCAATCTCTGTGTAAGCTCTCTCAACTTAGCCTCCAAGTCTTCACTTTATTCTCCAAGAGAATACACCAAAGTCCTAATCCAATTAGGAATAAATTAGGGTTTCCCGTAGGACTAATCAGGTGGGTTTTTCCTGCTGACTTCGGCCCAACTTTTGACCCACTAGAAGTCCGATTTACGAAATTTTTGTGAAATACAAAAGTGTGCAGAATCAAATTTTGTTCAACCCTTTTTGAGAATTATGTCGATTTGAGGCTCAGAAATAAGACTTCTGGTCCGTTTTCCAAAACGGGATTAAGACTGCATTATGCGCAGATTTGGGCTTCAGGCCCGAAACCTTTTTAAGCAGTTGTAATTCTCTTGGACCTCTTTCCTGGGCTGATTTGAGTTGAAATAAATGGTTGAGTGAATCTCCTTGATGTAGGCTTCATCTCACCATCTTGGATGTCTTCTTTAAAAGCCCAAAAAGTTGGTTTTAACTGAAATAATCATTAAGGCCCTGAAAATACAGAAAACACTAGAACAAAGTAAAATCACAAAATAATCTTTCACTAAGTGAATAAAATACATAAGTTAAGAGGCTAGAATGCGTAACATTCAACGCCGATCACAAACCCACTTGCTATCTGAGATGGGGTAAATGATTCCCGCATCTAGTAACTTCACCACCTCCTTCATTACAACGTCCTTCATATTTGGATTCAATCGAAGTTGTGCCTCTCTTGAGGTCTTTGCATCCTCTTCCAAGTGTATGCGGTGCATACAAATAGAAGGGTCTATTCCCTTAAGATCTGCCACAGTCCATCCTATTGCTTCCTTGTGCTCTTTTAGCACTTTTATGAGTTCCATCTCTTGATCATTGGTAAGATTGGAAGCAATAATGACTGGAAGGGTCTCATTAGCGCCCAAGAAAACATACTTGAGCGTCACCGGCAGAGGCTTGAGCTCAAGTTGTGGTGGGGAAATTAGAGAAGGAGTTTGGGAAGATTTGGACAAAGGGGGCAAGGGTTCTCTCGGAACTCTTCACTTAGGCAAATCCATGACAGTAGTGACATCGAGCATTGAGTTAACTTCACATACGGATTGGTCAATGTCAAAATCGTCACAGTTGAAGTGATTTAGGCATGCCTCTAAAGGATCCTTAGAAAGAATAGAAGGAAGTGCTTCTTGAACAAGGTCTTCCACTACATCGACACAAAAGCACTCACTTTCATCTTCGGTTGTGTGGTGGGAAGCATTGAAGATGTTCAAGCGGACTTTCATATTCCCGAAAGAGATGTCCATCACTCCGGTACGGCAATTAACGCAAGCGTTTGCTGTGGCCAAAAATGGATGACCTAGAATGATAGGAATATGTCGATTTGAATTTTGGACCGGTTCCGTGTCAAGGACTATGAAGTCCACCAGAAAGTAGAATTTGTCCACTTGAATGATTACATCCTCAATGATGCCACGTGGTTGCTTCACCGAGCGGTCGGCAAGTTACAACACAACCGTGGTATGCTTAAGTTCCCCCAAACCTAGTTGTTGGTAAACTGAGAATGGAAGCAAATTGACACTAGCCCCTAGATCAAGAAGTGCCTTTTCAAAAGATTGATTTTCGATTGTGCACGAAATGGTCAGAGCACCCGGATCTTTGAATTTAGGAGGGGCTTGGTGTTGGAAAATGGAGCATATGTGCTTAGTTAAGAGGATTTTCTTAGGAGCATTATTCCTAGATTTGCGCTTTTGAGTGCACAAGTCCTTCAAGAATTTAGCATAGGAGGGAATTTGTCGAATAACATCAAGGAGAGGGAGATTGATCTTTACTTGTTTGAAGATCTCCATCATATCTTGGATTTTCTCTCCTTGCTTCCCAAAATGAGAAGGCTCCTTCAATCTTTGAGGAAAAGGAACCGGAGGTTCAAAAGAAGTGTCAAGATTTGGAATTGATGATGACACAACTTCACTTGCCTTTCCTTTTGGATTCAATGGGATGTTCTGCACATTTGGATTTAACGGAAATAATTTTGGATTTACTTGGGATTCTTTTGGATTTTTGGGTTGCTCTTGGGATTCCTTTCTGTCTTCCTCTCCTACCTTGGAATTGATGACTTTACCACTCCTTAAGGTGGTGATTGATTGAACTTGCTCCGGAGGAGCATTACAAGATGAAGATGATGGATCTTCAATCATATGAACACCCTTAGGATTCGCCACCAGTTGACTCGGCAACTTACCTTCCTCCCTTCTATTTAGGGCATTGGCTAGTTGCCCGATTTGAGCTTCTAACCTAGCCATAGATTGAGCATTAGCTTCCAGCTTAGAGATTGATTGAGAGTGAGTTTGCAATAAGCGGGTATTAGCCTCAAGATTGCTTATCACTCTTTCTTCAAAGCCTTGGCTTCTCGAAGGAGGTGGTGGTTGTTGGTAATTAGATCTTTGATGGTAAGGTTGAGGATTTGGCCTATACTGAGGCTGTTGAGATTGGGAATTGAAAGAATTTTGCCCTTAAAAAGAGGGACTTGATTCTTGAGGTTCCATGAAAAACCGGATGATTCTTATAACCAGGATTGTACGTGTTTGAATAAGGATCATTCATTTGTTTAGAGTACAAGGCATTCGCTTGCTCTTGAGCATAATCGGGAGATTGCCCGACAATAGGACAATCTCGCACGAAATGTGAAGTACTATAGCAAAACGAACATCCTTCCTGATTTTGAACAGGTTGGCTTGGAGTAGGCAGCTCATTTTTCATGATTAGATCCATTTTTCGGGATAAGGCTTCTACTTGCACGGCAACCTCATCTACCCATGAAATTTCATGCACTCCTCTACAAGGTTGGGTGGCCCTCCTTTTCCTAGTGGAGGAGCGTTGAGCTGAATTGTTGCTTAGGGTTTGAAAAAGTTTCCATGCCTCATCGGGGCTTTTCAAAAGGTATCCACCTCCACACGCGGAGTCTATCATTAGTCTATGTTGCTCACTCACCCCATCATAAAAACTTTTCACTAGCTGCCATTTTGGGACAGTATGATGCGGACAAGATTTAAGAAGATCTTTTAACCTCTCCCACGTCTCATGAAATTGTTTTTGGTCAATTTGGGTGAATCCGATGATGGCTCTCCGAATATCACTCGTCTTTCCCATTGGGAAGTATTTTTTTAAGAACTCTGTTTGCATCTCTGCCCAAGAATGGATTGAGTTAGGTTCTAAGGAATTGAACCAACTTCTCGCTTTATCTTTTAGGGAGAATGGGAACATACGCAGCTTTAGATCATCCTCCGTAAAGTGTGGTACACGAATAGTGGAACACACAGAAAGGAAGTGTAATACCCCGCTCCAACACATGGTATGATATTGTTCGCTTTGGGCCTGAGCCCGCACGGTTTTGCTCATGGGTTTTACCCTAAAAAGCCTCATACCATTTGAAGAGAACATACTACATATAAGCACATCCCCTTTTCCACACCCAGGCGATGTGGGATTGAGCACCTTGTACCCTGTCAGTGTGGTAGCTCAGCCCAGTGTCTGTCTACGCACCCGCCCACTCACACCCGTTCACAAGGGTTACTACAGGAAGTAATCTAAGTTCCGGTATGGATCCTCATTAGGGAGACCATGGAAGCTATTAAGAAGATTGATGGTGGAGGACTTTATTTCAAATTGAGTTGCCGCTACATCCGGAAATTGAATACATGAAAGTACTTCAAATGTAGTCGGAAGGTAAAAGTCCATAAGCAACTCTCCTTGAGGAGGTGGAGGTGGAGGTGGTTGTTCATGATTAAAAGGAGGTAGTCCGGGAGGTTGTCTCTCATTTGGGTCCATGTTTTCAGTCCTAGGCAATATAGGGTCCCTAGAGGTTCCTCTACGTTGTCTAAGTGTTCATTCAAGTTCAATATTACACGGAAGCAAAGGAAGTGACAATGACCGTCTACCTAGCATGCATTAATAGTAGAACAACACCTCAATACACAAAATAAACAATAATATATACAAAAAAAAATGAATGAACTCAAACCCACTAATTTTAGACTTTATACTCACAATGGGTTCCAACTTCAATTCTTTTAGATCCCCGCTATGTGGTATACCTAAAATCAAGAAGTTTGAGAAATAAGAACAAGATATATACAAAAAGAATGAAAGAATTTCTAACCTAAGAATTAAACCAGATTTAATCTTCCAATGGCGACAATTACACTGTAGTCCCCGTCAACGGCGCCAAAATTTGGATGTGGCTAAACTCGGATTATATTGTAAGCTTAATTTTTGCCCTTTCTATCAAAATATAATTTAACCACTCGCAAGAGCATGAATCTTTGTAGATACGGTTCTATATAGAGAGTATCGATCCCACGAGGACTAGTCGCAATTGTCTTAAAGAAAGATTAATTCCACTTTAATCCTAAAAACAGGTTTTTGAATTTTTTGTTTATAAACTAGTGCATGAATGTAATGACTATAAATTTAAAGAGTAAAGGATGGGAGAGAGAACTAGGGTTGGTTTCCACCACTAGCCATTCACATGTTCATAAGTGTAGCAAGCATGAGATTCATTAATTAAATGCCTAACAATGTCATTAGGCTTGTGACCTCAACGACATATCAAAAGATCAATGTGTTTGTTCACCTATCATAATCCATCTTCAACAAGCATAGCTCTTTAACCTAGCTAACTATCTAATTACCCTACTCTCTAAGTGAACCTACATGCATCCAAACTACCTTATCTTGGCATGGTTTATACAAACAAACACAACACATTCATTTAAACACCATTATTTAGCCATCATTTGCACTTCTTGTGGAATATGCAAATGTTGTGCATCCACATGAAGATTATACTCTAAGACAAGAATAAAACGAAAATCATATGAATATATAAAAGAAAGGTATTAGTGTACATGATCACTAGGCTAAACAATCAACATTTAATTACAAATCCCAAGTGCTACAAAGATGAACAAGTTTACAAGGCTAGGGGTTGAAACCAACACCCTAGTAGAAGAGTTAGTTGCTCATGGTTGCCTTGCACTCCTCCATTGATGAAGAAGATGAAGCTTCTTGGTCTGGTTCAGCTTCTCCTCTTCCTCTCCCGAATGTCTCTCTTTTGATGATGATGTGTGTTGAGAGATATGAGATATGTGGCTTTTTGGTGCTTTAAGGCTTCCTTTTTCAACCTTGGGGCCCACCATATATATATATATATATATATATATCAATATATATATCCCTTGTATCAAGAAGGTCCCCAAGGGTCTTGTTCAAGTCAGACAATCCCCCTAAGTTGTGCAAAAAGGGAGATTTTGTTGCAAGTGGGAGAGCAGGTGAGCAAGTGGGCAAGTGGCTTCTGCAGAATCTCGATCAATCAAGATTGGATCTCGATTGATCGAGATTTCGATCAATCGAAATGAGATCTCAATCAATCGAGATCTCGATTGATCGAGATCAACATCTCGATTGATCGAGATGCCTTTGGCTGCAATTTTGATTTTTGTTCTTCAGCTGCAAATAGCCTCAAACTTTGCTCTTTTCACTACAAGACCTACAATACATCAAAAATACAAAAATACCGTAAACATATCTCGATAATCAAAAGAACGGAACTAACATATGCAATAAAGAGGGTTCAAATGCATAGAAGTGAACACTTATCAGTAGCCATTATCGCTTAGACTGTCGCTACCTGAGTGGCGACTGCTTTTCAAAATTAGTAGCCATAGCTGATGGCACAGGTTCTATTACCCATAGAGCAGCCCAACACTTGGGAGAAGGTACAAAATTCTTTCACAAAAGGGAATCCACTGGAGTTTTTAGGGTCTACAGAGGTGACTAAAGTGTATCAGTGGAGGAAAGACATTGAGCACCATATTTGCATGATCACGTGCACTGAAGTACAAAAATAGATGCTAGCTACTTTTAAGCTAGTGGGGGATGCATTACAGTGGTGAGAGTCGGTGACTACACTAAAGCAGCAGACTTCTTTAACTTATGGAGATTTCCAGGTCTATTTTGATGCTAAGTATTTCCCATATACAGTGAGGGTAGCCAAAAAGATGGAATTTTTGGATTTACAGTAGGGGATAGGACAATTGCAGTGTATGAGTAGGAGTTTACCAATTTGTCATTGTTTGCACCTGAGGAGGTGGACAATGAGGAAAAGAAGATGTGTTGCTTTGTGAATGGATTGATTTGGCCCATTCGACAGGTCATTTTGGGTTGTCCAGCTTTACTATATATGCTTAGGAGGTTGATGCTACATTACAGCACTGTCAGTCAAGGAAGGACTACAAGAAAAGAAAAGTAGATAAATGACATGACAGGGACTCCACTAGTCAGACAATGGAGAAGAATAAGAGAAATAGAGGGAGACAATCTAATAGGGGTAATCATTTAGGACAACAGTAGTGGAAGAGGTACAAGCTAACAGTGATGCTCGGAGATGAGAAGCTTCTACTCACATGAGATAGAATGGGGTACCGCATGCAGGTCAGGTTCAGTCACAGGAAACCAGTCGAGGAGGCCTGCTAGTGTATTTAGAGGACATTGTTATGGGTGTGGTGAGCTGGGATAATCAGCTAAATATTGCCCTAACACCAATCAAAGACAGCTTGGTTAGCAAGGATAAGACAATAACCACCTTTGCCGGTACTACAAGTTTCACAAATTCAAGCTTAGCATTGTCCATCTTTACCCACACCACCACCGCCCGCAGGGCAACCAGGTTAGCAGATGCATTATGGGAGGGTCTACAATGTCATGTCATATGATGTGCAGGCTCCTCAGGTGACTGAGGGTATGTTTCTGATCATGGTAGATTTGATCATGTCTTATTTGATATTGCTACATCTCATTCCTTTGTATCTAGAGTATTTGCTAGCTTATCTGGTATAAACATTTAGTTATATAGTTCTCCACTTACTATAGCTACACTGTTGGGGTTTAGTACGGTTTTACGAGAACACCATAGTCAGGTCCCTGTAGATATTAGCAGACTCAGGTTCTTGGCAAACTTATTGATCTTGGATATGCATTCCTATGATGTGATACTCAGGATCGATTGGTTATCAAGTTAATTGCTATGATAAGGCAATTATTTTTGCTATACCAGGTTAGGAGATGTATTTGATTGCTATGCCACAATCAAATGGAGGGTCTAAGTATGCACTTGTTCTTTATCAGTGAAGAGTCTCCAGAAGGAACTACAATATCTTTAGATTCCATTCTAGTGGTACAAGACTTTTAGGATGTGTTTCAGAAGATCCCAGGGTTACTACTAAGTTATGAGATAGATTTTGTGATTGATTTAGCTCCAGGCACCAGGCCTATTGCTAGGGCCCCATATAGAATGGCGCATGTTGAAATGAGGGAGTGAAAGGATCAGATTCAGAAACTTCTTAGTCAAAAATTTATTCACAGGTGTACTTTAGTGTGGGGAGCATCGGTGTTGTTTGTGAAAAAGAAGGATGGGTCTCTTTGCCTTTATATTGACTACAGGGAATTGAATAAGGTCACAATCCGCAACAAGTACCCGTTGCCTAGGATTGATGATCTGTTCAATCAGTTGAAGGGAGCCACCTACTTCTCAAAGATAGATTTGAGATTCGGGTATCATCAGCTTCGAGTTAGGGAGCAGGATGTACCGAAGACAGCCTTCCTTACCAGATATGGGTCGTATAAGTTTCGGGTTATGCCTTCGGGTTAACAAACGCCCCAGTTATCTTCATGGATCTAATGAACAGAGTGCTCAGGGCCTACTTAGATCACTTTGTTATTATTTTCATTGATGACATTGTGGTTTATTCTAGGTTAGAGGAGGATTATGCCATACATCTTCGTTTCGTTCTACAGACACTAAGAGATCATTAACTATATGCAAAGTTTGAGAAGTGTGATTTCTGGTAGAGGGAGGTGAAGTTCTTGGGTTACGTATTATTTGAGAAAATGATAGCGATTGATCCAAGTAAAGTATCAGCGATTTTGGAGTGGGGACAACCTACCTCACCTTTAAAGATTCACAACTTTCTTGGGTTGGCTGGTTATTATCGTCGGTTTATTTAAGGCTTCTTTAAGATTACTGGCTTGCTCACCCATCTCACTAAAAAAGGTGTGTGTTTTACTTGGGATGACTCTTGTTAGGCGGCATTTGACGAGTTGAAGAGCAGGTTGACGACTTCACCTGTTCTAGCTACTCCTCAAAGTGACATTGAGTACTTGGTATTCATTGATGCGTCACTGCAAGGTCTGAGATGTGTGTTAATGTAGGAGGAGAGGCTGATATCTTATGTTTCATGTAAGCTTAAGCCTCATGAGCTTAATTACCCAACTCATGATTTGAAGTTAGCAGCTGTGGTTTTTGCTTTGAGGATTTGGAGGCATTACCTCTTGGGTGAGACCTTCAAATTGTTCAGCGACCACAAGAGTTTGTAGTATCTATTCTCATAGAAGGAGCTGAATATGAGACAGCACAGGTGGTTGGAGTTCATGAAAGAATATCATTTTTTCATCCAGTACCACACAGGGAAAACGAATGTAGTAGCTAATGTACTTAATCGCTAACCCTATGCTAGTCTTTCCGCTCTATTTGAAACAGAGTGGAATGACTTGAGCAGCATTGATGGCTTAGTTGATGCCTTTGTAGCATGTGTAGTGGTTACACCTGCTATCAGTCCGAGGGTAGTTATAGATCAGCTTATTGATCGACAGTGCATAGAGAAAGTGGCTGAGTTGAAATTTGGAGAGGTACTATTTTATACAGTGGGTACAAATAGAGGATTGAGGTACAAGGGGCGGTTAGTGGCCCCCCTCACAATGACGACTTGAGGAGGGTAGTGATGAGTGAGGCCCACGGTTCTCACTTGATGTGGTTGGAACTTGAATTATCTTGTAAGCTTATTTTTGCCCCTTTTATCAAAATATAATTTAACCACTCGCAAGAGCACGAATCTTTGTAGATACGGTTCTATATAGAGGGTATCGATCCCACGAGGACTAGTTGTAATTGTCTTAAAGAAAGATTACTTCCACTTTAATCCTAAAAACAAGGTTTTGAGTTTTTGTTTATAAAACTATTGCATGAATGTAATAACAATAAATTTAAAGAGTAAAGGATAGGAGAGAGAACTAGGGGTGGTTTCCACCACTAGCCATTCACATGTTCATAAGTGTAGCAAGCTTGGGATTCATAAATTAAATGCCTAACAATGTCATTAGGCTTGTGACCTCAATGACATATCAAAAGATTAATGTGTGTGTCAACCTATCATAATCCATCTTCAACAAGCATAGCTCTTCAACCTAACTAACTACCTAATTACCCTACTCTCTAAGTGAACCTACATGCATCAAAACTACCTTATCTTGGCATGGTTCATACAAGCAAGCACTACACATTCATTTAAAGTACCATTACCTAGCTATCATTTGCATTTCTTGTGGAATATGCAAATGTTGTGAATTCATATGACAAAATCTACTCTAAGACAATAATAAACTCCACTTCAAATGAATATTTATAAGAAATGTATAAGTGTACATTGTCACTAGACTAAATAATCAACATTTAATTACAAATCCCAAAATGCTACAAAAATGAACAAGTTTACATGGCTAGAGGTTTCACCAACACCCTAGTAGAGAAGTTAGTTGCTCATGGCTGCCTTGCACTCTTCCATTGATGAAGAAAATAGAGCTTTAAGGTCTGGTTCAACTCCTTCTTCTCCTCTCCCGAATGTCTCTCTTTGTATATTCTGATGTGTGTGAGAGATATGTGAGAAATGACCTCTTTTTGTGCTTTATGGCCTCCTTTTCAACCTTGGGGCCCACCATAAATATATATATATCAATATATATACCAAATACATCAAGAAGGTCCCCAAAGGTCATGTTCAAGTCATACAATCCCTCTAAGTCGTGCAAAAATAGGGATTTTGTTGCAAGTGGGAGAGCAGGTGAGTAAGTGGGCAAGTGGCTCTGCAGAATCTCGATCAATCGAGATTGGATCTCGATTGATCGAGATTTTGATCAATCGAAGTAAGATCTCGATCAATCGAGATCTCGATTAATCGAGATCAACATCTCGATTGATCAAGATGCCTTGGCTGCAAATCTGACTTTTCTCTTCAGCTGCAAAAAGCCTCAAATTTTGCTCTTTTTCCTACAAGACCTGCAATACATCAAAAATACAAAAATACCGTAAACATATCTTGGTAAACATAGAAACGGGATTAACATATGCAATAAAGAGGGTTCAAATGTATAGAATTGAACACTTATCACACCCCCAAACTTACATATTGCTAGTCCCTTAGCAATGCAATATTACAAAAATGAAATTAACTATCTTATACAAAAATTTAATCATGCTCAGTCATCAACTAGATAAAGGGCGATCATCCGTTCATTTCACATTTGGCAAATGCAACAAGTATTACAGAACTATGCAGTCATTTGCAAAAATGGACTTTCACAAGTTATAGATAAACGACGGTCCCCACATAATGGCCTGTCCGAACAAACATACCGATTCCAACCCCAAAATCCTCTTTGAAAAGTGAACATGCATTCTAGCACGTGACTTTGTCATATTTGGAGAAGAATAAGAACAAATCTGCTTTTAAAAGAAAAACTCATTGAAACAGTTTGACAATGTTGTTCATTATCACAAAACATTCATGATTGCTCATGCACGGATGACCGTGCAATGCTTAGCTCTTTTTGCTTTCTTGCAAGCCCATGTAGCGGCATTGGGCCAATGACTCCCAAACCAATTGGTTTTAGGGCATTAGGTGAAGAAACACCCCTCGGACTTAATAACCAAGCTTGCAAGGCGATGAGCATAAGCAAGCCACCCGCTTCTTATTGCTCAACCTTGCACACTTATACGCGAATACTCCCTGCTTTGAGGCATAGAGATCTGGTTTATTGAGTGAGAATGCTTATTGCATTTATTTTATAATATGCTTTTTTTTTTTTTTTTTTACAACAACCGGAAGAATTTATTCTTTAAGTTGTTCGAATAAAAACAGAAATTTACAAAATTCTCCATCAAATTTATACCCCACAATTTAAAATGCATGTGTGCGAATTTGTGCGGTTAAGGACAAATTTAGGGCAAGAACTGTACGTGCTCATATTTGGACAGAAATGTAGACCGTTCTAGCCTATTACATAGCCTACAAAAGTGCGGGTATTTACAATGTTAAAGTTATTAACTATCTGCTGCATTTACCTCGGACATTTATTCGAATGATCTTCCTTTAAAAAGCAAGACATCATAGCAAGTATGCAAAAATATCAAGAAAAGAACTTTGCTCTACAATGACAATCAATACAAAGACTGAACATTGCATGCATATGCAAGTGGTATAGCATACCGCACCCCCAAACTTAGACGCAACATTGTCCTCAATGTTTGGACAAGAAGAACAAGGAAAGAATTTACCGGGATTGCAGAATGCGACAAAAATGGCATTCCAATATGGGCGGTCATCCTGTAAATGAGAAAAACTTGCACGGAACACCAACTAGATACCACGAGCATTAAAGGGAACAAAAAGTAGATAAAAATAACATAATAAAAGAATTATGCACAAACAGACAATGCCAAGATCACTACATAGCCAAGGCTCTGAACTGGTGTTTCCCAATTGACTAAGAGGTTTATGCGATAAGACATTGACTATCCAGGCACGCTAACGTATAGCATGCAAAGGGGCTGCCTTTCTTTATTAACGTCATACTGCGTTGAAGCAATCTCAACAGTATTGGGAATTTAAACCAGGCGGTAATAAACGAAAATTATCAACTGAATCGCATATAACAATTAGGCAAGTGGTACTACATACATAGTCAAAGTATAGAGAGCAGAGATATGGGCAGAAAGTAAAAATAAAGACAAAAAATCTAATACATGGGATAAAACAAAACTGTATTCCATATATGTGAACATAAGTTTCAGTACAAAGGGTACATGGATGTGGAATACACAAAAACTAACTTGGCCAACATGGCCTAGCAAAAATAAAGAAAGAAAAATACAAACAGTAAAACAGAAAGTGCAAATAGATAGAGCTACTCGAGGGCGGGTGGTGGTGGTGGCTTGGTGGGAGGAGTAGAGGTGGAGGTGGAGGTGGAGGTTCGGTCGGCAAGCAGGAACTGTAGGTCCTGCCAGAAAGCTCGGAACTCATCTAAAATCGCCCTCTGACCCTGTACTAGAGATGAAATGTCCGATCTAATGCCCTCCAACTGACTCTACGTCACCTGGACGTGCTCCTCAAAATCCTGCTGGAGCCGCTCTACGTCAGCTGCCAGGCAGGAGTAGCCAGTCGCCAGGATGTCATGCCACTCTGCAGTAATATCCATCTCATCCTCCTCCATCTCCTCGTTAGAAAACTCGCCCTCTACAGGCTCACCCTCCTCCATCTCCACTGGGGCATCCATGTCTACATCCTCTGGGGGATCGCCCTAGTGGTCCTGTCGCCCTAGGTGTCGCCTCACCCTCTCACACTGAGTAGGTGTGAAGTGGGTGGGCGGTGCCAACTGAATGTCAGTATCATTGACCGGTATACTGGCACGGCTCAGGAAAGCGGCGACGAGGAAAGGAAAGGGAAGCCACCAACTCGCTGCTCGCCGCATCCTCTTGTTGACGAGGTCGTCCCAGATCTTAAACATCTGTCCCCATATCAGCGATGGGACAGAAAACCACGTGCCTGTGTGGAAAGCGTAAAGGCAACAGAGGAGGTCGCCTCTGCGCTCTGCCACATGTTACAGAGGACACGCGTTCTTGATGAGAACGGTGTCCAGGAACCATAGTCTACTCGGGCACATCGATTTGGACGTGCAGTTGTGACTGGGCGTGGTAAACGCCCCGCCACACATGTCCATCACGATGGAGAATAGTGTTATGTCCGCTGGAAGCTTGACCCTGTAGATTGGTCAACCGTCCTGGTCAACCATATCGGGAGGCTGCTGATGAGGGATGCCGAACATCTGTGCAATCCAGTTCAGCGTGATAGTGATAGTCATGCCACCCACGATCGTCTCCAATGTGTCCAGCGCGGTACAGGAATAGGTCATACGCTCGTAAAAGGCCTACACCAAGCGCTTATGTGCCATATCAGTGGGAGGCACACATAATCGGTCAAGGCAACGCCGCCTGAGCTCTGCTACAGCCCACGAGCTGTCGGAACACGTCTCGAACTCTCTCAGCTCGAATATCTGCTCTGGGTGAAACTTCCAAGTCCGAAAGGCTCTCCCGGGCACATCTCGAGCAGCACCGGCGGCATTCTTCACTCTTGCCATAGTCTCAGAACAGTCTGCACTTATTCCAAAAGTACATAAATAAAAAGAAAATAAGAGGAATGCTAAACTAAGAATGAAAATAAAAATAAAAAAAATAAAAATAATAATAATAAAATAAAAATAAAAAAATTCTAGTCTATGGTGCTGACATATGTATTCAAAAAGTCGCTCTCAACGAGGCAGCGTGAGCGGATGCAACCGAAACGATGGGCCGCGGTTGCAAACCGTACATTAAGCACTCGAAGCAATAATAATGCAATATCTCACCCATACATGCATTCCTACCCCCGAAACCCGCAAGATCCCATTGTTAACATAGCATACACAAACCATTCCAACCCAACATCATCTGTCTATGTTTATTACACCGAGAAACTAACAAAAATAGCAAGAAAGTACGCAAAATATAGCCATGCATCACTTACCTCAAGGTGAAGATGATGATCGGCACAAAAAATAAAGACCCAACTCGCAGCCGCGAAGAGATGAGCGTGCGCGTGCTCACGGAGACCTCGGACTACGGCGAACGGTGGTGGATGGTCAGGAATGGTAGATCAAGTATGGGACGGTGCTTGGGAAAACTCTGGCTTGCTCAGAGAAGAGAAGGAAGTCGGATGGTCTTTTGAAATGAGAGGGAAACCCAACGGTTTAAATAAGTATTCGGCTCACGTGCAGGCATCGTGTCAATCTCGATTGATCGAGATGTACATCTCGATCAATCGAGATTTTGATCAATCGAGATCCCACTTCGATCAATCGAAATCCCACTTCGATCAATCAAAATTTTGATTGATCGAGGACCTATCGAAGAATACTACCTCTCGGGACTTTGGACTTGGCAAACTCTCTGCATTATTTCGATCAATCGAGACTGAAATCTCGATCAATCGAAATCTCGATTGATCGAGATCTCTGCTTCGATCAATCGAGATGCTCAAAAACAGTCAGCTTGAGTTATGCTTCATGGACTTGGATTTATGGGACTTAGATACTAAATTGCTTAGATACAAAATTTACCTTGGATTAAAGGGACATCATGGAAGCATGATAGCTACCATGGCCGCGCCACCTTACACGTCTATGGCATGACGTCCAAATCGGCTCACGAGTGAAAATATACGGGATCCGTCAAAGTGACGACATCCACGTATTCGGTGGTAACTTGGTCATCTACGCACATTTTTAAGCGCTGCCCATTTACTTTGAACAACAATCCATCTTTCAAGTCCTTCAATTCCACCGCTCCGTGGGGAGCGATAGAATTAACCAAAAATAGACCATCCCAACGGGAGCGAAGTTTTCTGGGAAACAAATGGAGGCGTGAGTTGTACAACCATACTTTTTTGCCCGGAGAAAATGTTTTGACTCAAATATTACGATTATGAAAGGCTTTGGAATTTTCCTTATAGATTTTAGCGTTCTCATACGCGTCATGTCGCAATTCTTCCAATTCATTTAATTGAAGATTTCGATTAGATCCGGCCGTTTGCATATCAAAATTAAAAGTTTTGGTGGCCCGCATAGCTTTATGCTCCAATTCAACCAGAAGATGACACACTTTGCCATAAACCAACCGGTAAGGTGACATTCCAATGGGAGTCTTATACGCAGTTCGGTATGCCCATAATGCATCACTTAGTCGCAATGACCAATCTTTTCGGTCAGGCCAAATTGTCTTCTCAAGAATGTTCTTAATCTCCCTATTGGATACCTCTACCTGGCCACTAGTTTGAGGATGGTATGGGGTGGCTACTTTATGTGTGACAGAGTATTTGGTAAGCAAGGTTCGAAGGAACCGATTACAGAAATGTTTACCTCCGTCACTGATGAGGGCCCGAGGTGTACCAAACCAGCTAAAGATATTAGCTTGAATGAACTTAACCATGACTACGTGGTCATTGGTTTTGGTAGCAATGGCCTCTATCCATTTAGATACGTAGTCCACCGCCACAAGTATGTACTCATGACCAGTAGAGGGTGGAAAAGGTCCCATGAAGTCAATGCCCCACACATCAAATATCTCAATAATAAGAATAGGGTTAAGAGGCATCATGTCCTTCCGAGACATCGCGTCAAGGCGCTGACATCGCTCACAAGAGTGGCAGAAAGAATATGCATCCCGATGAAGTGTTGGCCAGAAAAACCCGCATTGAAGAATTTTTGCTACGGTTTTCTTAGCACTAAAGTGTCCCCCACAAGCGAGTGTATGACAAAATTTGAGAATGCTTTAGAATTCACTGTTGGGTACACACTTTCGAATTATTTGATCGGGGTAATATTTGAACAATTAAGGATCGTCCCAATAATATGATCGTGATTGGGAGAAAAAATGATCCTTCTCTTGCTTGGTCCAAGAAGATGGTATTTTACCGGTTGCCAAGTA